>VSWD01000009.1:36459485-37659485 GCA_033119305.1 Pinctada imbricata | reverse complement strand
AGGAAATTTTAAGTTTCACTAGAAATCAACATTAGTGTCAACATTTTTATAATACTAGTAGTGTATTTTTTTGGATATTTTTAATCTTCATAGGAATTTTCCTACATTTTCGACAGTTCGGTCTTTAGAAAAGCTGATGTGACTTATCAACATAGAATTGAAAATCGATCAATAAAACGCATCCGAATCCTCGATCGTTCGGTTAAGTACTGCTTTAGCAACGTTGCGAACTTGAAGATGTCCGAAATTTTTAGATAAGTATTTGATTGAATCATTATACAGTTTAGACGGATCCAGAAATTTTCAAAGCGAGGGTTGCATCTAGTCTGGAAGATTAGGACTCTAAACAAAAGAATATGATTCAATGTCGACAAGAAAAAAAAGAAATCGGTTCTGCTTTCAGTTCAGTTCAGTTCAGTGTAGTTTCCTCCTATGCATAAGGATCACCCGAAAAATCGGTGAATACAGAGTTGTAAATAAGTAATTAAGGGGGCACTTAATATAAATTTATACTTTAGAGAGATATTCTATATATTTAAGAGAGTTATTATTTACAGTAGCATTAGTTTAACAAGGAGTGAAGGGTTAGTATTATACCTAAGTGAGGATGTACATGTACAGGTCATGTGTAACTCAATAGATAAAATGCAGTAAAATCTATTAAAACTGAACCATTATCTACGCTTTACATGTTTACATTAGGCCATAACAATTTATCCAGCTTGTCTTTATGCAGTTTATAAGAGATCATATGATTTCATTATGAAATAATAATAAAAGGTGTTTTATGTTAAAAGTGTGCATGGCATATGGCAAAATAGCGCTCAATTTATTCATATATGCAAATGTATTCATATGACGATTATATTACGTCATATACCTATGTTTGAAACGCGCCAAATCTCAAACAAGAATGACCCGACATACCAGGAAAAGCAATACATTTTAAATGCATCAGATCAAATAAATGCAAAGAGCAGAATGCGCCCGTGGCAAAATACAACTGTTTCTAATATATTTAAGCTTATTTATTACCAAAATATTTACCCACTCTACGTATGAACACAAGAATATCTTTATCCTGCCAAAGCCGATAAAGTGAATCCATCAATATGACAGACCTATTTCTCAAAATATCGATTTTTCAACCCAAAAGTGACAGAACTTAATTTCATTTTATGATTCTCAAGTTGACAAAATCCGGAATTTGATATCGCGATCTATCCGAAACCATGTGGACAAATACACAGCTCCTAAGATTTCCTACTGATAAACAAAGTTAAAGTGCGGCTAGTGACAAGTTTTGGACTTTCTTAACATTGGGGGTATGGGCAGTATCGCCTCGAATTTTCACCTCAAAAATGACAGAAGTAAAAATCCGTTAATCTATCAAAGATGTGGAATTATAAATTCAGATTGTTGTAGAGTTTCTTCCTATATGTGGACAAATTTGATTGGTGTCATTAAATCGTGAGTATTCTCAATTTATTATTTGCTCCCCATAGACTCCTATAGTAAGAATATGAAGCCTACGGAATCCAATATGGCCGCTATGCAGATTAGGAAATTGAGCGCTATTTTGCCATATGGGTCATTCTAATTTCATTAAAAAATGGAAGAATTGAGTTAAATTAATTCTTGACTTCTATCAGTAAAATATGACTTAGATAAAAGCGAGTTACTTAGATAAAAATAGTAACTTGGATAAAAAGGAGTTTTCCACCATTCATGTGCTAAAATATCCATGGGGCACCTGTAGCATTTAGATTAAGAGGTTAATTATTAAGAATCAGATGTAAATGCCTGTGACAGGGTGTTGGCTCTTAAACAATGCAGAGCATAGACCAAGTTCCGAGCCAGGCTCTCAACTTCTTCTTGGATTTTTCTATTTTTCCTTGAATTTGGAACAAATTCTAAATTGGAACAGTCTATGAGGAGATCTAGTAACTCGATCCCTGTCTCCCAGAGATCTTGCCATCCCTGCAGCCCCAATTTCTCTTTCTAGGGTGTTTTCAAGTTTTTTTTTTCAAATATGAGGTTCTAATATCCCTTAGTGAGGGGCAGATTAGTATAAAATGTTTTCTATCTTCTGGACCATGTTCACAGAGCTTACAGTCAGGTTTAATGTCATGTTGGTTGTACCTGCTCCTGTTTGCTTGCAATCTGTATGTATCAGTTGCAATTTGTGCTTTAATGATAGCTTTATATGTGGCATTTGGAGAATGCTTACTGTTTGTCCATATAAGATGAATTAGGAATTAGGTTGCATCTAACATCAGTGGTGTACATAAAAGTCAAATACATTTAAACAGTGGATTTTTTTGAAAATTTTATTTATATTTTGTACAAATATTCTCAAATACTACGGCAATAGCCTTCACGTAGAGAAGATGTAGACGTCCGAAACAAGATTAAGAGGAAATGCAACAGACGATTATATTATTTCCCTTGTTCAGTTCAAACTGAAAGGGGGGGGGTTGTAGACCCCTATCAACCAGCCTGGATTCGCCTATGCAAGTCAGTAAAAGTGCACAGATACTGAATCAACACCAGAACATAAAAATAGAAAAAAATCATGCAGTTGACTTACCATATTTCAATCTTTGTTCTTCTTTTTCGTCTTTATTCTTTGCTAGGGTGGTCGCTGCACACAAAGGAATTCGCGGCTGAATTTTAATCACTATCTGGAGACAATGTAAAATGTCACGTGACTCTCAGGTTGGTCGGGGAGAAAGTAGGAGATCACAACATGCTCAGTTGAGTATGTTGATTGGGGCTAATCAATCTTTGAATGGGGAACAATCAAGGGTCTCAACAAGGTATATGACTTTGAAAGGGGGGGGGGGGGGTACCATCGTGTTTGTGCCCTCCACTTTTCGTGCAAAATATTCTATGACATATCAATACTGTATAAAATACAAAAAATAAATTGCAAAGGAAAGCCTCAATTATAAGATCAGTTTTCATAAAACTGTCTACCGCTCGCCAGTTTAGAATTATCATTATTTCAACTGGTATAACGTTACTGATTCATTTTTTACGAATGTACGAAAACTCTACATACACCGCCATCATAAATAACTATACAAACAAGGAAATTACTCAAAGTTCTTTATTAGTTTATCAAAATTATTCCATTCTGAACTTGAAAGATTGGCGTCCCAGAATTGTGATAACAAAAATGTAAATAGAGACCTTTTTCATCAGCACATTTTTTTCCAGAAATTGTCATTTTTATATTAAAAAAATTCAAAATTCAAAAAAATGCAAATATTTTGATCAAATTTGTTACAAATGATTTCCATAAGGTTCATCTTCAGAATTATACAGCAATGGATTCAAAACTGTGCATTTTCTAACAGCAGCAAGAATAGAAATGGTGTATACTAGTGTATGATTAAGAGGGGATATAGATAGCAATTTCTGACAGTTTGTCCAATAAATTGTTGGCTCGAATATGATCGTCATTTATTTATTAGTACATTTAAGCTTGGACACATAGACACATACATTATATATCATTTTACTTTTACCCCCCCCCCCCTTTTTTTTTTTTTTTCGCTTTTCAAACACTTCCAGATATGCCCCTCAACTTTACCAGTCAGAGCCACGTCATTGAAAACAGATTGTCACGAATCGTACCTCACAAACCCCGCAGGTTCACACGATGGACTCCCATACGACTTTCTACCACTTACTATTCCGTCAAGCAAACCTTATTATCTTATTTTCCTCCGTTCTCTCAATCATTTGACATTCATCTCAACCACATATAAGGATAACCAACACACTTTTTCCACAGTTGATTGGGATTTGACTCAAATTGCAGTATTGTTGGTTATATTCTGAAAACTGACATCAATATACACTTTATAGCCATTCAGTATGTCAATAGATACCAAAGTCGATCGTTAGTTTACCAATCAGACGTATTAACCGTATAGAATCTCATACTTTTCATCTTATGCTATGCATGGGTAACGAATGCACTTTTATTTTATGGATAACGTACACACACCAACCGTTTGAAGTAGTCAGACTTTGACGTGCTTTTCAATATTAATAGAATTAAGACCCATTCTCTGTAACCAGTAACATTCTGGTGCCAAGGCATAACATGGATTTTCATTATCCTTTCTTACAAAATACACTCAGTTTTATGACAGAAGCTTACTGTGATGAGCCAAAATTAGTAAAATTCATGTCAAAAATCAAGGTAAGTTTAAGGTCATTTCTGTATGATTTAAAGTTTAACCATTTTTCAGTGTCAGTTATAACTAAATGCAGACCCCAATGAGAACTCTGATGGGTTATTATGAAAAGTAAAGTCCAGTAAAATTATAATGATCGAACATCCAAGTTGGGATCATTTAGCTATTCATCTCAATTTTGTCGTCTAAACCCGTTGCTATGGTAACTTTAAGCCTTACAGCTTGAATATAGCAACTTTCAAAATGGGTTTTATTCCTAATAAGTAGTACTTCTGACAATGAAAATACATAATTTATATGAACAGAGAAGAATTTTTCAATTAATTTTATAACCTTGAACATTTCCAAGGTCATTGACTTGAAGTTCAGGGTTATTTCTTAACAAAGACTCAAAAAAAATTTCGATACGTATGTGATTTTTCTGGTTTTTGTCATACATTTGTGTCATTTTCTCTTGGAATTTTTCAATAACTAGTATATATTTTGAAAGATGATGGATTTTTTAAAAAAAGAAATTTCCTGAATTCATTGACTCTTTATATTCAAGTATAATTCTTTTGTTCAGACTTACGAACTAAGGATTTTAATTTTTATGCTTTCTTTTTATCGATATCCATACCTCAATTTCTGGGCTCAAGTATAATTTACGGGGGGTGACAGGGGGTACCACTCTCCCCCTCCCGCCCCTCCCCCCCTCCCGCCCCTACCTCCCTCCTCCCTCCCTCCTTCCCAAGCAATACTTATTTTCAATCAAAAGTCCTGGTGCCAAAAAAAATATGACAATACACTCAAGTTGTTTATAAATATATAAAAGGCCTTAAAACAGTGGACATGGCTTTATTAGCGTTCACTTATAATTTACTCAACTGTTGCTTAGACATGGTCCGTTTGATATCCGGGGGGGGCTTGGTTTTTGGTTAGTCATGTTAGCCTTTCAAGACAACGTTTAAACTTAAGAAGTGTAAATCGGTGCATTTCTGAAATTATTTGGATCATTTTCCTACTTTTAACTTTGAGAATAGAATAGTCCTGTTTAGATGAGAAACTGTGGCGAGCGAAGCGAGCTGTAATTTTTTTAACTGTTTGAAAACTGCGGCGAGCGAAGCGAGTAGCAAATTTTTAAGGAACATAAAGCTGATTTTGTGATAATTCTTCAAACTGAGATTATATATTTGACCTCATGATAGCAAGATAAAGTTATTTCCTGATTTATTTTTTAGTTACTGTTACTCTCCCAACTATGTCTCTCTCTCCCCCTTCCTCCCCCCCCCCCCCCCCCACCTCCCTTTCACCCTGTCCACCCCCTCATTTACTGATAAGTAGTTCCGGCTAAACATTTTATTGCGCTGTAATAAATTCTTACGCAAAACAGGTTTGTTTTAAATGAATATTCTTACGCAACAATTCATTCAATATAAAATAGGTCGACAGGTTTACAGGTCGCCAGGTCGACACGCCGACGGGTTTACAAGCCGACAGATTGACTGGTCGACATGCCGGCAGGTCGATGGGTTGATAGACCGACAGGTCGACACGCCGACAGGTTGACAGGCGGACAGATTGACAGGTCGAAACGCCGACAGGTCGTTAGACCGACAGGTTGACAGGTCGACACACCGATACACAGATTTTCGGCCCCTTGGCCTTTATCAAGTGTACACTTGATAAAGGCCAAGGGGCCGAAAATTTGTGTATTTGAGTGTTTGTGTTTTTAGTCCCCTACCGGCAACGCCGAAGGGGACTCTTAGTTTCCTCTCGGTCGGACTGTCTGTCCGTCCGTCCGTCCGTCCGTCTGTCCGTCTGTCCCATTTTCAGTTTTCCGGACTTTTTTTCGCTGTTGTTGCATATATTGAACTCATTTTTGGTATGTGGATATATCTCAATGTGATACAGCTCAAGTTTGAGTTTGCTTTTGATTGACCTAATTTTACAAGAGTTGTTGCCCTTGGACTTAGCAAATTTTATGAAAATCTCAGTTTTCCGGACTTTTTTTCCGCTGTTGTTGCATATATTGAACTCGTTTTTGGTATGTGGATATATCTCAATGTGATACAGATCAAGTTTGAGTTTGCTTTCGATTGACCTAATTTTACAAGAGTTATGGCCCTTGGACTTAGCAAATTTTATGAAAATTTCAGTTTTCCGGACTTTTTTCCGCTGTTGTTGGATAAATTGAACTAATTTGGTATGTGGATATATCTCAATGGGATACAGGTCAAGTTTGAGTCTGCTTTAGATTCATCTATTTTTACAAGAGTTATGGCCCTTGGACTTAGCAAATTTTATGAAAATTTCAGTTTCCGGACTTTTCTTTGGTTCTATTGCAAATAATGCACTGATTTTTGGTAAATGAAGACATCTCAGTGTGATACAGACCAAGTTTGAGTTTGGTTTCCATTGGCCTATTTTTACAAGAGTTATGGCCCTTGGACTTAGCAAATTTCATGAAATGTTTAGTTTCCCGGACTTTTTCATGCCTGTTATTGCAGATAATGAGCTGATTTTTTGTATGTGAACACATTATAGTGTGATGCAGATTTGAGTTTAATATAGACTGACTAATTTTCACAAGAGTTATGGCCATTGGACTTAGCAAATTTCGTGAATTCAGTTTCCCAGACTTTTCTTGGCTGTTGTTGCAGAAGATGAACTGATGAACAGAGATGCAAGTCATAAATTTATGCCGCCGGTAGGGGACTTATATCGCACAGCGATCATTGCATTTTTATTTTTATCATCCCTTCCCTCTGGAAGAAATATTTCAATCTACTACAAAACATTTTAAAATTACAATGTTGACTCATCGATGTACAAACGAAATGTAGGAAAGTCTAGACTTATATTCCTTTTTATGCACATCACACTTTGTATAGTATTGAGCAATACGGTGATCTGTCGATAATTCATTTTCTAATATTTGAAATTCATTTTCTAATATTTGAAATTCATTTTCTAGTATTTGAAATTCATTTTCTAATATTAGAAATTCATTTTATAATATTAGAAATTCATTTTATAATATTAGAAATTCATTTTCTAATATTTGGAATTCATTTTCTAATATTTGAAATTCAGTATATTTTCTAATATTAGAAATTTATTTTCTAATATTTGAAAATGATTTTCTAATATTAGAAAATCATTTTCAAATATTAGAAAATGAATTTCTAATATTAGAAAAAAAAGTTGGTATTTTCTAATATTAGAAAAGGAATTTCTTACATTAGAAAATCATAGGCAATGTCTTATATTTGAAAATCATTTTCTAATATTAGAAATTCATTTTCTAATATAAGAAATTCATTTTCTAATATTAGAAATTCATTTTCTAATATTTGAAATTCATTTTCTAGTATTTGAAATTCAGTTTATTTTCTAATATTAGAAATTCATTTTTTAATATTGGAAATTCATTTTCTAATATTTGAAAATGATTTTCTAATATTACAAAATGATTTTCAAATATTAGAAAATTCATTTTTTAATACTAGAAAATGAATTCTTAATATTAGAAAATAGACGATAATTTCTAATATTAGAAAATGAATTTCTAATATTGGAAATTAGAAAATGAATTTTTAATATTAGAAAATAAATTTCTAATATTTAAAAATGAATTTCTTATATTAGAAAATGAATTTCTAATATTAGAAAATGAATTTCTAATATTAGAAAATAAATTTTTGATATTAGAACGTAATTTCTAATATTAGAAAATAATTTCTTATATTAAAAAATGAATTTCAAATGTTAGAAAATGAATTTCTAATATTAAGAAATGAATTTCAAATATTAGAAAATGAATTTCTATTATTAGAAAATACTTTTTTTGTCCACATTGGCTTGCCATAGAAGAAGGGGTAAGTTGAAAGAGACTGAGCTAGGGTGATTAGCAACTCTGATTATTTTTTTAAAAAAGGATCGGTTCCGTCAGTGAACGACGTATGCAACATCTTGTCTACTAGTATATATAATTACTCTCATAATAACCATACATGCTGTAAATTTAAAAGTATTCAAGATGCATTGAGATGTTAGTTTGTATCATTTATAAATCAATAGTCAACGTCTTTCCATAGAATTAACGGTTTCACATCTATTGCTGAGTGTTCGATAGAACAACATGCTGGCTGAATTTACCCCACATACAAACAATGGATGGGGTAAATTCGGCCAACTAAATAAAAGTTAAACATACACAAACCTGTATGATTTTTTTTTCATGAAAATTGCGTTAGATATGATTTTGACATTAACGTTGTGATTTCACATCGTATTAGTTTAAAAGACACAACATCGTCATTGTTAAGCGAGATAACTCCTTCATTCTACCTCAATTTTTTTTTTCTTTTCGGAAAAAAGTTTTCCTTTATTTTTGAAAGATTAAACATACTGACAAATGCTATAAATATCAATCAAAGTTTTGAATTTTCCAGTCATTTTGCAATTAAAAATAGTCATAGGGATGACTGGACTTTACCCGATGGCCGAATTTACCCCACATTACCCTATGGCTACGGAAGGTTTTAGTGAAAATCATTTCAGATATTCATAACGAAGAGAAATGAAAGAAAAAAAATCTTGGATATTGCAATTGATATATGTACCCGTTTCCATGGCAAAAAAGGGTGACAAATTCGCTTTGTATCATGAAATTTCCGAATGTTTCACCCTTTAGAGGTGGTTACCATGGCAACGCCAGTCTTTATCTATAAACGAAAGTTAATTTCATCTTAGCACTCTATATTGAACTTCCAAATAAAGAATCTTTCAAATCTATGACGTGCCGTCTTTTGTCCTTACATAGAACCATTCTTAAGTTCAGATATTTGAAACAAACATGACGCATATGGGCCATATTCATGATATTCATGGCTCACCTGGGAATGCTGGGTGTATCTAAGATACACATTTAATTATAACAATGTAATTTCTGTGAGATAGAAGACTTTGAGTAAATGTCCCCAATAAATTTTATGAAGTTTTTATGAAGTTCCGTTCAGAAGTTCGAACTAACCGAGAAACTGTTTTTTCCCCATATCAGAGAAAAATCTTACACCGAAGCATAGAATAGCGATACCTACATTGGATCATTCAGATAAAATACACACAAAAAATGAGCATTTCCAATGAAGTCCGAGATGTTTTAAAATAATTAGACCTCGGAGATAAACAGTGCATCTTAAGTCATCTGGGACCATAGACTATCCTGGTGTTTTTGGTTCGTCGACACTGAAGGATATCCTCGTAACCTTCCCCTTTTTTCGCCTGTACACATAGTGGCGACAAATAGTAATTGACGGGGACCAATAGTCGACCATGTGAACAAGTCAGTTTACGGATTTGGATCTGGTAGGCTACTAACTTTATATTATAACAAACAACGGTGATGGACTAAGAGTACTGATCGCCTTTGACTCAAAATGTCAACCAAGAATGACATTATTGTTCCAATACCCTGTGCGTTTATTTAGATTTTATATCGAATAGAATTAAATACAAACAATCCAACTGCAAAATAAATCTACGTATTGCACCTTGATGTACAATGACTTCCTCCGTCGTAGGACAGGGGCGAATTTCATTGAGGGTCGTTGTCGTCGAGCTCCTGGTGTTCATTACGTTATATATATTGTATACTAATGCGTACATGCTATAATTACCACCTTCCAATCTAAAAAAAAGGGGCTACATGGAAACATTTACTATCATTCTAGCAATGTCTCGGGTACATGGTCAACCGAGGACGACCGATGTATACTGCCGTCACTTGTTTCAAATATCCTTTGAAAAAAAAAAATCAAAAAACAAACAAATAAACAAACACCCCCCCCCCCCCCCCCCAAAAAAAAACCCACTTTGTTGTTGGTAAGCTAATTATCCCTAAGATAAATCTGATTTCAAATATACATACTGGTGTCGGAACAGTTTCCGGACGATTTTGAAGGTTTTTCGGGGATAACTCCTCCATCCATCTATGGAAAACATTCAAATTTCTCTCAAATAATACTATGCCCTTCCCACAGATAATCACGTTGAAAGAAAATATTAAATCTTTCAGGAAATATGGTTTCTAGATCGATTTTATGACCCTATATTTTGGCCGTTTTTCGCAGATCGCTGGAACAGTTTCCGGACACCTGATTTTAAATCCGTCAATCTCGATCAATTTCAGCCGAAACTGAATGATTTTTGGATATTAGTCTTTTCTACAAATGGCTGTGTAAAAATGATTTTGAAAATAGAACCGAAACTTCTCAAATCAAGTAGATTAAAAAGGAATGTTTCTCGGCGGCTTCCCCCGGTGCGCGATATTAAGCGGGGCAGATAGGGATAAATAGATTGTTTTATAAAGCAACTTAGATGCAAAATTTTATTTATATAATTCGCGATTTGAATTCTGCATTTAAGAATCCACAAAATTGTCAAAAATTTTGAAAATAATTTCCTTCAGAGTACTTGAAAAGGGCGACTGTCCGGAAACTGTTACTGTCCGGAAACTGTTCTGACACCAGTATACATGTACATGAATAATATTTGAGTGCGGGCAGTGAAAACTTTGTTCAAGGTCATCAATCGGCATCAAGTTGCGCAACTTTTCAGTGAAATATTCGTAAAATCCATATTTATGCGATCTGTAAATATGTTAGTTTTATTTATTTGACATTGAACATTATGTGCATTAAGACCTTAGCTATAGACCTCGACCTTATCCTTATTTTGACGTCATTACGTACCCCTAGGTCCTTAGCAACACTTTTGTGAAATATTATTGAAATCTGTTTTCAGTGGAATGTTATCGTCCGGACAAGGTTTCACAGATTACAAGCACTCTGATCATGACGTTTGACCTTAATTCGAACTAATGGCACACACTAAAATCCCAAATAACATCTGTGAAATATTGGAATCCATGTTGGCGGTGAAAAGTTATGGTCAGGGGAAAGGTTTTACAAATCACAAATACTCTTACCGTGACCTTTGACCTATCTTGGGTTATGGTTATGACACAACCTTGGGTTTTAGCAACACGTTTGTTTGTTATTATTTAAGAAATAAAAAATGACAAGCCGGGCTCTATTGTCTCATAATGCCCGAGCGTCCTCAGCCAATCACATTTATTACCGAGCCGCACCAGCGGCGAGGTGATAAATGTGATTGGCTGAGGACGCGAGGGCATTATGAGACAATAGAGCCCGGCTTGTCATTTTTTTATTTCTATTCTAATGATGACCAAACTTGGACCTTACGACAAAATCGATTCTTGTTAAAAACCAGTTCCTGCCGGTTTATCTGTTTTCGGAAAATGGGTAGGCGTGACTTATCGCTATAGGGCCTATATTGGAGAATAGAGCCCGGCTCGCGTCTGTTGTCTTAATAGGGAAAAAGAATCAAGTCATATTAGAATTGAAATTAATCAATGCTAAAGATTTTGTTCATCTAGTGTACTGTGACCTTGACTTTTGAACTATGAACTGGGTTGACTTTGGGTCACAAGTGACAGGTCTGTGATATATATGCATTATTTAAGTCCATGCTGATGGGGAGAAGTTATGTCCTTGACAAGTTTTTGCCCGTCAAGTGCACTTTGACCTTGGTTCAAGGTTTTAATAAATCATTGGGACCTAAGCAACAATTATTATAATACTGAAATCCATGCAAAGAGGAAGAAGATATGATATAGACAAGACTTGTCAATGAAAAGCTCTGACTTCTGACCTTTGGCTTTGGTTCAAGGTTATAACACTCTTGGTCCTAGGCACAGCAATTCTTTGAAATATGATTGAAAATTGAAATTCAGACCAAGAGGATGTATGGCCTCGATAAAGTTTTGCCTAGAATGAGACCTTGACTTTTGAAATCTTTATGTGAAATATCAAAACCCTACCTCTTATGGTTTGAAGTAGGTAAAAGGTCAATGTCAAGGTCGCTTGGTCAAAAATATGGGTATGTGTACAAAGGCCTTTTCATAAGGAATACATATGTAAAATATAAAAGCCCTATCACGTACCAATCAAAAGATATAGCCAATCTTATTTTTCGTACGTAGGTCAAATATCTAGGTCAAGGTCACTTGATAAAAGAGTAGGGTATGTGTACAAAGGCTTTTTCATAAGGAATACACATGTGAAATATCAAACCCCTGTCACCAATCAAAAGTTATGGGGTGTGACACCCAAAGTGTGACAAACAGATGGACAGACAAGGACAGATGGACAACGGAAAAAGTTAACCCTAAGTGTCGCTATGCTTTGCAGGTGACACAAAAAGTAAGTCAAAGGTTAAGGTAACTTGGTCAAAAGTGAAATATCAAATTCCTCTCATAGTCTAAAAGTAGGTAAAAGTTCAATGACACTTGGTCAAAATGATAGTTCTGGCCACAAGGAATCTATATAATAATATAAAAATAAAGCCTGTGTTTGTGAAACACGAATGCCCCCGGTGGCATCTTTGTTAGTATGAACACTATTTTCTGTTAAGTACATGTATGTGAGGTCACTGGGTTAAAAGGTCAAGGTCAAGGTAATGAGGTCAAAAATTTTGGTATCAATGGAAAGGTCTTGTCACAAGGAATACACATGTGAAATATGAAAGCCCTATCACTTACCATTCAAAAGTTATGCCAAATGTTAAAGTTTTTGAAAAGTAGGTCAAAGGTCAAGGTCATGAGGTCAAAAATTTTGGTATCAATGTAAAGGTCTTGTCACAAGGAATAAACATGTGAAATATGAAAGCCCTATCACTTCCCATTCAAAAGTTATGCACACAAAGTTTTTGAAAAGTAGGTCAAAGGTCAAGGTCAAGGTCACGAGGTCAAAAATTTTGGTATCAATGGAAAGGTCTTGTCACAAGAAATACACATGTGAAATATGAAAGCCCTATCACTTCCCATTCAAAAGTTATGCCCAATGTTAAAGTTTTTGAAAAGTAGGTCAAAGGTCAAGGTCACGAGGTCAAAAATTTTGGTATCAATGGAAAGGTCTTGTCACAAGGAATACACATGTGAAATATGAAAGCCCTATCACTTCCCATTCAAAAGTTATGCCCAATGTTAAAGTTTTTGAAAAGTAGGTCAAAGGTCAAGGTCAAGGTCACGAGGTCAAAAATTTTGGTATCAATGGAAAGGTTTTGTCACAAGGAATACACATATGAAATATGAAAGCCCTATCACTTCCCATTCAAAGGTTATGCCCAATGTTTAAGTTTTTGAAAAGTAGGTCAAAGGTCAAGGTCAAGGTCATGAGGTCAAAAATTTTGGTATCAATGGAAAGGTCTTGTCACAAGGAATACACATGTGAAATATGAAAGCCCTATCACTTCCCATTCAAAAGTTATGCCCAATGTTAAAGTTTTTGAAAAGTAGGTCAAAGGTCAAGGTCAAGGTCACGAGGTCAAAAATTTTGGTCAATGGAAAGGTCTTGTCACAAGGAATACACATGTGAAATATGAAAGCCCTATCACTTCCCATTCAAAAGTTATGCCCAATGTTAAAGTTTTTTCGGACAAACAGACAGACAAACAGACAAACAGATAAACAGACAAACAGACAATTAGACGGACAGGCCAAAAACTATATGCCCCCGAATCTTTGATTCCGGGGGCATAATAATCTATAAAACACAAATAATGACTTGCAATGAACGCAAGGAAGCAAGGATGGATTTTTACTTAGAATTGTTACAGATCGTCGTTTTTTACACTTGCAAAAGGCCAAGGGGCCGAGAATTTGTGTATTTGAGTGTTAGTGTTTTTATTTGTTATCATCCCTTCCCCCTGGAAGAAATATTTCAGTCTACTACCTCTTATAGTTTTAAGTATGTAAAAGGTCAATGTCAAGTCACTTGGTCAAAAGTGATGATATCAAATGAAAGATCTGGTCATGAAGAATCTTCATGTGAAATATCAAAGCCCTACCCCTTATAAGATATAGCCCAACCGAATAAAGTAGGTCAAACTCCATGGTCAATGTCACTAGGTCAAAAGTCAAGATATCCAATAAAAGGTCTGGTCAAGAGGATACCGCATGTGAAATGTCAAAATCCTACCTCTTATAGTCTAAAGGCAGGTCAAAGGTCAGTGTCAAGATCACTTGGTCAAAAGTCACAATATCAAATGAAAGTTCTGGTCACGAGGAATCTTCATGTGAAATATCAAAGCCCTACCCCTTTATGAGATATAGCCCAACTGAATAAAGTAGGCCAACTCCATGGTCAATGTCACTAGGTCAAAAGTCAAGATATCCAATGAAAGGTCTGGTCAAGAGGATACTCATGTGAAATGTCAAAGCCATTTTCACCAAAATGTTGATGCACTGATGGAATGATGGACAGACTGATAGACATACTATGCCGTTTCATAGACCGGATTTTGCCTCGCAATCCACCCCAAAATGAGTTAAATATCCTATCATATTTACATATGAGAGCTGATTGATATGTTGTGAGCCTCGGGTTTGTGAGGATGCAGAAGGTATATCACCGAAAAGGACAAACAATCAATGGCACATACTATGCTTCACTTCTGACACAGTTATGGGAAAATGTCAAACTTAAGCACCGTGGAAAGCTCACTAGTTAAAGGTGTGTTGTTTCATCAGAACAATGCTACTGTTTACAAGTCTGTCACTGCCATGGCTGCCATTCATTATTGTGGCTTTTGTTTGATTGAGCATTAGCCTTATTCACCTGATCTTGCTCCATCAGACTTTCATCTATTTCCAAAACTGAAAGCAGCTATTTCTGGCACCCACTTTCAGTCCGTCATACTTGAAGTGGATGGCTTTCTGACCAGTCAAGATAGGGAGTTCTTTAAAAGTGGTATTGAGGTCCTTAAACACCGTTAAAACATCCAAACTTTGTGTACATAAAGTTGGGCCTAATATTGAACCAGTACTGTTCAAGGTCATTTCTTTCACCACTTCGCAAATTTATACATACATCTTTTGTTTATAAAGTAATGAATAATGTGATTTCATTCATAGTCTTTATTGTGCAACAAATTACATTTTGAACAAAGTTATATTAAAACTGTACATGTATCACAGACTTCACTTAGAAACAATTTACACATGGAAAATTACCCTTCATTTCATTGAAGTTAAATAATACAAGTTACATATATATAGGATCTCAAATGAATTTTCATTTCATACGATGTATTATGAAACGAGTTGTGAGTTTTATATCCCCGAGCCTTGACGAGGGGGATATAAAACACACAACGAGTTTCATAATACATCCTATGAAATGAAAATTCATTTGAGATTCTTTTTATCACATGATATTGCCAAAAAATGTGTATTTCTAACGTGAAATCAACGTTTCCGAGAACTACAGAGGCGAATCACGCTGTGATCTAGAGGTCGTCTGCTACGCCATGAGAAGTAGTTTCCCCATCATATAGATATTCTGTGCGTAAGAGAAAAGTATTTCAATTTTGAATAGTATTTTAATGCAAGAATTAATTCAACAACAACAATTTTAATCATTGATATTGACTTCGGGTCTGAATTTAACAGTTGACCGATATTTGAAAGGTCACATTTGTCAAGGTTCATGTGATTAGGTTCCAAACTTGACCAATTGCATTCAAACAGAGCGATATGTAACGTGTTATCATATCATATATTTATGAAATGGCTTTATGAAACTGCATAACGGGTGTATCATGTGATAAAATGTCGTTTAACACCTACATACATTCTTGGATCTCCCTTCCCTTCCACAATAAGCAATGTACTAGTAAATGAATTTCACCTCAAAATGAAAACTACTTCCACAAGATACTACCTAAGTTGAAAGACATGATGCCCATAGGCAACATTTTGTTAAATACTGCTTGAACATATGATGAAAGGTCCGGAGAAATATTCTACTTTTCTTTTCCTCTGCTGCCTTGACATTGAAAACATCGATTTGGTCTAGGACCATGATGATGCACCTTTAAGTCCTGATTAACGTTTCTGTGAAATATTTTAATATGCAGAGGTAAAAAACTTAATATGACTAAGACTAGATTTATACACTGATTTCACTGTGACCTTGGAAATATGACCTTCACTTTAATTCATATCACTGACTTTGGTTCTCAGCAACAATCACATACAGTATATATGAAATATTAGTCTTATCCATGCAGGAGTTAAAAAGTTCTAGCTCCACAAGATTTTCTTATTGCTTTGCAATGAGACATTGAACCTGAGGATTTATTTTGTTAAATGGCATGAAGTATCCTTGGGTGCGGAATATTAAAATCAGAGTAGGTATAGAATATATATAACTTCAACATCATTTTTCCCCCTTTTTTTTAACCCTCGTATAGGAAATACGACCGTGTTTCAAGGTCGTACCACATTCTTTTATCATCGGCTCCAGTTCTTTTAAAATATAATTAATCATTCAGATGCAGAGGTTAAAAATTAGTTGACCGAGACATTTACATACATGTGAACCTCCCGGCGGGAGGACGAAATCTCCCGACGAAACGAGGACCCTCCCGATGAAAAATAGTCCTCCCGATTCCTCCCGACGAAACAGAATCCTCCCGACGAAAACGAAAAATCCTCCAGATTTCTCCAGATGAAATGCAAAATCCCCATTTGTGTATTATGTTACGCATTACGCCGTCTGTAGTTACCAGACAATCAATTTAATAAGTGCTAATTATACAGGCGACAGGTATATTGCTGGAAAAACAAAGCAATTAGCGTCGCGTTCTCTTCACCGCCACGGGTACTCGACTTCCCCGGGGGACGTTATACCCAGTACATCTTAACACGGGTCGTCAAATTCACGTACCAAATTGATGTACAATCTTCTTGATGCCGTAAATTAATATTATATTTATATATAACACGAAAAAGTGAGGAAATGCAGTAAAAGTTCGCTGATAAATACATTATGTAAATAAATGCGTAGGAAAAATGATGTCATGTAATTCACGTACTCTGTATAAGCGTGTATAACCTGAGGCAGATAATGGCCGTCTCGTTTATTATTCTCCTAACAATGGGATTTAAATCTGATGAGTGGTCAAAGAGCAGTTATTGATTTTCTGTACAGGTGTACTCAAGTAGCAGAAGCAAGGTAAAAGAAATCAACCGCATTATCAACGGACGTCATTGAGACAACTCTCGGAACTCCGAATTGTTTTTGTTGTTGTATGAGAGCGGAATCTGTCCTTGTTGAAAAGCGAGTTGAGAAAATTCGTCCGTAGATTAAAAAAAAGGGGGGGGAGGGGTCCGAATACCGATAAATCCTCCCTATGAAAAATTAAAAACCTCCCGACGAGAGGCCAAATCTCCAGATGAAAATTGAAAATCCTCCAGATTTGTGGAGGCAAAAGGTTCACATGTATGCATTTACCTTTCCAGGACATGATGCATTCTTGGTTTTCATCTAAATCCCTTGGGCACAGAAAATTTAATGCACATTAAATACGTTTTTATCTAAAGGATATTAATGATGTGTTATTTCAGGAAATCTAATTTTCATTCCCATCAGATTTGATGCATGCTCATATGATATACTTGAAGTCTGCAGTACACTTATACTGAGCACCTTGGATCACACTTAGACTCTCCAAGCATATAACACCATAGAGACCATGGCATCCCAGCTCATGCATCTTTCTTTGTCATACCTTTGCAATAATATTGACATAATTATGGATAATTATGCATTTTCAGTCTTACTATAAAATCTGAAGGTATCAAGGTTAAGAAATATTGGAAAATTACAATATTTTGATATAATGAAATAAAAAACTCAATCCCTATTAGTCCATCTTATGCACATCATGCTTTGTAATGCGAGTCCAAAACAAATCTTGTTCAAATTCAGAATATGCCCATAAAATATAATGCACTAAAACTGTACGAGGTGTTATTGATCCTTGGTATGCAATACAAACATACTTTAGAAATGATAATCTTATTTTTGGTGTTCATGGGTGTGTTATTCTAGTCAGCCTCGTACAAATTCACAACTCATGAAAAATTTGCACGGGGTCAACCAGAATTATACACCCATTAACACCAAAAGTAATACAGTCATTACTTATACTTACATTCTTACTAAATATAAGACACTTTCAAATTTCGTGTATATTGCTATACATGTAGTAGCGTACAAAATATCTTAACTTTGTTAAATTCGGTACCTTAAATTCTCCCTACATTCAAAACTTGCATGTGACATCACATTAAGCAACAAAATTTACTGGTTCAGGAATATAATTCTTGTTGCCTAATGGGTAATCTTCTAGTAAAGTAAATACATGTATTACAAAATTAACAGCAATAACTAAATGACATATTTTCAGGTTAAGTATACACAAGAAAATAATAAAACACATCCATCCTCTTTTACAAACTGATTGACTATAAGGGAAAAATGTTCCATTTTGTTCTACACTTGCCACTAACAAATTGGTAAATTTACTTGGTGTTTTGACTAGATGATTTGAGGAATAGAGTTTCACTGGGACATTTTGTTTAACATCAAGCCTTTGTGAAAAGACCAGAAAAAAAAACACAATTAATAATATTTTTGGCACAAAAGTCATGGTTTTCGTTGTGTTTTAATAGACCACTAGCCAAAATCCATAATGGCTGACAAAATAACAAAAAATGTCCGAGGCAGGCAGCTTTCGCTCACTTTTTCATTGTTACATCTCAACAGAATTGCATCTTTTAACAGTAATGTCATAATGAATACAACGCCAAAAATTGTTGACTCGGACATTTTGAGTTTTTAATCAAGATAGGAAAATGGTCTATTCAAGTAGTATAATTAGATGATTTCAAAAATATGAAGCCAATATCTCCTGCTATAAATGTCATAAAGAAGATATTTAATATGATTTTGAAAATATGGCTCAATGGCAGACATATTTCAGGATAAAATCATTTATCAAATACAGAGGCTTAAAAATACTGGTTTTTAAATACAGAGATATAGAAAATTACTGGTTTTAAAGTCTTACAATTTCACTTTCATTTCCTAGAAGTAGAGGAGTTATTTCCATCAAGATATGTAACATGTATAATGTACAAAACATCCACTTTAAAAGTACATGTATGATTAAGTCAAAACTGGCTCTTACTCATTAAGGGTCTAAGATCTAAGTGGTCACAGGCAAGAAGTCAAGACTCACATATATGTACATGTACATTACATAAAAGGAATAAAAAATCTGAATTTTCCTAATTTCTTCAAAAATAAAGCCCGTGTTGTGAAACATGAATGCTCCCGGTGGCATCTTTGTTAGTATAAACACCATTTTCTGTCAAGTATGTGAAAGGTCTAGGTCAGGGTCACTAGGTTAAAATTGTTTGGTATCAATGGAAAAACTTGTGACAAGGAATACACATGTGAAATATGAAAGTCCTATCACTTTACTATTCAAAAGTTATGCCCAATGTTAAAGTTTTCAAAAAGTAGATAAAAGGTCAAGGTCAAATATGTTGGTATCAATGGAAAGGTCTTGTCACAAGGAATACAAATGTGAAATATCAAAGCCCTGTCACTAACCATTCAAAAGTCATACCATCTTTAAAGTTTTTGAAAGGAGGGTCAAAGGTCAAGGTCACGAGGTCAAAACCTTTTATCATCAATGGAAAGGTCTTGTCACAAGGAATACACATGTGAAATATCAAATGCCCTATCACTTACCATTCAAAAGTTATGCCCAATGTTTAAGTTTTTGAAAAACAGGTCAAAGGTCAAGGTCAAAGTTACAAGGTCAAAAATGTTGGTATCGATGGAAAGGCCTTGTCAGGAATACACATGTGAAATATCAAAGCCCTATCACTTACCATTCAAAAGTTATGCCCATTGTTAAAGTTTTTGAAAAGTAGGTCAAAGGTCAATGTCACGAGGTCAAAAATTTTGGTATGAATGGAAAGGTCTTATCACAAGGAATACACATGTGAAATATCAAAGCTCTACCACCTTCCATTCAAAATTTATGACCAATGTTAAATTTTTCGGACAAACAGATGGATAAACAGACAAACAGGCCAAAAACTATATGCCCCCGAATCTTTGATTCCGGGTGCGTAAAAAATTTAATAAATCACATTAAATTGTACCAAGATACTTTTCAATAAGTAAAGAAATGCATTAATTTGTTTGTGAGTATTTTAAAATAGAAAGGCTTGAAATGCTCATTTTTTGAGTATTAAAATATTTACTGAACATATCTATGGTAACATATCATTAAATCAGCTGGTATGTATTTGTTTCCTGTGTCTAAGTTCCGTATCACAGTCAGCATCAGGATAGTCTTTGGCGACGATAAATGTTTCCTCTGTTTCTTCATCATGCTTTGATTTCTCGGTTAAATCTCTGCTTCCTAAAGTGTCTGTGTGTTTGGTATCCAAGTCTGCTGGGTAATGTTTACCAAGTCTGGAATAATTTTCATCCTCCTGCGTTTGTTCTAAAAGAAAATAAGGTTTCAAATGTACATGTACTTTTAATATTTTACAGATGTGTTGTCATGCTTTTATAGTGATATCATAATACATTATTTCAGAAATTATGGTGAATGTGCTTGTTTTCAAAAATTAAAGTATGGACACTGTGCTATGACTTCAGTAAGCAAACATGTAACTCAGTAAAGTTAAATTGTCACTTAGGAAAATCCTTGGAAGTATGATTTTTATGAAAGCTTGCTGAAATCAGGTTTTTTAATCACTTGTAAAAATACAATTCCTGGCAAAACATTATGTTTGAACGGCACATTTATGTCTGAGTAGAGTCCTTTAGCAACAATATGATTATTCAATGGATGTTTTAAAACAACATTGATCAATCTTACATACCTTCTCTCTCTTTGTCCAATCTTGATTTCATTTGTAGTCGTCTCTTTTCATAGCTAGTGAGCTTTTTGTGGTGGCGAAGTTTGGAAACGTCTCTCTTTTCTTCACTCCATAAGAAATTATACCATGACAAAATGCCAATAAAACTCAGGAACATCATATTCATGGAAATTCCAACAGTAGCTGAGAATACTGGCCAGTTGAAGAGCAGGTACCTTTGAAATAATTGTAAATACATGTATAAGGTATTTTCAAATGACTCTGAAATAGACTTAGGCAGGAAAATTAGAATTAGGGGATAACCTGCTTCTATTTGAATTATTTTCAAGCACAAATTGTATTTTCTTGAGTTTCCACATTTAGTTTTGCTGTGGCTTGTCAGCGGTACAGTGAAACGGTATTTGCAACTAATGTAATGCCTGCAAATCATTCAAATATACACAACGCTATCCCATAATTCAATGTGCATTAAGATTCAGGATGTCACTATGCATAGTTGCTAAGAATATGATGTCATTGTTGAGTTCAAAACACAAACCTTATGATCTTTATGTAGCAAATTATTATCGGTCAACCAATGAAATTGTGTGTTACATATGAATTGATTTAAAATTCTTTCTCTCCTACATTTTATCAATTTATCTGTATGAGTACCTTTTGAACACAAAACAATACTATTTATATGCATTCTATGAATGGTGCCTATTTTATTTCATATACATGTACAAGTATTCTTAAGGTATCCATTGTACAAATATATATCGAGTGTATTATATAGTTACAATCATGACATATTTTTACCTAAATATACCTTATACAACATAAAAATAGTTTCTATCAGTAAAGGTCAACATGCCGACCGTCGCTCAACCCACGGAAACTATCGAGACACTGCCGAAGATAACCGAGAAAATTTTAACACTGTTTAAATGGACAAGACATCAGCGAGATCTCCATTTGTACTTTGGATACGTTAAACTAGGATTCTTTTGTCTTGCCAAACAGAGTGTATGTTTTATTTACCTTAATCCACTGAAGTGAGCATGGACCTTGAGAATAGCAGAGTAGATTTGTATCCTCAGGCTCTGAATTTCAATGACAGCACCTACAGCTGGTTTATACTACAAAGAGATTATGTGTGTGCATATATTGGAATTTGAAAATGAACAAGAACCAAGAATTCAAAACATAATCAGAAAAATCCTTTAAGATTTCCATAATTTCAACTAATTTTGAAAGTACATTACCCAAAATGCATGATTATTAAAAATGTAGTAACAATTTACACATAGTATCCTTCTTTGAGGCATTTGATCTTACCTTTGAAATCTTTTCTTACCATATAGAAAACTAAATAATATGAGACCCTTTCATCTTCTGCTTTGAAAGATAAATTGTTTACACCAAAGGAGTGATACTGGAGTTTTTTTTTGTTGAGTGGAACTGATGTATCTGTCATCGCAAACTATGAGTGATTTCTTACTTGCATACTTTCAGACAAAATTCAAAATTCCACAAAATATGGCAAATATCAAGTTGATAAAATTGTAAAATTTTGTCATATTAGTCCAGCCCATCCTCCCACTTTGAGTATCACTGGAATTCAATTAAATGTTCTCAAACAAAAACTTCTCCACTAAAGCAAGCTATGAAAGGAAAAATTATTTCAAATACAAAACAAGGATTTTTAATTCTTTAAAGGTTCTACTCACTGCATCATCTTTGTAATCAGAGTAATATTCTATCACTAATGATTGTTTCTGCTCCGCAAATCCCGATAGAAACAAAGGTGAGAAGACAAAAGTGTCGATAATCCGCAGCAATTCAGATCTGTACTGGAGCATGGCCTGCAAAAAGAAGTCATTGTTTATACACGTTCGAAAATATTACAGATTTTATAAACTTTAAACATGGAAGAGATTTTCAAACAGGGTGGTGATTGATTAATGGTTTTTCTCTTTCATTGTTATGGCAAAATAAAAGTAAAACAAATGTATCTTAAGTGAAATAAGTAAAATTAAGAAAAAAATTTTGTACAAACCTCCTTCATATATAATTATAATTATGTACCTCCTCCAAATACTTATGGAAACAATAAACTTAGCTTTCAGATGGTCAAACCCTCTTGGAAATATAATTTTCATCTCTTTCCACTATATTTCTGCTCAAGTCTCAAAATTATGAGTACAAAGATGTGAAAAAAAAGCTTGAAGAGCACAATGCAATCACTTGTGTTGTGGAAATTTCAATGAGAAAAAAGTTTTTAAACTGTTGAACTGTTGAACAGTTGAAATTTCATGGCGACATACTTACAACAAACTGAGCCAAAATCTGTAAAAAGCTTATCATTCATCGTGAAAGTGTTAATTTTAATTAGAATCTTAAATTGTGTGCTCTTTGATGTTTGAGAATGACATTTGTGAAAATGAAAAAACTAAGAGTCCCCTTCGGCATTGCCAGTAGGGGACTAATAAACTTAAAAATCAGTATAAGCACATTATTATGAAGCATCTTGCATATGCATCTGATTTTTATTAAATCTTCATAATTACTATAAGCATGTTATCATGGAACATTTTTGCATTTGAATCTATTCCTTTTAAAAAAATATTCATAATCATTTAACATGTTCATTTTTTAAGAAATTATCACTTCATTCTAAATATGTAACATAATTATACAATAGTATGGCATAAATATGCACAGCATTGCAGACCAGTGCTAATATATTATTTTGTGATTAGGAAAAAAAATTGCAGGGATGATTTTTTGTATTAATGCTTTTTTTTTCAAATAAAACAACAAGTATAGTTTGTATTGATACTGTTTTTATGCTTTCTTTTAAATATACCTTTAACATATATACTGTAATCCAAAATGTAAACATAATAAAAAAAGGAACAAGATTGATTTAGGGTTTCCTTTTTGCTTGATTTTGAATTTCACTTCACACAGTAAAATGTAGAATTAAAATCAAATTCAAGGAATTGTGGTCTCCCACTTTTGGGTGTTTGTCTTTAAAGAAATGCTTACAGACCCCCCAACCCTCCTATTCTTAAATAATCATAAAATATATGATGTGTTATCAAAATTCTAAATATCAAAAGATTAAACTCCTAGAAAAGGTCAAAAGGTCCAAAATTTGTTACCTTGTGAAAAGGAATGCACATGTGAAATATGAAAGTCCATAATTTACCATCCAAAAATTATGGTAGATGTTGAAGTTTTTAAATGTGGGTCAACCTCCAAGGACGAGGTCACACAGTCAGAATGTTGTTACCAACAGAAAGGTCTTGTCATGAGGAATACATGTGTCAAATATGATAGCCCAATCACTAACCATTCAAAAATTATGGTCATGGTTAAAGTTTTTGAAAAGTTAGGTCAAACTTTTGGTATCCATGGAGAGGTCTTGTCACAATGAATACACATGTGAAATATAAAAGCTCTATCACTTTCCTTTCAAAAGTTAAGGTCAAGGTTAAAATTTTTGAAAAGTAGGTCAAACTCCAAGATCAAGATCACGAGGTCAATATTTTTGGTATCCATGTAAAGGTTTTGTCACAAGGAATACACATGTGAAATATGAAAGCCCTATCACTTACCATTCAAAAGTTATGGACAAGGTCAAAGTTTTTCTGACTGACGGACTGGCAGTTTTAATGTCCCTGCACTTTCATGAACGCGGGGGACAATAAAAGATGTTATGTTTAAAATGTGCAAATAAATATCAATGATTATTTACAAATGGGATGGACTGAAATCTAATCTACATTGAATTTAGGAAATTAAAGTGTGCTGTGAGATGTATCTCTGTTCAAAATGTGCACAAAGTTTTGATAAAAAAAATTCTGTTTAAAAAATTTACTGTCATGAATTCTTCTTGTTTGACATTTGAAATATTTTGTTCTACTGTACAAGAAAAAAACTTTGGCTTTTGGAAAGTGTATCCTGTATACAGGGATTAATCTACCTCTGCATCCTGTGTCTCTGACACATAAAAATCACCTAGGACCCGTTGATTTCCGATCACTCACAGTAGGCATTATTCACTTTCGTATAATGTGTCCGTCTTAGTTAATGTTTTATGTAAAACTTTTAAAATTGAGAAAATGTATTAGCTATATAACCTGTAAATCTGACCTATTCTGACCTACATGTATCTTTTAAACCGAACAAAAGGTTGACCATGTCCATAAAATCGTATGAGAAATTGTTGCAGAGCAAAATTTTTTGATATAGAAGTTGTTTTTTTTTTAATCTTTCATGGTTATATGCAGTCCTAGTCTAACTTCTTATCATTCGGATTTAGATGAGCAATACTTCCATAGTAAACTTTGCGGGACATTATATGAATCTACAATTGAAATTTTTTAATTCACATGGGTCAGTACATAATTGGTTTGTTTGGATTATGTTTTACTAAAAACATGTACACATATGTACCAAGCATCGCTTGCATAAATAAATCAACTAAATAAACAATCAATTACTTCATTCAAATTTGACAAATCAATTGAAGTTTGGGAGATAGACGTTTTATTTCTAATAAATTTTTTCTGAACATAATGATCTTACGGACATAAAATGCTGCGAACCAGTCATATCACATGTATTCGCGAACTTAAGATGCCATGATAAAGAACTTGTAGTTACAGCGCAACAGAGAAATGATATTTTGAGAAGACGGCAAAATACATGTATCACTTCTCCGTTGTGCTGTAACTACCCTACTTTGGACGCATTAATTTCTGCTGGGATGCATTGTTTTGGCTCGAGACCCATTGGTCAAATTTCATCGGGTCCAGAGGACCCATTTTGATCATATTGTAGATTAATCTCTGTATATATAGTAAGCCATGTTTAAATCCAATTACAGAAAGAACAATTTGTGATTCTGAAACCAATCAAATAATTCATTTGGCATTTTCAGTAACTTGAGTTACTTAAGGTGGTATTTGATGTAAAATAATTGTGACATCATCAAATTTTATTGAAACCCTTAAACTCCAAGATATGACTGATGACTGTACAAAATTGACTTTATCATAATGGTTTTACATAAATACTGTCTAAAATAGGAATCCTGAAACTCCTTATTCCTAAGAGACTCAGAACATACTAGTTTATTCAAAGTCTAACCAAGACCTCTCGCTTTCAAAATCAATATAATTCATCATTAAAAGGTCCTTTTTGAATAGAAAATACTCTCCTATGTGACAGCCAAGCGAGTGCATGTGAAAGGCGAGTTAGTATGAAATAAACGACATACACTTACTGATTTTGTTGAACACGCTACTGTCTCTCCAACTCTGTCATACAAAGACAGCTTAGTCATAAACATACCTAAATATAGATGTAAGAAATATGTTTTTAATGAAGACATCTTAAATTGCTTAAAGCAGTTTTTATAGTTATTTGAATAGAGACTCCTACATATTTTTCTGGTATAGATTTACAATAATTTGATTTGAAACCAATTAAAAGAAATTGCATACAGTGTGTGCACTTATTTAGTGAGATTCATATTTCAACAAAGTTTTTTTCTTAGAAAATACCACAGACATTTAGACACAACATAGACATTCACAAGGACATTTTTGTGTATAACATGCAACACTTAAGTGTGTTTATGTAGGCGATACCGCGGCACAGTTTATTGGCTCCACATCTTAACCACTAGACCAAAGCGCCAACATATACTTTAGCAATTAGTGCTGTGAAAACTGTACTAATTCAAGACTTCACTAGAACATTTTACTCTTACAGATTATGCTGGAAAATAAGTCGCTAATTCACAATGATGCTTATACATGTATATCAATTTATCAATTTTTGCCCTGTTCCCACTAAAACTTGGTTGCGCTAATATATTTACATGTGCAGTAACTCTTAGTTTGAAAGACTTTAACAAAATCATCATGAAACTTGAAAATCTGTTATCAATCAAGGTGGATTTATCAGATAGAAATTTTTACGCATGGTGACTGAAAAGTATGGAAGTTCCACAATACAAAATGTATTTAAAAGTAGATTAAAGATTATAACAAAGTTAAAATTATGACAAACCCAGTTCTTTGTTTGCATGTGATTCTGGAAGATCAATGTCCATCTTTATACTGTAAGCTTCACCTCTCACAAACACCTATAACAAGACAAAAATGAAACAAACTAGCACATGTAGTTTGCCTGCAATTAAATTAGACAGAGTTATCTTTCTTTGTCCGCTGATCAATGCTATCTCCCATATAAAATAACATTAATATAAACTTTTCTTTCAACACAGTGTAATTTTCCTCAACAGAAATTAATTATTTCAAAATATAGATACAATGTAAATCAATGGTTTCAGACATTAGAGGCTACATGTACTAAATAAAATTTGGGTTATGTACATATCTGGTTTTATTGAATATTTCTCATGACTTAAATGAAATAAATCCCTGATATTTACCTCACTATATCCTTCTTTGAGTAATGTCAAATTGGCTGTTGGAAATGAACACATATGAACACCATCCTCACATACACTTAAAAATAAAATAAAGTTGTTATAACGTAATCATCTGCTTTAATTATTTTCTATTCACGAGATGATGATTCCTGAGTAAGTTCATTACATATAATTATCAGAAAACTTCTTTGGAATATTATCTGGAAAATGAACTTTATATGGGTCCAAAGCACATGAATTAAGATTAATCAAGTCCAAATTCCAATAGTCAAAGGTAAGACACCTAATCATCCTGGGTTTGGTATTGAGGCATTGCCTGGTAGCAATTCATGTAACCACCCTTCTCTTTCCCTCCCTCCCCTTTCCTGCATTGTATTTGTATTGGGATTGTGATCAGATGTATAATCCAACATGGCTGCTCCATTTAAAAAATTATATCACAAATTTTTATCTCATTATTGTGATAGGTCCAACAACTTCTTGCGGATTATCAACTTAGATGTAGATGTAGACTGAATAATCCAGTCTCTTAGTTGCCGTTACAAGAGACTGAATCCCACTATCATTGTTACAGAGCGAAGTCTGACAAATCCGTTGCCCAACGATATCTCCATATTTTAAAAGACCTTAAATATTGATTTTCTTGCACAATTGGCACTTCAGTTAACATTAACCTATAATTGTAGATACCCAACTTGCATTTTATTATCGCTTCTGATTGGTTGGTTCTCTGACATTTCAGTTTGTCTGTTTTGTGAGGTTAAAGGAGTTAAGAATTCGCAAAAACGCAATAAGGAAGCAAGAATATAATGTGATAGATAAAACTCATAATTTTTTTCTGTCGTACTAAGATCTTATAATACAATATAACATCATGCATGAGCAAAATATATCATAAAATGTTCTGAGATGGTCCCTTCATCTAAATATAAAGCATTTCCTTGACCTTGATCCGGAACAACTAGGAATTATCCAGAACGGCTCAACATTTTGCATGATATCTCAGATGTTTAAAAAGCGATGGTTAAAATATTTTCATAGATAGATAGAGGAAACAAAATCCAATGATGTATCACACATGTTAATCCCCATAATACGTCGGTTTTGAGATCCTGAATACAGACCGCAACTATTTGATTTTTAAACACGGATTTCAGGTCATGTGGTACAAAAGTGGGACTGTTTACATTTCGCAGTATGGCAAGATGAAGGACCGCCTGTTCTGAATTGTAATAAATTTCAGAGTAAAAATATATGAGCTTCCACCTGACACACTTGCCTCCTTTCTGAATATTACAAAAGTATGGACTGACACTTTATAAGCATTTATTTTAAGTTTAGATTGAGATCAAGTGATTCGAAGTGAGCTGAGTACTTGATTACGGTCGATTTTCCATGTTCAAATTCTTTTATCGGCGATTATTTATCTTAAAATGATCTTCTTATGCTGTAGAATTCTTTTAGTCTGATTTATAAATTAATTCCAACACTTGGTTTCACACGATTTTGCACTATTTGTGAAATTTTCTAGATATTAAATTACCCATTATCGATAGGTGTCCCACCATTTGTCAATGGCGCAGGTAAAAGTTGAAAAAATCCGTCCGTAACAGGATCTCGAAACTCACGTATTTATTTGCTATTTTGAGCAAAATATTTCCTTATTCAGAATGACTTCATCGCCAGTACCCTAAATATGTGTGCGTCAGCACCAATATGTCCTTTTTTTTTACATTTGAAAAGACTAGATTGTCCCTTATAGTGAGCGGAGCTCATTGCAAAGGCCCAAAGGGCCTTTGCAAGCAAAGCTCGCATTTTTGGTAACACGTATACGTAAGTATGGGAAAATGCACTTGTAAGCAAAAGATATACATACTTGGAGCTGAAAAAGTATGGTAACAGGACTGCGGATACGGGTAAAAGTGACTCGATTCCCTTAAACGACAGAGCAGGAGAACATACCTTGACAAATTCGCAATGGATAGAATTCTTCTATTTTATGGTGCAATAAAACTAAGCGAAACTCGCCGAATTGTTCGTCTGAAAATAAGAAATTCAGCAGCAACTAATCCGCCATCTTTATCACTAATGACGACACAACGGTACGTAACTCTGCAGTATACTTGACGTCATTATTCCTCTATATGTGACGTCATTGCAGTGATTTTTTTTGGCCGGATTTACCGCCGAATATCGGTGGCTTCCCCTCGTAAAAATTAGCTTTATTTTCCCAAAAATCGGCCCATATTTTCCCAATACACGGAGATCAAAATTGTTTTCAAGATTGAAATGAAAATGACACGTACGAAACGTGCACAAAAGTAATCCACGGCAAGGTTCTCATTAAGAGCCGACGACCGGCGATTTCTCGCCTCCTACTTTGGGTAAAATCGCCGCCTACTTTCCGTAAAATAATGTTGTATCTCAGTTTCTTTAAGTATGAAAACTGAACGTGTACTAAAGGAAATTACGTTGTCCTTTAAAAACTTTCACTATACAAGCTACGTATGCGATAAATATTTCTGTAACTACAGTGAGTAAATTGATTTCAACACGGCGTGACGGGTCATTTTACGGCAACGTATATTAAAGAAGTACTATAGGACGATCAGATCTCGACTTTTCACGCCTGTAAATAAGATTTTTAATTAATATGAAAATTGTATAGTTATTGACCACGCACCTCCACGTGCCACGGACAATCAAACTCCGATCATGATAGTGATACTCAAGTTCTTAAACTTTTTCTCCCTCGGTCTATTTTCTGTATGTAAACAATGTACTAGAAATTATTTGAACAACATCAAGAATTCATTGTTATACTGAGTCTATTGAAACATCCACAAGGTGCGAGGCTCTGCGAGGCGACAGTAACTGCTGAGTGCGCGATACTGCTCGCAGAATTCAAAACGTCTGAGTGACACACATTCGTTAAATATCTTGCATCCGTAGACCGAAACGTTCAGTCAATTTAATATAATCTATACTACAGGTACATGCGTACAACTCAATGCTCTCAAAAATTTCGAAAGGAAAATGTTTTTTTGTTTTAAAAATCGAATTGTTCACACTGAGGAGAGCGCCATAAAAAAATACATCTAAATACCCATATTATAATTGATAGTTCAAAGCTTCAATAGGCGAAAAGGGGTGTACCTTTGTTTTTGCAAACTCTTTCACTTTCCTGGTAGTAATACTGATAACTTTAAGGCATTTGTGAACAGGAAATTGCTGTTTTGAACCAATAATTTGAGCGTTTCTTCAAAGAAATTTTGTTTCTAGATTTTCCCAATTTGTTCCAAATATCGCATATTTTCCCAAATGAAAAGGTACAGGTGGCTTTTAAAAAAGGTAAAAAAATCACTGCATTGTGGCAGTGCGCATATTTTCACGTACAAGAATGGTACATGATTGTACTAATGCAAGAAGGAAAAGTAACACAAAACAGCGCGATTTTCTAATTAACACTTTTCAGTGTATCATTCAAACAAGATAGATATGATCGAAATAATTATTTGGTAAAGAAGAAAGATTTGATTTTTTGTCAATTGATTTAAAGGTCATTAGAGAAGAAGGGGAAGGATTCCAGACTCCCTTGCTAATGATCAACGTCTGTGTAAAGTACATGGGACGGATCCAGATTTTTTTTTTTGGCAGTGGGAAGGGGAGGTCCAGCTTGACCGGTGGTGAGGGATTCCTGGGGTCCCAAGGTTATGATTTTGAAAAGTTTTCGATTTTGAGATCAACTTGTTTTAAGGTTTTACAAAATTTTTGGTGTCTTTTTCCTCCGCTCACACAAAAGGCTTTGCCTTGATTCATATAAGATAATTTGGGTGTCAACAATTCTAATTTTCTTACCTAAATCCAAAATTAACTGGTTTCACCAATGACACTGGGGGCATATAAACATAGTAAAAACTGCCATATAGAAAAACTGACATCCAAAGCAGAACAAGGAATGTAAGAGCAACTATCATGAACTTTGTTACAGTATTTTTGACTATATTAAGTCCCCAACCAATAATTTCTTTTCCCCATTCTAAAGTATTGTGAATTAACATCAAAATCATTCTGCACTATTTCTTGTACTTTCGATTTCACAAGGGAATCTCATCTAGTTCGACCTAAAACTATATCAATCCCGTTTGCCTATATCGATGAAATATCATTTTCCTGTCTAATGCTTTGAAATCGACTAAAAAACAGCACACTGACAACTTGGAGTCCTCTAATATATCCTGAGCATCGAAAGTGAATAGTGTAATTGTCGGCCTGTAGTAGTAGAAAAAAGCCGAAGTGATTGTATGTTGAAGTAAAAGAAGACCGATGTGACTGTCAGTGTTCAAATGCTTAGTTTCGGAAAAGAAACTTAAGTTTTGAATATAAAATATTCATGGCAAGTGTGTCATATTTGTGTGAGAAAGGACATCCCTTAAATCTTAAAATGAATTTGTATCTGTATTTCGGTTTTGTACGAAACTATGTTTAGCAGGAAGCAGTTTCGTCCGCCATTTTCTGTATCTAGATACATGCTCACAAAATTTCATAAATGAAACCGTATCGTCACTTTTTGCACGCTTAGATATACCACACTATAGGTAAGTAGAACTTAATGATCAAAGGAGCGAATTGGTAATGTATTTTCGAACATAAAATGACAAGGGACTTGTAGATCGTACTTCTTTTCCTTGTTTGATGCTTTAGTCCGAGCTCCTCTGTCACAACATTTAAATTCACAGGCAGTGCCCCCTCCCTTTTTAATATGAACTCATGGCAAAGCCATCATGAGGACGAAGTCAAAACCCTATTTTTGGCATTTATTCTGTATATACACATGTTGTGGATCAATATCTGCATCTTTTGATTTTCGTAAAAGCGAAACTGAAACTTACGCCAGCATGAGAGAACTCTGTGTTAAACAGGTTGGGACTGCCCACAAGATATCGATGCTATCACATAAATGTGCGACTTTCCTTTAAAACAGTGTTAAACAGGTGGGGCACCACTCCTGATTTGCGAGATCGTCCTATAACAGGTGGGGCACACCCCCTGATTTGCGAGATCGTCTCTATAATGCGGTATAATCCCTGCATTGGGTCATGAAAATATCTCGAAAATGCGAGATGATTGTGATCTTAATGAGAATAAATCTGAATTTTGCGGAAAGAATGCAAAAGCGCATGACGTTTCCTGTTTGGTCCGAATTTCCTCTGCCCAAAAAACATAAAAATGTTTACCGTCAACGTATCGGATGCTGCAATGAAGCAGGAACTTGAAAATTAGAGATGCTTCAAGCTGAGAATCTTACCTACTCCCGACTTCAATGTTTATTTTCACCTTGAAATAAAATTTCTTTGATGGGAAAAGCCAACTGAGATGGCTGTGACATCTTTGAAAAACGTTTCTATACACTGACCCGGATATGACATTTGCATAATTAGCCAATGAGCATCAATCTAGTTCACTGCCCTACTTTCGTTATCAGTTCCAGTTATCATGTATGGAGAGCAATACGTAACATAAACTTGTGCATGTTGAATGTTCAGCAACATTGGATTTTTCTTTAATGCTCTATCATATTGTCAAATTGGTATCATTTCAGACTACACTGTTAATTGAATTTTATTCATCATGTTTATTTTATATTTTTTTTCATAGAATAAACGTATTTGTGAAAAAATAAAACTAATTATCATGAATGAAATATTCAACTATTTCAATTATTTTCTTCTTCTTGAATGTAGAAATGGCATGTTATGACATAATTATTCAGGTTTTTTTATTATTCTATGTCAACATCACTTATTCATTACTAAACATAATGAAATCTGGATAAAACGATCGTTCTTGTGACAAATGTTGACGGTTTGGAAAGACAACTCTTACACGATGCATCTCTGATGAACAACAACATTGAATATCATAACCCTAATGGGCCGCCATAGATTATTGACCATGCACTCTCTTGTGACGATGATTTTGCCTCGATGCGCAATCTAATATGCGCAATAGATTGCTGAAAAGAAAGTAGAGAACCTCAGCTCATCACATGTAAGTAAGTTTGTGGGAAAATAACGAAGTTTGCTGGAGAAATTATCAAATTTGTTATGTGAATATGACACGGATATGCAGAGGAGCTGATTTCAATTTAGCATATTTCAAAGTCGCATCATTATATTGCATAAAACTTGATTTGTCAAGAAGGAATGTGATCTAAATATTCATGCCATGGGCCGACAATGCTGCGCTTTTTTAATTTTTTCAGACGAAATTCACAAAAGTAATAAAACGGAACCAAAAATCTCGAATAAGAGGGATATTTTCGTCTCGATAATGCGACACCATCCCTCATTATAGAGACAATCTCGCAAATCAGGGGGTGTGCCCCACCTGTATAATGCATTAATAATATGAATTATGGCAAAGCGAAGCATAGCGAAGACGGTGCATGAAAATTCCGTCAAAAATGGCATGGGCTGCCTAGTCGCATTTTGCAGTGTTTATATAGGATACCAAACTATGGATTCCAAAAAATGATAGAGCATACGAAACTAAGGATTCAAAACTGTTCATTTAGGATACGAAACTAAGGATTCGAAAAGTTTCAGTGCTGTTGCAGACATATAACCTAACACTTTTCAACCATTTCACTACTTTTCATCCTAGCTTTATATTACACACTGTAAAAACTGAATCTACACCATATAGCTGCAAAAATAGGGATTCATCTAGAAATATTTTCATATAAAAACTGACTAAAATGGCGGCGCCCATAAGATAGTGATTCTTGGTTGAAGAAAATTGAATTGTCAGTATATATCTTTTCTTCTTTGTTTTTGTTCATTTTTCCACATGTTTTGTATATATGTGTTACCATTAAAGCTTGCTCGCTTCGCTATGAATCAAGGCAAAGCCTTTTTCTACGAGCGGAGAGAAAATAGATATGATTATATAAAATAAAAAAGATCCTTCTTTTTTATTTTGACTATGATGGTTTATCTTATCTTAATATGAATTATGGCAAAGCCCTTGAAGTGAAGCGAAGACGGTGCATGAAAATTCTGCAAAAATCGCATGGGCTGCCTAGTCGCATTTTGCAGTGTTTATATTGGATACGAAACTATGGATTCCAAAAAATGACAGAGCATACGAAACTAAGGATTCAAAACTGTTCATTTAGGATACGAAACTAAGGATTCGAAAAGTTTCAGAACTGTTGCAGACATATAACCTAACACTTTTCAACCATTTCACTACTTTTCATCCTAGCTTTATATTACCCACTGTAAAAACTGAATCTACACCATATAGCTGCAAAAATAGGGATTCATCTAGAAATATTTTCGTATAAAAACTGACTAAAATGGCGGCGCCCATAAGATAGTGATTCTTGGTTGAAGAAAATTGAATTGTCAGTATATATCTTTTCTTCTTTATTTTTGTTCATTTTTCCACTTGTTTTATATATATGTGTTACCATTAAAGCTTGCTCAGAGCAAGCGGGCCCGCTTGCTCGCTTCGCTTCGCTATAAAACTTTTTGTTTGATGATTGCCAAAAAAAGGTAGTATAAGGCCATACATGTGAACCTCCCGGCGGTAGGACGAAATCTCCCGACGAAACGAGGACCCTCCCGATGAAAAATAGTCCTCCCGATTCCTCCCGACGAAACAGAATCCTCCCGACGAAAACGAAAAATCCTCCAGATTTCTCCAGATGAAATGCAAAATCCCCATTTGTGTATTACGTTACGCATTACGCCGTCTGTAGTTACCAGACAATCAATTTAATAAGTGCTAATTATACAGGTGACAGGTATATTGCTGGAAAAATAAAGCAATTAGCGTCGCGTTCTTTTCACCGTCACGGGTACTCGACTTCCCCGGGGGACGTTATACCCAGTACATCTTAACACGGGTCGTCAAATTCACGTACCAAATTGATGTACAAGGTTAATTGGGGAATCTTCTTGATGCCGTAAAATCATATTATATTTATATATAACACGAAAAAGTGAGGAAATGCAGTAAAAGTTCGCTGATAAATAAATAAATGCGTAGGAAAAACGACGTCATGTAATTCACGTACTCTGTATAAGCGTGTATAATCTGAGGCAGATAATGGCCGTCTCGTTTATTATTCTCCTAACAATGGGATTTAAATCTGATGAGTGGTCAGTTTAAACCCCATGAAGAGCAGTTATTGATTTTCTGTACAGGTGTACTCAAGTAGCAGAAGCAAGGTAAAAGAAATCAACGGACGTCATTGAGACAACTCTCGGAACTCCGAAGAGCTTTTTTTGTTGTATGAGAGCTGAATCTGTCCTTGTTGAAAAGCGAGTTGAGAAAATTCGTCAATAGATTAAAAAAAAAAGGGGGGGGGGGGGGGGGTCCGAACACCGATAAATCCTCCCGATGAAAGATTAAAAACCTCCCGACGAGAGGCCAAATCTCCAGATGAAAATTGAAAATCCTCCAGATTTGTGGAGGCAAAAGGTTCACATGTATGTTAGGCGAGTGGAAACACGGAAGCATTTGTAAAATTGATCTAGACCAGCAGATGAACATTTTAAGGGGGGGGGGGGGGGCTTAAAATATGGTTCTTTAAAAATATGTTTCTTTATAATTCATTTCTATTTTGTAAGAATAGTGTTTAGGCTAGCTGAAAATATATTACTTAAAAACAAACATATTCCGACTTCTGACAGTACGAAACCACCCGAGACGAGAAAAGCAATCAGAGCGAAATGTCTCGTTTAAAACCGGAAATGTCGGATTTCCCGTGGTTACGCCACCTTGTTGATGCTTTATCGTTACCTGATTTACGAAAAATATTTTCAATAAATCTAACTTATAAACAAAAATTGAGTATAACATATACGTCTACTTGGAGTCGAAAAAAAAAATTAAATGGCAATATCCAGCATCTCCGCAGCAACTCTGTCTGTTAGGGGACGAAAGTTTTTGAAAGCATAGTAGTACATTCTCATTCTTTGATTCAGCATATTTTGTCAATAAGATATGTGTATACGCGTTACCATAAGGGCGAGCTTTGCTCGCTATAATCCCTGAATTTGGTCGTGAAAATAACTTGCAAATGCGAGATGATTGTGTTCATAATGAGAATAAATCTGAATTTTGCGGAAAGAACGCAAAGCGCATGACGTTTCCTGTTTGGTCCAAATTTTCTCTGCACACAAAAATGTTTACCATCAACGTATCGGATGCTGCAATGAAACAGAAACTTGAAAATTAGAGATGCTTCAGGCTGAGAATCTTACCTACCCCCGACTTCAATGTTTATTTTCATCTTGAAATACATGTAGTAAAATCGCTGAAAATGTGTGACGTCGGACACTTTGACGTCACTGTTTACTATTGTTGACACGGAGGACAATATGGCGGCGGCTTGAAATTAACATGGGAATTTCCCATAGACATTGTATTTTTGATATTGCGGCTCGAAGGCATCTGATAGGGTAAGTTGAAGTTAGTTTCCAGTTACGACTAACAGTCAGGGGAACCACTGCATATGGTGATTAAAATAATCACTGAATGCAGTGATTATAAAATTTGTATAACTTTTGATAAAATGATACTTTTTGGCCTTATATCTAAATGCTCTTCCCTATGTAATGTCTGATAAAATTAGGTCAACTCAGTATTTACCTATTAGAAATTGTTTAAAAAGATGAGGCATGACTAAATCACATTTAAATGCTTATTTTGTGACTTCCTGGCATAAAATTACCACATTTTTGAGCTCTGATTATGAGTAAATCTGAGTTTTCCTGGTATGACTGTTAGTTTTCCCAGATGGAGCAGAATCTAAAAATAACTTTTATGACCACTTGCACCAGTACGCATCAAACAGAAATAGTGGCGTTTGGGCTTTAAAGTTTGGTGGGGTTGTATAGCTAATCACTTTATAGAATGATTTTTCAAACCTGAGTTTGGGAAATCACTGTCTACAGTGACTATCAATGATCACTTCATCTAGTGATTTACTAAAATACTTTACACAGTTTTCTGAATTGATCACTGCAATGAGTGATCTTTCTTTGAGTTTCAAATACCACTTCATACACTGATTTTTAAAATCACTTCATACAGTAGTTCCCCTGACTGACTAAAGGAGGTAAATTCTCGGAAACAATAATTATCAAGAAAATTCTTCAGACTACAGAATAAATTGCCAATACAGGGTGCTCTGGATTTAGTGAACAGGGCAGTAGTTCACTGTCCTACTTTCGTTATCAGTTCCTGTCATCATGTATGGAGCGCAGTATGTAACATAGACTTGTGCATGTTGAATGTTCAGCAACATTGGAATTTTCTTTAATGCTCCATCGTAATTTCAAATTGGTATCATCTCAGACTACTGTACATTGAATAATTTTATTCATCATGTTAATTTACTTTTTTTTCGTAGAATAAATGTATTTGTGAAAAAATAAAACGAATTATCAGTAATGAAATATTCAAATATTTCTTCTTGAATGTAGAAATGGCATATTATGAAATAAATATTCAGGGTTTTTTTTATTATTTTATGACAACATCACTTACATGTATTCATTACTAAACATAATGAAATCTGGATAAAACGATTGTTCTTGTGACAAATGTTGACGGTTTGGAAAGACAACTCTTACACGATGCATCTCTGATGAGCAACAACATTGAATATCATAACCCTAATGGGCCGCCATAGATTATTGACCATGCACTCTCTTGTAACGATGATTTTGCCTTGATGCGCAATCTAATATGCGCAATAGATTTTAGAAATGAAAGTAGAGAACCTCAGCTCATCACATGTAAGTAAGTTTGTGGAAAATTAACGAAGTTTGCCGGGGATATTACCAAATTTGTTATGAGAATATGACACGGAAATACAGAGGAGTAATTTCAATCAAGCATATTTCAAAGTCGCATCATTATGTTGCATAAAACTTGATTTGTCAAGAAGGAATGTGATCTACATGTAAATATTCGTGCCATTGGCCACCGTGACCATTACAGTCGCGCATTTACGTGATAGCATCGATATCTTGTGGGCAGTCCCAACCTGTTAAATCTGCTGTGTTGGAACATTTTTGAATGCAGGTTTATGAGGAAAACAGAATTAAGTCCACAAGATAAGGGGTGGTGTAGCTGAGTTGGTAGAGCGGTCTGACTTTGGTATTGGGGCCAATGATGCATGATGTTGACTAGGTTCGAACCTGACAAGCGGTATAGGTGGAAGGAGTAACCAACTAAGAGACTAGTCAGATATTGTGGGCTAACACTTTGTACATAGCTACATTTGTAAGTGACCCCAGCCTAGTCATTTGTAAGAGATTTGAAACTGAGGTCCCTTGTCAGGGATTTTTTAGGGGTTCTCCAGGGCCGAAATATGGCCCCATTCCCAATGCTGAAAAACAGGCATTTTCCCCAATGTCTGAGCTTAAAATTCCCAATTTGAAGAAAATTAAATTCCAATAAAAAAAATCTAAAAACCCTTTGAAATTACTGAAAATACATTAATAATTATCTGTATTACAATGTACACTATCTGAAATATGATATTGGTGTCTATATGCGTTTATTCATCTTCATTAGAAACAAGTGTCAGAACATCTTTTTGCTTGTTTTCTCAATTGATTTGTATAATTTTTTCCCCAATTTCTACCAAATGTTGCTATTTTTCCCAATTTTGAAGGCCCAGGCCCCTGGAATCAAAGAGTTAAAAAAATCCCTGCTTGTATCGAAATTGGCGATGGCACGTTAAACTTAAAGAACGCTCACTGCTTCTGACTGCACAGGTCTAAATTCCAAATTCTGCTCTTCCGACAATATACATGTAGGCAGTGTTCCTTACTCAAAGGAGGGAATTCCAAAGATATGATGCAATGAAGAATCATATTATTTGTAGATTATGTGAAACATCTCTGAAATATACGACAAATATAACATGCAGCCACCTGGGGCCAAAAATTTGTGTATTTGAGTGTTTGTGTTTTTATTTGTATCATCCCTTCCCTCTGGAAGAAATATTTCAATCTACTGCAATCTTTTGATATGTATCACATCGAAAGAATGGTATCATGATATCCAATCAGTCCATCATGGTATCGGTCAAGCCCTAGAAAATATCTGATGTGAAATCTTTTTGAATTTGATGCGAATTTTCCCTGTAATTGATTTACAGCTTCAACTATTTCTATGTCGGATTTAAAAAAAAAAAAGTTTTGTTGTATATTGAGGGATAGGGATGTAACGATACGCTCACCCCACGATACAATACATATCGCGATACACTCATAATAATATAGCCATACGATACGTATCGCGATACAGACTCAAGTGAACAATTGAATTTCGGAATTCATAAAAAACAACAAATTGCGTAGGCAAATGCGCCATCAGTACTGTGCTGTATGTACAGAAAACGCTTAAAGGAGACCGGAATTATGGCCTTTTTCGAATTTTTCCAAAGAAAATAAAAATTAACTAATGAAAGTATGATTAAGCGTTTTTTTCTTCACTTGTTTAACACTGTATTTTTCCATAATTTTCGAAAAATTTGCAATGAGCGCGAGTGATATGCCCCTAGTGAAATCAAAAGATTTCATTAGACTGATATGTGACATGTATGAATAATTCGATAATTAGATTTATGTATGAGTTGCGTATTAAAATTGCGATTTACTTAAGGTGGACTTGCTTGGATAAGCGAAGTGTGTAGTATACAATTACTCATGCATTCAACTGTCATGATTATTTTCGAACAGTCAATCGGACATTTTTAGAAAATAACACGCTTTAACCTTCATATTTAGATAATTCTTATATTGCAAACGCAAATTCCTGCTTCATATGTATCAACTTATTTTTTGACTAACAAAAAAAGTCTATCGTTAATCCGTAAGGAGTATATTAATCAACTGCATGCTTGTTTGTTTACATTTTTGCCTTCGGTTAATATGACGTCGATCACGGATAGTTGCGAAGATCAACGAGGTGGATGTGAAATATCTTAGCCCTTCCCCATCTTTTTATGATGAATCTGATCAATTTCTTTAAAGAGAAAAATAGTTTTTGATTCAAAATATTGAATGTGTTTGAAAAAATGAAAAAGCATTTTTCCCTTCCACTTTAAATCCATTTAGACAATGCCATTTTGCTTGTGATTATGCAGAGAGAATATCATAATTATCCTGATATTTCTATAATGGAAGTTTATTCTTTTAGTAAAACATGAAACAGTTAGAAAAAGAGCACAGAAATCAACTTAAAAATGTCAGCACTTTACTTTTCAATATATTAGCTCGTGAGCATAAAAAATGTTGATCTAATATCAACGTACGTTACTTTTGGTGGGTCATGATGCATGTTTTTTTCCGCCTCATAAGATGTGTCATCAAAATTCAAATTTATAGCAGTGCTAGTATTCCGGTTTTCATTCATGCTAGGTTATTCTATGTGCAAAAGGATAGCTTAAACAGTTCTTTATCTGTTTCATTCAAGTTTGACGAAGGATCGATGGACTCGGGCGCCACTATCATAGTTACTGTAAACAAATTTGGACTAAAGATTCAGAAGTAAACAAGTCAATTTTAAACGAAAAAACGGATTAGAAAAATACCGTGATACGCGACCTGGCTGTACCGTGTACCGAACATTGAAATTTATACCGCGATATACCGATATATCGTTACACTCCTACTGAGGGATTTCAATACAAGGTGGCACCTGGCAAATTATTACTATCTCAAATGACTAAAATTGTAAGAAAACTCTTCTGATCCCCAAATTTCTATCCAATGTATCACTGCCTGAAATAAATCTACCCTTCACTGTGAGCATCATGATATCGGCACATGCTTGGGGTGTAACTTCTAGCATATGGTTCTAAGAAAATAAATGTAAAAATAGGAAAAATCAATATTTCGTGGGGTTTTCTTTTTTGCAAATTTCAAGGGTGGGGAAGAGGTCCTAACCCCTTCCCCTCTAGATCCTCCCTTATGATTTTAATGTTTGGTTTATCTCAACATGTCATACAACCCTTTTCTTTTTCAGCCATGAGCATTGCAGCACCTCCTTTGACAACTGGACAGAAGTATTTAGGAGTAACGTCCCCTATAAGTTTAGAAGGACCGAAGCCCTTTGACATCAAGTTGTCACAGAAACTAGTTGAAGTTCTTAAACCTCACGGGGTATTTGAGAGTGATGAAGAGTTAACGCATAGGTCAGTGCATGTTTCTCTTTAGTCCTATTTTTCGACATCTTAGCATTAAAAATGTGCACACTTCATTTTAGAATTGATTCAAACCAAAGCTTTAATCATGAGAATAGCAAGTATCATTTTGTAAGGTTATTTTATTCATGTATATACTGGTACATTTGTACACCTGATTCATGAATTAAGAAAATGATCTCAAAAGTGTATTATGTATTTGTATTGTAAACTGAATATAGTTTTGTTGAATAGGAATTTTGCATTTTCATTTTGCATAAGATATAAAAGGAAATTTTGATATCATTGTAGAATATCATTTCATATACATGTACTTGTAGAATGGAGGTCCTACACAAGGTTAATACCTTGGTGAGGGAATGGATCAAAGATGTAGGCAGAGATAAGGTACAGTACCGAAAGAAAAAGAATATTTCGTGATAAGATCAGGGCCGTAGTGAGCCCCAAGTCTCATGCCATATTTCTTCCACATGACGATTTGTTTGCAGAAAAAAATTATTCATCATTAATTTTAATGTGTTTTAAGACTTCCGATAAGTTTTAGTATCGATGAACTACTCAGTTCTTAAATTAAGGTCGTAAGAGGTAGGGGTACTCAGGTAAGAGAATTGATAATATCGACAAAAAAAAAACGTAGAAAGTTGATAAGTACATGTATTATCTATATTATAATGACATCAAATATGTTTATACTGTATATCAGAAATAGATAAAAAAAGAAATCTCCTTTCATCAGTATACATGTATTATGGTACCCAGAACTTGAAATACAGTCTCATTATGGTTTCTTTGGCTACAATGGAAGTTTTTTTTACCTCGAAATAGAACATTTACTCATAATTAAACATTGCTTTTGAGTATTTCATTCCTAATTCTTGTATATTTCATGTAGTCATACTTACATGTAGAATAGATTATTGGATGTTCTAGAAACCTCTTCCATTTCTTTTGGGATCATTTAGGAACAAATTCGGAAAAATATTAAAGATATTTTTAGCTCACCTCGACGAAGTTGAGTGAGCTTATGCTATAACCCCATGCGTCCGCGTCCGCGTCCTCGTCCGCGTCCGTGTCCGCGTCCGTGTCCGCGTCCGCGTCCGGTTAAGAAGTTTGGGGTAGCTCAGTATCTGACAAAGTACTAATGCTACAGTAACCAAACTTGCACAAGTGATTCATCTTTGGATGCTGAGGTGAACCCATGCATCGGATGCAGCATCTGACCTACATTTTCTGCTTGAGTGACTTGGTTAAGAAGTTTGGGGTAGCTCAGTATCTGACAAAGTACTAATGCTACAGTAACCAAACTGGCACAAGTGATTCATCTTTGGATGCTGAGGTGAACCCATGCATCATATGCAGCATCTGACCCACATTTTCCGCTTGAGTGACTTGGTTAAGAAGTTTGGGGTAGCTCAGTATCTGACAAAGTACTGATGCTACAGTAACCAAACTTGCACAAGTGATTCATCTTTGGATGCTGAGGTGAACCTATGCATCGGATGCAGCATCTGACCTACATTTTCCGCTTGAGTGACTTGGTTAAGAAGCTTGGGGTAGCTCAATATCTGACAAAGTACTGATACTACAGTAACCAAACTTGCACAAGTGATTCATCTTTGGATGCTGAGGTGAACCCATGCATCGGATGCAGCATCTGACCTACATTTTCCGCTTGAGTGATTTGGATAAGAAGTTTGGGGTAGCTCAGTATCTGACAAAGTACTAATGCTACAGTAACCAAACTTGCACAAGTGATTCATCTTTGGATGCCGAGATGGACCCATGCATCGGATGCAGCATCTGACCTACTTTTTCCACTTGAGTGATTTCACTTTTAAAAGCCAATATTGAGCAAAGTTTAAGTGCTACATGTACCAAACTTGCATATTGGATGTATCTTTGATCAAACTTTCATAAAATGACCTTGACCTACTTTTTCCGCTTGAGTGATTTTGCCTTTAAAAGCCAATATTGAGCAAAGTATAAGTGCTAGATGTTCCAAACTTGCATATTAGATGTATCTTTGATCAAACTTTCATAAAATGACCTCGACCTACTTTTTCCGCTTGAGTGATTTTGCCTTTAAAAGCCACTTTTGAGCAAAGTTTAAGTGATACATGTACCAAACTTGCATATTGGATATATCTTTGATCAATCTTTCATAAAATGACCTTGACCTACTTTTTCCGCTTGAGTGATTTTGCCTTTAAAAGCCAATATTGAGCAAAGTATAAGTGCTAGATGTTCCAAACTTGCATATTAGATGTATCTTTGATCAAACTTTCATAAAATGACCTCGACCTACTATTTCTGCTTGAGTGATTTTGCCTTTAAAAGCCAATATTGAGCAAAGTATAAGTGATACATGTACCAAACTTGCATATATGATATATCTTTGATCAATCTTTCATAAAATGACCTTGACCTACTTTTTCCGCTTGAGTGATTTTGCTCTATAAAGCCAATATTGAGCAAAGTATAACTGCTAGATGTTCCAAACTTGCATATTAGATGTATCTTTGATCAAACTTTCATAAAATGACCTCGACCTACTTTTTCTGCTTGAGTGATTTTGCCTTTAAAAGCCAATATACATGTACTAAGAAATATGTTTGAATTGAATTTTGCTGTCACGAGGTGAGCTTCGTAATCTGTGATTACCTATGTTTATTTATATAAACATTCAAAATTTGGTTATAAACAGCAATTTTCAATTAGTAATACTGATTTAGAGAGTATTGTTATGTATTCAAAAAGTCTATATTGACATCTTACTATCAATCTCAATTCAATCTTTAAGATAATTTCAGCTCAGAATTGAAACATTAAAAAATTGAGATGAAATGTTAAAAAGAAATGAATAAATTTAGAGAACCCAAAAGTAAAGAAACTGAGAAATTTGTCTTGTAGATTTTATGGTAATAGAAATTACCAAAGTCTTATCCATTTTGTAGTGATTAATATAATAAAAATAACAAAAATTCTATTTCAGTGCAATATTCCAGAATCCAAAATACACTCATTTGGAGGTAAAGTGTGTACTTTTGGTTCTTACAGACTGGGAGTTCACACCAAAGGTTTGTTATAAGAATTATATTTGTACATATATTTGTACAACATTTACATTTGGGTTTACTTTTCTTGAAGGTTTATAATGCTTTTATGTCCATGTGTGGAGGGTCGTCAAACTTTCGTCTTTGTCATTTTAGAACTTTACAAAGTTGCTCACTGATTTTATACTGTAAGAAGTAGGACTTATCTATATGACATGTACAGTACGAGTTATTTTCATTGTGACAATACCTTCCTTGTGCCTATTATCGCCGACAATGATTTTGATAATTGATTATAATCGGGAAATTTAAATCACACATAGAATGAAATATTTGCATCATTAAATAGAACTTTTCCTAGAGGAATCTTCATATGTCGCACTGATAATTTAAGTCAACTTACATGTATATATCTTTGACTTAGGTCAGTATGAAACATTTTGCCTTGTTTCCATAAAATTTGCTGTCAATAAAAAGTAAGTTGTGGACAAATCATGAAATATTTTACAGTTTTGCAGTGTATTATAAGAATCTGATTATAATCAATAATCAATGGAAAGGCTTTCTGATTAATCAATTAATTAATAAAAGGCTTGAAAGATTTTGATTACTCCATCCGATTAAACACTACCTTCCTTTTCTTATAACCTTGACTTTGATTGAAGTTTGATTTATCCTACATTCAAAATATGACCGCCTACAGCTGCATGGTGTTTAACAAACACATCTCTTTCTAATACACAATATACATATAGCAGCTAGTGTATGTGTAAAGGTATCAGCCATCACTAACTGCGGATTCTGATTTCTTTTATCTCTTGCGTTTCTATTCATGTATTATCAATAAGTCAATTTAATTCTTATTATTCCAGGTGCTGATATTGATACACTTTGTGTCGTACCCAGACATGTAGATAGGTCTGACTTTTTCTCGTCTTTCTATGAACTATTGAAGAATCACCCAGATGTGAAAGACTTGAGGGTTAGTATAAAGTTACTGAAATATAAGACAGGTCATGTAACCCAAACAAAATTTCTGTCACTGTAAGGAGAGGGTCTTATTAAGTTTCCAGAAATAGTATGAGAAGCTAAGATTAAAATGTTGGAGTACAGAGAATTTGATACTATTGATTGATAGATCAATGAGCTGTCATTTCTATCTCTTAGTCATCAGTATTATTTACGTGTAATATTTACATGTTTGTACATCAAGAAGATTTGAACAAGTGTGATGGTAGTTGAAATCTTCAAACATATGATTATTTTATCTCAAGTTCATTGTACATGTAATACAAATAATTTTCTGTATTGTAGGCTGTAGAGGAAGCCTTTGTACCTGTGATAAAGATGGAATTTGATGGCATTGAGGTAAGATTTTTGTAATAGACATTTGATTCTCGTACACAGATTTATAAATAAGATTTTTCTTAGGAGAAGGGGGAGGTGTTCAAATCTGACCCGTGGAGTATGAATTAAGTCTTTGATTTCCTACATATTCCATAACAAAAATTAAAAAAAAAGCAACCTCCCCTTTCTGCTATCAACATATCTCTTAATATGTAATGGTCAGGAGTCTTTGTTTTCATGCCATAAATGTTACATACATGTATATTTGTAGAAAGGAATAGCTAGTCTTATTGGAGGAGAAATTTGAATACTAAGGCAGGACAATTTTTGTCTTCTTCCTCACATGCTGTATAAATCAAATAAGTGTATCAATTTTTAGCTCACCGGAATGAAAAAGTCCGGAGAGCTAATGCCATACCCTCGTCGTCGTTGTCGTCGTCGTCGTCCGTAGATAAAGTTTAACCTGGGCTGTATCTCTTGAACTATAGGGGATAGGGCTTTGAGATTTCACATGTAGATACGTTGTGACGAGACCTTTCATTTGAGACCATGACCTTTGACCTACCGGTATTGACCTTGGACTTTGACCCACTTCTCAAAAACTTCAACCTGGTTTCTGACTAAAACCTGTATGGGCGAGCTATGTAATCTTTGATTACCCTATGTTTCATACATGTGGATGTCAAATTAAGATAAAATCAGCTTTAGGTGTAAATCTTATATTTAGTCAATTAAGATTCAGCAAAATACATCTACTCAATTTTAACACTCATTAAATCAGTATAATCGATATTCAAGTGATATTTATTTTGAAATCTCTCTCTTTGACAGCTTGATATGTTGTTTGCTCGCCTGGCGTTACCTCAGATTCCAGATGATCTAGACTTACAAGATGATAACCTCCTCAAAAACCTGAATGAGAAATGTGTCAGAAGTCTCAATGGTAAGCACAACTTCATGTCCGTGTGTAAAATATTTTGGATACATGTACAGACATTGCATTCTGCACAAAAACTTTTCTGAATCACTAGCCTAAAGACATATTTTACTGTTATATTGTACAGTTTGTTAGTCAGTTTCTACTAGCCTGACAGATTTTCTGGTAGCCATGAGTATCAGGCTAGCGAGTTTTTGTGAATACTTGTATTGTTATTGTTCCTAATACTAACCTTGAGCATGAAGTTTTGAACATTGTGTGAAAAGGTTTCTATAGTTTGCCTGCTTGAAAAGACCTTTCTTTTGATTCTAATGTTTGGCTCTTTGACCTTGAACTTGCCTGTTGGAAGACTACGGATGTATGTGTATGTACTTACGAAAGAAGGTTTTCATTTTAAAAAAATGGTAAGCTTTAAATCAACTTGGTATTTTCACAGGTACATACAACATTTATACATGTATGTTTTATATGAATGTAAATTCAGTACAATGCATGTATTAGTATGTCACTTATACACCTTTTTATGTAACCATTGAATGTATTGAGAAGTATTTCTATCAAACTTTCAGGTTGTAGAGTTACTGATGAAATCTTACATCTAGTGCCAAATAAAGAAAGCTTCAGGATGACATTACGTGCAATAAAACTCTGGGCAAAAAGTAGGTTGAATGTTTACATTTATGCAATTTTTTCTCTATTTTGTCTCTTAGATTCAAATTCTATGGAAACCAGTGTAAAATGCAGGGAAAACATATTTCAAACAATGTTTCAATAGAAATTTAAATATGTTATGTACCATTCCGAATGAGAAGTTTCTCTGTACTTTATATGGAAGAGACCAAATACAATGTAGTGAAATAAAGATGATTATGAAAGAATCTCTAAAAAGGAATTTATCAGAAAATTGGTGTTTTCATCATAAAGCTCAGAAGTACCGATACATGTAGATTTCCTTGATGATAACAAACAATGGACAATAGATGTACAGTGTTCTAGATTTGTTCTTTTTCTATTATTAGAGAAGGGTATATACTCCAATGCATTGGGTTTCCTGGGAGGTGTATCATGGGCCATGCTGGTGGCCAGAGTATGTCAGTTCTATCCAAATGCCGCAGCAGCCACTCTTCTTCACAAATTCTTCATGGTCTTCTCAAAATGGTAAGTAGTGGAAGTGAAATTTAAAGTACATGTAATTTATTTATTAAAGTATCCCATGTCATCTGTACAAATCTACATATAAAATACAACACAGTATAACATATGGCATCCCGCTTAAAAAGACATACGATACACTACTGTTAAAACCAATATATGCACTAAAGTAAAGAAAAGTTTTATGGTTTCAATACAATGTAGTTCATATTCTGGATTTTGTGTAAGATACATGTATTATTTACTTTACCTACAATTGTATAATTCTGTTTAAGATGATGTACATGTATTCTCATTTCTGTTTACAGGAACTGGCCCCAGCCTGTTTTGTTGAAGCCGTTGCAAACAGAAAATCTTCTCCACTTAAATTTTCCTGTCTGGGATCCCAGAGTAAGAATTTCAACTCAACTACAATATGCACATTGTTTGCAAAATTTATAGTGAAATAACCAATTGAAATTTACTCAATAATGTAATGATATGCATAATATTAAGGTAAATTATCTTACATGTATCTCAGCTGAGATTCAAACGGTGCTACACATGTACATGTACATGTATATATATTTATGCAAGAAATTTGTCCTTATTCAGATCAATCCTGCAGACAGATTTCATTTAATGCCTATCATCACTCCTGCCTTCCCACAACAAAATTCCACATTCAACGTCACATTATCTACAAGAACCATTATGACAGAGGAATTAAAACTAGGTAAATAGATTTGACCTTGACCCTTCCACAACCTTGACCTTGAAATGAAGTAAGTTTGTCACAATGCAAATAATCAAAGTACATAATTTATCAGAGATTTTGTCGAGAGTTTTTGAAAATGTGAATTTTCTCACTTTAGTAATACTTGTACATGCCTTTGCACCCTTGTTGATCTTCATAAACACACACTTTAATGTTTCTGATAGTCTTAAACTTCTATGTACATGTACAGATGTATATTTAATATCCAATTTGCTTTTGATGTTCAGAATGACAAATAACCTTGACAATGACTTTACTTACAGGTCTAGAAATCACTACCAAAGTCTTTGAAGGCCAAGAAGACTTATCAAAGCTCTTTGAGCCATCCAATTTTTTCCACAAGTATAAGTAAGAAAGGTTTCTTTTCAGAAAAAATGATATCTGCATGTATGAGATTCTTTATTGCAAAAAAAAAAAAAAATTAAACAGAACATAAGCTTGAATTTTTCTTTAATGTACATTACGTATCGTGTTATCTTTAATTTGATCATAACAGATTTACGTGTAAGATGATTTTCGAGCATGTCGTACATGCAAGTGGATTTATGGAAAAATTGTAATTGTCTTTAATACGTTACATCCTGCTGATTTCCCCTTTAAAAATTTAATTAGAAAAGGACACATATACAATAATTATTGATCAGTTTAACACATGTGTACAGGTTTTAATTAATTTACATGTACACAAAGATCAGTAGTTTTGTAATGAATTTATTTATTACAGACATTATATTGTGCTATCGGCAAGCGCAGAAGAAGAAACACATTTCCTTGAATGGTAATATTGATAAATGACTTAGACTATGTGATAAAATACTATTTTGCTTATTGAAAACGAACGTACATGTAAGTTATTAACGTAAATTTAGATGCTGAATTGATTAATTGCAGTATTATTCAAAGAAATAACATGTATTTTTTGCGCACATGTTGTAATTGAACAAATGAAAAAGTAAGCTTGAATTTGGAAAAAAATTTACTTTCTTATTCAAATACTACAGGAAAGGGTATATAGAGTCCAAAATCAGGATATTGGTGGGTAACCTAGAGAGGAATCCCTGTATTAAGATAGCTCATGTAAACCCCACACCTCTAGGTCCTCTAGATGCTTCGTAAGTATACTTAACGATGAGTTGAATTTTCTTTCATTTCAATGAAAAAAAATATTTCAAAGTATGTGTGCCTCATCATGTATTAAATGAATTAAATCAAAGTAATGTTTAAGCAATGATATTTTTCATGACATTACACATGAAGAATGTTCATGGCATTACACATAGAGCATGAATAAGGTGATTGAAATTACAAAACTATTTTAAAAAATGAAATTATTCTGAAATATTAAAAATGATGAAATTATTCTGTTCTTTAGAATAGTTATGTCTCCCCCCCAACGGGGAGGAGACATATTGGTTTTGCCTTCGTCGTCCTTCTTTCTGTCTGTCTGTCTGTCTGTCTGTCCGTCTGTCACACATCGTGTCCGGGCTATATCTCCTGAACCGTTTGCCCAATCACTTTCATATTTTAGTATGTTGTTGCTTATGACCCCTCCCCCCCAACGGGGAGGAGACATATTGGTTTTGCCTTCGTCGTCCGTCTGTCTGTCTGTCCGTCTGTCACACATCGTGTCCGGGCTATATCTCCTGAACCTTTTGCCCGATCACTTTCATATTTTAGTATGTTGTTGCTTATGACCCGAAGGTTTCACATCACCTTGACCCAAGGTCATGTGACCAAGGTCAAGGTCACTTAGTGCATTTTTAATGAAATTATGCATACATTCCTGTCCGGGCTATATCTCTTGAACTGTTTGCCGGATCACTTTCATATTTTAGTATGTTGTTGCTTATGACCCGAAGGTTTCACATCACCTTGACCCAAGGTCATGTGACCAAGGTCAAGGTCACTTAGTGCATTTTTAATGAAATTATGCATACATTCCTGTCCGGGCTATATCTCTTGAACCGTTTGTCGGATAACTTTCATATTTTAGTATGTTGTTGCTTATGACCCGTAGGTTTCACATCACCTTGACCCAAGGTCATGTGACCAAGGTCAAGGTCACTTAGTGCATTTTTAATGAAATTATGCATACATTCCTGTCCTGGCTATATCTCTTGAACCCTTTGCCGGATCACTTTCATATTTTAGTATGTTGTTGCTTATGACCCGTAGGTTTCACATCACCTTGACCCAAGGTCATGTGACCAAGGTCAAGGTCACTCAGTGCATTTTTAATGAAACTTTACATACATTCCAGTCTGTGCTATAACCCTTGAACCGTTTGCCGGATGACTTTCATATTTTAGTATGTTGTTGCTTATGACCCGTAGGTTTCACATCACCTTGACCCAAGGTCATGTGACCAAGGTCACTTAGTGCATTTTTAATGATATTGTGCATACATTCTTGTCCGGGCTTTATCTCTTGAACTGTTTGCGGGATCACTTTCATATTTTAGTATGTTGTTGCTTATCACGTAAAGGTTTCACATCACGTTGACTCAAGGTCATGTGACCAAAGTCAAGGTCAATTAGTATATTTTAAATGAAATTGTATTTGTTACATGTATTATGTCCAGGCTTAATCTTTTGAACCGTGATCGGATCACGTCATATTTTAGTATGATTGTGCTGATGACCCAAAGGTTTCACACCTCCTTGATCAAAGGTCATATGACTAAGGTCAAGTATTACATTTTTTAATGAAATTGTAAATGCTATTGAGTCTGTGCTATATCTGTTGAATCGTATACTGGATCACTCTTATACTATAGGGATTGGAGGGTTTCTTATCATCTTGACCCAAGGTCTGTGCCCAAGGTCAAGGTCATTTAGTTCTTTTTAATGAACTTGTACATACTAATATTGTCTGGGTTATATCTCCTGAACCCTTCTTACAATTGTTTTCATATTTTAGTATGTTGTTTCTAAGGACTAAATGTTTCTTATCACATTGTCCCAACGTCACATGGTTAAGGTAGCATCTTACTTTGGTAATGAAATTGTATATGCTAAGCATGTCCAGGCTGAAATTGTCTAGTATGCTAATAATGTTTAGGCTTTATATTTTGAACCGTGTATCCAATCACTAATTCAGTTTTTTAGCTCACCTGAGCCATAGGCTCAAGTGAGCTATTGTCATAGTGTTGCGTCCGGCGTCCGGCGTCCGTCGTCGTCGTCGTCGTCGTCGTCGTCGTCCGTCGTCGTCCGTCGTCGTAAACTTTTCACATTTTAAACTTCTTCTCCAGAACGGCTGAAGGGATTTTGATGAAACTTGGTAGGTATGAAGTACTCATGGTCCCCTACAAGTGTTGTTGTTTTTCGTCCGGATCTGTCAACAGGTGGCGCCACCACAGCCAGAAGTAGGTCACGGGGGGTACCCTCCTTTGACAAACTTCTTCTTCAGAACCGAAGCATGTATCGACAAACCGAAAGCATCAGGATGATCTAGAGAGATGTCTTAAGAAGTGTTGTTATTTTTGGTTCCACTTTGAAGTCAAATTTTTGACGCGTTTTTGACGTCTTTTCGGACTTTGTCAGAAATGCACATTTTTGCACTATTTCTTTAAATAACTCAATAAGTGTATGATTTTACACACTCATTTACTACATATTTATCATATTTAACTTACTTAATGCTTTGATATGTATTTTATGCTTAAATTTTATTTTTTTGATTTTTTATGAATTTTTTTCTTATGTAAAAAGGAAGGGGGGGGGGGTTGATTTTCATACATTTTCTGCTTCTTTTCTATAACCACTCTTCAGATTGTCATGACAATTTGTAGGTATGAGGTACTCATGCATGGTACCCTACAAGTGAAAGAATTTTGTCAAGATATCCACTTTTGGATTTTTAAGGAATATTTTTTAAGATTGTACATAGGTATAATGTATGTTTTCCATGCCAAATGGACCCATGGGGAGTAGCTTCAAACCCCGGCGGGACCCCAACAATTTTTTTTTTTTCCTTTTTCAGTTTTTTTTCTCTTTTTATTTTTATATTTATCGCTAGAAATGAAACTGTGAAAGAATTTTGTCAAAATATCAACTTTTAGATTTTTAATGATTTTTTAAATAAGACAAGCTATAGCTAGTTTGGCTTTGTGTACTTATTTTCATACTTCGAATTAACTTGGCCACATACGCTATCAAATATACTCTGAATTTATTTTTAAGATGTTGACTTTTTGTGTCGCCTGCGAAGCACAGCGACACTTAGGGATCACTTTGTCCGTTGTTCGTCTGTCCGTCCATCCGTCCCTCCGTCTGTCCGTCTGTCTGTCACACTTGGGTGTCACACCCCATAACTTTTGATTGGTAAGTGATAGGGCTTTGATATTTCACATGTGTATTCCTTGTGACAAGACCTTTATACACATATCATAATTTTTGACCTTGTGACCTTGACCTAGATATTTGACCTACTTTTCTAAAAATCTAATATTGGCTATATCTCTTGATTGATTAGTGATAGGACTTTGATATTTCACATGTGTATTCCTTGTGATTAGACCTTTCTACACATATAATGTTTGACCTTGTGACCTTGATCTAGATATTTGACCTACTTTTCTAAAAATCTAATATTGGCTATATCTCTTGATTGATTAGTGATAGGACTTTGATATTTCACATGTGTATTCCTTGTGATTAGACCTTTCTACACATATAATGTTTGACCTTGTGACCTTGATCTAGATTTTGACCTACTTTTTAAAAAAAAACCAAGATTGGCTATATCTATTGATTGGCAAGTGATAGGGCTTTGATATTTCTCTTGTGTATTCCTTTTGACAATACCTTTCTACACATACCATAATTTTGACCTCATGACCTTGACCTAGATATTTGACCTACTTTTAAAAAAAATTAAGATTTGCTATATCTTTTGATTGGTAAGTGATAGAGCTTTGATATTTCATATATGCATTCCTTCTTGTGACAAGGCCTTTCTACACATATCATAACTTTTGACCTCATGACCAAGACCTAGATATTTGACCTACTTTTCAAAAAATCTTAGATTGGCTATTTCTTTTGATTGCTGAGTGATAGGCTTTGATATTTCACATGTGCATTCCATGTGACAAGACCTTTCTTCACATACCATCATTTTTAGCTCACCTCGACGAAGTTGAGTGAGCTTATGCTATAACCCCACGCGTCCGCGTCCGTGTCCGCGTCCGCGTCCGGTTAAAAAGTTTGGGGTAGCTCAGTATCTGACAAAGTACTAATGCTACAGTAACCAAACTGGCACAAGTGATTCATCTTTGGATGCTGAGGTGAACCCATGCATCGTATGCAGCATCTGACCTACATTTTCCGCTTGAGTGACTTGTTTAAGAAGTTTGGGGTAGCTCAGTATCTGACAAAGTACTGATGCTACAGTAACCAAACTTGCACAAGTGATTCATTTTTGGATGCTGAGGTAAACCCATGCATCGGATGCAGCATCTGACCTACATTTTCTGCTTGAGTGACTTGGTTAAGAAGTTTGGGGTAGCTCAGTATCTGACAAAGTACTGATGCTACAGTAACCAAACTTGCACAAGTGATTCATCTTTGGATGCTGAGGTGAACCCATGCATCGGATGCAGCATCTGACCTACATTTTCCGCTTGAGTGATTTGGATAAGAAGTTTGGGGTAGCTCAGTATCTGACAAAGTACTGATGCTACAGTAACCAAACTGGCACAAGTGATTCATCTTTGGATGCCTAGATGGACCCATGCATCGGATGCAGCATCTGACCTACTTTTTCCGCTTGAGTGATTTCGCTTTTAAAAGCCAATATTGAGCAGAGTATAAGTGCTACATGTACCAAACTTGCATATTGGATGTATCTTTGATCAAACTTTCATAAAATGACCTTGACTACTTTTTCCGGTTGAGTGATTTTGCCTTTAAAAGCCAATATTGAGCAAAGTATAAGTGCTAGATGTTCCAAACTTGCATATTAGATGTATCTTTGATCAAACTTTCATAAAATGACCTTGACCTACTTTTTCCACTTTAGTGATTTTGCCTTTAAAAGCCAATATTGAGCAAAGTATAAGTGATACATGTACCAAACTTGCATATTGGATGTATCTTTGATCAATCTTTCATAAAATGACCTTGGCCTACTTTTTCCGGTTGAGTGATTTTGCCTTTAAAAGCCAATATTGAGCAAAGTATAAGTGCTAGATGTTCCAAACTTGCATATTAGATGTATCTTTGATCAAACTTTCATAAAATGACCTTGACCTACTTTTTCTGCTTGAGTGGATTTGCCTATAAAAGCATGTACTAAGAAATATGTTTGAATTGAATTTTGCTGTCACGAGGTGAGCTTCGTAATCTGTGATTACCTATGTTTTACCTCGTGCACTTGCCCTATATATTTGACCTACTTTTCAACAAATCTATGATTTGCTATTTCTTTTGAGTGGTAAGTGATAGGGCTTTGATATTTCACATTTGTATTCCTTATGAAAAGACCTTTCTAAACATTCCATAATTTTTAACCTAGTGACCTTGCCCTTGATATTTGACCTAATTTCAATAAAAAAAAAATCCTCTACGCAGGCGACACAAGCATTCCTTGGATTGCTTTTTTTTTCATACATGCATATTTCAGAACAATTCCCCTATTTAATGATTATTTTATCTGTCTTATTTCTGTATCTATGGTAAACATAGTCGCCATATATCTTGTGTTACAGATTTGATTGGTTCAATACCTCCTTGCCCCTTTAGTAGGGGTAACTACAGGAAATAAAAAGGTGCACACTAAAAATTTTGCCTGAAATGAAATGCCCGGAAGTCTGTAAAATTGGTCTTTTTTGATTGCAAATCTTTGGCACGCATAAAAATGTAAAGAAAAGGGGGGGGGGGTCATGCATGTCCTTTTTTCGCAAATTTCACTTTTTTTACAGGAACTCTGCGTCCTCATCGAAAATGTTCCGAATTTTGCATATTTTCAAACCTATCTGTAGATTGCATAAAAGACAAGATCAAGTTCGAAGTTAAATTTATCACGACTATTGATTCAATATGCTAAAAATACATTTCCAAGCGCCGCATTTCAGCATATTTACCGAAAATAATTTGTCCAAGTGGCTTCACTGGGTCATGAGGTTTGATACACCGTACACTGCTGTTTGGAAATAAAATTGGCTCAATTTCTGCACAACTCACTTGAATTAATATTGTCCGCTAACAACTTGTCTGTGTTAATTGGATTAACACAATTTTGACTGTACGTTACATGATGAAATCAATACTATTCAAAAGCTCTCATTCATAGATTTCTGTATAATTTAATATGAATAAAGGCAAAACCGAAAAGTCTTTGTTTTTTATGCTTCCGGAATCAAAGATACGGGGGCATATAGTTTTTGGCCTGTCCGTCTGTCTGTTTGTCCGAAAAACTTTACATTGGGCATAACTTTTGAATGGAAGGTGATAGAGCTTTCATATTTCACATGTGTATTCCTTGTGACAATACCTTTCCATTGATACCAAAATTTTTGACCTCGTGACCTTGACCTTTGACCTACTTTTCAAAAACTTTAACATTGGGCATAACTTTTGAATGGTTAGTGATAGGGCTTTCATATTGTACATGTGTATTCTTTGTGACAAGATCTTTCCATTGATACCAACATTACTCTGACCCTGACCTCTCACATACTTAACAGAAAATGATGTTTATACCAACAAAGATGCCACCGTGGGGCATTCATGTTTCACAAACAGGCTTTATTATTTTCTGGCATACTAGCTATTAATAATGAAAGGTTTGGTGTTCAATTTTAAATAAACTTAATTTATGAAATCATTTCATTGTTTTATTCTGTTTCTGTTGCACATTAATGTGGAATTTTACAAAATGATTTTATTTTTGATGTTACATAATCAAACTATACAAGCTGGGCATATGACTTTGGATCGCATAATCCATCTTTTCAAATCAGTAAAAAAGTTGTTGTTTTGAAATGTGACTATTTTCTCTTGTTTGTACTTTTAAAGGTTGTCTGGAAAAAAAACTTGTCTGCATCCGGCAAAAATCTTGTTAGGAAGGTTGTGGGCTAAAATCCTGGTACTGGCACTATCAGTATTCAATGTCAGTATGTCAATTAGAGCGTGCATGGGTATCAGGTGAGCGTTGTGCCCCCTGGGGCTCTTGTTGTTGCTCATGATCCATACAATGTTAAACGTCTTCAAATTCAATAGCATCATTTAAAAGCAGATAAGTTTGCGGCATGGACCAGACATGCATGTTTCGGATACTTAATCCTCGTCAGTGAGTGTAGGTTTCAGATCACCTATATCCAAGGTCGTTTGACCAAAGTCAATTTCTTTAAATATGCTTATAATGAAATTGTATATGCCAATCATGTTTGGCCTTTACCTCAAACAATGTAATGAATCACTTTCATGTTTTAGTATGATGTTGCCCATGACTCAAAGGTTTCACATCATTTTGCATTTTGGCCTAAGGTCAAAGTAACTTAGAGGGAGGGGGGAGACATCTGTTTTTTTATGAAAAACATTTTGTTTAAATTGAAATGAATTGCTGATCATTATGTCTGAAGTTAATGTCAAGAGCAGGGGCGATAGTAATACAATTTTTTTCCATTCTTTGCAGAGAGGGTAAATTCCTGAATAAATGGTTCATTGGATTGACGTTCAATAAAGCCGAAAACAGCACCAACCAAAATGTAGATTTGACTTATGATATCCAGTCATTTACTAATGCAGGTAGGATCACAGAAAAGAAGTAATATTTTTTCATACAAAGTTCCCTTTTTTTTGTGGTATGAATTAAACACTTAAGTAATAATGAAACAAGAATTTCAAGAGTTTACACATGTAATTATGTCTTTTCAGTTCACAGACAAGCAATACATATACGACTTATGAAAGAAGATATGAATATTGAAATCAAACACGTTAAAAGGTAAGTTGTTTAATGTTACAAGATCTTTTATAGAGAATGTTAAAAAAATTGTGAATAAAATTCTGCATGTATATAATTATACTTCACTTCCTTTTACAAAAGAGTGTATGGAAAGAGTAATAATTCATAATTTTGTTGGTGTTAATCCATACATTTTCCCATACAAAGTAAACAAATACAAGTGCTTTTGACAATCATTTCTAAATTCTGAAAATTTGCCAAATCGTCCATAGGAAAACTTCAACACTGGCCATAACTTGTTACCAATAAGAGATAGTGTAACATATTTGGAAAATCTTAACAAAATATTTTCTGTGACAAACTTTTTAAACTAAAGAATCATACTTCTGTGTATTTTTGAAAAATTCAGTTTAAATTTTGATATTCCAAGTACATGTAACTTTTGATTTTAATTTATACATATAATCTTCTCAACATACATGTACATGTATAATTTCGGCATAAATATGATGATCATTGTTTTAATTTTCCAGGAAACAGCTAGACCAGTATGTGCCACATGATATTTTACAACGTGGTAAACCAGAACCAAAGAAAGGAGCAGTAAGTATTTTCCATTTAAACCCCCTGTAAAATGTTACAGTGAAAAGACAGAAAGTGTAAACCATAAGTTGATGAGTTCCTTCTGTGGTTGGTAATATCATTTCATATGCTCCTTTCTATTGTGGTAAAAAGATAAGAATACATGTACCTCTCTTTATTGAATATGACAGAAGCAATATGAGCTTGTAAGAAAGGTACATGTACATGTACATCAGACCCTTGAGACACAGTTGTACGACATAGATTTCATGCTTGCTGTGTTGTGTTAGCCCAAGCTTTCAAATGACCAAAGTACATGTACATACATGTATATTATACTCATGAGCAATTTACAGGTAGAAGGGCTAAACAAGTTTTCAACCACAGAAAACAACTCTTAAAATATACAACATTCTTACCTGCTTTCTTTGTTTTAAAAATGCTAGCATTCATGTTGATGAAACGAAATTTTCAAAATAAGATGCAGGTAAAGATTTAACACAATACATTTACATGTGTAGTACACTTACATGTAAGTTTGAATAGGCAGTGTCTAAAAGTGAAATCTGAAGAAAAAATGTGAATATACAATGTACATTTAAGGTTCATCTACATGTATCTACCTTTTATCTTTTATTACAATAATGGAAAACAAAAACATATATATTTTATGGATACCAAATAAGAAAAGTAATGTTAAGTACTCTGATTTGAAAAAATTTATTATGCATTTCATTATTTATTATCTGTTTCAGGAAAGATCTAGTTTTGGATCGTCGATTAAACTACCAGAGAACAACGCTCATACTCTTGTACACAGTAAATCTGATTCAAGTTTACTACGGAAAGACAATAGTGATACGTGCATAGACATTTCTGATGAATCAAGTCTCGAGGCATCACAGGGACCAACATTAGATACTGTCCAGATCTCTAAAGATGATATTAAAGTCAACGGTGATGTAAGAAAGGTAGATTTTATCGCAACTTCCAGGTTAAATTTCTAAGTATAATATTTGAAATGTAGATTTGGAAGGAGGAAATATTTCATGTACATATTTTTAATTTGAATGACCGAGAGCAAGTTTTGAATCATACAACTTTTTCATGCTTAATCATAATTGTCATATTTGATGAAAATTTTATGCCAATTAGTAGATTTCCTCCTTTTGAAGTTAAATGCTGTTGCATAATTTTTTCCTATTAAAACTTAAGATTCTTCTCTATTTTTCTCCCTTTTCATCTCAAAGTTTCCATTTCTGATCTTGAATACTGTCTTTCAGATAAATAGTTCAAATTCATTTTAACCATGTTTAACCTTGCTCAGCAAATGTAGAGCAGATTTGAGTATGCATTAAGTTCTGATGCTTGTTGAAGTATTCAGAATTACATTTACTCAGAAAGGCGGCTGTTTTTCTTGTAGGTTGTGCCGAATTCCCCAGGTGTAAGGACAGGATCACCTGCCTTGGTAGACACCATCATGCAGAGTCCCTCCCAGAAGAGAGAACAAGAAGACATGACGGGAACAGAAAGCCCCGTCAAACGCACAAAGTCTCAGGAAGAACCAAATCTAGTATGTCTGGTTTTCAATCGTTGTTTCTTCGTGTTCCCGGCTGTCACCTCATATGTCATTCCAGTTTTTTCCTTTCAATCATTTTCTTCAGTACCTCTTGCTTTTTTTCTTTACTGTGAAACATTTTCCGTGAAACAGAATTTTTTTCTTGAAAAAAATATTGGTTCACTTAAGTCAATCATTTGCAGATTAATCTGTATTTGTAAATTATTGACAATGTAAGATGTTAGGGAAAAATTACGACAAAAGAGAAAATCAAAATTTATAGAAAAAAAAGGGTAGATAACTGACAATTTTTTGTGTGTTTTGTCAGAACGTGTTTGGGTCCCCCATGCATACTGACTCTTCTAAGGCGAGTCCTAGCCGCAAAAGAGAAGGATCGCCAGTCCATTCGAACAGTACTATCAAACGATCCAAGTCAGTAGAGGAAGTTCAGACTAACCAGGTACTAAATTCCTCTGGACTTTCAACATGCATGTAATGCACAAAATTTTATAGATATTTTGGAATTTCTTCTCTACTGTCTCATACATAATCTGTGTTTTTGGAGTTGTGGTGGACTTCTGTTATGTAAAATCCTTCTAACTATAACTTCTTATCATTACGTAGACTTACATGTACGTCACTGACGTGTGTTTGTTGCTCTATTTTGGTGCCATCTTAATAATTATTTGCTTACTCCACATTCATTCTACATGTTTACTCTTAATTAACACTATTAGTTAAGTTTCTCAGTAAGGAAGAATGCACATGTAATTTACATTCTACATGTGAGTTGAACTTTTGAGCAAAATATAGATTTAGTGAGGATGTCTTTTCTGGTAAACAACATTTATAAATGGAGTACTGAGCTGACCCAATAAAATTTCACAATGACATTGTACAATATATGAAAAAAAATATTCTATTTCAAAATCAGAGAGTACTCTGTTTCACATGCAATGATCTAATTGTAGTCCTTACGATTGAGGGTATTGTAATGGAGTTAGTATAAGCCGAGTAGTTGGAGGTTTTGTTTTTTAAATACCCAATTACATAAGAACAACCTTAAAAATAAGTCTTGATGGGCCATTTTTGGTGTTAATGTTATGTCACAGACATTTAACATTTAATGTAGAGTTAATGGGATAAGCTTGTGACATCTTTTGGAAAAAAAGCATTTGTTTTGTCTGTATAATTAGATTGCATGCACAAACATGTAGCTAGATTTGTATGTAACACATATGCCATTAATTCAAGTAGACATAATTTTGTTTATCCAGTTGCTGAAGTGAGCTAGATGGAAGTAGATTTCTTTGTGTTTGATAAGAAAGTGGGGGAATTGTTATCAGCAAAGTATTTGTACTGCTTATATGTGTGTAAAAGTCATTACTTGATGCACATGACAAAAATTCCACTTGGTCAACTATTCTTATGTCTCTTACAATTTCTGCTTCTTTTGCTTCTGAATACTCTTCCACATATCATGCATTGGAAACAATGCTTTAGGTTTCTTCTAAATGTGAATTTTTAATGATGTGCACAAAGTTGTTTATGGTCTCTATTATCAGTATTTTAGGTAAGGTTGTATATCCGTCCTACTACCTTTGTTTGTTTATACATGTATGTTCTTAGTTTCATGTCCATTTTTATGTCTCCAAACATTTTTTGTAACCATGAACAAAACTGTTGAATCGAAAGTGATAGGGCTATATGTCACATGTACATGTGCATTCCGTGCAAGGAGACCTTTCTTCATTTACTTTGACCTTTACATTTGACCTACTTGCCTTGACCATAATATTTGTATGGAAAATAAGAGGGCTCCTTAACCATTGTCACATGTCTTTTGCATTGTTACTATATTTTGAACTTGATCTTTTAATTTTGACCTACGTAGAGAACAGCTTTCATAGTGAAAAGACCATGGAAGAGGGTATTTTAATTTACTTATTTTGTTTTGTTCGGTTTTGACAAGGTCAAATTGATTGAAACTGTACGTGGATGGTGCTTGGTCCATCAATTACACTTGACTTGATAAATAATTGTACATTCTGGAAGTGAACTATTGTAGAAAATGTGCATGTAAAATATCGAAGCAGTCTTGAAATAGATTGCTTAATGTGTACATCAATTATGCTTGATAAACATTTTGTAGATGCTGACTTTAAATTTGTCATTTATGTAGATAGCTTCTTAAGCAGCTTTTCTGAAATAGAAAATACATTCAATTTTGATGAGAATTTAATGTTAGGAGGAGAAATGAAGGGTTTCACTTGTCTTGTCTGCTACTCTGGCTTAGCCTTGCTCAGATACATGTAGTTTTCTATCTGTCCAAATCTTTTTACACTGAATAGTTGAACACTTTTCATATTCAATAACATTGATAGTTCAGGGTGCAAGGTTACATACATATTTCACAAACATTTTGTTAAGTCTGCACATTTAATTCTAGTTATAATGGACCTTATCTAGTTCAAGGTCAATATGTTAAACACATTGTGTTGTTGTTCCTAATAAGTCTCAATTACAATAACAGCTTGTTACTACCCAGTTCAACTAAAACATAAGTTAATTAATTACATGTACATCTACATGTGTGTTATTTACTTTGTAATTTTTAACCAAACTCCCAATTCAATGAAATTTTAATAAACCAAAGGTTTTTTTTCTAACCATTGACCCAATCTCACTCGATGAAGTTGTTTGGCAATTTCCATTATGCCATGTAATATTTACCTTAATGCGGTACATATTTTAAAATGCTATTTCTCAAAATCTCTCAATGATTTTGCAAATATATATGCACATGTAGCAAAACTAAATATTTTCTTTAGATGTAGGAAATATTTCATTTTCTAAATTAATAAATGATTCAAATGAAGTATTATCAAAGTAAGTGTTCATACAGAGTAATAGAACATAACATGTGCAAAGCTCAAACAATGCAGATGATGCTAAATATAGTAAACCCTACAGCATTAGTTAAAGCTTCAAGTAGTATTAGTCAGAAGAACTGAAAAGTGGAAAAGCTGTATGTGAAAATAATCCTCTTTGTCACTTTATGCTGATGAAAATAAAAAATGACAGAAGGTCCATTACTAAACTATGATTTTACATTACAGTCTCAGTCGGGCATGGACTCGCCGATGCATATGGACGGTGTTATACAGACCTTGAAGGAGGAGGAGGAATCAGAAATCATTAACCGAGGTGCCAAGTTCATGGAAAACAGCCAGGTACCACTACACTTACCTAGCAGTACATCACATTAATATATACATAGGGTAAATTCTTATTGTGTACAAAAGACATGTTTACTCTGTCATCCTTTCTTTCTTCAAGGAATTTCAAAATTGATTGATATATGATTTGAAATCTCTAATGATAGCTTCTATCAGAATTATTGCAGTAGACCTTTTCACATATCACTTTTGTCGTTTCGTATGGTACATGTATTAACCCACTCAAAACAATGACATTATCACATGGCAGTACATGCCACGGTTTAGAGTGCTATGACGTTATTTCATTGTTTTGAATGGATAAGAAGTCGTGTGAAACGACAAAAGCATTTTGAGTGAATCTTGTCGTGAAAAGGTCTATCATTTGAATTTAAAGTAAGAAACTAATTAGCCAGTCTTTATTGCAGCATGTGAAAAGGCTACCAAGTGCAGATGTACCTGACTTGACGAGTCCGCAGGCCCAGCAGATTCTTCCTGCTCCACAGGTGATCGCCAAGCACAACATAAGACTCAAATTGAAATGAAGGTCAAAAGTTCGTTGACATGGAAACTGTTGCTAGAACTACTGGGAAGTTCAAATCTGATGTCTCAGTTCAAGTGCTATTTACGATGTTCAAGTCCCATATTTGGGAGGAGCTTATAACTGTGCACAATTATTGCACAAGTTGAAAACAGCAGATCTCTTTATAAGCAGAAATGCAGTAGAGATCTTTATGTGTAAAGTTAGTGCTCAGAGAGTGACAGCACGGCAAGTTACATACAATATCAGCACATAAAGTAATTGTGCTGGCCATTTGTCTCTCATTCTCCATTTATTTTCTTTGTAGATCAAAGAAATTCATGATTTCATCAATTTAAGTTCTCACATCATTAATAACATGTACACTTATTAGAAATGTTCATTTTTAAGATAGATGGATTTCTTATTGAATTTTTGTTTCAAGTATAAATGTGATTCACATAGAATGGAAATGCAAGCAAGCATGTACAGACAGAAAAAAAAAATTATGTAATGCAATATATGTTAAATTTGAGTCCATTCTGTAGCAGTTATAGATCACCAGGTATAAATTTACTTTTGTTCAGTGTTTGTTGTTCAGTGAGAGGTCCAGGCTTACAGGATGCATGCACTCATCTTTACCGTTCAACATTTAGGGTTTCTGCCTAAAGATAGTGTAAAAACACTTTTATTTTGATCTTGAATGTTTGAGTTTCTTCTCAAAACAACAGATAATTTCATATGAATGTTGGAAAGTTACCAATGTATGTTATGTTGATAGCAATGATATTTACAATGTATATGGCTTTGTATTTAGGGGATTCTTCGAGTATAACAAGTCGTTTATAATTAATACAATGTATACTGAACTTATACATGTACCTCAGTAAATATGTAAATCAGAATGAATTCAGAAGGACTTTCTGAATAATTGGGTGATACTTTCCAAGGTTGCAATAATTTCATATCCTATTTAGAGCTATCAGAAACTGTAAGAATTTGACAGTGGTTAGTGTAAAGATTTCTGAATCATTTAATTTCCATTGTTATGTTTAAGAAGTGAAGACTCTGGGTAGTCGAGAAATTTTGTTGATACCTGTATCAACAGAAACCGGAAGTATGTGCTTATCATCTTCATAAGCAGCGTCATTGGCAACACAATTTAAAAGCTACAAATAAACGTTGAAAGGTGATGAAATGAAATGATAAGTTAGGGCTCTCAATCAGCCTGATTTTGGCTGATATTCGCCCCCATTCCCAATGCAAAATAGAATCTTTTTTTCCCAATTTCTTGACCAATTTTTCCCAATTTGAAACCTCATGAAAAATTTAAAAAGAATCGAGTTAAAAATACAAATTTCTAGAGAAAATGCATCCAAATCTATCTATAGTTTTCCCAATTTTTGTGAAATTGCCGCTATTTTTTTACCAATTTCAAAAGCCCTGGCCCCTGTCGGAAAATATGGTATGAGATCCCTGTAAGTAATCAATGTAGTATTTTTGGTTGATTGAGGTATCTACACCAATAATTGAGGGAAAACTTCTGCATCTTGCGTGTAAATATTACAATGATTTCTTGCTTGATAGTTGAGAACAAAGTCCATTTCTTGAAATCAGGAAACTTATGAGTGGCGAACTTGTCAATCGAGAACAAAGTCCATTTCTTGAAATCAGGAAACTTATGAGTGGCGAACTTGTCAATCAAGTGACAAACATGTCAGCCTAGTGACAACCATGTCAATCTAGTGACAAACATGTCAGCCTGGTGACAAACCAACGCATTCTCCGATAGGAAAGATATTGTTATTTGCTCATTATACTTTAAAATCAACATTTTGTAGACAAATAGGAAAATCAGATTTTCCTTGCATATTATAGTGTCCTACCTGTGTTTGGTCCTACATGTGTTTGGTCCTACATGTGTTTGGTCCTACCTGTGTTTGGTCCTACCTGTGTTTGGTCCTACCTGTGTTTGGTCCTACATGTGTTTGGTCCTACCTGTGTTTGGTCCTACCTGTGTTTGGTCCTACATGTGTTTGGTCCTACCTGTGTTTGGTCCTACCTGTGTTTGGTCCTACCTGTGTTTGGTCCTACATGTGTTTGGTCCTACCTGTGTTTTGTCCTACCTGTGTTTGGTCCTACATGTGTTTGTATGTTAATTAAGTAGCAATTGTTTCCTGTGATATTTGTCTGAGTACGTAATTAATCTGGTTCAGTTCTTGTGCTGTCATTTCTATTTCGTTTATGGCATAGTTTGAATTTTCAGTTATATGGGATATTGAATTCGGTAACAATGGTGATTACATGTAAATCATCCTTGATATGGCTAATAATGATTAGATACTAGTGCTTCTTTGTAAATTATGGATAATTACCATGGTTACTAACATATTGATTCAGCAAGAAATGATGAAATGCTCCTCAATGTGAATGTTTAAGTTGTGTCACGGGTCAGTCGTTACAAAATGGCAGAAAGGTTTTCATCTTATTTCAGAATTACATAGGGATGCTAGCATTTAAGTATCTTTCAAAAATTAGACAATTTTATGGACCTTAATGAACATGTACATCTACTAAAGTTTGCTTTGAATTTTATCGCTATTTTACATATATATTCAAAATTCATTCAGCAAATTGATCACTCTTTCTTGCATTATACGGAATATGAAAAGAAATATTGGGCATATTTCAAATTTTTCACTATAACTACATTTTGCGCTGTCAATGCACAAAGAGAAAGCTTACTTTTGTACTTATATCTTGGACACAAGAAAAGATCATGCACATGTATTTTGATAAAGTGGTTATGTTTGATATTTGACAAATATCTAGTTCAGATGCCTTTTTCTTAAAATTCCTTGTTGGAATATTATATTAATTTCTAAGATATTGGTGCTATGAATATTCATTTTTTAGCTCTTTGAAATACAAAAATAAATCAGTTGATTCAAGATCATAATACTGAAATGAAAGTAAGCAACAACAAAAAATTCTGTTATGATACAAGAATCCTTGCTTCGGATGTTGTTAAAGGCTTGTATGATAGATCGAAGCTGCTTATATGAGGAAGAGAAGTAGAATTAATTGAAAAGAAAATTAATTTACACCTGAGTTTATCAGTCACCTTTAATTGCTTTAAACATTTGGCCTATGATTCTAAGATGGCAATCTCAGTAAAACATTTGTATTGTTAAACTGTATACATGTCTGTACTTCAGTAAAAAGAAGAATTACATTTATAAAGATATTCATATAAATGTTCCTGATTTACATTCTAAATATAAAAAATGACTTCTTATGTTCACGGATGTCTTGATTATGTAAATTCAAATCAAAACCAAGATTGCAGATCTGTGTAACTAACAAAATACATGTACATGTATATACAATTTTACATTGAACAACATTATTGGTTTTTTACCACTACTATTTGTTCACTATTTTGTTACACAGATGTTTCATTATTTAGAATTTATAATGCAAATGATATTAGGGATGTTTAGAGGTGTAGAAGCATCACTATTGGTGTAATAATGTTGAATTGTATTCTTATCTCGGTTTCCTAAAAAGTGTGCTAATTTTAGCACATGAGAGAGTGCTATCTCTGGATGGTTTTTGACCTTTGTTTACTGTTTGTTAATTTTTTTATGGAAATTTTCAAAATATGGTCCTTGAATAAAAAGTAAAAAAGAAAAAAAAGTTTTTAGCATTTCACTGCCTCCTTGGCAGACCACTATGATAGGGGGGGGCATATTATCTTTGTAGAGTTGTTTGTCTGTCTGTCCATTTTCCAAATCTTGTCTGCATATTTAGTAGTTAAACCGCTATAGAAAGCGGAATGTTGACTTTAAATACTGATATAAGCGCTAGGAATCTTGCATCAGTCCCATATTGAGTATTGTTTGAAAAGTATGCATCTATGATTGATCAATTATTTGAATACCATATTACACATGTCTAGCATCCATTCAGTCATATTTGTTGTTAGATATATACATCACTCGAAAAAGGCATTTTTCATTTCGTCATTATTGTTCATTTCAATATTTCTTTTCAGTTTTGTTCCCGAAGATGAGTGCTATTTCAATTTCTGTATGATATTTTATGCTACATTGAAAAAAAAAATACAGTTTATACATTTGTATGTAGATCCAGACAGCTGAACATTATTTTGTTCATCATGAAATGAAAGTATTGTACATCAATTTGTAACATATGTTGTTGGTTTTAAATCATAGACATCACTTGTAAAAAAGAAAGTCATAATATTACGTTGTATACAAAACAGTTAAACTTTTTACCTCATGGATATGATGGTGATATTGAAAAAAAAAAAATAAAAAAAATAATAAAGAAAAAAATCAATAAGATACATCACGTGTTTGTTATTTATAAAAGGTATTTCTCCTTCAAATTCATTTTCATAATGTTTATGGATGAAATAGAGTAATAAACTTGGGTAAGACTTGTAGCTTACTGTCCAATTATCAGAAACACACAATCTGTTGCATTGTGATATAGAGGTGTGTTTATATCCATGTTGCTATTTATCTGATACATTTAGCTGTACATGTTAAAGCTTTCCCTCATAGTTGCAAGGGGATATAGTATTGTGCACCACACGTTCATGAAGTCTTGTTTTGTAATTGGAACTAGTTCAGTCTGTTCAGACTTGTTTATGACCAAAGAAAGGACCCTATTAATTTTCTATGTCAAGGTCACAGATGGGACTTGTTTTAAATTCTTGAATACACATTTTGCAACAGAAATTCATCACGCTAGTTAACATAATATCTTTGGTGTACGAAAGAACCTGATATAATGTCCAAGGTCAAGGTCACACATGGAAATTAGTCAAATTCTCGTATGTGTGCACACTCTAGAATACATTTTTCAACTTCAAAATCTTTATTGATGATTTTAGAACAACCCCTAAGAAATATTCAACTTAATAGATAATTCCTTGTAGTATACATTGTAGTTTGCTCCGATTTATTTCATTCCATCACACGTTCAGTTTCCATATTAAGCAGGAAAGAACTTATCAATCCATACCAGATTTGAGTATATGGATACTTATCATATGACGAAGACACTTGATTTTAGGGTCAACGGGTCAAGGTCGTTGGAAGGAAAAAACACTTCATATATTAGTCTCCGGGTGGTATCTCAAAAACCCTTGTACCTTCCAATCAAATTTTAATAAATGGATATTTATCAGGATGGGAAACACCTTTTGATCCTGGTGTCAAAGTTACATTACCTCCTGGGCCGAGGGGACTCCTGTCTGTCTGTAACGATTAGATTTTTCAGACTTCTCTCATACATGTCATAAACAGTTACAGATATTTGGATGAAACAGAGAGGCGGTTTATAGATTAAGTTGAACCATGGTTGCTGTTGCCATGAGTTATTTGATCTGTCTTCTGGACTTTACTTCGTCACTTATAAGGTGATCTGTTACATCAAGTTTGTTTATTTTTCCTGTCGACCTTCTGTACAAGAGTTACTGTCCTTTGAATGAAATTTGGTTACATGCTGAAACTTGGTGTTGAATTGTAGATCAAGTAAATTAGTTTGATTCTGGTTGCTGTTGACCTGCTTTCAAATTCTGTGTTGTACTTCAAATATTCATGAGTACCAATCAATTTGACCATATTTGGTTGTTGCTGACCTGTTAACAGATGTCATAGCGGAGTAATAGCGCTTTTGAAGAAATGTCTCCGGACTTTTCTCCTTTACAGAAAACATTGAAATAGGATGATATTTTGTGAGTCTGTATGCCACTGTGAAAATTGATTGTATCTTGATATTTGTTGCCCCATATAATATTTTGCTCTACTTTGGGAGCTTCATCCGGAAGGAAACTGTATCTTTTTTGAAAACCTATTGTTATTTATTAACAATTCCTATTGTGGAACACATCACAGAGGTTATATCGCGCTTCTTGGTTGTGTGGTCACTGGTGGTACCGGGAAGCGCAATCGTTTTCTCCTGCAGTAGGCTTTGTCTCTGGAAGGAGACGTACCATATTCCTCCATAAAATCGTTATTTGGAAAATATTTTGTCCAACAGCAAGTAACCCGATGGAGTTTTGCTGAAAATGAAAGCAGAACGGGAAGCTTTGGTTTCCTTTTCCCTAATTTCAATGGAAACTGAGGAGCTTCTATACTTTTTGTCTACGCGCAACCTCTGAGGTTGAGGTTACGCGAAGACAAAAAGTAAAGAATCTCCTCAGTTTCCATTGTAATTACATTTTCCCATCTTCTAAAGTATTTTTTTTTTCATAACGTGCATCACTCGGACAAGAAACGCACCTGCAGTTGCATATAGATTAAGATGCTTTTCAATTTAAAGCAAGGACTTATAAACAGTTAAACTGTTATAAGTCCTTGTTTTAAGATACCGTATTTGAACATGACACTCTTGAATACAAAAAAATATATAGCAAACACAAATAAGTATGCCCCCCCCCCCCCACCCAAATATTCAGCTCTGAAAAAAATCTACAAAATATAATACGGTTGGCGAACGGGTCTTTATCGAATTTGGCCGAAAATTTGTGTATTTGCGTGAAATCCATGGATGAACATTTCTATTCTAAACTGAGCTGTGAACGGAATTTGGTGTCCATTAACACCCCCCCCCCCTTTCCCTACCTAAATATCTAAATCCCGCGAACAATTACGCGTAGCTACGCTCATAAATAGGACCGTCAATCAATCATGCAAATACTGACACTTGTTCTGATTGGTCGGCTTCTGATTATGGACCAATCACTTGAGTGTTTACAAGTATTTATAGCATTGGCGTGCACTTTGGTGGCATATGTCAAGAAGTTGTGAATGGATAGATGCAGATCAATACACGTTAGGATGACTGCGAAAACGTGTATTTTACTCATCCTAGCTGCAGTTTTAGTGGTGCTGATTTCAGCACGAATCCAGAAAGTAAGTAAAATTTTAGCTGATTAAACATTCTCCATCGCCACGCTGTCAAATGATCGCCAGATTTTCCTCTGTCTACTTTTTTTTTGCTAAACAGTAATCAGCTGGTATATGATCAGTCCAAAATGCAAACTGAAACTGAAAGGTGTACAGGTTGGTTATGTTGCAATTAGTTCCACTTAGGTTCAATCAATGAGAAAAGGGGGGGGGGGGGGAGGGGTCATTTGTGTGTGTACTGCAGGTGTCTGTGTGTGCTGTAATGTACATTTCAGCACCCAACCAGAAAGTCAACCCCCATTCTTCCTTTATGAAATGCAGTCTTCGTTTAAAAGTTCTTAAATGAGATGTTTGCTGGTATATGGACAGGACAATTAAGTATGGATCTATACATGTACATGTATCATTGAAGTGTCACCTCCCTCCCTTCCTGGAATTCCTGTTAAAGGTTTTTTATTCTAAAATCATATGTTGGACCTCCCTGACAGGCTGGAACACACCCTCTCTCTCTTTCTCTCTAGAAAAGAAACTCTAGATCAATGATCACTGTGTCTCAGAAGAATACTAAAACTGAAAGTTCAAGTGTACAAGGACACTCAAAAGAGCTTCTTGTTGGTATGCAATATACTCAAATTTTCTTGTACACATGCTTGAAAATTATGTCATATTCTGATAACTCAATAATTTATTTTTGATGCATGTTACATGTATAATGATTTACAGTAATTTACTTTAACCCCAATAATGAAGGTGAATAAAGAAAGAAAAAATAGTAATCTAAGATTTTTATAATGAAATATCAAGTTTTCACTGTATAAGATAGAAGACAGAAATGTGATTGCTGACACCATTTTCATAATTTATAATTAACAAGTAAGTGTTACATGTTTTGTGAGGGACAGATATAACTACAATAACTCTACCTGATTACTCTAAGGGTGATAGCAGTGATAGGAACATCAGGAATCAAATACCGGGTACTTGTAACAGCATCTTCAGAAATAATACATTGTACATTACGTAGAATGATGTAACATGTAGCGTCTGCAGAAAACCACATAAATTTTAAAATCTTGAGAGAGTACCACATGTTGTAGCTTTTAGATGCACTTACAAACTTGCATTTTGTTCAGTATTGAGAATTTTATCCCTGAAGGCTTTGCATAATGAGAAACTGAAACATAAACATCATGAGTCATAAACATTGTACATGTATTTACTAACAGCTTATACAAGGCATGTAGCAGTTAGTTTTACATGTATATATATTTACATGTTTATATCATCAATCAAAATTGATCTTATTTTTTCAGTCATGAATGCAATGTGTACAAGCATATTGTTTCCTGTCATAAATGGTTTTGTATTTATGTCATTATTCATACTTGTAAAGACGTTTTATTTTAAAGAATATGAAATTTCATATCGGTAATTTGTATTTTATAAAATCATGCAGCATATTAAATGGCCAAAATGACTGCATTATGAATACTGTACAATGTAGATTAAATTTCGATTAGCGATAATTGGTACACCACTAGCAAATAGCACAGAAGTAAATGCGACATACTAGTAAATAAAAAAATCCCATGATTTATTTTTTTTCCGGAAATATTCTTTGATTTCCTAAAACCTACATGTTAATATAGCAGTTGTGGTATTTGCTGCAATGAATTTGAAAAGAAATACATGTACACAGAAAACAGGTAAAATAAATAGAAAAACAACAATTATTTAATAACCAAAGTTCCATTTTTTCAAGATGATCAATAAGACAAAATGTAAAACAATTTTTGTGGTTTGGTTCTCTAGAAACACTGAATAAAAGATAGCAAATGTATAAATTTTGTCTACCAATGCAGAAAAAAAAACCCAAACAATTATGGTCTTTTCCGAAAGCAAGGAACCAAAATATTTTGACAGTGTGTTAAGAAAGTATGTATAATATCATCAGTGTAAAATAGATTATGTATTCAGTATGTTGTTATGGATACATGTACATTTCAGTGCTCGATTTCACATAAGTTCTTACGAAAAAATTCAGGAATTTTTGTAACTTTCATCATGGAATAAAATGTTGTAAAGTTTTCTATTTAGATGGTATTATGTCTTCTTACATTGTATATCATTTTTACGTACTAAATATAAATTCAGAAACAAAAATTTGATAAATCTAGATACAAAGTAAAACTAAGCAATCAAAAGTTACGAACGTTCCTGAAATTTTTCGTAAGAATTTTTGTGAATCAGGCTGCATTCCTCATGTTCCTTTATCGATGTGACATCTTAGTAAATATCAGTATTAAGGGAAAGTACGTTTGGTCACTCGCTGTCGACCTCGTGCACCTGACGGTAGAAATATGCCGCGCCAAATTCTGCATACAGTTTCAAAGTTCTCAAATCATTTTCAAACTTATTGAATGAAATACTAAAACTAAACTGATTACACCAAAAAATTATGATGCGGAAGTTCATGCCTTAAGTAGTTTGATTTTTTAAACCAAATTCTAGACATTCTCAAGTGAGAAGTATCTTTAGTGCAGATCAAGAAATACCCATGTTAACTTGGTTACTGTTACCGTAACAAGCGTAGGGACGAACCGACAGACAACGATATGCTCTGGCGGGATGAAACTATTGCATCTTTGCTCATGGACGTTTATGGCAAATTATGCAAAACATAAATACCTTGCGTATTTGTAGATTATCATATTATGGAATAATTTTTACATTCATAATTTATGTACATCATATAATTCTATCAACTGCAAAGAAAGCCAAACTTGCTCTAGATCATTCATCTTACAGAAAAAAGAAATGTCCCCTGTTTTCAGTTGTAAATTACCCGTACCAAACAGAAATTATATTTTTATATTTTATAGATGAATTAATGAAGCCGAGAAGGAGATGAGATCTTGCCGATATTGTTTATACATCGTGTTTCTAAATTTCTGTTATCAAAATTTCTTGAACTTTCTAAAACATGGGCTCTGTAGCATCATATCCCATCCATCCTACTATGTCTTTTGGTACATTTTTGGACATAATAAGTATCGCACTCTTGGGCGATATTACATTGTTTTGATTGATGTCTGAATTTGAAGAGGTCCGTTTAACATTGTTAAAAAATATTATAGAATCTTGAGTTGACGTCTTTTAAGATAATCAGAATCGAGATACTTTGCAGTCAATTTTAAATAACATGATTGAATTCTGCGAAAACCATAGATATTTCTTTAAAATACATGTAAATGAATGTGATTACAACTGAAAAATCGATCGGTTCTTTCTTCCGACTATTTTCCGAAACTCGATCGCAAAAAAATGTATCGCTGTTTAGATTATATAGACCAAAAAGGAACTGAAAGAACTCTTAAATATCAATATGTAGGCGCAGGGAAGTCTTACCTATTACTTGTTGGGAACATTTGAGAAAATATCACTTCTGGCTTCATTGAAAACACTAACAACATAAAGAAATACGGATGAAAGTCCATCTACCGCGTGCAAGCACTTTCATTCTTTGATCACTTTCAAAGTAATTTCTTGATAGATATATTACTAAGATTTTGATGTTTTTGTTTCACGGTAAGGTTTTTAAACTAAAAAAAACCCCACAAAGACGGATATTAATTTTAAAAAAAGGAAAGAAAATAGAACAGCAAATAAATACCCGAACTGAACAAAGCATCTAGTCGATCTAGACAACACTACCTAAAAATTCTGTAGGAGTTTAATAGACTAACGCTCCTTTTATTTTACGCATTTTTTTCTTTGAAAAATTTTAGACAAGCGAAACAGAGCTTCCATACTTTATGATGTGTGTTTACATCTTTACCGTATGTATTTTTGTTGTTTTTTTTTTTTATATTTTTATATGGTTTCTTTTTAGATGTTCATGGTGTTAACATTTAGTTGTTATCCTTTATTTCTCTAGAAATTTATGAATTGAATTCCTACTCAAACAAATCTATATACTAGCCCCCAGCGCCGCTCCGTTGAAAAAAAGGACCAGAATTGTTGTTTTCGTGCCGATGCACTATAATTGAATGCTGAAAACCCGAAGGATCTCGTTATATAGAGTACTGTCATGATCTCTTCGGAGCAAAAATAGTAGAAAATCGTTACGGGAGCAGCAAATATGACATATTTTATATGTTGTACCGGGTTTTATGGGGTCATATGTTATTCAGATCACTTTGTGGCCCAGATTTTTGTTGCCTTATAATGGAATAAGTTCTGTACATGAGTGCCATTTGACGACCGCAGACATGTCTACAAGGCTACTAAGTGTTCAAACACGCGCTGGTATATGTTAAACAGGGTATAGTCTACGATAGAAAGGGCGAGAGGAGGGTGATTGAGTGGCTGTGCGCTTAAAAAAAACCCCACTAATTAGAATATGTAAGAAACAATCAGACTCCCGATACACGGAGAACACCATAATTATATATAACCTCTCCCTTTAAAAAAAAAATCAAATGAAAACGAAAAATTCACGTTCAATAAACGAATTTCGTTGTTTTCCTCTAGTTCGAGTACGATCGTTAATATCGAACTAATTATGAGGAAAAATCAACACGCTGTGTGTTCGCCATATATTTAATTTCTAAATAGAAACCTTTCTTTGATTCAATTCGAAGTAGCACGTAAAATTTCTTTTAAAAGTATAATTTTCTAACTATTTCAGAAAAGCCATACTCCAAAGTACATCAACCCTGCCAACCTAAAGGTCCTGGCTGACGAGTACTCTGACATCAAGGCCTTTAAAGAACTCCTCAAGCCCATCTTAGTACCCAGAATGCCTGATACGGACGGCCACGCCCGGGTCCGTGAGGTAAGAAATTGAGGTATTGCATTGTAATAGCCCATCGTAGTGCCTACAATGCCTGATACAGACGACCACGCCCGGATCCATGAGGTAAAAAAAAATCAGAGTATTGTATTGTAATAGCCCATCTTAGCATCCAGAATGCCTGATACAGACGGCCACGCCCGGCCGGGTCCGGTAGGTAAGAAATCAGAGTTTTGTATTGTAATAGCTCAATGCCAAATACAGACGGCCACGCCCGGGTTCGTGAGGTAAGACTTCAGAGTATTGTATTGTAATGGCCCATCTTAGTACCCAGAATGCCCGATACAGAGGGCCAAGCCCGGGTCTGTGAGGTAAGACATCAGAGTATTGTATTGTGATAGCCAATCTTAGTACCCAGAATGCCTTATACAGACGGTCATGCCCGGGTTCGTGAGGTAAGACATCAAGAGTATTGTATTGTAATTAAATAGCCCGTCTTAGTGGCCTGATACAGACGACGACGCCCGGGTACGTGAGGTTAGCCCCTGAGATCATTGGAATATTTCAGCATTTCTATTTGGGTCTTAATTCAAATTCGATACAGTGCACGTTGGAAGTAAAGTAACAATTTTGCGTATGGAATACTGAAGTAGACAGTGGTGTGACCCGGTGTAATTATATGCAATGTTTATTCTTTCTGTTCTGACACTTATTTTCGGGGTACAGAAAACAAAACGACATACACGATTTAGGGTAGCAGAGATCGCCTTTCCATGCTGTTGGAATGTGTCTCTATACACAGTGTACTCATTGGCGGATCTAGCGAGGTGGATAGGGGGGTTGCAACCCCCCTTTGGTCCGACAAAAAAAAAAGACGAAGAAGAGAGAGAGAGCTTATATTAAAAAAAAAAAACTTAATCTCTGGCCTGCTTACTTAACAAGCTTTCAACACCAAGGTGTGCAACATTTGTGACCTGAAGCTTGAATATTATAATGTTGAAGATTTGAGGCTTATAAAACAATCTTTGCTCCGATGCGTGTTTAGTTATAAGTAGGAAATTGTGTTTACTTTACAAGGGCGTAGGAGAAGGGGGCAGCGGGGACACATGCACAACCATGTTTGTGCCCCCCCCCAAACTTTTCAGTCACAAAATTTTATGATGCATTAACATTGTTTAAAATAGCAACATTATGTACCATAAATCTACAATTTTTCAAAAATTTTCTTTGGCTCGCTACCGCTCGCCAGTTCTTTATAGATCGACTTTCTGAGTATTTTAGCTATTCTGATCCATCCTTTATACATAGTACTTCATCAACGTACATGAAGACATTTAATTCAAACTATATAGAATGTTATTACATGTACATGTGAATGATAGAGGGTAAAAAAAGTATTTTCTGATAAGTCAATATTTTGCTAAAATTTCCTGGCTCGCTACCGCTCGCCAGACATTTATTACTTAGATTTTAGAATTGCACCAGAAATGTTAAAATTTGTGCATGAAACCCCACATTTTAAAATCTCTTCCCCCTTTAAAAGATAATAAAACAGATATAGATTATCTTTGTGTAGTCAATAATGCACCCTTTAAGGTATTATTGCAAAACAGAAAATTAAGCTTTTGATAGTATGCATTCAACATCCCCCTTTCAAAATCTTCAACCCCCCCTTTGAAAAATTCCTAGATCCGCCTATGGTACTGTCCAGTATTGTTTCAGAGAATTTTACAGAGAAACGGTATAAAGAATCAAGATTTCGTTGTAATCAGTTGACCTACTCGTGTAGTTATCACTATGTCCGTCCGTCCGTGGTTCGCAAGTAAAAAAAAATGAACTGTGCTGTAACTTAGAGACATGCCTCTCATATTTGGCATCGGTACCTACATTTCGGATTATCCAAACTTGACCATGATCTTTAACCTATCAAAAACTTTGGCATTGACAATTCATTGGCCACAATTACTTTACCGTAAAAGCTAAGACTTGCGTACTTGTCGTTGTGTTCCTTGTGACAAGACCTTTCTGTCGGTACGAAACTTTTTTGGATTATTTAACCGATACTTTTGACCTTCATTTCAAATACTTTGAATTTGCCATAATCACTGTACCGTAAGTGTGTACTTTGTAACAAGACTTTTTGACGGTACTATCGTTTTTGAAATCATGAAATTTACTGTATCATTAGCAGATCAGTGCTTGGACTCTCGTATTTGCCATGTTTGTTCCTTACAGAAACTCAGAGAGAATATGTTAGCTTTCATTTTAATGCCAGATTTTGTCAGTAATTGCATCACGTAGGACAGGATTACCCTTAATTACACTCCTCCCTACTTAACGAAGTCATAATATTTGTGCTCGTTACTCCTCTATCAGTTGCACCTAATCCTTAAATGATACGGCTAGATTTTCCTAGATTAGTTTCAAAAACATTTCTAGACTTTACTATTTTGTTGTCAGTGAGAATTGAATTAAGAGCTCTTTGTCAGTGCATTGATTTCCAGAGGCTTGAGTCAGCTGATTTGTATCAAACGGCTTGAAAATCGCATTTCCATTTTGTTATGAGAAATTATTGAAATCAATTCTCAAAAGAATTGTGTGATGTTTTATCAGTATAAGGAAGGAAGCCGATGAAAAGGAATTAAACAAACAAAAAAGCCCTACACGAATATTTGCAGTTTTTCCGTTTCTACATAAAAAGAACGAAAAAAGTAACAGCTTGTAAAAACAAACTCGAGTAATACAGATCTTTTCCTCTTTCATCCTGTTTGAATATTTAGGTCTAATGGGATTTTGTTATTTTTGCGATTTTTTTTTTACGAAAAAAGAATTAATTCAATTTCATGTTGCAGATTCTCTTGCTCTAGGTGTTTGTTTATTTTACGTATAAAATGCCTACGCTATCGTTTCTTGTTGATTGATGCATGAATTACTAAAAATCTTCGCATTTGTTACTGGGGAAACATTAATTTTGTTTCTTTTGGAAAAACTCAAAGGACGATTACCAGAACCCCCCCCCCCCCCCTTCCACCAACACCACCACCTCCAACCTCTCTATAGACCTGCAAATCCTTTCGAACGTTGCTCCTGAAATAGAATCTGTTTGGAATAGATTTAGAGATATTTTCAGTATTTGTTCGTGTCATTTATTAAAGTACAATTCTGCAGGTGAAATGAAGGCACATTTTCACAATCAATCATTGATGTTCATCCCGCCCTTTTCCTTGACGTCATATTTCTACTACATTTATTCATTAAAAAAATTTTCATGAAATGTATTTTAGATAAGGCCATTTCTTTGTTATTTTCTGTTTTGCATCCTCGTGCTGGTAGGTTTTGAATCCATAGTCATTAAACAAAACAAAATTAAAACGATAAATTCTTTGCAAATTTAAGGTACTTTTTACAAAAAACTATATATTAAATGTAAACATGTAAAAGTACTTCAATGATTCAAAACATTCATTCTTTTGTTGTCTAAAATCTGTTAATATTCAAATGAAACAAGCTTCTGTCAGATTTCACATGGTACCTATAGTACATCATTTACAATGAAATTGCAAATTTGTTCTATATGCTTGTTTGTTTTTCTCCCTGGCTGGCTGGTACTGGTAGGTTTTTCAATTTCAAAAGGACGCAAAAACAATAAAACAAAAAGATGGCCTTACAATAACAAAAACGAAAATCTGGGGGTTTTTTTTCTTGTCTCTTGAATCAGAATGAATATCACAATGTTATTTTGTACCAGTTCCTCCAAAAGTCTGTTTCTAAAAGAAGAAAAGGAAAACGACTTAGAAGTGACAAACATAATTGTCAGAAATGAAAAATTACCAAAACAAGACAAATGAAATACGTGTGGGTTTCTTATTTACAGACAGATACATGGTTTAATAATATTTATCGGAAAATTTAGCTGTAGTTATTGATCAATACCCGGACCGTGACGGTCAACTCCCCCATTCACTTTCCCTTGTTGACCTATTGACAATTTATTCCCTCAATAGACAGATAGTTCGATTTCTGGATATCTTGCGATTCCAGTCTACGATAAAATGTCACGTATATTCTAATATTAACATTGCCTGCGTCATCAACGAAAAAAAATCTCAAATTTTGGACAATCCCCGATCTCACTCGATCTGTTTATAGGGAATTCATTGTTGTACTTTTATGTCTGTTATGGAATCAATAGGGATTGTAACCTGATCATATGTGACACGAGTATGTCACTTTGTATCTGTCTGTCTGTCCATCGATATAGAGAGCAAATTAGAGCATATGTGCATAATCTGAAATTGAGCGTATGAGCGTTTTCCTGGAATTTACATGTAGAATTTACATGCTCAGTCCTCCTTTTCAGAGACTGACGTTTCTGTATTTAGTAAATAAAATAGCCACATCGCTCATCTGAGTTGCAGACAAAAGAATGATAGTGGACAATTTGGTGGAGAACCTTAATATATGCTTTCTGTATGGGTTGATTCTGTCTGTCTGATTGGCTGGTAGTCCGTCCTAGTGCTTTTTGACAAAATATGATTTTTATCATTTGCAGAGGTTTTGTTTTGAGACTTGTAAAAAGAGTTTATGTGAATTTTTTTCGTTGTTTTGGAAGACATTTGCGCTGTGCCGACTACTTATTTTACTGTTCTCTATCAATATATGATCAGATGATCAAGTCGATAAATCAATGCACGTCTTTAAATTCAAACCGATACTTTTAGAAATGGTATGAAATTGTGATATATTGCCAATGTGAAAATTAGGTAGATTAATAAGGCCAAGACGAGATGTTGCACTTGTTCAACTATGTTGAAAGATTTAAGAAAACAATTTATATGTGTGAAATTTTTAATCCTCTTGGTAATTATAAAAGCAAAGAGCACGCAATTTTAAGACAACTTTCCTATTTTTAAAACATGTTTAAGGTCACCTTCAATTCCTCGCGGCATCAACAAACTTAGCATCCAACGAGCTCTGACGGACAATGAGTGGGACATAGATTTTCTTGATCTAACATTTTACCCCCTTGTCGATACTGGCGGGTCATTTCGTCGTCCTTTCATTGATTTTAAGGATTCTGATTTCCCTGGCTATACTATAATGATGATTAGAACACGTCTAATTTGTCAAGTTGATTGGTTTTGATAGCAGTTCCGACAAGATGAACAAACTATGAGGAAATATGAAAAATGGGCAATTAAGTGATCGTCCGTCTCGTTGCCTCACCATTCAAGAAAGTGTTATCTCTGATCTGTGAGTTATGACTTACAATACATCAATTACAGATACCGGTCTCCTCTGTGCAATATAATAATGTTGTTGTAGAACTTTGAACGTCTGTCCGTTTGTCTTTACGTTTCACTGTGTTCAACACTGTCATGGACTAAATCTTTACAACTTTTTTTGAATAATAGTCCATACCCACCATGGACCATTTTGGTCGATAAAGAATCTTTAACCATGGTGGACAGGTTTTATCTACCAAATGTACCCCAGCTACAAACGGGATTTTGGCTTGTATCAAAAGAACCAGACATGAAATAAGAAATTGTCTATTTGAATAAAACCATCGAAGTAAAACGATAGGAAATTTGGGCATAATTTTCAAACCCCCTTTTATGTACATAAAGTGGGTTGCAGGAGAGTGAATGAAAGCTGAAGTATTGACACCATGTTCTGTACCACCCAAATAATCTCAAAGGAATACCGAGTTTACTATTCATTGATCGTGACATTGGAGTAAATAATTAATAGATCAATTAATTTGATTATGAATCATCCGTTTGTGAATGTCGGTACCATGTAGGAAGTTATTGTAACTATTATATCTTGATAATACCAACCTGTAAATAAACATGAAAAATAGGTGAAATTGCAAACAAAAATTGTACAGTCTGTATTATATTCATCACATTATAGAAATAGTTAACTGGGCAAAACTTTAGCTCTGTGGACGGGGGGGGGGGGGGGGGTGTGAACCTTTTTGGTCACTGCAAGCTATGGTTGTCCTTTGTCTGATGCTCGCAATGCTTTCTGCTGATACTACGTAGAACCCTCGTCACAAAGACTTTATACGGTTTGCCGCACATTACTTTTTGCCAAATTACACAGAACAATTAACGGAAACGGGGCCAATTTCAGTCCATCTCCTGTGATCACAGTATCCAATTTGGTCTCAGCGGAATGAAGATGAATCCCGGGTGTCATTCTGACCACTTCTTCATTGCAGATAAATTGCTGTAAAAAGACAGAGCCGTCAGCGTCCGTAATGAAGAAATACCGTCATTAAGTTATTGTCGCCCACTTCATTACGTTTTGTTTATCGCGCATTGATTGCTCTAAACACTAATTGGCTTATACTTTCAAAAGAAGAGACTTTTTCAGAATCGTGCTTTGAGTACCGTATTAAGAATATCTGTTTGTTGTCGACGAGAGAAAGGGAGTGTTCGGACGGAATATGAAAGGAGATAGGAATCAGCAGTGCTCTTTATTTGATGGTTTAGATTGATTGATTTAATTTTTCAGCTTCACAAATATCCGCCCGTGTTAGCCTTGGGCTGATATCCTTTCTGTACAATTTACAAACCAAAGCTTCTGGGATTTTTTTGAGTTCCGATTCTGTAGCACTTTTACTGAATAATAAAACCCAATAGAATGAAGGAGAGGCTAAAAAAGGCATGGTACTTTTATTAGATGAAACATGACAACATTGGAGACAAGTTAAAAACGAAATGTTTATTCCATTTTATTGCAAATCCATTTTACTCCTAATTTCTAAAGTAGTGTTACAGATGTTATCAAGTACACTACAGTAACATAGGAGTGTTCGAATGCCCTGGGGAATACATGTAAAATCGGGAATTTGAGCCCAACCTATGCATATTATTTTTTTTTTAAAAAGTAGTCAATTTAATGAATTTTTTTGAAAACTTCAAAATTGCAATCGAGTACTAGTATTTTTGTATACAGAAAGGGGTGTGTATTATTTCGTTTCAGTATGCATTTCTAATTATGGGTTGTTACTTTATGTTTTAGAGACCGTTGGGACTTACTGTTGTGGAATTCGTCACCGAGACTTTATATTTAGACTTCAGCAGCTTATGGAAAGCCTTTGCGTGGTCTCTTTATTTCTTGTCAATTCGTGATGAATTTGTTGGCAAATCCGCGCCGATTATATCAACTCCCCGCGGTTATTACATAGATCAAACAAGGAGAAATTTACCATTATTCATGACTCCGATTCCAAATACAGAATTTGATGAATAAGCTCTGTGGGAAAGGCAGCAAAGGAAACAGTCGCTCTAATTGGCACTCGTCTTATTTTTGGTCTTTACTAGATTTTCCTTTTAACGATACAAAGGGGCCCACTCATATAGTGAATGCCTGACGGGTTCCGAGCTTGAGAATTCTCATAATATCTTCATCTGAAAATGATAAAAGATGCTAGCCTGTCAGTTTCTTCGATGATAAAAAGAATTGAAAAAAAAATAACCCGAGATCAATGGAAAAGTAAGGTGGAATGCATAATTTATTATTCCTGATATTTATATTGACACGACAGTTTTAAATGATAAACATCTTCCGGTGTAAATCTATGGAGGGGAGAGATATGTCACATATGACAATCCACAGATTTTTTGATAATATGCAAATACCTTAAACAACTACTTTTTCTGGATTAATTGTTCTTTAAAGGAAATTGGTCTTCCGAATTGCTGTCCGTTTTCTCAACAGAAATTAAACTGGAATTTGGTGTGGGGATTCATATTACGATTGCTTTCATTACAATTAGACAAGAATTGATTTCCCACACTTTGTTAAAAAAATATTTTTTTTCCAGATATTACAATGAAACTTAATGTGGAGCTTAATTGGGTTAGTGAAAGTCAAGCCTATCTGTATAGTTATCATTCACAAATACTCCGTATTTACTGTAAAGGAGACAAAGTTATAACGCATTGTGCAACTTTATTTTCAAGGACTAAAGTCAAGGTCACATAGCTTTCTCGTACGATAAAAATATCAAAATCCCTCAGTCTCACGTGTAGCAAGGCCCTTTGACTTTTCTGGTCAAAAAGGAGAGTGAGGTTCAGTCTCACGTGTAGCAAGGCCCTGTGACTTTTCTGGTCAAAAAGGAGAGTGAGGTTCAGCGGCAGATCAGCTGACGAGATTCTTAATTAATGCCCCCTGAAATGTTATATTGTGTCTGAAGGCGCCACCTTTTATGATCACATGCGTCAATACTTCTCATATCATGGACTCCGCGTGTCTCAGGGTGTGAATTCCTCTCACCTGTAGCGCAAGATGATGTCGCCTGAACAAAAACATAACATCTTTTGTGAAATTAATTTTGTTTTCTTTCCAATTTCATTTCTTTGCTATGCCACCTTCTGCGATTAATTTCTCTCCAGACAAACCTTGGGGATTTTTTTTGAAATAGCAGAAATATTTAATTGAATCACCCGATGTTGCCATGGAAACATTATTGCGACGCGGAGTCTACTTGTCGTATGTAGAAAAAAAAACTAACATTCGCTGAAGAACAGCAACTCTCATACGTGAACCTCTATTATCTTAACAACCTTGACAGTCAAGTCAAGAAAAGGAATCTAAAGACCATATGTTTGTAAATTCTACTTTTCACATTAATGACCTTAATTTTTTACTAAAAGCTGTGAAATTTGATCACATGCAAGTTTAAATTAATAAGTTACCTTGACCATGCAGAGATGACATTGAATGGCCTTTTTTACTAGTGAACAAAACCTTAAGCTAAATAAAATTTTGGTGGAGGTTGATTCATTCTGACGGAAGATGTAGAGGATAAAAGGGTATAAATACTTCATCGTATTTTAAGTCTAACCCAAAAAAAAAGCCAAATCAAAACAAGTGACCTTGACCTTGAAGAAACTTTTTTCCAAAAGCCTACATCCTGTTAAATATTTTGATGATGTATGATTATAATTCTGATGAAAGATGAAGATCTAAGTACTTCACGGTATTTGATTTGAAGTCTAGTAAAGTGACCTTGACCTTTTAGAAATGACCATTATTGGACTTTATTCAAAAGTTTTAACCTGATGTTCTCTCGCTCTTTACCATGTATGTCTTACCTAGTTGTCAAACATTAATTGGGAACAGGTGTTCGGTATATTCATTTATCATTTTAGTGACAAGTTTTTTTTCCTTTATTCACCTTCTAACAATTCGGTCCTGCCCACTTCGTACATTTCCCTCCCAGGGTTAATCACCTCTTATTTACTGAGAGGGTGGTTCTAATTGAAAATTCAGTTTGTGAATCTGAGACGTCTGCTAAATTCAAGGATGTTGTCTTCTTGAGTTTATCTTATATGTATGACTAAACCTCTGTATCAATACAACTTGTTACGCGGACATAGCATTCTTTCTCTCTTTGAAATCAAAGAAATGTATTAACTTGTTTGTCCGTCTGTCTTTCTATGGTGTCTGTATAGTTAAAATTTCTTGTTGAAGCAAACCTCAGGAACTATAAGGAGTAGAAACATTATTCTTACCTGAAAGTTGCCCATGACGAGACCTTGGAATTTGACATACAATATTCTTTTAAAATGATATTTATGAATATACTAGTAGATCATCTATGGTGGGGTTTAGTACAATGACTCGCCTTACCTTACTGTATTTCCGTGACCTCTGACATCTTATCTGTACTATGTCTATTAAACTTTATTATATAAGAAACGCATCTAACTTTGATTCTTCACATGTTTATTCACCGAAATCAGAGTCTTCACTTGTGACCTAGGCTTGAATGATGACCTTGACCTGCATTTCGCCAAAGATTTTTTTTTCTGAAAAGATTAATTTTCGAAAATAGGCCATACCGTCTGTAGCGGTTTCTTGTCTAGAATTATTACAGGAAATGCATTTTATTTCGGATGTGGAACCTCCGGCTCATTAAACCTCCCACAACTTATGACAACAGGTATATAAGATACGAAGATTACAATGACGAGACAGAAACTTTGATGATTTATAAGTAATTAGTAATCAACGTTAAGAAATAGCTAAATGAAGCTGTTGTAATTAAGGCCAAGGTGTATAGGTACTTCATCAATATGATTAGACAGAGCAATTTAATCAGTGTTGAGTCGATTTTTTATCTTTTTCAGACAAAGGCTTACGTACTTAAACCGAAAAAGGAACAATTCTGAAATTTAAACTTTGACTAAACTTTTATCTTGTGTGATTTATCAAGAGTAAGGCTACACTGTAGTCCATTGATTCGTTCATTTACTCTCTCCATCTTTTACGGTTCATATATCTAATGAAATCCATGTCTTCTTTCTTTCCCTTGCAGTACCTAAAGAACGAACTGAGAGCCCAGGACTGGCACGTGGAGGAGGACCAGTTTCAGGACAACACCCCGTACGGTGTTAAAACCTTTACTAACATCATAGCTACTTACGATCCCTCCAAACCCAGGAGGATCGTACTGTCCGCCCACTTCGACTCTAAGAATATATCCAGTGGGGGCAGGGATTTCATTGCCGCTACAGACTCCGCCGTCCCCTGTGCTATTTTGCTAGATTTGGCCCGACAGTTGAGCTGTTTACTGGTCAAAGGGCGTGGCGAAAAGGTATGTCCATTTAGAGGATTAGTAAATCAAAGTGACCCAGGGATGCAAAAGGGATGTTGGTCTTATAAACTTTGCCAAAATACAGGATAATTGAGTACTTTAAGTTTATTTTATGAATCTTTCTTTATCACAAAATTGGACAAACAAGATACAAGAACATTTTCCCAAAAATTATATTTATCTTTAAAAATTCCACAAATTAAAAACTTAAAAGTAAATTTTGTCTGAAATGAATTTAGAAGTGAAATCTGTTACAAAGAAATGAACAAGAAACCATTCATTTTTTAAAAGCAAGACGGAGAATTATTGAATGTACTCACTTATGGAAGGCATTGTATTATGACCATTATCTTGATTCTATTAGTACATTGTATTATTTGTGTATTTTTTAAAGAGTGAGTTTTGAAAAGAAAAACTTCATATGTGATAAAAGGGAGGGGATTTATGCACAAGTTAAAGAAATGTAGAGAGTGATGGCTGAAAAAATTATTTGTTTTGATGGTTTAAAGAAAAATCTGGAAGGTAATTTTGAAATTCTACAATAAAACTTTGTTGTATATTTTAACAACATCATGTAATTAGTGAAATTAAATGAATGAAACTAGATTATAAATGCTATCTCTTACAGGGACACTTCATTGCTCTCCTTATTTGATCATGAAAAAGCAAAGAGCTTTCTCTGTAAAATGAGAAAATCTTAATATTGATGAACACAAATGATGTATTCCTATAGATTCATAGGGCAAATAGGTGAAATGTAGCAGTGGGCAATTTTTGTCTCTAATATTAGTAATTTTTCTCAAGAGAGAGCAGCAGCCGAGAATTGATAAATGAGAGTTCAGTTTGCCGAAGGATAAATTCCATTTTGCTTCAGTATAAACAAGTGATAAATTCTTAATTGGGTTGCTTGTCTGAAACATGTAAATAGATCGACAAATCTCCATGCAAATTTGAAAGGTTTTCCCCCAAATTCGTTTTCATCCTTTTAATGTAATTTATATAATGAAAGAGATAATTGACAGATCTGTCACTTTCAGGCCCGGGACATAACACCGATGATTGTGTTCTTTGACGGAGAGGAAGCTTACAAGGATTGGACGGCCACAGATTCTTTGTATGGAGCGCGACACTTAGCCGCAAAGTGGGAAAAAATGCCACATCCAAACCCAAGTGAAACAGGGAAAAATTTCCTTCAGTCTATAGTGAGTAAATAATATTGTGAAAATGTCAGTACCATACAAGTAAGTGTGATATGGTTGATGGCATTGGCTATTTTGGATTCCTGTCTCACTTATGAACTTTATGAATTATAAAATCACTATCTGCTGTCTGTCACTCTGTCACTCTGTCTGTCCTTGTAGATGAATCATTACAATCTGTATAAATGAATAACACGTACATAGTCCAAAATTAACTATTCTTCGTGTCATTGTGCAGCAAAGGAAATGCTGATACATTAACTGTTTTGTCTTTCTACGTGTGCATGATATACCTGTATATCAGAGGACTCCTGTTAATCTGATAATCATTCAGATTAACAGGAGTATCAGATAAAATATCATAGTTGACTGGAAAATCCTATCAGATAAAGAGGAGTTCTTAAGATTTTTGATAAATTCTATCAGATTAAGAGGAGTAAATTTACATTGATTATATAGGAAATAGTTTTGTGTTTTGAAATCATATCAGATCAAGAGGAGTATCAGATTATCAGGTACCAGATTCAGTGAAGTCTTCTGTATATTAGTTTCATTTTCCCTTTTTACTCCCTTACTGACACAATGACAAAGTTCAATACAAAATTTTAAAAATGTAAAAATCAATTTTACATAATTATGTCAAGTAAGCAACAACTGTCCTAATCTTAAAATCTTTATATGGAAAAAATACCATGACCATGTAAGGGAGTTTCAAAGATACATGTATATCCTTCCTTTAAAATCATTCCTTATACATGAAGAGATATTGCTTTAACTACGATTAAACTCTTGTCAGAAGACTTGAAAAAAATATTCAACTTGAAAAAAAAAACTTTTTAAGTGCATGTGTACTGATGGCTTTAAGATAAGCCTGCCACAGTAAATATCGTCCCTTATTTTTATGGATTTGATGTGTCAATGTGATGGTCACTACTCAATCAAATAGGAACAAATAAACAGCATCCTTCAGAAAGACTGAAGGATGGCCAAAAGGACAAGGGGTCATTATCGTTACGTGATTGTCTGATGTTTGACCGTAATTATTGGAGGGAATTGTCACTCACATCTGTTTACTTGTAGGAGGCCTTGGTGCTACTTGATTTGATTGGTTCCCGAGATGTACTTTTCCATAGCTTCTTTGATTCCACGTCACATCTTTACGAAATACTCGTAAAACAAGGTACAATTTTCATATTCTATATGATGAGCAATTAATTTAATACTGGATGATGTCCAAGCATAATTGAATGTAAAAAGAATTGCATAAATGACCTCTGTGAAACCTTTGAATTGTACATTGAGATTTCACATAGGTCATTTATGCATTTCTTTTTATTCAATGGCATTGATTTTAATAAAACAGTGACCGTCATAAATAGCATTGTTGGGAGACATCTGCAATAGATCATATTCCTGTTTCTTGAAGATTGATTGTGATACTTTAGTAAATTTGGCATTGAAAAGGTTGAAGAATTCAAACTTCTTTAATTTTCATATTTAAAGCATGGTCATATTTAAATTTTGTTTCTAAAAAGCAAGATCATACAAGAATGAAAATGTTTAATAAGATATAGAAATAAAAATAAACATGTGATGACGCATCCTAAGAAAATGTACTACTCTTTTCATATCTTTCAAAAGAGTTTATGTGTATTATAAATGATGAAAGAAATGACATATAGTGGTCAGTAGAATTTGCATGCCCATGTACCTGTGTACATTGATAGGCCATTGCTGTACAACAATGTTACTTTTCTTTTTACAGAAAAGTTAATGGCAGAAAATCGTTTTTTGAACACACGTGGTGCTCAGGTGCGTTACCCACTGTTCACACCTACAAACAGATATACGTTTGGTGGTATTGAAGATGACCATATACCATTCTTACATAGAGGTAAGTTTAGTGATAATCATAATCCCCTAAAATACACATTTTTATGCCCCGGAATCAAAGATTCGGGGGCATATAGTTTTTGGCCTGTCCATCTGTTTGTTTCTTTATCGGTTTGTCTGTTTGTCAGACAAACTTTAACATTGGGCATAACTTTTGAATGGAAGGTGATAGAGCTTATGATGATATTTCACATGTGTATTCCTTGTGACAAGACCTTTCCATTGATACCAATTTAAACATACTGAAAAGGACATTGTGTTTATACTAACAAAGATGCCACCGGGGGCATTTTTGTTTCGCAAACACAGGCTTTATTTGTCACAAAAACCCAGCTGACATTGAAAGTCTGAAATGTACATCAGAGATTTTCTGATCATGACTTATACCTATGTAAAAGTTAAGAATGAAGATATGACTTTCTATCTTATACATGTTAAACATGCAATAAAAAGATGAAAAAGGGGACATGTTTTTTTTCTAAATTAAATTTTGTTCAGATGAAAGATTTGAGTAAAGTGAGATCAATTTTGCATTATAGGTCCTACTCCTCTTTGAATTGCATGTTTTATGAAATTATACAAAAGTACAGGTAACTCTTGAGTAGCAAAGGTGAAGATGAATTGATTTCAGAAAATCAATATTGGATAAGATTGCATTCTGAGTTTTTTAATTTCTATGAAATCTCAATTTGATGAAGACACAGTGGGTTTCTTTTTAGATTGGAAGAATAGGATGAATTTCTTTTTGATGTGTTCCTGGAAATCTTCATGATGAATTGATCTATGATATCTGAGGGTTTCGTGAGAATTAAAAATTGATCAGAGATGACAAGTAAATCAAGGAAATGTTTGCTTTCCTGTGGGAAATTAAATTCATTAGCTGTTATTGTAATACTCACTCTGTTGCTCAATAATAGCTCTGATTTCAGATATCTAATTTTTCCACTGGCGTGATTTTACAAGACTTTTAAATTACTCTACATATAGAGCACTGCCAGAATTAAAGTTTATATTCGATATTTCTGTTTTTGTCAAAACAGAGACTTGCTGAAGAATTTAAAAAGAAAATGAAATTTAAAGATTGAAAAACAGAAAATAGAATAAATCTATATAATCTATTAAATTCTTTAGGTATTTTTTGAAAATATTTTTAATGAAATAATGAGCAATTTATTCACTACATGTATTGATTCTATCCACCATTTTAAATGAAGTATTTTTCATATTAACTTGTGTTTTTCCACAGGTGTGCCTATTCTTCATCTAATATCCAGTCCGTTTCCCTCCGTATGGCATACGATGAGGGACGATGCCAGTTGTATAGACTATGATGTCACAGACAATTTTAATCGTATCTTCAGGGCCTTTGTCGTCAGCTATTTACATTTAAACCCCTCGGAACCTTTATGCAGGAAAAAGAAAAAGTAATGGTGCTATTTTTTCACGTAGGTGATGTTATGTAATAGTCCACATTTTACGTTATTTTTAAACCTCTGGTTAGGCCTGGTCTATCTATGTTTTGTTTTGTCTGATTCATAATATCGTCTCTAAATGAAGGTAATTGGTCCATGTTAATACCTTCACAATTTTCAAAGCTGGTCGAGCATTTTAGCATTGAAGTTGTGATAGCCTCAGACCTTTTCATGATAACTGCAGTCAAGTCATTTTGGACGGCAAAATGAATAACTTTACTGCAAAATGGTGTACTTAATTGTGACATAATGGGAGTGGATACTTGCCGACCACAAAATGCAATTATCGTGAAAAGGCTTATAATGAAGAGCAAGATTCCCTTCACATAGAGAAGATAAATCCATGATAAAATCTATCCTTCTGTTTGAAAATTGAATCGTTATTCAAATTGATTTGATAGAGGAATTTATTCATCACTAATTTAAACTATGTGTATTTTGATTTCATAATGTATTGATTTTGTGATTTTGTTTTTCAAAGTTTTAAAATTTACTAACATATTAAGTACATGAATTGTTAAATTTACTTTATTTTGTATTTTAAGAAGATTTTTCTTATTGTTTAAAATACAAATATTTAAGACTATTACATGTATTTACTAAAGTACATGTGTATCAAATCAGATGATTGAATTTGTATAATTTGAATTTGTTCAATTAATTAAAAAAAAGGTGCCAAATTTGTACATATTAATAAATGTGATGACGAATCATAATTGTATTAAGTTAATCTATTTTATTGACCCCAAGTTGATTTGCCATTGTACATCTCTATTGTATAGTAGATTGAAAAGTTTAGATATTGTTTTGTATTAATGATTTTTAAGCATTTTATGATGGATAAACACGTGGATTTTAATTTTTAAGATTTAGATTGGTGATCTTATTTATGGTCATCTTCAGAGTTGATTTATGTATACCAGATTTGTTTCTTGATTTTTACATGATATTTATAGGGCCTAATGCTGAGAATTCATATACATGTAATTTATGTAAATGTAATTTAGTCTTACTGAAGTCCCAACTACATGTAACTTAATTGTAACTAATTATTTTTGGAAAGTTGGAGAGAATTCTTGTCCATATAATACCACTGTTCAATTGTTTGATTGCTATATCCTATAAATATCCAACACCAAACCTCTTCGTGGAATTTCATAGAAAAATTCAAATGGCCATCAAAGCAATGTTATACAGGATTTATTATGACCTCATACAGTAATGGAAACGTCCACCTCATGTATGACGCAATGTTGGCAATCCACAATTTATATTATAAACACGATTACTTCAATAAGATAGTATCTGCTTTAACCCATTTGTTCCCTTTATAAGCTTAGGCATGCTGTCTTGTTGGAATCTCACAGATTTTGCTTAGTTTGGAAATGTGCATTTTTGAGAAAAATGTTTTTAAGCAATTTTGATAGATGCTGGTCATCTGGTGCTGGTCACCTTTTTATCCCCCCCTCCTCCTCAATGCCCTACCCTAATTCTATGTCAGATATGATGTATGTTATTTATAAATAAGGTTTCGGATCAGTTTCAATTTTGTGAGGCATAAAATAGGATATTTTCTCATGATTTGTATCGTTGCACTGATTTATTACTAAATCTGGTGATTAAAAAGAATATCTCAGTCAGCTGTATATAGAAATAAAACAATTAATGGATAGAAGAAAGATAAAAAGGTTTAAGAAAAAAAGGTAAAGTAAGGATATAAAAGGATAGAACTTGTGTTTTTTCATCCCTTATTAATTTTCCATGTTTTCTGGTATAATGATTTAGCACATGTTGGTGAGGGAACTCGTATCAGTAACACATATATACGTTTTTGCAGAGTGGCAAGTGATATCAAGCCTATAGTCTCAGATGAACTTTGACCTTTATTATGAGGTAACTTCTACCTTTACTTTCCTGACATACAATATTTACCCTACAATATAACCAACATTAATAGGCAAGGGTTTGGAATGGGCAATTCTATGTTTTTTGAATGAAGTTTATAGATCATTCCCATATTTCTTAGTAATTTTATACTAACTTAATTGTGGCTGATTGGGATAGTGTATTTATATTGTACGAAGTTACTTTCATTTTTGGACAGGGTCTGAGGAAAAATGAAAATTCTGGTAAAAATGTCTTTTGTACCAAAGTTTCCCTTGATTTTACATTGGTTTCCATGGAAATTTGATGACATCACACCTTGGTTATCTCAAGTACTGTCTCATACAAGAAGTAACTTTGTATAATGCTGACTATAAAAATAGCTCAACTTCTATGGTGACGTAATTTGCATGGGTGAATTTATAGCTTTTATTATAGAATAATACTTAATGATGGTGCTCATTTCTTTAATTTCGTTTCTGAGACTAAGATTTTTAAATCTATCTGTATGAATTCTAAGAAGTGTTTGCTTGGCTTTAAATGTATTTGGAGCTTGCATGTCTTTCCCATTTGTAACATATCAAATATATTAAGAAAATAGCATTATCATTGAATTAGATGAAAAATGTTTCGTATTCACACACATGACATGTATTGTTGGTCAATATTAACTTAATTTGAGGGCTGATTGATATGTTGTGAGCCTCGTATTTAAGGATTTGAATTTTATCAGACATTTTGCATTATTTTTCTACATAATCCTGTTCAGTATCTATACACTTTTGCCACCAGTGTTTAAGGGCCTCAATACCACTTTTAAAGAACTCCTTATCTTGACTGGCCAGAAGCCATATGAGTATGATAGTGGGTGCCAGAGATAGCTGCTTTCAGTTTTGGGAATAGATGAAAGTCTGATGGAGCAAGATCAGACGAATAAGGCGGATGCTCAGTAAATTTAAAGCCACAATCATGAATGGCAGCCATGGCAGTGACAGTCTTGTGAACAGGAGCTTTGTCCTGATGGAACAACACACCTTTAACTAGTGACCTTTCTGTGGAGCTCAAGTTTAATATTTTCCCGTAACTATAGTGTGTGCCATTGATTGTTTGTCCTTTTTTGAGATAATCTATCAGCAGAATACCTTCTGCAACCCTGAAAACCAAGGCTCTTTACATATCAATCAGCCCTTGTAACATTGAATAAATTCTAGCAATATTTTAAGACAGTATTTCAAAAGTCTTTATTTCATAATAATGCTTTATCTTTCATTAAGACAAGAATGCCAAAGCAAATTATACAGCATATAATCTTCATTGATATCGTTTCATACATTTTATCACTCGATAATATGAATTCCCAACTTAGTTCTAGCACATAAATTTTCATAAATAACACAGAACATGTATCAAAATTAGACGGTATTACATTGTAGCATTTCAGGTTATGATTTATGTATGACTTTAAGACCTTATTTTTTCTGTTGAACTCCAGATGTCAAGAAGAAATGAAAAAAACTAAAGTGGCAGCAAGTGTGATATTCCCCAGGTCTCAATATTTATATATGTGGCAATACATGTAAATGTAAAAAAAAATGTAAAGTACTAGGTGCGCTAACCCCTTATATCGGCCCTATAATTTTGACGAAAAATGCTATTAATAAACAAACTATTTATTATCACTTTTTGCAATGTTGAATGTTTTAGAAAATACTGCGTCATGTTTTTGAGCCCTCCTAACGTCATGCGCGTGATGTATGACGTCATGTTCTGACGTCCTTTGCCCTCAATGAAAGTCATTGTATTTTACATACAAATCTTTAAAATTCATCTATGATCCAGGCCTCGCCCACGATAATTTTTATGCAAATTTAAAGACCGATCAGAAATCCATTGATTATTACAAAGATTATCATGGGCAAAGCCTGGATCGATACTTAATTTCGGATCAATACTTAATTTCATAAATTTCTATCGAAATTTCGCTGATTTATTGATATTTTCAATGATTTCAACGTTTTTAGCGACGTATTATTCACTATGGGACTGTGAAATCAAAATAAGCTTTCCTGATATGGATTCACCATACATTTGACATTTTAAAAACTAGAATATTATGGATATATGAACAACTTTGAAAATAGGGCCGATATGGCAGGTTACCGCACCTACTTCTTTGAATTCAGTGACTTATTTTAATTTGTCACTTAAATGTATCAATTCTGTTGTTACTTATTCAAATCAACCATTTAAGTTTTGAAGGTGTTGCTTTGTTTTGTTTCAGTCATGAATAAAAATCAAAGCACTATGTCTAAGATTCAAAGAAAATATCTGAATCTGTGATTTCGTGAATATATTTGTTGAAGATTAATTTAGGTATAATGATTAGCCATGGTTATGTATGTTATAAATGTTGTTTGATATATTTATGATTATTTATAATGAAATCATTAATGGAGTGATCGATATTCATGCATAATTCCGTCTTTTCGATTTTACTGGCGTACGTTCGTTTTGTGCAGGTATCTGACGTAAGAGCATTGTGACGTCATTAAATTCCTTTGAAAACGTCATACAGTATATGTAACCCTGTTTCCCTCAATTTCATGCTGGTTTCCATAGAATTTTATGACGTCACAATGTGTTGACGTCAGATACCTGCACAAATGGGAAGTAACTCTGTATTTCGAAAAGACCGAATTGCTTATAAGCACACTTTTGAAAAAGCTTTTATGACCTAGTGACCTAATTTTGCTTTGGGACACTTGTCTAATGATATCAAGAATATGTCAGTTCTTACTTTCTTAAAAATTATATTTCCAAATTGGCAAACTTGGTGCTTAACCCATATCATTCATAGGAATGTCAACATTTCTTGTTTGGGAAGAAAGTATCTGATTTTAATTTAACCAGATAAGAATTGCTACTAGTATTTGTTAGTCTGGTCATTGACAGGAAAACATTTTAAAAAGTGTTTCAGTCCAAGAAGATTTCCAATAAATAAAGAGTTAACCCGTTTGGGTGTGGATCAATTATTGAATAATTTTGTTGACAAAATATAGACAGTATTTCCATGACCTACATACATGTAAGCATGAGCTGCATACATTTTGTAGTATTTTGCACCATATCATCATTATAGAATTCTGTCTCTGTGACAGATCAGTGCTCAAATGAAAACTCTGGTCCTTGTAAGTGTTGATGCTACTGCTTCAATAGAGATATATCTCTTGATTGAAATAAGATGTCAAGAATAGTGCATAAACTGTAAGAGACACTTTTGATTTTGTGCAACACAAAAGTGATGCCCTAAATCTGATAATGCTTGTTTGAGTTTTATGCTGTCATGTTACTATTATAGGAAGGTAAATAATGCCCTCCCTAACGCTCGGGCACTTTTCCTTCCACATCAATACTATGAGAGCATAGTATATTTAAGTTGGTAAATAATGCAATATGCTATTTGAACTGGGCATACTGTACGAAGAATATTTATTATGATATTTTAAGCAATGAATCATCAGGGTAGGATATTTTATTACATCGAAATATATCTGTTGTGAACTTAATTTGTCCTCTTTTAAGTCTTTATGATTTCAACATGTTCAAGTAACTTTTTAAACATGAATGCGTTAGCTAAAGAGAAATTGTAATAATTCATATTATTATCTAAAGTGTAAAAAGTAAAAGAAGAGAATTTTTTTTAAAATCATATTATCCATCTTTTCTTCCAAAAGCAGCCATCTATTGGCAAATATTTCTACTTTTTGATAAAACTACAAATGTATAAGGACTTTGTTGTTAAAGTCCAAAAGTATTTTTTGCAAAATATTTCTGTCTTCACAAGTTTCCATTTAGTGTATGTTTCAATTGTGTTTAGTACGAGTTGTTGTATGAAAAGTAATGTCAGATGGTATGTACTTATACATATGTATTTTAGTACCAATTGAAGTTTTTTTTTATTGTTAAGAATTTATTTTTATGTTATTTTGATCATAAATAATACCATATCTCATATGAACTAGAATACAATACAGATAATCATTATCATCATGTCTATGATAGGATAAGATTATGATGTTTCAAACATGCACATGAAGATATTCTAATAACTCATTGTTTTAAAACATGTTGGATTTTAAAGGAATAAATCGATGGTAATGAAATTTATATTTACTTTAATATTTGTCCATTCAACAAGGCAGGGGCATTCCATCAGATATGGTTGTCCACAACTTTTACGATCTGATTATTTCTCCTTCTTACAAAGATTGCCCCATAATGCAGACTGATCCTTATGTATAAGTTACACTATGGAACATTGAACTACAAAGTAAACAGTTGCCAAGCTTGTGTCGTATTCCACACAGAGCAGAGAGACTTTAGCATGTTTAGCAAGTAGACATTAATCAGGGCTCAGCACTTTTGATGAAAATGGAAGGTGCATGCTTGTTAAGATATTTATAGAGTGCCTTCAGTGTGTTGTCAATATTATACTGGTGCCATTGGTACCAATAATTACTCAAAGTTGCCCATATATAGCAAAAATTCTGCAGTCTTTTACAGTTGACCCCAAAATCAATATGGATCCTAGGTACAGAAGTTCTCAAGTTTTGGTGTGGAAACACTCTTTTTCATGCATATTTTAAGTTCAAACTTGACCTTTGACCCCAAAATTAATATGGCTCCTCGAGTCATTAGCATATAAGTGTCAAGTTTCATCAACATAGGTCAAGAATTATTTATTTTCAAAGCATGATCTTAAATGTTGTGTTCCATAAATGTTAAGTTTGACCTTTACCTTAAAATCCATTGGGATCCTCCTTTTCTCATGAAGTATCCATCACTCTGGGTCAAGAATGAGAACTTATAGTTCATCCACAAAATTTGAGTCTAACCAGTAAACCCCCTCAACTTCGTTTGCAGGGGGTATAATTACATAATAATTCAGGGTAAATCAACGTTGCCAGTGATAAGTGATGTTCAGAGAGTAAAAGTATTGTCATTAATTTTAATTCTACTTCTACTCTAAACACACCCATAATAATGTATTATTTTCACCAAATTTAAGCATCAGATTTTAAGCATGGATGTGTAGAATTTTTAATCAACTATTGTTGTTTGAACAAGTTAACCACAACGAAGGCATTTTCTCAATTCATAACCTCGACTCTGACTGTGTATTAAAAGGGGTCACCCTCTCCCAACAATTACTAATCAGTTCATATCCAACAATCTGATCACAACTGTGTTTTGAATGTAAAATAGCTAATAAAAGATGGTAATGTTTTACAATTTTATTCAAGTTTTCATTTCATATAAAAATAACAATTGTACAAGTCTCAAAACAGTTTTACACTGTTTGCAACAATAATCAGAAATTCATGAACAGATCATATAAAGAGACAAAACACATTTTCTCACTAACATTCGCTTCTGTATGCATGGTAACAGATTTACAATGTAAATTATAAAGATGACTAGAAAGGTGCATAAAGTCTTAATAATCGAAGAGTATAGAAATTAGAAAAGAACCTTAGCGTATTTTCAACCTCACCTCTCAGAATTACTTTCTTCTACCAAAATGATTATAACAATTACATCATACAACTACATTACAATATATTTTATATAAACACACATAAAAATTTTTTCAATCACCAGAATAAATTCATTAATTAAAAATAATCCATTCAAATTCACAACACTATAAATGGTACATCAATAATATTCGAAGAAAAAAATCATCATTTCAAGTAATTTTTATGAGACGAAGGGCTTTGTTTGCAATACAATAGATAATGAATTAGAATTGGTTTATAAATTCACGTACATGTATGTACATTTATTTTCAAATGTGCAACAAATTTTTCATAGAAGATTTGGAAAATGTACAAAAATTATTTACACATCCTTGTTTTCTGTCATTTTGAACATTTTAACAAAGATGCAATATCTTTTGGGCCCCTCTCAGCCTAATTTGATTGAAGTGACAAGATTATACATAAAGTGGTAATATTTACATGTTCAATTGCCTTTCAAATCTTGAAAAGTACCGGTATGAAAGAATGGAAACTGAGGTTTTATTTAAGAGTCATAATGCACAGTAACGCTGAAATTGTTTGAGCTAGGTCACCAAGAAAAAAATACAAAAATATGATTGCATACTAATCTTAAAACCTGAAGAACTAAGAGTTGGATTTCATTTGAACCATGCATTCTTACACTTACAGCGATGCATGAAGCACACTTTGTTACAAGTTTAAATTTACAAAATGAAAATATACAAGTTTAAAGGCATAGAGTAATATGAGGTTTATTCGTTACAGTGAAATGTGTCCTTTCTTGACAACTGCTTTTATTTTAGGAGGATTCATATTTTAAGTCTGTCCGCAGAAAAGACTTGATAGAAAAAAATTGACATACATGTATACATGTATTGTGAATGCGACCCAAATATATACATATAAAGTAAGTTTGAAGAAGGAATTGACAGAACTTACAAGCAAACTCTATGTCAAATGATGGCCAAAAAAATCTAAATAACATTTTCCGAATCCTAAATCATTCTCAAAATCTGAATATATAAAGACAACACATTGACTCCAGACACAAATTTCTACAGGCAAATATAGCTACCATTGACATCTACCATTATACAAATGTACTAATATACTGTATAATTAATGTTAATTATGAATGACAACGTATATAACCACAAATAAGTGCATAATAAATAATGAAGTCAATATGTTATACATGTATTATAAAAAATAAGAAATACATACTAAAATGATTATTACAATATTTACATCACTATGACATGAAATTTGATTTGCAACGATGTGCTAGAGATTAATCGCTAATTTAAAGGCACTTAAATATCACTTAATTTGCATAAATGGCACTTTCTCTTCGACATATATAATAATGTTTCAGAATTAATAAACAGGAACGAATAAATTTATTATAAACCTAACTTTAACCTAAATTTAACCCACTTTAACCTAAATTTAAAAACTTTGAGAATTTTACTTAATAACACGATTTTGAATGTCAACTTCATGGAAGATATGTTTGCATTTCTCTTGTTTTTGTTTTACTTTTTTTATCACAAAACTCCTCAACACAAATTTCAAAATGTAATTCATTCATGTAATATAGTTAGAAAATATAATATCATTCTTCAAGAAATTAAACCCAATATTTGCTGGTAACTTCATATATTCAAGGATGCTTACTTAATACATGTATCAGAAAAGTTTATAACATGGCATGCATGGAAAAAATATCATTCTACTGTACATATACTACCTTAAAGTTATTTTGGCACATTAGAATACAACAATATGATTGTGAGAAGCTCTGCAAAACTCTCAAATTGAAAAGCTTACCCCTAAAATCTACAAAACAAAGCTGGCAAAGCTAAATCAATGACCTCATAACAAGGTTCTTACAAAATATATACATGCATCAAAAGCTGAGTATTCAAAGTCATAATAATCCATCAAATAATGATTTGTACAGGCACTTTTTTTTGTCTGATGATTCGATGAAAATTTTACGATATGTCATGATGAGCTCTCTATGCATTCTGAGATTCTTAAAATTAAATACGAAAAGTCTCGCAGTGGAAATAAATAATTAAGCACAGCTGGGAAATGAAAAGTTCATGTCACCCCACAAGTGGTTAACAGTAGATTGGTCCACAGAAATTTAAATAGATGAGCACACTCTATAAATATTTACATTGTAAACGGTGACTATTTTCTGGATTTCTTGGCTGGCGTAGGCTGTGACAATGTGACGGGAGTACTCGTCTCCGATCCCTGGGCAGCAAACTGTAACACCTGTATCAAAATTGATGATAATAAGACACTGTCAAAACAAAATTATTGGCTATAGAAAATTACGCCTAAACAACATTAATAAAAAAATTCAGAGGTACATGTATGCCCTATGCACCATAAAAATATGTACTATACAGTAGATTATCTAGCTCGCTGTCAAATATCAAACAACAGTGTGATGCCTTAATTCAAAACCACACAAAATCAGTTCTAAGTTAAACACCTGTTAGGTTTGTTCCATATACATTTACAGGGGATTACTTCCCATCAACATGATCAAGAACAGTATCTGATGTAAAATTCAGGGAAACCATACTTCTGTAGGAATTTCAACATGTCATAATGCATTTTACTCCTCAGATACCGTCCTAAATAGGAAGATACAATAAATGTACTCTGTTTAACAAAACGACCAACTATATAGCTGAAATAGCTTGTTGATATATCATACCTGAGGTGATCCTGACAGTGTAACAGGGACAGGTATGGTGATGATTTGCTGTTGTTGTCCGTCTGTCTGTGATAATGATAAGGCAGTAGGCAGGTTGCTGGAAGTTAAATATCGACCTATCCTGTAACGTAGCTGCTGTAGGGGCATAAACTATTCCTTGTGGAGTTTGGTACATTACAACTCCTGGGGTCATGGCTTGTGCTACAATGAATTATTTCATTTTAGAACTTATAAATCGCATAAACAAGTGCCAGTACAGTTTGAGATTAATCCTTTCTTTTATATGAGAAACACCTTGCTTATAAGATACTTTTAAATACTATGTCGTAGAATATCTACCTAAAAGTGCATAAATTTCATTTAAGCGAACAAAGAGGAATAACTCTTGCAAAGCCAATGGATTCTGCTGGAATCAATATATTATGGTTCTTTCCTGTAGTATTACATGTAAATAATATGACTTTTATGAGTATAATGCAAGTCATTTCTATCTTATTCAGTAAAGTTCCCAGAATGGTAAACTCAGCTACATGTGACATTGATTTGTACTCACTTGCAGAGTTTTGATTGAGTGTTGCTGGGTTGACATTGGTGAGTGTACAAGTGCTAGTATTAGTGTCCCCACTGGAGCTGATTACAGGTTGCTGAGTGGCAGGTTGCTGCTGTTGCTGTGGCTGAATACCTGTACTTGTTGCTGTTGCTGAAAAAATAATATAAATGATTCATTAAAATGTAAAGTGGTAAAGAAAAAAATATTGTTCTATTTGAGGTAATACAGTACTAGTCTCCAATGCTGCTGCTGTTCAATTATATGAACAAGACTTTAAAAATTTTCTCCCAGAATTTTTTGCTCACAGAATTCAGAAAATTAAGTTGTTTTGATAAATGAAAAGCTCTGTAGTTAATACTCAATTTTACTTTTTTCTAGATTTCTTTAAAAAATGTGTCCACTCTCAAAGACATTTAGTTTCAAAGCTCTTCACACTTGTTAATGTATGTTAACTCTTAATTTCAAGTTTCATACATATTAAAAGAAACTAGAGTTCCGCATGTATTGTATTATACATATCAATATGAAAGTCTGTCTGTAGAAAGTGAACAAATTTGTTTTAGACTTACTAGGGAGAGAGACAAGTTGATTTGAGTTGGTCAGTCTATAGAGCGTCTGTTGTTGACCAGCTTGTTGGGTAACCTGCTGACCATTCTGTTGTAATGGTATCAGAGGGGTACCTGTAAAGATGATTTTGTATATTAAATGTGACATTCCATGGAATACAGATATATGAGGAAGAAAAGCCACAGACTCAAAAATTCATGTTAGAGTGAACTTTGGGTGTTACATCATAAATTGGCTAAATCAATAAATAAAATTGTTCAATTGTTCAAATTAGATGTATATTAAAGTCCTATTAACTATATTATCACATTGTCAGTGCACAATCGTGTAAAAATTGTGTCACAACATACCAGGTGCCAACATAACAGTCCCCGGTGGCATTTGTGGTAACTGCAGCGATGCCACATTAGCCACGTTTCCCGATGCCTTGTTGCCATTATTTGCCGTGGAGGATGCCGGTGCGGCCACTGTTGCCACAGCCTGTGTGACCTGCTGTGCCACGGGTGTGCCGGTAGTGCCATACGTCATTTGTGCCGGTGTAGGAGAAGAGGAGTGGTTTTGTACCAGCCCTGGTTCTGCCGCACTTATGGAGGTGGGTAGGTTTGTCATCCCCGGCATGGCAAACATAGTCTTGCTACCATCTATCTGATGAGCAAAGAAATGATGTACATATAAATAAAATATACGAGTAAAATAAAATATACGAGTACTTTATGCAAAAATTTATTGTAGGCAAAATCCAGCTAATTCAGGAATATTTCCTGTGCTCATTAATTATGAGACATGATAATTATGTTTTCTACGCCTTATTATTTATCCTCAACTGGCTATAGCTCAAATGCAATTTCTTTATATGAAATTACAATTTTTTAATTGTAGTAGTAGACTTACGGCTTCTTTATTACTGGATATGTTAATGAGAAGCTTTATCTCTGCTTCAAATGCTGTACATGTATTTGCCGGTTTATAATTTTCCCATTTACCGGTACTTCCATGTTTTTATACTAAATAAGGTAAATATACCGTAGATGTGGAAACAGATTATGAAGTGTCTTAATCGTCCTTTTTAAAAGTTGCGATTGACTTATTGAGTTATTCAATTTATCATGTACCTGGCTTTTTTTTTTCCTTTTAAGTTTTTTTTTAAATCGGCAAGTCAACAAAGTTCAATGAACTTTCAGTAGGGTTCAAAATTCGTCACTGACGCCTTAATTTCACCTCAGGCAACCTAATTTTTGCAAGATCTAATATTTTCCACCAAAACTTCAATTTTGTTTTACATCATCTTGTTTTGGCAACTTATTGATTTTATCTCTCTTCTTCGTCCGAAGAAAAACAAGGAGTTGACACAGATATAATTTCGAGGAGGGGGAGTGGTAATCAAACCGGACAAGTACAAATGTATATCAGATTCACCCTATTAGTTTCAGCAAAATATGAAAGATGAAAAAATGCTTCAACTGCGATTTCTCGGTTGCGAACGACACCCCTCCCCTTCCGAATCTGGGCTTTATATTTGATGTTTACGATGCTGTCAGCCTGTCAATCACTTCATTTTATTTCATCGGTTTGGTTACATAAGTAAATCATTTTATTTCATCGGTTTGTTTTTACGTAACGTAAACTCTTAAATTTGTGCAATTTCTACTTTTATAGTGGTTCTTTCTTCCATTTTCCCACAAGACTTTAAAGTATATATAGTATTATGAATATCTGAAACTATTATATATTAAGACATTTACAACTCCTTCTGAATATTCTTTTTTATGTTTATAATTACTTCTTTCTTCAACAGCAAAATTAGTTTAATTACTTCCCCTTTAAAAAGAATATCGCATTTTATCTATTCATTCGTTAACTTATTTTGCTCTTTCATCTATACTATAGATACATTGTACACTTCAACGCAAATTCCAACACAACTTTGTTTTACTTTCCAACGAGTTCCCCCACACGGTGCCCCTGATGTAAGCCAAAAGGAATCAAGAAAATCTTCAGATATAGGCTGGTTGACATGGTAACGTTTATAGTTCCACATTATATACATACACGTTTTACTAACATAAATAGTTGGCGCCTGCCAAATAAAAGTGGGGTTGATGGAGAGATGTTACTCTGTGTTTTGGGAGCACATGTTCATATGATGCTCGCGGGAAAGGCAGCTTGCCAAATTTGTGAGATGTATACCGTAATTGCTTTTCTCATAAACGATAAATTGATAATAATAATGTAGCTACTCTTATACGTTTCTTCCTACATATGTAATTCAATTTCATATTATCTTAATTTTCGCACAAGTAAACGAAATTGTGAGAAGAGACTTCCTTGATTACTTACTTACATATCACACCAATATCAAGGCTTCAGAGGCTTCTAATATCCTATAATAAAGTCATTTCTTCTATTCTCATAAAGAAAAGGCGTCGTCATTTACCATGGTTATAGGTAAGATAGCTCGATCGTATTGTAACGCAGCTCTATAGTAAAGAGAATGGTGACGATGAACGACACACTCTGACGACTATTGACACACAGAGTACACACAGTACTGACAGACTCTCGACTCAATATTCTATACGTTGACACCTTGGCTGGCCCACTGTAATATTACTACAGTATATGGGGATGCCAGACACTTTCTCATAAAAGTGACAAAAGACCACTTAGAATCAGTTTCTTAATTTATTTAACACACAGGATTCCTCATAACAATCTCATAACAACAATAAAACAAAACGTACAATATATGACACTAAAACCCAACCCAGCTGATCACTATAATAAAACTCCTAACTTATTCCTAACGCGAGTATTCTAATATCTATCTCCTACTGGCCTAACCAGTCGGTCACTTGATAAGAGATCAAGTATATGACCGACTGCCCCTACTTTATCAAACGGAATAAAACTCTAAAATATACTGAAAATACGTAAATAAACTCAGAAGATCACTCAGTAAATAAATAAAACTGAATATGTGATCAACGAAGTAAAATGCTAACCTAAATCGCCAAATTAACCAAAGTCTAAAACGCCTCTGAGACGGAACGAACTTCACTAGAATACAATACTACAGAGAAAGGCACTGCTACTCGTAGTAACCTACATTTATAACCTGACGTAATACGCCGGTAGCACGTGCACCAATCATATCGCGTTGACCTTTCCAGCGAAACTCGCCAGCCAATCAGGTACGTGGGAATGACCTTTGCTGGAATGTGTTCCCACGCCCGATTATTCCTAAGTTTTCCTAATCACTAATTACAAAAATTATCAAACAATGTCATTACACTTCTATAATAAAATAATAACTCTCTATACTGATAAATACAAAAAGTAATTAAAATATAAACACGTAACGAATGTAAACACGAAGTGAGATCGTGACAACATGGCGGCAAGTACGACGAATACACAACGTGTAGCAATACATTACAAGGAATACACACATACATAACCGCTCTAAAATGAATCTAACAAAGAGGTAAGCTACTTATGGTTCTGTAAATTAGTCACAACAAATGAAAGTCATTTTCAAACAATACACAGGTCGTAACATAAAAATGCACATAAAACGTTATCAGCTGATCGTCAACAAATAGTTGGAATACACAAAGCAGCATAAAAATCTCAGTGCTGACGACCGTTACATTCTCCCCTACTTAAATTCCAAGTCCCTTTGGAACACTCAACAAAATACGTCAAACGCTATTGTATATTGTAAACAATTGAAACAATGTATATAATATATATCAATATTATGCACCACACAGTTACTGTTTCAAAAATAGCACATGTAATGATGTATTTCAAACAGTTATGACAACGCTTACCTAAAACTTCATAAACGTTAAGTACCCCACAGGGTTACCACACAGGTAATGTTTCAAAAAATAGCATGTGTAATTCAAACAGTTCAACCATGTTTACTTAAAACTTCAAAATTATGCACCACACAGCTGCACAGAGCACCACACAGTATTACTCAAAATATGTTAACATGTTTTCCAACAAATGAGGCAATAGCTACATAAAACATCATCATTATGCACCATACCATCATACCATTATGCACCATACATTACATCATAACGTATATGTACCACACATGCACATGAATCCATTCACCATACATTACATCATAACGATTCTTCAAAAATACAAATTGATAATGCAATTTCACTACACCATTAAGGTATATGGCATCAATGATTAGGTAATTCAACTCACATGCACAATGATGCATATCTGTGAGTCAAATAAAACACAAAATTTAACTTGTATACAACATCAATAATTGACATATCTGAACACACAGGTAAGTTGAGATCAAGTTGCATGACTAGAATGTAGATAATTCGTACCTGCGTACATATAATAAAGGTATGCAAAAAGTCAAAAATGCAAAAAGTTAAAAGATTTCTGTTCACGCATATGATTTTTGAATCAAAACATTCACAAATTACTTTGAGCCAAAGTTTGAAAAAATTATGGATTATATTATCTTAAAACTTCATCAGATATAACTGGACAACATTTTCAATAATGACATTAAACAATTCATGCATTTACCAAAACAAGGTAAGAATTAATTTGAGTATACTCACTCAAATAAAGGTTGACTCAAGTAAGTTATAGCCAGTGACAAACAAGAAATGTTCCCTTGTATCTCATCTCAAAAACATTTTATACAAATTGTCACAATAGCACTTGACAATAATGATTTTCAATCATTGATAAAATAGATGTAGTTTTCGACACAACTCTCATATTATGATGAGAACAAAAACTGTATAGTCAAAATACTCATCAGTAGATCTAGACCTTGACATATATATATATCCAACTGAGCTCATGTACACATATACATTGTATTCAATAATAAATGGCAAATATAAATAATTACTTAATCTCTCCCCCACTTAGCATATAAGTTCTCCTGAACTTTAAACTTTAGCATGTTCACTCGGAATTTTCAACAGCAAAATCACCCGTCCTCCCTCCATGACATGGTAAGTACAATATATTTTCTTTTACCCAAAAATAATTTACAGTATTTCAATAGTGAATTACATGACAACACTTGAATAATTACCTAAATATATACACAATATAAATACTAGGATACATGCATGTAGATTCACAAATAAGTTCAGTCTGTTTTATATTACCATACTATCCATAGTCCAAATTGTCTGAATCCAATATCACCCAGAAACAGCACCACAGTTCTGAACAAAAGTATCCTCCCTGATGATGTGTCCTCGCGATCAGCAATCAACATCTCACGGTATATGGTATCACACAGTCCAAAGGCTAGGTATCTGTCTCCACACCCTCATGATCCTTTTCCATGCAACCCGGTACAATAGTCTCACCAATAGATGGCCACCACACAGATCTCCATAACAACCATAGTTCTCCGAAAGCACCACACAGGTCTCTTTATGACACAAGTTCCCAGTCTCCTTAATCAAGAAGTACCACCATTCTCACAGATGGCATCAGATACTATACATACCTCAATGACAACCACACAGATCTCGACAAACACCATCCTGATCTTGACGAGACAAAAATTTTCCTGTTTTCCTTTAACAGGTGTCACCATCTTACCCTCAGATGTCACATATACACTGATATATATATATACCGGTATCAGTTTCCACAAAGATCTCGATCAGCACCACACTGACATCAACGAGACATAAAAATCCCCTGTTCGGCCGTTAACAGGAGTTGACATCTTTTCTCCACAAGCCACCTCCCTGATGCTGAGGAGACAAAGATTCCGTCTTCCTAGACAGGAGTGACCATCCTACCCACAGATGGTATCTCAAAGGGCACCACACAGCTAGACCTCTATCACCTCAATTAGACTCAATGAACTCGTGACCCACACAGATCTCAATAAGCACCACACAGATCTCAAAGAGACAAAATTTCCTTGTTAACAGGAGACTGAGACTACTTCCTACTATGGTTTGATGGGTTTCACTTAAAACATGACCATTTCACTTATTGGTTGTTAGTGGGGCACTCTCTAGCAAAGTGACCAGGTTGGCGACAGCAGTAACATATCCGTTCCCTATGTCCATGCCTTTGTCCTTTATGGGGGTTGTTAGGATTGTCATCCCTTTCCTCACGAGTTTTTTGCCCTCCTTCTTCGTTTTTATCACTCTTATGTTTCTCTAACTCCTTCTTGAGGCTTTGAATTTCTGCATTCAATTCTTGTATGACTTGGCTATGTCTGTAAGAGTTATTTCCCTTGTTCCCATTCCTGAAATCTGCATTATTCCCTGACTGAGAAGGTTCATCCCCGTCAGAGTAACTCTTCTGTGAATCGGCTTTAACTTGCCTGATGGTTTTCCCTCTTTTGTGTCCTTGTCTCCCTGATTCCTCAAAAGTTACAACTTGCAGCACGGCTTCGTCAATATTAGTTGGGTCCTTAATGTATTCTATATGAAATTGTGCATCTGGGTCTGACAGACCGTCTAAGAAATGTCTGAGTAAGTCCTCCTCCCTTGTTTCCCTATTCCTATCTGGATGGGCCTTATCATAAAGACGCTTTAAGTCTGCGGCAAAAGCTTCCGGTTTTTCTCCTGATTTTTGTTGCCTATTCGAAAATCGAACTGCATATGTCTTTCTGGTCTCTACAACTCTGAACCTATTGCCTAATTCTGATATCAGTTTGCAGTAATCCCTCCTAGTTGCCTTTGAAAGTTGCCCATAAACAAAGTCTGCGGCATCGTCTAGCATAAGTGGTAGCAGGTGATCCAAACGGTCTTCTGTTCCCCAGCCTCTCCTTTCAGCAGTTTCTTCAAATCGTCCGAGCCATATTTTCCAGTCCTCCTTTCCTGTGAATGATGGTATTAGTGGTAATTTACTGTTGTTACGTCTGCGTCTTGGAATTGACGGAATGTCAGTTTCAGATTCAGAACTGGTATATTTATGATTTGCATTTGTATCATTCTGCTGCGTTTGGTTTACCATTGTTGAGGCCTGTATTGCTCGCTGTACTTCCTGCTGTATTAAGGTTGCAATATTATCAGCAGCTGGCTGAGACATACTAGTATTGCCCGTACCTGGATTTACATCTGAGCCATTATGTCCGCACGGTATAGAGTTTATATTTTGATTAACCGGTACAGTACCGGTATAAGGGGTTGGATTGCTGGATGAAGCTTGGGAGTAACCGGTAAGTGGGGAACCGGTATGGCTTACTCTGCTATTGTATGAAACTGGTAAATGACCAGTAAATAAACTTTGACCTCTGTTGTCATTTGACGCAACTGGTAAATAACCAGTAAATGAAGTTTGACCCATATTGGTACTAGACGCAACTGGTAAATGACCAGTAAATGAACTTTGACCCATATTGGTACTAGACGCAACTGGTAAATGACCAGTAAATGAACTTTGACCCGTATTGGTACTAGACGCAACTGGTAAATGACCAGTAAATGAACTTGAACTTGGGCCAACCGGTAAATAACCAGTAAATGAACTTTGACCCATATTGGTACTAGATGCAACTGGTAAATGACCAGTAAATGAATCTTGATCAGTAAATGAACTTGAACTTGGGCCAACTGGTAAATAACCAGTTACTTGGGTCTGCAATGGTCCAACATTCATACCATGTTTATTCCCATATTCAGGTAGGTGACCTCCACAGTAATATAAAGGTGGTAGACCTGTTGATACTCTTGGGCTCTCCGTCAAAGAAGTGTAAACAGGTAATGAGCTAGTATTGAGACTAGCATAAGAACCTGTAGAACTAGTACTAGTAACTTCAACATCTGAATTTGAAGTAACTTCAACAACATTTAAGTTTAAATCCGGAATTCTCTTTTCAGGGGTGTCCTGACGAGAGCTACCGACTTCAGAGTCTGAACCCTGTTTATCCACATCCCGACTAAGGACTGATGTTCTACTCCTGACCTTCCTCTGTTTCCTACCCATGTTGTGAAATAAAAATAAACTTAATAGAACAACTAAGAATGTCTCAGAGTTTCTCTTATTTCCTGTGTTCGACCTCTGGGTCCAATTGATTTATTGGATCCCGCCGGGGATGCCAAAATGTAACGCAGCTCTATAGTAAAGAGAATGGTGACGATGAACGACACACTCTGACGACTATTGACACACAGAGTACACACAGTACTGACAGACTCTCGACTCAATATTCTATACGTTGACACCTTGGCTGGCCCACTGTAATATTACTACAGTATATGGGGATGCCAGACACTTTCTCATAAAAGTGACAAAAGACCACTTAGAATCAGTTTCTTAATTTATTTAACACACAGGATTCCTCATAACAATCTCATAACAACAATAAAACAAAACGTACAATATATGACACTAAAACCCAACCCAGCTGATCACTATAATAAAACTCCTAACTTATTCCTAACGCGAGTATTCTAATATCTATCTCCTACTGGCCTAACCAGTCGGTCACTTGATAAGAGATCAAGTATATGACCGACTGCCCCTACTTTATCAAACGGAATAAAACTCTAAAATATACTGAAAATACGTAAATAAACTCAGAAGATCACTCAGTAAATAAATAAAACTGAATATGTGATCAACGAAGTAAAATGCTAACCTAAATCGCCAAATTAACCAAAGTCTAAAACGCCTCTGAGACGGAACGAACTTCACTAGAATACAATACTACAGAGAAAGGCACTGCTACTCGTAGTAACCTACATTTATAACCTGACGTAATACGCCGGTAGCACGTGCACCAATCATATCGCGTTGACCTTTCCAGCGAAACTCGCCAGCCAATCAGGTACGTGGGAATGACCTTTGCTGGAATGTGTTCCCACGCCCGATTATTCCTAAGTTTTCCTAATCACTAATTACAAAAATTATCAAACAATGTCATTACACTTCTATAATAAAATAATAACTCTCTATACTGATAAATACAAAAAGTAATTAAAATATAAACACGTAACGAATGTAAACACGAAGTGAGATCGTGACAACATGGCGGCAAGTACGACGAATACACAACGTGTAGCAATACATTACAAGGAATACACACATACATAACCGCTCTAAAATGAATCTAACAAAGAGGTAAGCTACTTATGGTTCTGTAAATTAGTCACAACAAATGAAAGTCATTTTCAAACAATACACAGGTCGTAACATAAAAATGCACATAAAACGTTATCAGCTGATCGTCAACAAATAGTTGGAATACACAAAGCAGCATAAAAATCTCAGTGCTGACGACCGTTACAGTATTATATATTAGGATAGCTCGATCATATCACTCTATCATAATATTTGTTGTTATTTCAATTTATGTATCTTTAATTTATTTATCGATAATATGTCTATATATAACTTGTTGATTCGGGTTTTTTTTTCATTTTTTCCCTTCAGTTGAACAAAATCAAACTGTACATTTCTCTCCCACTAGAATAATCACGTTTTGTCGGTGAAACCCAGAAATAAGTTTCCAATCAGTCAAAATTTCAACGTTTTCCAAAAACTTACATATATTTGGCAAGGAGTGCAAAAAAACACCAAAAGTCAAGACGTAAGTAACTTGAAGGTTTTCTTTGTTTGACGTATATCGGCACGGATTCGCTCCCACAGATGTCTACGAGATAAAACCCGTCTTATCACATAAACTCCCAATGGGATGTTTGTATTATAGCTATACGCGCTTTTACCGCAAGTATGAGATACCCCCGCGCGGCGCCTCAGGTGCTATAGACACTGATATGTACATAGCTCCGAAACAGCAGCTGGAGAGAAACATATTTGATGTAGAATATAAACGCTTCCTGACACATGTGGCTTTGCAAGTCTCGGTTAATCTTTTCATTCATGGAGTAGTTCCAATTATATCACTGATAAAGTACCTTCTCCTGTTACCATCAACCCAGGACCCCCCTGCCTAATTTGGTGCGGAGCTCCTTATGCTCTCCCAGCAGGTCGACTGCCAAATTTTCTACAGAAGATTCATTTGGCAGTAAGGCCACTGCAACTACATTCTTTGTTACTGCTACATTTCAGAGCTACCGAAAATGCTATCATATGAAATGTGTACTTTTCGATCATTTTCTAGGAAATCCCCAGCATATTGCAATACCTTTATCCTTTTCATATAATTTTTTTTGGTTGCAAAATAATAATTTCATCGCTTGAGAAATGGCAGTTTCTTATTGAAGAATAATGAATATAAAAAAAAACTCAACTAAGTTGTACTTTTAAAATTCTTCTTTTGCTAGATATTTACATGAATTTTCTTTAATTTCAAATAAGTTCCTTTAAAATTCAATCATCACCCTTTTTAACCATAATTCTATTGATCACCAAAATTTATTACTGTGAAAGAAAATACATCTATTGAAACTGACATGTAGGTATAAAATCTTATTTCAATCAAATATACAAATATCTAATTATACACTACAGAAATGACAAATACCCATACATGAGTATCCCTTGCAGAGGCCGGATTAGAGCCACATGTGGCATTATATCTATATGCAAACATGCCAGTAGCTCAATCTTCTGCAAGAGAAGAATTAGATAAGCCTGGCCTAAGTCTATTAGTGGCAAGAAGTTTGCAGAGAGATTTCCTGCTGAGATCTGCCATGCCCAATGATATTTATGGTATTTACAGAGTGCTTGATTTGGAACAGATGGTAAACTTATATCTAGAGCTATATAGTTTTTCTGCTTACTGAATGTGTTTGGGAAAACTACATGAAACAAAGAGAAATTCCCATACATGATGTACATGTACTTATGATTTAGCAAATAAAACAGGATTTCTCAACATCAATGCTTTTTAAATATACTTAATTTGATATTTTTTGTACTTTGATAGACCAAACAAATCCATAACAAAAAAAAAACAAAAAAACCCCCAAAATCTATAAATTATAATCAATAGATATATGAAATTATGAATTTTATTTTAAAAATTAATTGTGTTTCTTTCAATCTTTGGTTTTTTTTATTTTTTCATTCATTTATTTATTTTTATTTTAGGTAATTTTATGGGATAAATGTACATGTATGAACAAATGACAATTTTTCCTTTAAAGAAATACTTACTTTGGCAGTTTCATCTTCACTGACTGCATATGTCAATTCAGTTTCCTCAAAACCTGTTGGATTCATTCGTTGATCTGAAGATATTTGAGGTTGTGATCCAGGTGGGGGGTCTGGGGAATTTAAGCAAGTTTGAATGAGGGCCTTGCCACTTTCACTTGTTATCATAGGTTGCAGTTTACGGGTGGCAAAAGTGTAGACATGACCAGTCTCACTTGCCACTAAAAGCATCACCTGGGTTCCAGTCAGAGTGGAGAGCTCGTAAGCCTACAATAAGTACAAATTGAAAAAAATATATAGTATATATATCACAGATTGAAAAAAAAACCACTCTTTTTTTTAATAAAATTTCCAATTGAAATCATGCAAGATTTCACTGAAATATGTCAAATAATATATCACAAACTGCACATGTAATAAATAGGCATGTTTGAAAAATTTTGATCAAATAAATGTAAAATGAACCTGCAAAAGTTTATTATAATAAATCAATACACATATTAGTTCGTAGTTATATATATATAAACATTCATTCATTGAAAATACGCTAACCATGTGCTTTTATTTACAATAAAAACAAATATGGTCATAGTGACCATATATGGTTGACCTCATGAATAAATGCGGGTACGATTCACACCCTCCTTACCTTTTTCATTATCCCAGTTTTGCGTTTGCTAAATGTAGTGTAACGCCGTAACTTATTCTCAATAAATTCCATTTTAATTTTGACCCTTCCCTTTGTCTTCTTTCCTGGTTTAAGACCTCCATGTGACACAATATTAGGAACTGCCCCCTGTCCATCTTCAGAATCTGAATCGTCATCCAAGGAAGTGGGGTCCACTTGTTCCATAGTAAATTTTTGCATTCCCGCACCCCCGGAAAGTGTAGGAAAAGCAGGCTGATTCATATGTGTTCCGTTCATTTCGCTTAGTTGACCGCCTTCTAACTTAGAACTGTTTAGAGACTGAGAGGAACTCTGCATCCCAAACTCTATGAATGAAGTTATCAATGCGGATGCCTTATTTGCTGTTCGCCATTTACGGAACGCCTTATTACTGCTGTGTTCCTCCGCGAAAGAAATAGTTCCGCATAAAGTAAATAAAAACATGTTACCATATTTGCTATGTATCTAACATATATCCAAATTAATCTATATTTATTAAAGTATATTTTTTCTTATGTCAGGGATATGTTTTGATGGCTAAAAGTCCGGCGTATTTATATATGATGTCTCGCACCTTGTATGGTGTTTCCCATGTATGGCTATTCGGGGTTCCCATATATGGCGGACACGGCCATATATGGCGAGTGTCATTTCCTATTTTGGAAAATGCAAATCACAGAAATCGATGCCATTTTCGTTCGCGCCAAAATGTCAACAAATAATTATTTATCTATTGTTTTCGATTTCTTTTGAGTATTTCTGTATGTAATTGGTTCGAATAAAACTTCTACCTCATTAAAACGATCATAAATACATGACGTGGCAATATGAATAATTCATAAAGATTGCCCGGGGGAACATAAAGAGATACACAAAGAAAAGGGGAGGGTCAGTTATAACAAGGGCGGATCCAGAACCCCAGTTGCCGGGAGGGGCACAAACAGTTTTCAATTGGAATCACTTGCGAGGCCCGAAGCAGTGGCGGATCCAGCGCCCCTTTGCCGGGGGGGGGGGGGGGTCAAGGGGCGAATTTTGGCGATTTTTACTGAAAATGGGCCAAAATATAGGTGGGGTTTTTTTTTGGAAATTTTGGGTCAGTGCCGGGGGGCGCGGGCCGCACCCCCTGAATCCGCCACTGCGAAGGACCGAGTGGGGAGGGTGTGGGAAGGGGTTTTTGACCATATTGGTGGGGGTTTGGGGCATCCTCCAAGAAAGTTTGAAAAAAATTAAGCAATTTAGTGGCATCTGAAAAAGCGTATTTGAACTAAATTTGGATGGGATTAGGCGCATGATTCAATCAGTGTCAGCAACGATGATTTCACCCTCTTTGGTTATATATTACATTGTTTAGATTGAGGATCACTGACGAGGGTTGAGTACCCGAAACGTGCATGTCTGGTCCATCCTGCAAATTTATCCATTTATAAATGATGCTATTGAATTTGAAGACGTTTAACATTGTATATATAAAGAAATCGACATTCTCTGATGCTGTATTGTTTTTGCACGGCATGCAGAAGTCGACATGTTCAGGATTCAAGGAAATTGGCAGATAAAGAATAGTTTTGAAAGAGCAGGGAGATCAGCTAGGGGGGGGGGGGGGGTGTCCAGCCGTAAATTCACTTAAACCTAGGGGGGATCAGCATTTTTTTCTTTTGCAAATTCCAGGCCGGACCTGACCCCTAACCATCACTCTAGATCCGCGATTGTTTGTTATTTTTTTGTAAGGTAAAGAAAATAAGTAAATGATAAATTTCCTTGACAAACAAGAGATCACGGGTGCCCTATTCCCTGCATCGTCTGGATAAAAAAGGTATAATTATTTTAAAATTGGCAATTCGATTCTAAAAATAAAGAAAAGCATGCATTTTTTTTTTCTATCTTTTCAAAATTCTCGGAGGTAGCCGATCCAAATCTGGCGAAGACAATTTAAATTGCTCATTTCAAGAAGGATTGATCATGACATCAATTTTAAAATGATCTTAAAAACGTAAGTTTTGAAATTGTCAATTTTCTAAAAGGGTATAACGACAGGTTCGGTAAAGAAATAAACATGATCCAATGTAGGCTGTTTCTGAAACACGCACGTTTACGACGTACAGACTCTGGTCATGGCAGCAATGCATCCTTTGTCATCTATCCCCGAGAAAATGTTGGAAAATTTATTTAAATCGGTGAATTCTGGGGTGTTTTGGAGCTATTTCTGACTAATTTCAAAGATTTATTTTGGAAAAGGTAGTTTAATGCTTCCAAAAACATGTCATAAGTGCCCCTTCTTTTGGGCACTTCGCGGGGGGGGGGGGGGCACGTGTCCCCTTGCCCCCCCCCCCCCCCCCCCCCCGATTGAATCCGCCACTGTAGAATGAATTACATTTGCAAGAAAATCAGAGAGCTGCAATCTAAGGAGCCTAAACATATTTTCCACACACACACACACACACACCCTCACATACACACACACACAAAATTGAGTCTTATCGGAAAGAATTGTGAGATTAAGGTAACTATGGTCAGCCTGAGTAACTTGTGCTTTGGCTGGATAGAAATCAATATAATTCAAATTCATCTCTCTTTATTTCGTAAACTGCAGCTTACGAAATAGAGAGCTGAATTTTAATCAGATTGAACAGAAATAAGACCTCAGTTAATTTTGATTCATCGAAAGAAAGAAAGATCCATCTGCTGCGCGATTATACAGGCTCGCTCTCGCTCGTCCGTCGTAGACCTATCAATAAAATTTATTGAAAGTCATTATCCAAGGACTGCGAAAATAAGAATAACTTCTACAGCCCCAGTGCCCATCTGGGGCGTACATATTTTAAAATTGTTCTCTTAGCTAACTCCCTGACTCACACTGAAGATCATACCTTTAGTAATGGAAAAGGGGGGGGGGGGTGCGATTCCTGAATTCAACCTACCGCGATTTTTTTTTATTTTATCATTGCTTAAATTTTGCTCGCAAAGTCTAATAGGCTTATTTGATTATAGTTTTTCGTGGCTCTTAGTTTGATTCCACTTTCACATGTTTGCGGAGAAAAAAAAATATGTCAGACCTTTCATTTTTGAATACGAATCATTGATTCAAGTTGTTGACAGATACACTATGAGATTTATAACATTTATGTTGCAATTCTACAACATGCATACAGTGTTTTTCCCTTATTTTGAGACCAAAATTCGGCCCTTGGCCCTTCCCAATGCCAAATTTCCTCTGTTTTTCAAAAAATAAAATAAAAATAAAAATCACTCTGAAATTCCCAAAGAGGAACTTTGAAAAAACAAAACTTCCAAGAGGAAATAAGACCCAAAAGTCGGCAAGTCAGCACAAAATGTCCTATTTCTGAGTGTATCCGTGAAGTTTTTCTTTATCACTTGAGCAGTGTAAATATGACAAAAGATACCGATACTTTAGGATTGTACTTTGTAGATAAGTTGCATTTAAAATTTCTCAACTCTCAGCTAAATGTCGCGAATTTTCCCAAATGGGGAGGCACAGGCACCTTCCCTAAAATAATGATAATTCAAGAAGAAAAAAAAAAAAAACAAACAAAAAAAAAAAAAAAAAAAAAACAAAAAAAAAAAAAAAAAAAAAAAAAAACACTGGTATACATACATGCGCGAATCTGAATTTGGGAGGGATTAGACAACTGTGGTTTCATTTTGATGCCATAGGATGGACATGCAGATAAGATTGAGAGACATATAAATAAGTCAATAGATTCATAAATTTTCAATAAATCAATAATTTGAATTAATTTATGATCAGATCAAATAAAGGAACAGTATAATCAAGAATAGACTGATAATAAGCAGATAAATAAAAAGATAAATAAATAGATAGATAATAAATAAAAAAAAAATAAATAAATAAATAAATAAATAAATAAATAAATAAATAAATAAATAAATAAATAAATAAATAAATAAATAAATAAATGCATTGAAGCGTAACCAAGATGTACAGCGATGCTCTGATTGATGAAGATATATTTAGAATTAAAGAAATGGACCATTGAAACCTACATCATGAAACAACGTTCGCGAAAAAAAAAAGTACAAAGAAACAGACATCTGTGTTTTGAAATAGACATCTTCATTGAATCAAATGAATCAAATACGAAAAGTAAGGAACATTCTAAAACTCTTTGAGTAAGTTGAAAGCAATTTAAAAAAAAGTCATATATTACATGCAATTACGTAACTTTTGTTAAAGTCAGGATAAATGTAAGGCACATTTATTTTTAGTTCGTAAAAATTTCTATAAACATTCTTATTTATTATTATTTACTGTACAATAGACACAAGCCAATCTGGGGCTTCTGTAATGAAATGTCCTTGTCTGTGTATCAAAAAAAAAAAAAAAAAAAAAAAAAAAAAAATCGAGGCTCATATCAGAACTTGACTACTCACTCAAGGTCATTTTTGAATGACCAAGGTCATTTATAAACTCACATGTTAAGTATACCCTCCACGATCGAATTTCATTTTGTATACGGAGTACGCCGCAAGGGGGAACTAGAACAAAATCCAGGCCGTCAGAGAGGTCCACCTTATGGTTTTGATAAATAGAATATGTAAAACGAAAACAAAAACAAAACAAAACAAAACAAAACACAACAAAACAAAACAAAACAAAACAAAACAAAACAAAACAAAACAAAACACAACACAACACAACACAACAAAAACAAAACAAAACAAAACAAAACGAAGCAAAAAAAAAAGCAAAAAAAACCACAAAAACAAAAACAACTCCCCCCCCCTCAAAAAAAACAACAAGCCGCGCAGTTTTGTTTCCTCGCAAATTCCCGACACCCCCCTCCGCGTCTAGATGATTTAAACTGTAATATTGAACTTAAATACAAAGATAGAAGATTGGCATCCATGAAGGTTCGTCAATAATTCTTTTTTGTTTTGTTTTTTTTTATGCTCAAGGGCGTAGGAGAAAGGGGGGGGGGGGGGCAGCGGGGGCACATCGTCAATTTTCAAGATTTTTCTTTGGCTCGCTACCGCTCGCCAGTTCTCTATAGACTTTCTGATTACTAGTTATTTAGCTATTCTGATCCATCCTTTATACATATAACTTTATCAATGTACATGAAGACATTGAACTCAAACTATATAGAATATTATTACGTGTACTTGTTAATGATAGAGGGTATAGAAAGTATTTTCTCAAGTTAATACCGCTCGCCAGACATTATCATGTACTTAAAATTTAGTGTTAAAATTAGTGCATACAGAACGATGGTCACTCTAGGTCATCTCTGAAAGTTCAAGGTCACTTTATAATAACGTTTTATATGTATTTTCCAGCACCTTTCATCAGTGCGGCGTTTTATAAGTTTAATTTTTAATTCATCTAATGTATTTACTTTGAACAAATACTTTTTAAAAATTCAGGATATCAAAATTCAAGTGAAGCTGAATGAAACACACAGCAACTTGCCAAGAAAAAAGACAAAAACTCGTTGTCAGCTGATTTTTTGTTTAATTCTGATAAAATATCACACAACTTCAGGTCCCTGTGCGTTCTGCCGGATACCCAAACGGAAAGGAAAGAAATATTGCAGCTACGCTCCTGGACACTTTTCAACCGGTTCGGCTTCAAGCGCATCGTTATCGGCTTTTCATTTTACCGCAGAAGCTCATTATCCCATTTTGTATCTGCCGCGGCATGAAAGATCAAAGTCCATTTCGAAGAGACAAATCCCACAATTTCTCCAAATCTGAAAGACATCGAGACTATCCTCAAATTAGATTGACTCTAAAAGACCTCAGTGTTGACGAAATTATTGGTAAAAAGACACAATTATCGTAGCCAAGACAAAAAAAAATGAATTTAGTCAATTGTTATTTGATATATATAATGATTTTTTTTAACATTTCATCAGTCATCACACGATAATAGATGATTTTCCAATAAACTCGTGAGACCGTCAAACACCAGACATCACAAAATTTTGCGATATTTTTCATTGTGATGTCAAAATAAAAGGCATGACAACACATCAAGGTGCTTCAAGTCTTTGCGATCAAATGGGACGTTGCCAATATGATACGTTGTCGGGTGTCTGTGTGTATAAAATCAAGGTTAGGAACGGTCATATCTTTTATATGGAAAATGGACTATTGTTTGATAATATTGTAAATTTGGTCAAATAGTTTAAAGAGAAAGCATGCAAAGTCTGCAGAAGCATGCATTCAAGACCGCTCTAGCAGACCGTCGCGACTAAAAACTAGCAACTCTCTCTACCGTTGCGTAAAAATCAGAATTGGGTTCTGCAACGTACCAGATACAGATACAGAAACTACACTGACAGTAAAATAGGGGTCATAATTTAAATTTTTTCTTTGCCATGACAACCACTGCACAGGGGCTAAATATTCTTAAATATTTTACATGTCGCGTAAATACAGGGACACATTAGGCCCAATGTCATTTGAATCATATATGGCAACCATGATTATGATACCATTGTTGGCCAAGTTTCCGTATAATTTGACTGTTTTTTCAATGATAACTTGATCTTGAACTGTCTCTTAAAGGAAAACGTTCTTATCTGTAGAGCGGAGTAGGGTTTTCGTACACGTATGAACAAGTAATGAGTATTAAAAGTCAGTCTCAATCAGTTTTAGGTGTTATTTGATAATCCCAGTTCAAAGTGATTGAAAAGTAAAGCAGTCTTGAAACTGCCATGAATCTGTAATCGTAAAAAAAAAAAATGAGCCATAGAAACCATTGAAATCTCAAGCTTTCCCTTTTCATCAATATGGAATGAAGTAACTGGAAACCATTTTAAATTTTAAGAATGTGTGAGAGGAAACTCAATCTAGCATGAGCAGTGGCGGATCAAGTGCCCACTTTGCTTGGGGTCAAGGGGCGAATTTTACCAATTTTAACTGAAAATGGGCCATAATACATCTTTTTTTTTTAAAACTTTGGGTCAGCGCCAGGGGGTGGGGGGAGGGGGGGGGGGTCCTCCATGCACACACCCCTGAATCCTTCACTGCTTTAATTTCTTCCTCCCACCCCTTAGTAAAAAGTGAAAAGGTTGCCTATTAACATGATAAAGCTGAAAAATGTCCTCATTTTTTGACATATAGAATTGTCCTTGCATACAGGAGGCAATAGATCTCAAAACTTAGATCTACAACCTGACTAATTTCCATGTGTGAACAAGTCCAACCCCTGCTCTGCATGTTACCTCTCCAAGATTTTGTGAAATTTCAGGCTAGATTAAGTCTCCTCCTATGCACCCTTAAAATTCAAAACGGTTATTTATTTTTACTTTTATGTTCTTCTTTTAATGAAAAGATGTCAGTCTTGAAAAATTATTGAAAATTCCTCCAATCTCTTTCAGGAAATGGCATGCAGCAGAGTTTTACTGAGAAAATATTTTACATCTCCATTCAATAAAACATGGAAAAAGTGCAAGTTGACTAACTGCTGTTTACTAGCCCAACCAAAGAAAAGCATTCATGTGATATCTTCAGGTATGTAATAGACAGGAGGTCAGTACATCATTTTACATACCATTTGGCATTTGAATTCTACTACCCCTTTTAACAAAGTTTTTGATGTGATTTTAGATTTTAATTGAAATTGTAAAAATATTTTAAGAAACAAAAGAAATAATAAGAATAAGAAATTATTTTTGTCCTGTTTTAGATCTTCAATTTCTGTTTGAATATTCCTTAAGCAGTAGAATAATGTGAAATATTTGAATTTTCAGCAGGAATATATCATGGTTTGAATGTTTCAAAAAGAACACAAACAACATTGGTTCATGTAAGTCCAAATTTTTAGAGCAAAATTTTTTTAAAAATCAGTTTGTATCAAACATTTAGTGAAACTACCGGTATTAAATTTATTGTTATAATGATAAAAACCCTAATATATATATATTTTTGGACATTTTCAATTGAAAGAGAAATATCAGTATTATGTGATTGTTGAATTGTTTGTAACAAAAAAAAAAAAAAAAATGAAGGTTGCAATTTCAAACTCTAACAGTTAAAGAATGTCTAAATCATCCTTTTTTTATACTTTATTTCAGCCATGTAAACTGAAGGAGGTAGGAATTACATGCAATATTGAAAGCAATGGTAAAATTCTTCAAGTCAGCTGGAAGGATGGATTTGAATCTAGGTATGTTGAAAAGGTGTCATTGGATCTTGAACACACATAACTTAATAAGTAATAAAAAGAATATGAAAGTGATGAAAATGTTATAGACTTTGTTTTGTAGAAATTAAAAGAAATTAAAATTATGATAAATAAAAAGAATTAAATGTTTTACAAAAACAAATAATCTCTAATAGGTCAATGTAGGTTTGTCAACGTCTCAAACTGTAAATTTAGAATATCAAACTAAACTGATATAAGAAAATACATGTGTAAGCATATTGTACTTCCTTTTTTTAGTGATTAGGTGTGTAGCCAGGCGTACATAAGTACCCAGGGGCTTCCGCATCATTATTCCCCAAAAAAAAAGTAACAGACAAAACAGTGTTCGAATGTCATTTCTAATGTAGAAAACTGCCCTGGACATGTGTAAAGTCTACAAGATTCTTAGTGGTTTCACCCCCTGAATCGCCTTGGACCCATTTAGGGCCTCACAGTGTCTATCAAATCCCTTGTTTGAAAAAGTGCTTCCATTTGAAAAGTACTATGGCTACGCGCATGGTGATTTGGTAGAGGAACAATTGTTTTTTATAACCCCTCTGTTTCTCTGTTTGTCTGCAAAAACATTAACCTTGGCCATAATTTTTGAATGGCAAGTGACAGGACTTTCATATTTCACATCTGTATTCTTTGTGACAAAACCTTTCCATGGATACCAAAATTTTTTACCTTGTGACCTTGACCTTGGAGTTTGACCTACTTTTGAAAAACTTTAATCTTGCGAATGGTAAATGATAGAGCTTTCATATTTAAGATGTGCATTCCTTGTGACAAGACCTTTCCACCGATACCAACATTTTTGACCTTGTTACCTTGACCTTGGAGTTTGACCTACTTCTGAAAAACTAACCTTGGCCATACCTTTTAATTGGTAGGTGATAGCTAGGGATTTCATACCTTTCAATGGATACCAAAAGTGTTGACCTTGTGACCTTGACATTGGAGTTTGACCTGCTTTTGAAAAACTTTAACCTTGGCTATAACATCTGAATGGTAAGAGATAAGGCTTTCATATTTCACATATGAATTCAATGTGGCATGACTTTTCCATGGATACCAAATTTGACCTTATGACCTTGACCTCTAATGTGAAACTACTTTTCATCTGTTTTACTGTCAAAGATGCCAACAGGGGCATTCATGTTTCACGAACACAGTTTTTTTTTTCCTTTGTGTAAGTAATCTGTATTGTTTTTGTAGATTTTAAGATTTGATTGTGTATTATTGAGGAATAAGTGAAATGTCTTCAGTGTTTCCACACTGTACTGTTTTTGTTGATTTTCAGAATTCATGCTTTGTAGTTGAGAATTATGTGTCTTTTTTTTTTTTCGCTGATTTCCAGATTTCATGGTATACTGTCACATGCAGTCCTCAGTGTATCCGCTCTGTACTGTTTTTAGCTGACTTTTAAGATTTCATGCCATATGGTTTAGGAACAACTGTCACAGTCCTCAGTGTGTCCAGACTGAACTTTTTTGTTGCTGATTTTCAGATTTCATGCCATATGGTTGAGGAACAACTGTCACTGTCCTCACTGTAAGCAGACAGGAAGTGGTCAGAAAATGATAGATGTCTCTGCTATAGATCCAAGTATACAAGTAATGGAAGTACGCCTCACAGGTACGCTATATCAAGCTACTGAATCATGATTTATTACCATGCGTAGTGGTAGAAATATGAAGTTATGGTTACAAAACGTTTTGCTTACTAAAGTGAAGGATGTTTTGATGTGTTGGATCAAAAAGCAAATTTTAAAGGAGTAAATATTAATGTTTCTTGTTATAAAGTATCTTTTCATATGCCATTGCTGAAATGTACAGCATATGACATAGTATTTCGATATGACATTTTCAGATTCTGATGATTTGATACTACAATGGAGTGACAACCACATAGGAGAAATTCCACTTGATTTTCTTAGATTGTATTGCTATGAACAACCAAACAGTACACCAGAATTATCAACATATTTTTCTAAGGCAAGTTTCATGGGATTAGTTTTATTTTTGGCGTTCTTTTCTTTTACATCATGGAATGACAGTAATGATTTTCTCCAAGGTATCTCTTAATTGATTTAAATAACATCATGTTTTAACACAGTAAGATAGTAATTGCACTTTGACAAGGAATAAACATTTTCAAGTATAGTTAATGATTAGAAATGACAAGAATATACAATCATGTATTCTGTAAACACGTGGTTATTTACGCAGGGGGAAAATTTCACGAATTTAAAAGCCAGATATTAGGCTTGGGGGAAATATTCGCTGTATAACCAGATTAACAGTAAGAATGCAGCAGGGATATTTTTGCAAAGTACATTAATTCGTGAAAGACGCGACAATTACCAAACGCGAAAATTTCCATGTTCACAGTATGTTGTTTAAAAGACGTAATTCTCTTTATCAAAGTTAATTAAATAATGTCTGAATGAATAAGTTTGGAAGAGAAAATACAATAAAACTGCATAATTCTGTATTCTGAAAGCTCTAAATTGTCTTTTATAAGCTAGAATTTTTTTTTCTTTTTAAAGAATTGTGAAAGAAGAAATTCCACAAAATATTTTGTGTATAGCATGCATGTTCATTTTTCAGAAAGTACCAGCAATGGATTATGAAGATGTGATGTCCTCTAAACATGATTTATTAAAGTAAGTAGATGTAACCAATATGTCTCTACATCTTTTTAAGCTCACCTGAGCCAAAGGCTCAAAGTGAGCTATTATCATAGCCCACCGTCTGTTGTCCATCTGTCTGTCAATCCGTAAACTTTAGAGTTAAAAGTTTAAATTTGAGTATGAACATGCTGCAAATTTGTCAAGAACACTGTCTAAAGATAAACAATTATCAAATTTGCATTTTGTACAATTTTTTCGTTTTATTTCTTTCTCAATAGATGATTTTCCAAAAATCCAGTCAGACAGCCAGTCATTACAAAATTTGGCAATATTTTTACTTTGACGCCACAATAGAAAACATTTGAATGTATCAAGATGGTGCAAGCAAACATGACATCACAATAAGAAAATTGCCAATGACTGATGTCTACGCATCTAAAATCACAACTATTGCCTGGGAAACACCTTAGAATAGAACAGATTAATAGTATTGTGAATAGATACATGTACTTTTCCATGCAATTTTCAGAACTGTTTCTTTTAATGATGTATTTTAAATGAATACTATTCATGTAAGTTTTATTTAAGAAATGACTGTCTTACTTTTGGTGTTCATGGGTGTATAATTCTGGTTGGTCACGTGCAAATTCCGTGAATCCCGAAGCGATTCTCGGAAAATTTGCACGTGTCCAACCAGAATTATACACCCATGAACACCAAAAGTAAGACAGTCATTACTTATATTTACATTAATCCTGATTATTGGTCATTTTTATTTGCATGAACATCGCACATTTTGCCTGTAACAGCGTCAAATGTATCTTCGCTTTGGTAAATTCTCCCTACATGCAAAACTTGCACGTGGCGTCACGATAGCAACCCAAGTTATTGGAATATAATTCTAGTTGCCTAATGGGCGTTCAACATGGGGAATTTACTAGTAATGTAAATATAATAATATGTTTTTGAAGTTGAATGGTACAAATGTATATACAGACTACTTTCCTCTTGATGTATTTTTCTTCATGCAGTCAAATAACATCATGCTGCTCATTAATGCAGCATATATACTGCTATGCAATGACATCTTTTGATTGTGCAGGCCAGAATAAATATCTCATTCAAATGTCTTTAAGGCTTTGATTGCCTTTTCACCAATTTGATTAATATTCAGTCATAATATTGTGCTCCTATACCACATGTCGCACAAAGATAATCTAGGCATAGGAGCGCAATAAAGATTTTAAAATTAGATTTCATTTTAACATATCTGGTACACAATTTTTTCTTTGCTAAATTTAAGTGAAAGGTTTAGATCAAATTGTGGACCTCAAGTAACAATAGTTTCTGCATTGTTTGTTTACAGGTGGTTGAAATACATCAACACGGCAGGTGTATGTATTCTGAAAAATGTTCCAACAGAAGATCAAACTGTCACAAAGGTAACTTACATATAATCCTGGAATAGGTACTAAAATTGTTTTGTAGTGTTACACTTAAGCTTTGTTAAACAAACATGTATCACATTTAGCACATTATTTATGGTATTGTACATGTGTATATTTGAGGATCATAGGAAATTGAATATACCCTTTCACATTATCTGAGGTACTGAATTTGAAGGCCAGTTCCTGGGAACAAATAATAGATTGCGCATGCACCAATGATGTCATTTGATTGTTCTAGGATGTTTAGCGCAACATCATGTTTTGTTAGGTCCGCGAAAAATGTCTTGGAACAATCGAATTACGTCACTGGTGCATGTGCAATCTAATGCTTGTCCCCCGGAACTGGCCTTCAAATTAAGTACCGCAGATAGTGTGAAAAGGTCTATAAAGGTATAGCAAATTTATAAACAAAAATGCTTGAAAAATATTATACATGTCCATGTATGCATTTTATTTAATTCATTGAAATACATGTATGTTTTCAGGTGGCAGAACTGATTTCTCCAGTACAGAAAAGTATTTATGGAACAGTAAGTTGATGAATGTCTGATTAATTTTGCATCATGATTCTTTTAAAATATTCAAAATCTGAATAACCATTACATATACATGTATATTTACGATAACCATAGATAAGGTATTGGTCTATTTTTTCTCTTCAAAAGTTGAAGGAATTTGGTGAATTTCTCTGAACTGTTCTTCATCAAATACTTTATGACAAAATAAAGACACTCCGCTAAATGGCATATAACACAACATCATACTTTGTTTGATATAACACATTTGTCATGCAACTTTTGATCATCTCATTTGATGTAAACTGAGTTCATACTAGAGTTTTAGCATCACAATTATAAAGATGAGGTGGAAGGGATGTTTTTTATTTACAATGTCTAATTAGTTGAGATATTATTAGATATGACATTCTTTTCATATATTCAACTACAAATTATAGTGTGATAAAAATTTGAATGATGCTTCTGTTTCGACATTAAAAAAAAAAGTACACAACGAAGGACTTGTGTGGTAAAAAATTCACTGACCAAGGCTTGAAGATTTATGGTATTAGAAGTATAATAACAATGTCGTGGAAAAGATAGAAATAATGTACTTCTATATCTTACATATTTTCAAAAAAAAAATATTTGATATTTTTTAATGTTACATTCAACTCGCCATGAAAATGGATGGTCACGAACATTGGAGAAAATGTGCGTCTTCAGCCAACTTTATGGTACATGTATTTAAATTTTCTGTTATCAAAACAACCGGAAGTAGAGTGGTATACCCCTAATGCCTTAAAATCATTAACACAGTGTCTGAAATAGATAATAATTAGAGACCCTGTTAGGTAAATGCATTTCATGCATAACAATTCATGTGCATAACTAGAAAAAAAACTCAGCATATCTGTATGCAAAATTTATCATTTTCAGTCATTTGACGTTGTTAGCACACCAAACCCAATTAACGTAGCTTACTCCAGTGCCCATTTGGATTTCCACATGGATCTGATATACTATGAATCTGCTCCAGGTCTCCAACTCTTACATTGTATGAGGTAATGATAGACGATTTTCACATTACCGAAGTAGACTTGTATTTTATACAGTCCAAGACCCGACATCACAACATTTGATGTAACTTTTCACTGTGATGTCGTTACAAAATTTATGACGTCATTGAAGGAAATAATGTCAAAAGTCATGATGTTGGGATTTGGCATGTCTAATATGCAAGTCAAGTGGTAAAGATGAAAATGGTCTATTAGTTGGACCTATATGGTGCACTCAAACAGATTAGACAGCCTATACATCCCCTTGAATATTACATTCATTGGAGTTATCGACTAAATGAATTAGAAGAATGATGCACTCATACATACATGTACACAATCAACTTGCATGCAAGGACACAAGCTATCCATATACATGCTTTGCAAAGTATTTTTGCCTTAGGCTACATGTACCATATAACCAGAAATGTTCACAAGTATCAAATTTTGCGATATTGTGATAAAATTGTGTCTATATTTTCACGAGTAGATTTTTTTGAGATTCCTAATACATGTATATACATACATGTATGATTAATGTGTTTTGTACCTTTTGTTAATGAAGTTTTAGGTATTTCTGTCATGAGAATACAATAAATTCACTTCTTCACATTTTTAAATTGGGAAAAGTGAAGAATGACACATGTACCATACCAAACACAATTTTTCGCGATTCCTAATCACTTGCGAAAGTAGCAAAAATTAGTATCTCACGAAAATTTCTGGTTATACAGTATATTCTGCTTAGTGACAAAGATTTTAGTCCATGAAGTCATAAATAGTGCAACATACATGTACTGTACCATTGAGTGTCTTTATCTATGAAAAGGCCATTTCACGTAAGATTTTATGTGTGTTCACTACTAAAGTATTCAATTTAAAGGGACCTAATTCTGATGATTTCACACGTGATGTATTTATTTTGAAATTTAATAGAAATGGGAAAATAAGTCTAAAAAGGATCTCTTCATTAAGATTAGAAGACTCTTTCATGGTTTGCTATGAAGGATACATAGGTTCCACACCAGTGGTCTCAAAATCATGTAAAACCTGAGGCCTGGATGAGTATTTTTTCACATACTTAAAGGCCAAAGTCAAAATTGAAAGAAAAAAAGACGAAATTAAAAAAATATAAAGTTGATTTGATTGCAAAAATTTGCGAGAATTGAATTGCTGATTTGCCGGTAATCCAGTCAGATAGTTAGAGACCGGACATCACAAAATTTGGCGATTTTTGTAATTGTGACGTCACAGTAGAAAACATGACAATGCATTAAGACGTGCGATCAAATTATGACACCACTTTGAAAAATGTGCCGAAAGATATGTTGTCCTGTTTCTATGCTTATAAAATCTAGGTTTAGAACGGTCTCAGGTATTTACTGGCAAATGGACTATTTAGCCTTTTCCTTCATAGCATTCCTTCATAAGAAAATTTACAATTCCTGAATATTTCTACAATAGCCTTGTAGAAAACTAGGTTGGCTGACAGCAAAGATACTTTTTCTGATTAAGTCCCATATGGAATTGCAAAATGTGGAAAATGGTACACGATGCTTATGAACTATTTACATTTCCTCCATAGGTTTGATAGCTGTGTGGAAGGTGGAGAGAGCCTCCTTCTGGATATATTCCATGTGGCAGAGAATTTCCGCAGATCATATCCAGTGGAGTTTCATACTTTGTCCAGAGTACCTGCAACATTCCAAAAAATACATTATGAAAGGTACACGGATAACATTTATGTAATCATATTGAGCTTTAGAATATTTTTGGTATTCACTTTTAAAAATCTCATCTCTTGTTAGTGTCTCTGTTTTATATGATTGTCCTTGTATGACTATGACATTCATTGCACTTTGGATGAAAAAAAAAATCTGTTTCCTAAATTGTGGAGATGACTTTAGTTCATGTCCTACATTTGAAATATTCAGAAGTTGCAGATCTTAAATTGCATTCTATTTTAGCATTAGTTGCTGCAGTTGCAACTGTATTTCATACTTGTTTTCTTTTTCTGTCTTAAGTTTTATTGAAACAAATCGAAACACTTGAACATTTAAGTGAATTTTGTGTGAAAAACGTTCAAATGTGACATTTCTCTTTTTAATTTTCATGATTAAATCATCCTTTCATTAATAATTTGCTTGACATTGTGACACCAAGATTACAATTTCTAAATGTATTAAAAGTGCATAAATGATTAACAAATAAATATGCTATTTTACCAGGGAATCCCCAGTTCATATGATTTACCAGAAACCACACATCATGTTGAATCACAGACATGAGGTAAATACATGATTTTCCAATAGATTCATAAGGCGGACAGACACCAGACATCACAAATTTTGGCGATATTTTCATTGTGAAGTCAAAATAAAAGGCATGGCAACACATCAAGGTGCGTCAAGACGGTGCGATCAGATGTGACGTCACAATGGAAAAATGTGCCATATGATGTGATGTCTGGTGTCTGTGCATATAAAATCAAGGTTCGTCAAGACGGTCATAGATATTTTCTGGAAAATGGACTATTAAAACACAAAACCATCTCAGATGTACATGCATATACATGTATAAGTAAAACTACTGTACTTGTCCTGAAAGTTTTGACTTGGCTGGAACCATACAAAGGGGTAGGGCCACGAGACCCCTAAATCGGCCCTTGATTTTTCTCTTAAAATAAATTTCATGAGGAATACTTGATATCTCTCATGAAAATACACGAATGTTTACCGCTTTTCATGAAAAGAATAATATCACCAAACAATGTGCCATTTAACAGCAATGATGTCATGAAGTGACGTCATTTTGACGTTATTGATAAAATATGACGAAAATGGCTGTGAATTTTGTCTTTTGTCGTAGAATTCAATTTGGCCGCGTGCGTTAACTGAGATTAAACGTTTATGACAAAAGGATATAATGATAATCTTTCACATATAAATTTTCCATCATAGTTAATGCATGCGGCCATTGCTAATTCAATAGAAATATTGAGTTTTTGAATCAATTTCGCCGAATATGACCTATTTTGGTGTTTTCAAAGGGCTATAAGGTGTTGATAAAAGCAATGTTTACAAAAAGTAGATTCGTGATTCAGTAGAGAATGTTTCAAAATGTCAAATAAGAGTTAAAAATTCTATGAAGTACAATGTTCAAAATTTATCAAAATTAGGGCCAATATCGGGTTTCGAGGCCCTTCCCCTTTTCTCACATACATGTAAGTTCACTTATTTGAAAATATATTGAAAATGGGGAATATGCTGAAATCAGTCCATCTCAACTGCTTTTTATGTCGCCTGCAAAGCATAGCGACACTTAGGGATCACTTTGTCTGTTGTCCATCTGTCTTTCACACTTGGATGTCACACCCTATAAAAGTGATTCCTGAGTGTTGCTATGTTTTGCAGGCGACACATGCATTCCTTGGAATGACTTTTTGCAATATGACATTTAACATTTTTATCTGTACTGCTTAAACTTTATTTGTTTAAAAAGAGTCTTCATTGAATAATTCAATTTCTGAAACTGAATGAGGGAAAATGACAGAAAAAGGGTAGAATAGTTATTTCAAACTTAAATATACCTGATGAAATTAGTTTACTATGAGTTGAATTTGCATTTTGGAACAACTGAAAACAGCATGTCAAAATGACATTACAAGAACAAGGCATTTACACTTATTCCAAAATGGAATTAATAAATATGTACATGTTATTTATGCTTAAGTTGCTTATTAGTAATTAAATAAATGTAATACTACATATGATCCGCAAATATAAGTAAACATGTACATGTATTTGAATATTTATGTATCAATACTCTAATACTTTCAGATTGTCAGTATAAACTGGGCACCTGCATTTGAGGGACCTTTGAGTGTAGATCCAGTATGTATAGAATATTTTGTTCATCTCAAGCAAGTTGAAGGGGTTAAATCAAGTATGATTTAAGAAACCCTTTAAAATTGCATTCATTAATTATGCAAGTTAATGAGCATATCAATTTTCATACTATGGAGAATTTTTCTCACTCATTAAAGTTATGAAAGTTGAAAAAATAAGTAACTTTCCCGGTGTGTGTGTTTCTTGCCTCATTCTGAAAGCGTAGTTAGTTTTGGTCATGCACTTTGATGCATAAAATAATATCACAGCATAAAAATTCCTCTCTTACCATCACAACTGAGTGAGACACATATTCAACCACAACAAGTAAAACCACTGCTGTTGAATGTGAACGTTTGAGTACAAATCTTTTTGATATGATAATTCAATTTTGGTTCAACTTTCCTATTCTTCTTTTCGTAATACAAGTAAAACATTTAAAAGTTGAAGAGTCAATAAATACCATGTACTTGATCTCTCCCTTGTTTTCCCACGAAGATGTTGAACTTTACTACAAATGCCATGTACATGATCTCTCCCTTGTTTTCCCAGGAAGATGTTGTACTTTACTACAAATGCCATTTACATGATCTCTCCCTTGTTTTCCCAGGAAGATGTTGAACTTTACTACAAATGCCATGTACTTGATCTCTCCCTTGTTTTCCTAGGAAGATGTTGAACTTTACTATGAGGCGTATCACAAATTTGCTGCTGCCATACAGAATTCACCTGCAATTGTAAGTTTTCAAATTGTAAGCCCTATTGATGACCCCTATTGATTTTGGGGTCAAAAGTCAAGGTCATAGGACTCTGATGAATGAAAATGGTTTCCGAACCATATTAGATCCTGTATTGCATCTATTATCATGAAATTTGCAAAAATTGTTTCCCATGATTCAAGGAAGTCTCCTGTTGAATATGGGATCAAAAGGTCAAATTCATACCACTCTGATAACTGAAAACAAATGTGTATTGCACCTATCAACCTGAAACATGTCAGGAATGTTTCCCATCTGTCAAGACCATATGCAATTCATGTATATTGTAAGTCTGCATATTGACATACTTGCATTCCAGTTTTGGGACTTGGCACTTTGCATCTTTGATACAATTTAAACTTATATTAACAGATAGAACTCAAGATGAAACCTGGAGATTTGATGATATTCAACAATCGAAGAATATTGCATGGACGAAAAGAATTTAATCTGAATGGTGGAGTCAGGCATTTACAGGTGAAACATTGGTTTTATATCCAGAATTATTCCTCTTGCATGTAAATCATGAAGTTCAAACTGTTTATAAACTTATGTCATATTCTACGTTCATAGATACATACAGTACAGTATACAGTTGAAACGTGCATGTCTGGTCCATGCTGTAAATTTATCTGGTCTTAAATGATGCTACTGAATTTGAAGACGTTTAACATCTGATCAATTGAAATGTCTAGTAGTATTAATCATTGTCAATGAATATAATAATTTATAATGGAAATTAAAGAATTTTCCATTGGAAGGATTGTAAAATAAATTTCACTAAACTATCTTTGTTTAATTGTTACAGGGCTGTTATGTGAATATTGATGAATTCAAAAGTAAAGTGTATGTGCTGTCCAACCAGCTTGGAGATAAGGAACCAATCAAGCGTGTCGGCAATCAATGCTGGTTCTAGAGACAGTCAACCATGTCTCATTATTTACAGATTTGCTGCAAACTGTTTAGGTTAAAAAGTAAGAGCCCTATGTATCAAATTTAATAGATTTCATTGGTTTTATTTTTTAAAGAAATTAATGTATACTGTTTAACAATGGAACTAGATCACAAATGTTGAGATCTCTTTTAGTCTACTTTGTTTTGTTTATAGTTCTATGTTTTTGTTGAGAAGTACATAAAGATGGCTTTCGAAAGGTAGATTTATAAGATTTAGAATATATCCATATTGCATTTGAATTTAAGTTAACTTTTTTTTCAAATTTTAATCACTTTCCCATGCTGAACATCATTTTGAAGAAAAAGTTACCAAACCTTGAACAATTTGCAATAGATCATAAATCATTTCTTACTTTTGGCAAATTTTGCATTAAAAATCCTGATTTAATGTTTTAATTGTCTGAGATGATCACTTTTTCCAATTTTTTCATTGTTATACCACAATAAAATGATGTCAGAACATTATATGTATACATGTTTGTGATGAATTTAAAAAGAAATGAAATTTCAGTATTAATTGCTTTTAAAGATTTGTTGTAACTGTCTGAATCCATAGATATCTTTTATTCTGTAAGTTCAATGTCCTTAAAGTGACATCCACAGGTTTTTACCTCTGCAGTTTTCTGCCCTACTTCATTATGTTAGACAATCAGGGTTTCTTACGTTTGGCATGTTTATTTTACATTTATTTTATTTGACTATCCAACACTCTCATTGTTCATGTGCTGAACTATTGTGCCTATTTAGATTTTTGGCCGGATTGCAAAGCAATTCCGGTCTATAGATTGACGATGTCCGTCCGTCTGCCGTCAACATTTTGGTTAAGGTTTCTGGTTGAGGCAAAATCTAAGGAACTATATGCAGTAGAAACTTTATATTATACATGAAGCTTGCCCATCACAAGACCTATCAATTTATGCAGTAACATTTGACCTAGTGACCTTGACCTTGGACTTTGACCTAGTTAAAGATTTTGGTTAAAGTTCCTGGTTGAGGCAAAATCTAAGGAACTATATGCAGTAGAAACTTTATATTATGCATGAAGCTTGCCCATCACAAGACCTTTCAATTTATGCTGTAACATTTGACCTAGTGACCTTGACCTTGGACTTTGACCTACTTAAAGATTTTGGTTAAAGTTTCTGGTTGAAGCAAAATCTATGGAACTGTTTGCAATAGAAACCTTATATTAGACATTTAGGTTGCCCATGACAAGACCTTTCAATTTATGCTGTAACATTTGACCTAGTGACCTTGACCTTGGACTTTGACCTTATTAAAGATTTTGGTTAAAGTTCCTGCTTGAGGCAAAATCTAAGGAACTATATGCAGTAGAAACTTAATATTATGCATGAAGCTTGCCCATCACAAGACCTTTCAATATATGCTGTAACATTTGACCTAGTGACCTTGACCTTGGACTTTGACCTAGTTAAAGATTTTGGTTAGAGTTTCTGGTTTGAGCAAAATCTAAGGAACTGTATGCAGTAGAAACTTTATATTATACATGTACATGTAGGTTGCCTCTGACAAGACTTCTTAATGTATGCTGTAATATTTGACCTATTGACCTTGACCCAGTTGTTGACAAAAACTTACTTTGCAATCCGGCCATACCGTCTTTAGCGGTGTTTTATTTATTTTGTTGTATGAATCAAAATTACCGGTACATGTAACTTTGTTACATAATTTCTAGTCTAGAAATACAGCAGGAGATGGTGAATTCTTGTCAGCTGTTGCAACTTCATTGTATTGATCATGCATAATACATGCACTAGTATGATGTAATGCATAATGATATAATACTGTGCATAATATATTGTTTGATTTATCCGTCGCATAAATTTTGTTGAAGATAATGTTTTTACTCCGTTAAGTTTGTTTTAATTCAGTATTTATGATTATTATAATGGAATGGACAGTATAATTATGTCAAGCTAAGAGGGCTGCATTATACATGTAGTTACTGCATAATATTGTAGTTTTATGGAAATTGGTTGTTATGAGTGATTTAATTAACCCATTATTTTTATTTCATTTGTTTTTTTACAGCTGACTTTTTTATGTTAGAACTTTTATCTGGATTGACATAAAATCAACAATTTCTTCCAATAGTATGGAATTGAGGTATCTCCAAATATCACACAGTGTACAAATTAGTGGACTTAAAATGCATTGTGATGTCACAATCAAATGGACCATCAAAGTATAATTACATTTATAAAAAACTATGTCACTTAAAACAAAATGTGTCATTCAAAATATTTTTTTAAAAAATACATGCATTATTATAGTAGCAAAGAAACTTACTAGTCATGATACTTTCCAAGCTAGTAGACTGAGCACAATTCATCCATACATATTCACAATCTGGCATCCAGTATGTATATAAATATTATATTGTCCTTGATATTGTGTCCAATGGTATTAATATCAGTCTTTAAAATATCCACCTGTATTCAAACTAAATTTTAACATCCTAACAAATCTCAAACTCCATATGTGCTTGCATGTGTGTATCAGCCAGATTTGAAATGTGTGATGTCACTGATGACTTATTGATGACATCACACAGGATGTAGTTAAGCAAGGCAGTGTCATATTGGTATTTTGTTAAGCTTCCACTACTGACAGGTCAGAACAAATTTCAAAGAGAAACAAAATACCAGCAAGATATTAACAGAGAAAGTTTAAGTTTAATGTGATACCAATGCAATACAGTCTGTCTTAATGGGATACTAACAGGATATTCATCCCTGAAAAGGACTAGAGTATTTTGTTAGTATCACATTAAGAGCTGATATCAACAAGATACTGTAACGTGATACTAAAGTTTATCCCGCCTCTGGCAAATTTCTTGCAATCTGATTGGTCGAGAAGAACCAAATATTATGTTGTATTATTTTACTAGCAGGATATTATTTTAATATCCTGCTTCTACTAAGACGCTTTATGCTTTCGACGTCACCAAAATGCTTTAAAATATATGTTGATGTAACATACACAAACCAAAAGCCATCAGCGGGATAAATTCGTTATACAATGTTTTACAGGGGAGATACAAAAATATATTGGGTCGATGAAAAAAGTTGTATTGGGCTCGGCTTCGCCTCGCCCAATACAACTTTTTTCATCGACCCAATATATTTCTGTATCCCCCCTGTAAAACACTGTATAACTAATAATATCTCATTAGTATCACATTGGTATCATGTCGGTATTTTGTTAAAAATGATTTTTGTTTGGGATTGTTTGACAGGTCGTTGATTATGGTGTCATAATGTAAATGTCCACCAGCAGGTGCAGTGTCAGACATTTAAATAAATACAAAAACACTGATGTACATTGTCTAAAATTTAATTTGTGTGATATTGATTATTTATCACAAAAAGGGGAATGTGACGAAGTGTATAAATAAGGATGCCTTAGCTATGAGTTTTATCCAAAATAAGAGAATAATGTCTTTTTATAAAGCTGAAAAGGCAATCGGCATGATTCATGTAGATGAAAGTGAAATTAGAACGCCAATCTTGTTTATGCGTTATAAAAAAAATAATATTCACCTTATTTTGGATACAACTCATAGCTTGGGTATTCTTACACTGCATCACGTTCCCCTTTTTCTTATAAATGATCTTAATCATTGCACAAAATTATGGTAAACCCTACCGTGCCTATAGGTGCAAGAGATCAATCTATTGATATACTGTGTGCAGTCTTTAATTGCACTTGTTAAAGGTCATATTTATAAAACAATGAATACAGATTTTAACCATTTTAAAAATATAAACCAATGATTACAAAAATTAGATTCAATCTTGCATTGCTTTAAACTGATAGATTATTAACTAAATCATTTCATAAAACATGTATATATTCATATTTTTGTGTCTTCATTTACATTACAATGCAATTCCTGTCTCATACAAAGGTCATAAAAATGCAATTTCTTTTTTCAACTGAGTAGGTTTTTTCTTATGTAATATGACGACTAGTGCAATTTGGTGCATTAATTGATGTAGATAAATGAGTATTTATGCTGTTATGTTTTTCAGAGCATTTGATATAATTAACTCATAGTGTTACTGTTACAAATGTATATCTCTCCACTGAATTTCTAAGTCTCTCCAAAAATGAATCAAATTTCTCTGACCCAAAGGATTATAAAACAGCCAACAAATTTAGACATAAAATTAAAGAAAAGTTTCTTTGCCTTCCTGAAGATGCAATCTTGGACCCGCCTCTGAAACCATAAATGATAATACACTATGCTTTTTGAGTAGAATACAGATTGTTTGTAACTTATCTGTGTTTGTACCTTAAATATGCTACTGTGCGTGTACTTATTTTAGCGCAACCATATTTTATCGGAAAAAGATTAAAGTGGACAGATTGACATGTCTAGTGTAATCAAGAAATAGTGCACTTGACTTATTTTCCTTTATAATCTATAAGAGTGAAGTGATTTAGCAGAGTCTTGAATAGACATTGTTTTACATTACCACAGTAGACTTGAATTTTATACAGGCCAAGTCGACCCGACATGACAACATTTGATGTAACTTTTAACTGTGACATCGAAACAGATCTATGATGTCATATTCTAATATGACTTGATTCTTTTTCCCTATTAAGACAACAGACGCGAGCCGGGCTCTATTCTCCAATATAGGCCCTATAGCGATAAGCCACACCTACCCATTTTCTGAAAGCAGATAAACCGGCAGGAACTGGTTTTTACCAAGAATCCAAAGGTCTAAGTTTGGTCATCATTAGAACAGAAATAAAAAATGACAAGCCGGGCTCTATTGTCTCATAATGCCCTCGTGTCCTCAGCCAATCACATTTATCACCTCGCTGCTGACACGGCTCGGTAATTAATGTGATTGGCTGAGGACGCTCGAGCATTATGAGACAATAGAGCCCGGCTTGTCATTTTTTATTTCTTAAATAAATAATAACGTCAAAAGTTGTGATATCGGGTCTTTGAGTGTCTAAAATGCAAGTCTAACAGTAATTTAAAAAATGGTCTACTAGTGCCCCTTTGTCAACACAAATTCCGCTTAAATGTAAATCCCGCTAAAATTAATACACTTACAATGCATTGCATCGTTTGTACAGAATTTCAGCTTTAAAATTCCATGACTTTTCCCAGATTTTCCATGAACTTCAACTCATTTCCATGACCTCAAAGAGAGGGATCATTTTGGTCTGCTTAAGAAAAGTTTAATCATGTATGGATTTTAATGCTGCGCATATGCGCAGTCTTGCAATTTCTGAAATGATAAACTCTTTCCCACAAAATAATGAATTGAACTAATCTTAGCTTTGTGATGTTGTTGTGTAGGCCTATAGAGTTTTCACAGATGAAAATGAAGAAAAAGTTAAATTCCATGACTCTCCAGGACCTTTCTACAAATTCTATGACTTTTCAATACCTAAAACTAAATTGATGACTTTTCATGACCAAGGTCAAATTCCACTTGACTCTCCATGACCTATTCAGTCTTTGTGGAATACACTTATTTCCCATTTGAGGTGGTACCTGAAGTAAAAACATTATGACATCATGAAAATGGTATGGTAACATCAATTTCTTCCATCATTTCTCAGAGTTTAAGGACTGTTTCCATAGAATTTGATAAAGTCACAATAGGCCACTTGCCGAAATTTATAATGACTGACAAAATGACGAAAAATTTCCAAGATAGGCAATTTTTGTGCACTTTTTCATCGTTACGTCTCAATGGCATTGCGTCTTTAAAAAGTGACGTCATAATGTAAAACAACGCCAAAAGATGTTGACTTGGACCTTTTGTGCTTTCTAACAAGTTTGGAAAATGGTCTATTAGTCTATGCCAGATACTGTCTCCAACGGGGAGTAACTCTTGTTTTTGAAAATACTGAATACCAACTCAATACAAATCATGATTTGTCTCAAATTGTGATATAAAGTATGTTATATTATATTATATTATGTTAGTCATTGTTTATTCTATGTTTTATTCAAGACCATGATGGCAGATTCCGTTTCTTTCCAGCCCAAATTTTGAATTTATATTATTCCATATCATAACTTTTAATTACATGTACCTCTGATTTGGAAAATGGCCTAAGCATGTCATGTAAGGTTTCTCAGGTTAAATATTTTGCATGATCTATGTACATGTACATTGTACATCCAACTAGTCTTTAAAAAATCTCATTTTAAGGCACATGTCTATTGAAATCTTACAAACTCTGTTGATTTTATTTACATAAATGACATACATCATAGTTTGATGCAACAAGAAAATGCAAGAATATTGTTCTCACAATATCAGATGTATTTATTGATATTTACATGTAACTTTGAGATAAAATCAGTAATTTACAACAATTATTTATACATGTAGTACTAAATAAGTTTTATGTTGTATAAGGCCATTTCTTGTTTTTATTCTGTTTTGCGTCCTTTTGAAATTGAGAAACCTACCAGCCAGCCAGGGAGAAAAACAAACAAGAATATAAAACAAAGATGCAAATTCATATTTTGTGACTTTATGAAATATGGCAGAAACTTATTTCATTTGATTATTAACAGAGTTTAGTCAACAAAAGAATGATGGATAATGTAATGCCTTTAATCATTGCAGTACTTTTACATTTTAACATAAAATTTGAAACATTAAACAATTCCTCTTTAATTTTTGTAGAAAACACATTTAATTTGCAAAAGATTCTATTATTTTAATTTTGTTTTGTTTTGCGACTTTGGGCTCAAAACCTACCAGCACGAGGACGCAAAACAGAAAATAACAAAGAAATGGCCTAAGTGTATTAAAAAAACATGACCTGTAGAAAATGTGTTGGTCTACAATATGACAATTGCATGATTTTGGCAATTATTGCACAATAAATGTTGGTTCATTCTTACAAAAAATTTTGTGATATTTTTTGAAACAGTTTTAGAATTATATTGTCACAGACTTTTATAAATTATATCAAAATGTATTTTATGGAAGGACATGGAAGAGGCTGATGGGTTTTGAAGTAAATAGTTCAAAGGTCAAGATCACTGTTAGGAAAAGTACACTTAATCGCAAAATTTGGCTATATATTGGTACTGCAAATTTGAAGAGATGAAGAGGCCTATTGATCTTGCATGGAGTCAAAAGTCAAGTTCACTGTTGGGAGAAAGACTTCAAATATGGATTTCAGATTGTCACAATAACTCGACAACAATTTTGTCTATTTTTAGCTCGCCGGGACGAATGTCCGGAGAGCTATTGTCATACCCCCGGTGTCGGCGTTGGCGTTGGCGTCTGCGTCTGCATCTGCGTGGGCGTGCACAAAAACTTTAACCTTGCTTATAACTTTTAAACCAATACAGATTGGGCTTTCATATTTCACATGTGCATTCCTTGTGACAAGACCTTTCCATGGATACCAAAATTTTTGACCTTGTGACCTTGACCTTGGAGATTGACCTACTTTTGAAAAACTTTAACCTTGGCCATATTTTTTGATTGGTAAGTGATAGGGCTTTGATATTTCACATGTGTATTCCTTGTGACAAGACGTTTCCATGGATACCAAAATTTTTGACCTTGTGACCTTGACCTTGGAGATTGACCTACTTTTGAAAAACTTTAACCTTGGCCATATTTTTTGAATGGTAAGTGATAGGGCTTTGATATTTCACATGTGTATTCCTTGTGACAAGACGTTTCCATGGATACCAAAATTTTTGACCTTGTGACCTTGACCTTGGAGATGATTGACCTACTTTTGAAAAACTTTAGCCTTGGCCATATTTTTTGAATGGTAAGTGATAGGGCTTTGATATTTCACATGTGTATTCCTTGTGACAAGACGTTTCCATGGATACCAAAATTTTTGACCTTGTGACCTTGACCTTGGAGATGATTGACCTACTTTTGAAAAACTTTAACCTTGGCCATATTTTTTGATTGGTAAGTGATAGGGCTTTGATATTTCACATGTGCATTCCTTGTGATAAGACCTTTTTTATTGTTGTTGTTGCAATTTACATATGGTTGCCACCGGCGAGCTATGTTGTCATTTTGACAAGTCTGGTTTGTTTTTTTTTTTGGATATTAAAATCATTTATTTAATAAGGTGCATACATTAATTTCAAGTGAGTTAGATATACAAATAGTTTATTAGTCCCCTACCCGCAACGTTGAAGGGGACTCTTAATTTCCTCTCGGTCTGTCCGTCTGTCAGTCCGTCTGTCACATTTTCTGTTTTACAGACTTTTTTTCGCTGTTGTTGCATATATTGAACACATTTTTGGTATGTGGATATATCTCAATGTGATACAGATCAAGTTTGAGTTTGTTTTGATTGACCTATTTTTACAAGAGTATAATGACCCTTGGACCTAGCAAATTTTATGAAAATTTCAGTTTTCCGGACTTTTCTTCGGTTCTGTTGTAGATAATGAATTGATGTTTGGTATATGAATACATCTTAGTGTGATACAGACCAAGTTTGAGTTTGGTCTCCATTGACCTATTTTTACAAGAGTTATGGCCCTTGAACTTGGCAAATTTCTTGATTTTTTTAGTTTTCCGGACTTTTCTTGGCTGTTATTACAGATAATGAACTGATTTTTAGTACGTGATTACATAAAAATGTGATACAGATCAAGTTCGAGTTTGGTTTTGATTGACCTATTTTTGTAAGAGTTATGGCCTTTGGACTTAGCAAATTTTATAAAAAATCAGTTTTCCAGACCTTTCTTCAGTTCTATTGCAGATTAATGAGCTGATTGTTGGTATATGAATACATCTTAGTGGGATACAGACCAAGTTTGAGTTTGGATTCCATTGACCTATTTTTACAAGAGTTATGGCCCTTGGACTTAGCAAATTTAATGAAATTTTCAGTTTTCCGGACTTCTTTTGGCTGTTGCAGATAATAAACTCATGAAAAGAGATTTAGGACATAAATTTACGCCGCCTGTAGGGGACTTTTATCGCTCGGCAATCATTACATTGTTTAATAATGTGCATACATTAATTTCAAGTGAATTAGTGATTTTTTTTAGTTTTTAAATACATGTATGTTACAAAGTATATACATATACTTGTGTATAAACTACACCTGGAGATATTCAGGGATACTTTGAACTGTAGTAAACAATAAAAAAAAAATCAGATAATTATTGTTCTACTGTCCTCTAGTTGAAAGAAAAAAATTGACATAGTCAGAATGGGCCTCACCTGGCATTAATAATCATACCTTTATTGAAGTATTTTTATGCCACCAGAATTCCATTGATACCAAAATTTTTGATCTCATGACCTTGACCTTTGACCTACTTTTCAAAAACTTAAACATTGGAAATAATTAACTTTTGAATGGTAAGTGATAGGGCTTTCATATTTCACATGTGTATTCCTTCTGACAAGACCTTTCCATTGATACCAAAATTTTTGACCTCATGACCTTGACCTTTGACCTACTTTTCAAAAACTTTAACATTGGGCATAACTTTTGAATGGTAAGTGATAGGGCTTTCATATTTCACATGTGTATTCCTTCTGACAAGACCTTTCCATTGATACCAAAATATTTGACCTTGACCTTAATCTTTGACCTACTTTTCAAAAACTTTAACATTGGGCATAACTTTTGAATAATAAGTGATAGGGCTTTCATATTTCACATGTGTATTCCTTCTGACAAGACCTTTCCATTGCTACCAAAATTTTTGACCTTGTGACCTTGACCTTTGACCTTCTTTTAAAATACTTTAATATTGGGCATAACGTTAGAATGGTAAGTGATAGAGCTTTCATATTTCACATGTGTATTCCTTCTGACAAGACCTTTCCATTGATACCAAAATATTTGACCTTGACCTTAATCTTTGACCTACTTTTCAAAAACTTTAACATTGGGCATAATTTTTGAATGGTAAATGATATGGCTTTCATATTTCACATGTGTATTCCTTGTGACAAGACCTTTCCATTGATACCAAAATTTTTTACCTCTTGACCTCGACCTTTGACCTACATTTCAAAAACTTTAACATTGGGCATAATTTTTGAATGGTAAGTGATAGAGCTTTCATATTTCACATGTGTATTCTTTGTGACAATACATTTCCAATGATACAAAATGATTGACCTCCTGACCTACACCTTTGACCTACATTACAAAAACTTTAACGTTGGGAATAACTTTTGAATGGTAAGTATGTATTCCTTGTCACTAGATTTTTCCATCGATACCAAAAAAATTTAACCAAATGACCCTGACCTTGACCTTTCACATACATATACTTAACAGAAAATAGTGTTTATACTAACAAAGATGCTACCAGGGGCATTCGCGTTTCACAAACACAGGGTTTATTCAATGTTGGTAGTGGTCAAATTTTACATTATTGCAACAATAGATATCACAAATATTCATAATGTTATATTATCTTCTCTTGACATCCCGTTGCCAATGTTCAGATGAGGGTTAAATGCCATGGTCAAGGTCACAAGTGATCATAAATTTTGATTAACACAGCTGCCAAACATGACAGTCCTATCTCTAGTTATGGCCAATGTTAATTAAAGTTCATGGTCAAGGTCAAATGATCCAAAATTTCGGTACAGACAGAAACAATTTGCCACAATACAGAAATGATTTGCCACAATTTAGAAACAGTCTTATACATGGTAAATATGCAGACAGACAGTGATTAATATTGCTATTTTTTTAATGTTCTCTTGAAGTGGTGTGTGGATTCCTCTGTCAGGTCATACATGAAAGTTCAAGATCACTCGTGCATGGATCGAATAGGACATTACCCCCCCCCCCCCCCCCCACCACCACCACCACCAAAAAAAGGGTTAGCATTTACAATCATTTATTCTATTTACAGAATCTGATCAAATTTGATCCTCACTCAAGTCTTAAAGGTCAAGGTCACTTATGACTGAAAAAGAATCATAAAACAGAGCACTTGATACAAATGAGTTCGGATTCTGATTTGTGTAATTCTGAACATGAAACTTTTGGGTTTCATTTCCAACATGATTTCAATTTCAAATTTTTAATTTGTTGATTTTCCTTATTTTTTATTATTATTATTATTATTTTTACATTGTTCTTTTTTTCCGGAAGATTACACCCGTCTCCGAGTCTTACGTAATTCCATACACTTCCGATGAAAATTTAGACTTTCCATATGGCAAAAGTTTGACAGATTTGATGCGTTATGGGGGATAAACTCCTTTCAGTTGACGAAAATGTCCATGAACTGAAGCTCGGTCCGAGTTTTGACAACAAGTCAAACGTAGCATTTCATTCTTTTAGATGTAAGTACCGAGTAAAACGTTAGAATTTCACAGATTTCCTCTGACCGTGTAACAGTCTAAAGATATTGATCTGAGCGAATGTAAAACTGTAGATAAATATTGTCTATTGTTCCCTTAGATTTATACTGATCTGATGGCATATAGAGATATAGAAAGTACTTGTCATCCCCTCTAGTTACAGCTTAGTCCGACTTGCAGACCTACGACGGTGTTATCTGTTTTTTTCGTCTTCGGTCTGACTGCTATGCATAGGCAAAACTTGAGAATTTCTGTGCGAAAAAAATTATGGAAAGTCGTCCTTTTTTTGACAAATTCCGGTCTCTTCCAGCAAAAAAATAACTCACCCAGTCCTCCTTCCTCTAAAAAATCCCCTCTAGGCCTGGTTTCACCTCTGTGCGCTTGACAAAGTGTCGTCGATCAGAGGAAAATCGGAAGAGAAGAAGAGGTGAAACCAGGCTTAGAGGGGATTTTTAGGGGCATGAGGACTGGGTGAGTTATTTTTTGGTTGAAGAGACTGGAATTTGTCAAAAAAAGGACGACTTGCCGAATTTTTTTTCGCACAGAAATTCTCAAGTTTTGCCTATGCATAGCAGTCAGACCGAAGACGAAAAAACAGATAACACCGTCGTAGGTCTGCAAGTCGGACTAGTTACAGCTGCATTGAAGGGGTGAATACTATCTGCACAACTCACTTCGGAAATCGGAATATTGAAGTTCTGTCTCATTTGTCGGAATATTTTCCAATTAGAATTTAAACAGGAGGATAGATCTTGAACTCTCATAAATAACAATGTCAGTTATATGTCTGTAGGACCAATACTACGCTTACAGTAAAAAGAAAATATTTTTAGATGCATAATTTTTCTATGTTAATGTTAGCGTGATGTCATTGATGTTCTCCATAAAGTGAGTATTTAAAAAAATTAGCGAAATCACACTAAATTTAAGGTAGAAAACTTCCCATCTAAAAGTAAAAACAGTTTTTTTCACTGTGAGTGTTCATTGTAGTATTGGTTGTACAGAATATATCTTACATGTACATCTTTATAGTTACCCTGTTATGTTCCCCTTTTAAATTTAAATCAGAAAATTTGCTGACAAAGTATGCAAAACTTTAGTTTTCCGAAATTCCAAAGTGAGCTGCACAGACAGTAGAGATTATTGATTGGAATGCTAGATGTTTTTGACTTGGTACAAGGACGTTTTGGTATAATAATAGAAAGCCGCAAGACATTTTGGTATATTAAAAGACATATTAGCAAAATGTATGTTTACTGATAATGAGTTCACGTAATCTCTCTTAATTTTACTGTATCAATGTATTGTTTGATATTACGTGTAAATATTGATTTTCTGATGCCCTTATAATGTTCTAAATATGTCACACTAGACAATGATATACAGTCAGGAGTATAACTCATTTCATTTATAAAATGTTTTAACAGAAATCAGTTACTTTTCTTCCCATGAAAATTGGTAATGTTTAAGTAAGTCATGAAAAATAACTAATTTCTGCAATTTATAAAAATTCGTATGGGAAGTGCTTCATATTGATTCAATGGGTATACATTGTAGAATTATTTTACAAAATTTAATGGCTGTTTAAAGATGATATTGAACCCTGGATTATCAGCAGGAAAAATTTGGATTAGAAAATTAAAGCATTATAAAAAAATATAACCAAAAATGATTATTTTTTTCACATATTAAAAGTAACATGTTTCAGACCTATATTTTGCCCAAACATGATTTTTCCCAGCTGTGAAATTTATTTTTGATAATATATGCACCTATATTGCATCTGATGATGTCAAACTTTTCTGTACACAATGGATGATATAATCACATTTGACCTTAGAAAGTTTCATAACCCGAATCAGTTATATTTCAACATAAAATGATTCTATGCATGTAAATATCTTGCAAGAAAAGGAACTAATTTCAGTGGCAAAAAATATAACGAAATATATGGAATGAATAATACCCCTGATGGTGTAACTGCTTGGCAATATACATATATAAAAAGATCAGATTTTTTACACTGCCAAATGTCTTTGATTGATATGGACTTAAGTGATTAGGAAGGACCAAAGAGTTTATGTATGGGACAAATATCCCATATGTTTAAAATTTAATGGGACATTTTCTTATTTAAAATGCCATATAAACTTTTTTATTCCCCTGGAATCACAGATTTGGGGGCATATAGTTTTTGGCCTGTCCGTCCAAAAAAAACTTTAACATTGGGCATAATTTTTTTAATGGTAAGTGATAGGGCTTTCATATTTCACATGTGTAATCCTTGTGACAAGACCTTTACATTGATACCAAAATTTTTGACCTCGGACCTTGACCTTTGACTTACTTTAACAAAAACTTTAACTTTGGGCATAATTTTTGAAAGTGATAGGGCTTTCATATTTCACAAGTGTATTCCTTGTGACGAGACCTTTTCATTGATACCAAAATTTTTGGACCTTGTGACCTTGACCTTTGACCTACTTTTCAAAAACTTTAACATTTGGCATAACTTTTAAATGGTACAAATGTAAGTAATAGGGCTTTGATATTTCACATGTGTATTTCTTATCACAAGATTCTTCGATTGATACCAACATTTATAACCAAGTGACCTTGACCTTTCACACACTTAACAGAAAATGTTATTTATACTAACAAAGATGCCACCGGGGGCATTCATGTTTCACAAACACAGGCTTTTTTATTCATTGATGCTAAGACCTTATGTATAAAACACAGGAATGCCCCAACTTGGACTTGAACTCACAATCTTCAGATCTTCAGTCTGACACTCTACTGAATAAGCCAAAGAGACCACTCTCTGGCTCAGTCTGCCGTACAAGTGCCAGATTACTACAGCTATTTGTACAGGCTGGGGAAAGGTGCATCTACCGGTACCAGTATGATCAAGCCATACTGGTATATACCTTGATGAAGCTAATTTACCTCATCAGGTGTTTTTGTTTTTTCTAAAATTCTGTTTTGTTGCAATGTCCAATCAGTTTTTAGATCGAGAAACACAGTGACTATTATAAGCATCCTGGGCCTAAAAAATGACTGTGAAGAATCTATTTTACAATAAATTACTGTTTAGGAATTTAGTCAAATTATTGAAGGAGCCTTGTAAATCGAAAGAGATAGGTCTTACTCTTATGTTCAGACCCGTTTCTGCTCAGACATAACCTTGGCTTAGATTTCAGCAACATCAGACAGATTCAGTCAAAACTATATTGCCTCTTCACAATATTTGGTTGAACAATGCACAAAGAACTTATTTTCATACCGGTATGATCAATTTCTTTAAAGTTTAGCTTGAGCACATTGTATGGCTAATTCAGAGAGAAACATGTGATACATAGATAGAAAACGTATCAAATCTCATACACACATACGCTTATATTCAAACAAGTCAGAAAGAACAAAAAGAGAAAGCCGAAGCCTGAAAAAGCCATCTTTACATCCATAGACACGCCCCATGCAAAGATGACATAACGGAAAGTACATGTATTTAAATCAATTTGCATCTATTGGATTTTACATGTACTTGGATGACCTTTTTCACATATAATTTGTTATCATATGACAACTTGCTCTTAGACTAGCTCGTTCTTGCATATGTACATGTATATAAAGAAAACAAAATTTACAGAGTTCATCCGCATATACCGAATATCCCTTTCACAAAAAGGACATCACACAGTCACATCTTTAGATACATGTACATGTACATATGGAACTTACAGAATTACTAAAGAACATGATCTTGTCATTTGATGTAAAAAGCAATACAAATTGTAAAAGTTTAACTAATACAATTTTGCACAAAAAAAGGAGTTTGGAAAAAAAAGTTTCATTTTTTTTAAAGACAAATGTTTCAATTTGTTTGCACAAAAAAAAGAAGTTTGGAAAAAAAAAGTTTCATTTGTTTTAAAGACAGATGTTTCAATTTGTTTCCTCTTTCAAGGCATACTAGCCCAATCTAGGTACTGCATATTAGCTTAATCAGTACCTTTCTCCAGCCTGTTGTACATGTACCAAACCCTTTCACATGAAGACTTGAAGGTTTGTTCTGGAACGAGTGCCAAGCTGCCATGTTGTACTCTGAAATTCTGTAACATTCTTATGCTCCATAATGTTTGTTCACTAGTTCTGATTGATGTACCTGATTATTGAATACAAGATGTAATGCTTAATATACATATTTAATTATGTATTTTATATTTTAGATGATTTTAAGCCAGCTTCTGTTGACACGACTCAAGAAGGGACTGTTGAAGTAGGGGAGGGAAATCAGGTCACTGTTAGACTGCCACATGTGGAGGTAAGTTAGAATCTATTCAACAAAGAACAAAATCACCCATTTAACATTAAGAAGAAAACTTTTAATTTAAACATTGCTAAAAAATGTTAATGATGCTCATATAAAAGGCCTAAAATATATTCATATAAGGTAGATTTAGACAGCATTTACCTGGTTTAATCAAAGGGGATTCCCATGCACTTGATTATTTGTGTACCACGTGTTATGCAACCATGATTAATGTAATGTTTGTCCATTCCAGGGTGCTGGATCATCACACACAGTGTACAAAGGCAATAAGCGTCCCATCACTAAGGAATGTGTTCTTATTATAGACCACAAAACAGGAACTTTTACACTAGAAAGGCTGTCCCACACATTGACCCTAAAGAAAACAAGGTCAGTATTTTACCGTACAAGCCAAAAAAGAAAATTTGAGTATTTCTGCTTTTCATGTAAGCTTCAAATTGTATATACATGTAATATATGAAATATTTGATCACACTGAAACCTCAGCTCTTTATTTAAGCAGTGTTTGAAAATGAGTATGCCATAACTGATCATCTTCTCAAGTCATGGTGGACAATCTGCTTTTCTTAAGAGAAAATAGAAGAAAAGTAGATTAATAATTGTGACTGGAGACAACAGAAATTTATTTTATTTTTTTATCTCATAACCTAGGATTGAAGGCAGCAGTAAAATTTCACAAGCAGGAAATTCAAGGCCCTTAACTCCTGTAGATGTCAATAAACAGAAGCAGTCTCCCATTAAGCAGAGTCCTCAGCGACATCTGGAATCTCCAATCCCTCCTCAAGTCACGCCCACAATGACACCTGTACAAGACACAGTCAGAACACCGCAACAGGAACCAGGTGTTCTTACAAAAGGTAGGTTCTTTATCTATATAAAAGCAATATCATGTACATGTAGTTTACTGTGACCTTGTCCTTTGACCTATGATCTTGGTCCTAAGCAAAATTCAATCTGAGAAATATTGAATTCTATGCAGAAGGGAAGAAGTTATGCCCCGGACATGGTTTTATTCATGAAGTGTACCGTAACCTTCAAGCAGGGTTTTTTTTTACCTTGTTTTGGGGCCGAATTTCGGCCCCTTCCCAATGCCAAATTTCCTCTATTTTTCCCAAAAAATCACCCTGAAATTCCCAAAGAGGAATTATGAAAATATCACCTGAGAAAATAAGACTCAAAACCTGGAAGTCAGCACAAATTGTCCTATTTCTAAGTGCATTTTTTATTCATCCCTTGTTCAGTTCAAGCAAATCAATCAGTGTTAATAAATGATACTTTAAGGCTATACTTTGGTGAGAATTTGTACAAAAATTTTCCCAATTTCAGCAAAATGTCGCAAATTTTCCCAAATGGGACAGGCACAGGCACCTTCCCCAAAATAAAAAAAAACCCTGCCTTGTCCTTTGGCCTATGATCTTGGTTCAAGGTCATGACACACCCTTGGGTCCTGAGGAATAATTCTGTGAAATATTATTGAAATCCATGCAGAAAAGAGGAAGCTACATATGTATGCCCTGGACAAGATACAATGTATATCAAGATATATCAGATATATCTGATGGATGCCGGAAAACACCTCAATATAGCACATGTACACCTTGTCTTAGACAGCTGTATAGAAAGCTCTCATATTTATTATGCTGATAAAGGATCTATGCATGATGAATGGAATATGTCTATAAATTTTATAATGTAGAGATTTTATGCAAATAAAAGTTTTCACAAGCGAGTCATGTAAAACCAAATATCTAATGAGCCTGCAATGGGCCCTTACTGACTTTATGAGTGTTCTAGTCCTTGAAGTTTATTTACAATTATTATATAGTCTGTTTATATTCCCACTCTCATTGGCTGAGAACTGTCACGTGATGAGTCATTGTCTCATCATATTGACCTGTGAGGGGCAATTTCATTGAATATCACTACCGCGAAAACTCTTTCTTCCGGTTTACCATGAAATATCGAAAACGCGCGAAATTTATATCTGTGACTCTGAAATAGTCTTCATTTGACTCATTGAATGAATTTTATTACGTTCAGGATAATTCAGCGACAGAAAATGCTGATATTAACACGTCTTGAAACATTTTCCAAGAAAAGTCGATGTCAGATATTTCGAAACGGTACCTTTATAAATACTGATTAAGTCCACTATATAATAAAACAATTGTGGACTTTTCACTCGGTGAATATGGTGTGATATTTTCTGAATTTGAAAATATTGACCGAGGCTGTCGCCTCGGTCAATATTTTCAAATTCAGAAAATATCACACCATATTCACCTTGTAAAAAGTCCATAATTGTTTAATATACACATATCTCTATTATTTGTTTTCTGCATTTAAATGTGTATGTCCATGTACCTTTATAAAATGTTACATTTTATGTATGTATCTGATTTACTTACAGAGAACTCTGTGATAGGTTACATCAGTGAGAGCAGTAGTTCAGGCTCGTCCAGTGACAGTGGTGACTCAGACAGTGATTCTGATGATGACCAGGGTAAATATTCAGTGTTTTCATGCTATTTTGAATCCGATTCTGATGATGACCAGGGTAAATATTCAGTGTTTTCGTGCTATTTTAACTCCCATATTCAGCAGATTTAATGGCATCAAACATGTTCATAGAATGCATGTATATACATGTAGGTACATAAATATAGGAATCACCCTGTCCATCTGTCTGTCTGTCCATCCTTCTAGTTGAGAAGTTCTTAAAGTAGATACAATTGTATCTCTTCATGTTTGCAATGTGAACAGTTGAATGTCACAAATTGTTTGTAAATTGTATGAAAAAATAAATAAAATATGCTGCAGGGGGAATAATTTATCCCTTTAGGGCAGAATAAGCCTCATAGTCTTCATTATAACCCCGCAAACGAAGTTTAGGGGGGTATATAGGAATCACCCTGTCTGTCCATCGGTCCGTTTGTCCAGTTAAGAAGTTTTGAAAGCAGATTTCTTTTATACTATTAATGCTAGGTCTGTCTTATTTCATACACACATTCACCATAAAGAGTACTTCATTTTGGTACCATGACTTTTGACCTTGACCTTGACTTTGGGTTTATGTTGAAATTAGGTTAAGAAATTTTGAAAGCAGTTTTCTTTCATACTATAAATCATAGGCCTTTCAAACTTCATACAAACATTCACACAAATATTACTACAGTTTGCTATCATAACTTTTGACCTTGACTTTGGGCTTACATTGCAATTTAGATGAAGAAGATTTGAAAGCAGATTTCTTGCATACTATAAATGGTAGGCTTTCCATATTTCATACAAACATTCACTACAAGGAGTACTGCAGTTTGGTATCATGACTTTTAACCTTGTGACCTTGACTTTAGGCTTATGTTGCAATTTAAGATGATTTGAAAGCAGATTTCTTTCATACAATCAATGATAGACCTTTCATATTTCATGCACACATTCACCATAAAGAGGTCAATATTTTTGTATTATGACTTTTGACCTTGTGACCCTGACCTTAACTGTGGGCCTATGTAAGAAGTAATGAACTTCATCTGTTTATAACCAGAATAGTAGTATTTTGATATGAAGTTCTGAAATCAGCATTCAAAGTACTTTATCATACCAAAGCATTTAATCCTGAATGAGAGTTTGAACGTTGCATCATAAATGGTTCCGTTTATAAAAAATGTCCTGCGGGGGTATAATTCGTCAACTTTAGGGCAGTTCTAGTTAAAACAGGACAGCATGATATGCTTTATATATCTTTTAGCTTTTCATAAGATTTTGAGATTGCCTACAAGAAGTTTCTTGTAGGATCAAAATATTTCAGGAAAACATTCCTAGTTTACCAATTTTTTTCTCAATTCTCTTTGAAGCAGCAAAGAAACCAGCGACGACTTTATCGCCAGCAGAGCTGAAGCAACCTTTATTTCCATCTATAAGTAAGTAGATATTTCTCATAATATTCTGTCTTTTACTACCGGTATCAGCTCTAAGAGTTACTTCCCAGTTGGGACGGTATCTTATGTAAACTAATTATGACACCACGACATTTCTATGTAAACCAGCATATCAAAGAGGTTTCTATAGGAATTTCATTTAAGAAATAAAAAATGACAAGCCGGGCTCTATTGTCTCATAATGCCCGAGCGTCCTCAGCCAATCACATTTACTGGTCGAGCAGATAATTCCGAACGATTTTTGCGGTTTTTCGTCAATAACTCGGCTTCTGTACGTCCAATCACCATAAAAATCTCAGAACAAATAATGCTTCACCCTTCATACAGATGCCTATGTAAAAATAATTTTGAAAATCGACCTATAAATGCTGATTTGAGGGTATTTTAACACCCCCTTTTAATGGCCATTTTACGCAAATTACTAAAGGTATTTCCGAACGATTTGCATTTTAGTCCCTCATGGGGTCAAATATAAATCAAATGTTTAAAAACTTTGTTATTTTATCCTTATTGAAGAATTCTATGTCAACATATATCATAAAACTTTTACAAAATTTATTTCTAAAGCGACTTTCTGAACCATGATGAGGTACATTTATTTTTTACTTATTTCCAATGATTTTGGTATACTAACACATGAAATTTGTACACTTTTTCGTGAATATCCTGCTCTGGGTCCCTCTGAATGCAGGTTTTCATCGATCAGTTGACAAGAATAGATTTTTTTGAAAATAGATGACTCCGAAACTAGGTCAAGATATGTTCTTAACACAATGACGTCACTTTCCCCAGCTCCCAAACAGACGAAATTTACAAACAGCAGGAGAAACAAACGTTAAAAATACACTAAATAAAGTTATTTTGAGATTTCCTTTTGCATGTCGGCTATTTTTCTGAATATCTGAACGTCTGTATTATCAAAATTGTGAAAAAGTAACTCCAAGTAACCGAACTAGCGAATCGTTCGGAAATACCTTCAGTTCGGAAATATCTGCTCTACCAGTATTACCGAGCTGCATCAGCGGCAAGGTGATAAATTTGATTGGCTGAGGACGCGAGGGCATCATGAGACAATAGAGCCCTGCTTGTCATTTTTTATTTCTATTCTAATGATGACCAAACTTAGACCTTTTGATGAAATCGATTCTTGGTAAAAACCAGTTCCTGTCGGTTTATCTGCTTTCAGAAAATGGGTAGGCGTGGCTTATCGCTATAGGGCCTATATTGGAGAATATAGCCCGGCTCGCGTCTGTTGTCTTAATAGGGAAAAAGAATCAAGTCATATAAGAATATGTCGTAATGCATTTACAGTCAAATACACAATGTACCATCCCAAATGGGATGTTACTTCATAATATTGAAAAGACAAACCTTACAAATGGGAAAGTTAAGTATTCTTGGAAATTTTCTTACTTCTTAAATAAAACTTGAAAGTCAGATTGTCTTTTCAGCCGTTTCATTGTGAGAGTAGATAGAACATAGATTTACAAAATGCAAATATCAGTATTTTTTATATTTTTACTTCACCGGTAAACTTAACATAGACCATTTGTATGTTTAAAATAATACGACTTTATACATTGTATTTCAGGCCAAGATTTAGCATTGAGCGACTGTAGCGACAGTGATTGATTTGGATGCTACCCATTCCGATCTTTTTCCATGTCTTCTGACGTAATTCTAGTCATTCATTATACATGTATTTCAACTTCGTCACATTGTATGTGAACAAGGAGTGTTTCGATATGATATTGAATGAAGAGTGAATCTGAGAAGATCTGACAGCATATGTGTAAACTGTTTGCTTGATTCGTGTATACTGTTTGCTTGCTTGGTACGACAAGTAATATTTGAAGTACTTTTCATGTACGTGTATATAGAGCTGTAAATTTTTGTATGATTAACTTATGATGGCATTGAGAGAGTATGCATGCTTGTGTGAGTGGTCATGAACTTTTGATCAGGGTTGTTATTAATGTTAACGATAATAATAAATTTTGTATTAGGTGTCCATTGTACAAATTATTATTAAATGCATTAGATCATAAATGGTTTTGATCTTGTCTGATACATGTAGGTACTCTTTCATCAGGCAAGACGAGTACACAGGCACACAAAACATGATCAGTGAAATGTTCCTATCGAAAAAAAACGAAAAAGAATGAGGAGAATAAATCTAGGAATTTTTTTTAGAAAATCACCATAAGCTCCATATTTTGATGATGCAAGACATTTTTGCTCTACAGAAATTTCCACTTGGATGAATATTTTGAGAGTTGCAAAAGACATAACTTTTATTTTTCTGCACAGTTCTCTGAAAATATACCCGAAGTTTTCTTAGTATTGCCTTAATAAAGGTTAAGATATCTTATTTCACGACCTACATGTATATCTCCTATTACATCGAGGTCAACATGCTAACCTGCGTATTTGAAACAGAAAGTATGAAAAACACATAATATTGCTGAGACCACATGAGTACAACATGTATTTAGATGGACATGTCAATTATTTGTACAATGGATATTGTTAAATGAAAATTCTCTTACTCCATTTACTGATGAATTTCATCAAATGAAATAGCAAGTAGGGAAAACATGTCGTAAAATTTTATGAAATGATAGTTGTCACAGCTTACATTATTATAAACCAATCTGAATGTTTTTACAGGTTTAATTCCCATCATCTAGCAATTATGACAAACTGAATGCATTGTATGGGAGATTAAAGATCTTTTTTATTCATTTCTGAAAATAAAATATAGGTGTATTTTTTTTATCTTTGAAAACATTTTTTCCTTTCTTTGGTCTGGTGATATGATTATACATGTATGTGTAATTACTATGATGTTAGAATATCTCATCAATTATATGTGCATGTAACTGTATTATAGGTAATGAAAAGCTCCATTCTTTGATTTTTGCTACATTCCAAATTGTTAATTCCCAAATGAAGGGAGGACTGAAAAACAGTCCATGCCCCTATCATGACACTTGCCAAAATGCAAAGTTGTTCCTTATCCTGTTGTGCAATTTATATCTGCATGTACATGTATGTCAGGTATGTGTTATTATTCTTCATTTTCTGGAAACAAGATTCAGATTAAATTCTCTTTCTTTCAACTCTATCTTAGTTAAAGTACATGTACTTTCATTTTACTCAGTATCAGAATCAATCTGTCTTTTCTTTAAGTTCTAGATGTACATGTAGAAGGTAATACTTAATATTTACAACTTATGGTTTGAACCATGATTACCTTTTGGCACAGCAAAGTTTTTCTGAGCTTTCTCATACAAAATCTTTTTGTGTCAAACGTTTTACTGTGTCATAATGATTTATACCCTAATTGTGGGAAATTGAATTTTTTTGAAATATGACAAGATGGATTTTTAAAAATGAATGGATATTAAGGAATTGAATTCAAATCTTGACTTTTTAATATGAGTTTGACATCTTCTATTAAATGGAGGTCTCGCTAGTATATTTAGGTTAGAATCAAGCTTAGTTCCTCTTATTTCAAAGCAACAATTGCATTATTTTGGCATAAGCTAGCATGTCATTTTACATTGATCTCATGTACAGTGTTTAGTTGTATTTGTCTTTTCATGCCATGTGATAATTTCAATTTAGCAAGATGTCAATCAAAAGGGATATCTTCTTTGCATTAACAAAACTACTACATATACATGTAAATTGAAGAAAAGCTCCACTTGTTTACTGTTTAAACATAATTTGAAAAGATTGTTCATCGAACAAAAGAGGTGTAAAGGGCTTCACTGATCCTGCATGGATAAGAAAAGGAATGGGAAATAACAAGATTTGATTTTCATTTTTGCAAAAGAGATGTTTTAAATACATGTACATGTATACTAAGACTGAAACAAAGTACATTTGAACCTGTTGTAAGATGAATTTTAAACGGGGATGTCACACCAAGGTCATATAAGACGGGTGGTCTCTTAATATAGGCTCAGTTGCATGGAAATTGTTTACTTGGGAAATGTGAAAGCCTTTGTCTTTTGAAGGCACAGTGGGCAGGTTTAACTGTATTCAGTACAAATATTACCACTTAATACAAAAGTTTTAACACAATGTTTTGTCCTATGGTCAGGACATATTATGATGTACTAGTATTATATAAACAGAATCAAACATATCATAATATATATTAACAGCTAAGCTGTTTGTTAATACATGTACACGTACCATCAAATATACACATGTACATGTATATGTGTACGTATTTTGCTCCAGCTTGAGAGCTTGTCTTTCAAATAAAGTCATGAAGATCAATATGCTGTTTCCAATTTTATTTTATTTTTGTTGTTTTAGACAGCTAATGAACATACAAATACATATCATGAATTTACATACCCTAGTATGTATAACAAAATGAAGATTATCATTAATTTAATTTTGGGCACAATGTGTACTTGTACATCTTTATTTCTCAGTGTAACAAATTTCACAATTTCTGAACCAGAGAACATAATTTCAATGTGCATAATATGGTATCTGTTCTCACTAAAACCTTCAATAATGCATTTCTACGGCACAATATTTTGTCTAAACGTAAATTTCTCCATTGTCATCTATTTTCGTACTGGAAGATTTTGAGATGATTATCTGCTGCCCCTGACAACAAAAGTTGAGGTATCGACCAATCAACAACCAGGATTTTCTCTTCATGTCCACTCATGTTATACAATGGAGCTTTAGGACTGAAAAACATGATGTAAATAAGGATTTCAATCTAGGCATTGTAAATTACGCTTAAACAGAATTGGAAGAATCTTGCATTAAGATATAAATTTACATGTTTGATGACAGGATTTCCATGATTCTACATAAATGTAGCAATCTAAACCACTGCTTAAATATACATGTATGATCTCAAATGAATTTTTATTTCATACGATGTATTTGAACAAGTTGTGTGTTTTATCTATAAAATGCTCAACGAGTTTTTTAATACATCGTATGAAATAAAAATTAATTTGAGATTCTTTTTTTCTCACTCACTTACATTGTGAGACAAAAGAAAAAATGTAAAATAGCAGTTTGAGATTTCCTTGTCTCGCTTTCCATGTGACTTCTATTATGACGTCATAGAAAGTAACGTCACGCCATCGTTAGATTTGTGTGATTTTTGGATTGATTTTTAAAGTTTTAAAAATCATTATAGTGATGATAAAATGAAGTGAGTGAGAAAATAATCAATAACGACTTTACGACTGAGACAGGGAATATCATCCTCGTGCAAAAGATTTGCTACATCCACAACTCGGCAAGCCTCGTCGTGGATTGCAAATCTTTTACACTCGTATGAGATTCCACTGTCTCAGCCTCAACATCGTGATAGATTCTATTAATCACATGATATATTTCCTAAAAATGTATATTTCTAACATGAAATCGACGTTTCTGAGAATTAAAGGCGAACCATGTCATGACCTAGAAGATGTTTGCTACATCATGAGAAGTAGTTCCCCATCGTATAGGATGGCTGTGCTTAAAGAGAAAAATGTATATTGACTTTAAAAAGAAAAATCGCTCAAGTGGAAAAAAGTAGGTCAAGGTCGTTTTATGAAAGTTTGATAAAAGATATATCCAATATGCAAGTTTCGTACATGTAGCACTTATAATTTGCTCAATATTGGCCTTTAAAGGCAAAATCACTCAAGCCAAAAAAGTAGGTCAAGGTCATTTTATGAAAGTTTGATCAAAGATACATCCAATATGCAAGTTTGGTACATGTAGCACTTGTACAGCTAACACTCGTTATCTCAAACTCGGTTATCTCGAAATTCCGTTTATCTCGAAGTCGAGCGGCGGTCCCATCTTTTTTCCTTCATATTCTAACCAATCTGACTTTGGATAACTCAAAATCGGTTATCTCGAAATTTTGCTTATCTCGAAGTAATTTCAAAGTCCATAGTCATTTTCTTCGTGTATTTTATACTCGTTAAGTCGAAGTTCTAATGTTTGTATAAACAAACCAATTAACGTACCAAACAATAGTGAAAGCGCATGGTAAACAAACAATTATAGGTACCGGTAACGCAGGTTGACTGATTTGCCGTTGTTTGATCGACCGTGACATCGAAATTAATTAAGGGGGATAACAGTTAATTAGATAATATCATTACGGAAACAATGATATGTGCATGTTTCATTCATTGAAATAGAATTGTTTGTTATGTTGAAATTCTTATGAGAAGCGACGGCTAAAAAACAAACCAATACAATGATACAATGATGTCTCCCCCCCCCCCCCCCAAAAAAAATTCACAAGATTTATCGTAACTGAAATAAAGCAATTTTGAGCAACAATGATTATACTGATATTTTTATCTACAAAATAATCCATACATAAAATTTCATACACTACCAGGAAGATGATTAAACTTGTATGCATGCGAGTAAATTTATGTGAAGAATGAAGACATGTATACCCATTGAAATCTAGCAGACGAAAAAATTAAATAGCGTATGAACAAATGTCTTCATTGTACTTTGATGTCACAATGATCTAAAACTCTTGAAGGTAAACGGCTTATGACAGATTGATAAGACAACCAAACTTGTATTATATCAGGGCCGATGCGATCGGCACGGAAAGGGGGGAGGGGGGTTCACACAACGAATAAAAATACCTGACGTTCTCAATGCGCCTCCTCTTAAAATTTCAGTATTAAAATACGTTTATGGCACTTCTAGAATCTGTGAAGTAAACATTACATTGTCAGCACGAGTTGCCTTTTAAACTGCGATATCTATTGTATAAAATACAATAGCAAAACGATTCTTTTAGCCTTATAGGTGGTACAATACATTCGAAAATATACCGTAAATTCGACTGACGTTTATCTCGAACTCCGCTTATGTCGAAGTATTTTCAGTGGGCCCATCGACTTTGAGATAACGAGTGTCAGCTGTACTTTGCTCAATATTGGCCTTTTTAGGCAAAATCACTCAAGCGGAAAAAGTAGGTCAAGGTCATTTTATGAAAGCTTGATCAAAGATACATCCAATATGCAAGTTTTGTACATGTAGCACTAATACTTTGCTCAATATTGGCCTTTTTAGGCAAAATCACTCAAGTGGAAAAAGAAGGTCAAGGTCATTTTATGAAAATTTGATCAAAGATACATCCAATATGCAAGTTTTGTACATGTAGCACTTATACTTTGCTCAATATTGGCCTTTAAAGTCAAAATCACTCAAGCGGAAAAAGTAGGTCAAGGTCATTTTATGAAAGCTTGATCAAAGATATATCCAATATGCAAGTTTGGTACATGTAGCACTTACACTTTGCTCAATATTGGCCTTTAAAGTCAAAATCACTCAAGCGAAAAAAGTAGGTCAGATGCTGCATCCAATGCATGGGTTCACCTCAGCATCCTAAGATGAATCACTGGTGCAAGTTTGGTAACTGTAGCATCAGTACTTTGTCAGATACTATACTACCCCAAAAACTTTAAGCAGACATTGACAAAGTCATTCAACCAGAAAATGTAGGTCAGATGCAGCATCTGATGCATGGCATCCAAAGATGAATCACTTGTGCAAGTTTGGTTACTGTAGCATCAGTACTTTGTCAGATACTGAGTTACCCCAAAAACTTTAACCGGACGTGGACGGGGACGCGGACACCGGGGTTATAGCATAAGCTCATCTCAACTTCGTCGAGGTGAGCTAAAAATAACTGATATTTGAAAGGTCACACTTGTCAAAGTTTTGGTGATTAGGCTCCAAATTTTACCAATCGCAATCAAGCAGAGTGATATTTAACGTGTTAACATAACATTTGATTATGAAACAGCGTTATGAAACTGCATAACAGGTGTATCATGTGATAATATTTCATATGAAGACATGTAATGCCTCCTTCCAATTATATGTAAATGTAAATCATTCATAAAAAATTTGCTCTTGCACATCTCCCAAACAAGCACAAATGTAAACTTTTATTTTGCATCTCTAACCTTCTAGTGTCCCATAGCTTCATGACACAATCATATGACCCAGACAGGAACAAGTACTCGTTAACAGGTGACCATCTGACACTGGACACCCAACCATTATGACTGGTGTATGTACACTGGACTAAGGCACCATCTGTATAGAAACAAAAGTATACATTGTATTTGTGTACAAATGGTGCAAAAAGAGTAAACTCAACATTCTTAAAATTACTCATAGTAAATGAAAATTTTCATAGACTCTAAATGACAGTCTCTCAACAATTTTATGAACATGTGTTAATTTTTCTAATGAACCTGTATCAAAGACTGGGAAGATGTTTCTTTTTGTCCTGTCTGATAATTCACCAGTGGAAAGCAACTTTGTATTGCAGAAACATTTGATGGAATTATGATATATTAAGAAAGTTATAGCCATAAATAAGAAAGTGTGACTATCAGAGGCACAGACAAACAAGGAACTGTAGACATGATTACACTACATACATGTAGTTTAAAACCACTGATGAAAATCGTCAAATCATTATCACAAGATGGAAACCCTCCTGTTCTAAATTTAGCACTTATCTTCTTCTATTTGTCTGATTAACTTCCTACATGACATCATAGAATTCATGTTTTAGCCAGAGAACATAAGACAATACTGTACCTGATGATCTCGGGTCCCATAGTCGTACGTGTCTATCAGCTGATGCTGTCAGGAGATTTCCGTTTAGACGTGAGTGAGAAACATCCAGAAACACTTTGGTTCCTTGCTGACAAAGTGTGAAAAAAAAATTCTAAAGGTTAAGTTTCTTTTAAAAATCTCATATTAGCATTGGAATATTTTTATATTGAAAGGACATACTAAAGGAAAAGACATAACAGCTATATTATACAAGAACAAATACCAAAAATTAATATAATTCTACAAGATTAAACAAATGGTTACATATTACAATTCTGAAGGGTAGGTGGTTGAGTTGGTAATTTATCAAGCACCACTGTAATATTTTCTTTTCAAAGGATTTAATGTTAAATACAAGAAGCAAAGTAAATCAAAATTACAGATACTACTTTTACATTCCATAAAATAATAAATAACATACTAAAGTAGATTTTTGTTCTGCTTTTTCTAGGTCCCACAATCGTAATGTATGATCCCATGATGCAGTGCAGACTTCATTGGTATCCGTCCACTGAACTTGTGAAATTCCTTCGTTATGACCAGACAGCGTGACTATAGGTACCTGAAAATGTATTTTGAAATCTTCTTTAGCATATTGTGTCTTATGGTGAAAATTCCTCATGGTCAAAATATATTTACAATGTAAATTAAACTTGTGAAAATAATGGAAGAAACAAATTTTCTTGAATATAATACTGCATTACAATCTTACCTCTGCTAGGCGTACAGTATTTTTAAATATTTTTTGGGTGTGGACCATGCAAACAGGGTCATGTTGGAGACCTGTACCTTACATATACATGTATCCGTACAGAAAATCAAAATGTGAATATCCTCTGATATGATACATGTGAGAAGATCCATTCAAAATGTCAGAAGTTCATTTGAATTGAAATATTTTATCATGCATTGTAAAATTTAATCAGCCTAGCTGTACTGTAGTACACTTACCCTTGTTTGTACTTTTTTTGAGATTTTCTGTTTTTTGGAGGGAACTTCTTCTTCTTCCTCCTGTACCTCATCTCCAGGCGCTGACATCTCTGAAGTAAAATAAACATTTATCTACATGTGTATCTACTGCTGATAAAGATTTGATTTTGAGTACAAGAATACATCCTCATAAAATTTTTGCTTGAGATTTTTCTAAGTTTTTTCAGATTTCATCGTTTATCTTTGACTAGGCACAATTATTCTTTTATAACTCTTTTGCAAATTTCGGCAAAGGTTCTCTTGTGAAAAAAAAAAATTCTGAGGGATAGAATACATTAAAATATTTCTATGAAAAAAAAAAACAATTGTATACATGTACATTCATACACAAGTAATAAAGAATCATGTTACAGTATATGCATGCTGTATAAATAATTACCTGCTGACCATAGCTTCAACATTCTATCCCATGATCCACTGCAAAACTGAAAAACATAAAAATCATTTACTTGTATTTGCATTTGGCTTAATATTCAATTGAAGCTGTTCAAAAGTTTTTTTTCTTTTTCTGGTACAATCGGCTGTTTCATTACCTTGACAATTTACCATTTAAAATCAATGTTTCTTTTCTTCTGCATGTCAGGATGATCCATGTGGGATGTAAACTCAGGAGTCCACACAAAAAGATATAGGTATTTGGACAAATAAACAGACAAAAAGTCATTGCATTGAATACAGTGTATCTATAACTTGACTTCACTATCATCTTATAAACATTCGTGCAGAACACAACTTAACGAATATTTACCTTCAACAAATATTTACCTTGTCTTTATGAGTATTAATTGCTACACAGTCTACACTGCCAGCGTGACCTCTACATGCATGGACACACTCCACTGAATTTGATTCTCGATTCCACTGCCAAATAAGGATTGTTTGGTCATGTGACCCTGATATAAACTGACAGGTCTTGTCTTCATCTGTAAAAAATGTTTTTGTCATTTTATATGGGCAAGGACAATGACGTAAAAAACTTTTTTTGTTTGTTCTAAAACAAAAGCAATAATTAGCATTGTCATAACAATAAATAAGCTCACTTTTCCCAGAGGCTTACAGTGTATTTGTAAATGGGCCTTCATCTTCTCCACAGAGTATCTATGGAACAAAACTAGAAAATCTAAAAATCAAATAATTGGAACATTCTGCCACTGTTGAAATGATATTTTTAAAAAATATCATCTTTAGAATATATCTAACCCAAACTATGAAAATCAAAAATATCATTAAAATCCATTCAACAATACTTAACAGGATATTCAATGATGTTTTAGCAAGTTGTTAGATACATGTAAAGTATTACCTGAGGAGAGCCATCGAACACATTTGACAGGAGCAGAATGACCTGGAATGGTGAGGAGGGGCTGACCTTTAATATTCCATAACCTCACTGTGTTGTCATAGGAACCAGATAAAATGCTGAAATAAATCAAAGGTAAGATTATATAAATTGTTGTTAATCAGAACACAACAAAAGGCATGGACACTTTTTGTCGATAGGAAATTAAAATCAAAAGACGAATGAGTGGTACGCACAAACACAGTTTAAAAGTTATAAAACATGAAAATTGATAAAAAAAACTTAACTAAATGGTAGATTCAACAACTTAACATAAGAAGTGGAAGGTGGGCAATTTCTTGTACAAAAATTAATCATATATAACCTAAACATTATCAATCAGCAACGGTTACATTCTTGTATAGCTGGAAAACCAAAATATCATTCTCCAATGGTTATAACCTTGTATATTGATAACAAAAACAGAATTATTTACAAATGATTACACCTTTGCACAAAGATATACCCGATCATTACTTTTGTGGCAAGAATGGATTGGTCCAAATAGCTCAGATGGTAAAAGTGCCTGCCAAGACAGCAGATGTCTTTGGTTCAGTTCCGAGACTCACCGTGTTTTCACTTCCTGTTACAAAATTGGCAATCACTTAAAAGACTCATGGTAGTAAAGAGTCTTGTGTGAGGTTACCAGGGTGTGGAACTTAAAAAGTGTGGCTGGAACTGGTAAAGTTCCTCGATACATTTAGCTCAGATAATATTTTTAAAGATGTATCAAATCTTTTTGTAGAGTGTATGCCAAGATAGCAGATCTTGGGTTTGATTCACAGTCTTGCCTCATGTTATTTTTTCTCCTGCTACTTACCATTGGTTACACCCCTGTACAGAGCTAATCCAATCATCATGTAGGAGAGAGTTTTCATGTGTGGGTGCATGTGTTACACTACTTACCACTGGTTACACCCCTGTACAGAGCTAACCAATCATCATTTAGGAGAGAGTCTTCAGGTGTGGGTGCAGGTGTTACTGTAACAATACTTACCATTGGTTAAAACCCTGTACAGAGCTAACCCAATCATCATGTAGGAGAGAGTCTTCAGGTGTGGGTGCAGGTGTTACACTACTACCATTGGTTACACCCCTGTACAGAGCTAACCAATCATCATGTAGGAGAGAGTCTTCAGGTGTGGGTGAAGGTGTTACACTACTTACCATTGGTTACACCCCTGTACAGAGCTAACCCAATCATCATGTAGGAGAGAGTCTTCAGGTGTGGGTGCAGGTGTTACACTACTTACCATTGGTTACACCCCTGTACAGAGCTAACCCAATCATCATGTAGGAGAGAGTCTTCAGGTGTGGGTGCAGGTGTTACACTACTTACCATTGGTTACACCCCTGTACAGAGCTAACCAATCATCATGTAGGAGAGAGTCTTCAGGTGTGTGTGAAGGTGTTACACTACTTACCATTGGTTACACCCCTGTACAGAGCTAACCCAATCATCATGTAGGAGAGAGTCTTCAGGTGTGGGTGCAGGTTGTTGTTCAATGTACTCAATTTCAACCAAGGTTTCCTTGAAAAGATAGAGATTTGTTCTTTGTTACTATCAATACTTCCTCATTAAGCAATTATGGATTACAAATACTTTCTTTATTGATATACAAAACCACTGACACTGACAATTCTTCAAAGAAAAACCAAAAACTGTGAAGTTAAAAAAGATTTTGTCTGGTTTAACTATGGCTAATATGCCGCTAATTTGGGGCTTAAAATTAGGTCCCATTCCAAACGGAAAATAAAACACATTTCTCCAAATAAGACAAGAGGTTTTCCCCATTTTTTGTTTCATAAAAAGATGGATTCAGTTACTCACATGTTCTTCTTTCCCATCCATATGTATATAAAACCTTACTTCACCATTAAAAAATATTCCAGGGATTTTCCTACCCAAATTTAATACAACACTGTTTCAAAAACGTAAGGGGAAAATAGAGGCTCAAACTGAGTGCTGAAGGTATAAAGCTGTTAGAATTGAAAAAATAAATTACAAATGGGGTAGGGAGAAAAATTGACTGATCATGAAAGTTGAATACTGCCAATTCTGACAGTAAACTGGACCCTGAAAAATTCCTGTATTAAGCAAACTAAATTAAAAGGGCATCCTTAAAAATTTCCATTAAGAAGGTATGCACCGTTATTAGTTAATCCAAGTTCATCCGACATGAAAAGATCTATGGAAAAAGGGTAAGTGAACTCGGACCATACTGTATGTAAAACCAATAGACGATTTCCGAGATGTTTCATTTGATAGATCATAAGACTGCGGACATCACATACTTTGGCAACGTTTTCCATTGTGGCCTCACGCGTCACACAGGAAGCAATGGAAACATAACATAAAACCTTTCATTGATTATGAGGTAACAGTTCAAAAGTTTGCCGAGGTACATTTTGTACTTGATGTCTGTAGTCTGGTGTGTAAAATCAAGGTTTTTAACGGTTGATTCCGAGAGCTTGAAAATGGAATATTCCCAGTAAGAGATATTAAGCCGTATACAGTTTTCAAAGTAAATGGACGATGCCAGAATACTTTTGTATAATAGAACATCATGTATCAATGTCTGGTAATTAAAAAGTTTCAAACTTACTGTAGAGATTTCTTTTCCTTCCAAGTGCTTATCAAGTGGAAGTCGAATGAATTCACCATCAATCAAGAAATCAAATTTTACTTCTTCTGACTCATCTGTGTCATTTCCTTAAATGATACATAAATTGATACATAAAATGTTGAATTCCCAATTCTGAAGTACTTAAATTTATACCAAAATGTTAACCGATTTGAGCTCTTAAGGTATTAGGGTTATAATAACAATATCGGTTAAAAGCTAGAAATTATATACTTCCATATCTTGCATGTTTTTTTTTTCATATATTTTTTTAATGTTTCATTCAACTCACCATGAAAATGTATGGTACTGAACATTGCCGAAGTCATTCGTTCTCTGCTAACTTCGGGGAATTCAATTTTTCTGTTATCAAAACAACCAGAAGTAGAGTATTTACCCCTAATGCCTTAAACAAGGATATGGCACAAGACCAAACATAACCAAGGCATTTCAGTACTACACATTAAGGCCTATCTACATGTATAGTATAATGTCTTTTTCCATATACCATTATCAGGAACTAATGTAAACTAGAACTGCTCTAAAGTGATGAATTATACCCCCTACAGAAAAATCTGCTTTCAGAACTTCTTAACCAAATACTGTAACTATTATAGGTCAAAGACAAAGTCAAGGCTACTAGGTCAAATGTCTTGATATCAAAATATAGTACCCTTAGTGTTGAATATTTGTGTAGAAAATATGAATGGCCTACAATTGATAAAATGAAAGAAACCTTCTTTCAAAACTTCTTAACCCAAAATGCAACATAGGCCCAAAGTCAAGGTCAAGGTCACAAGTTCAAAAGTTATGATACTAAAATGAAGTACTCTTTGTGGTGAATGGGTGCAAGATATATGAAAGGCCTATCAATTACAGTATGAAAGAAACCTGCTATCAAAACATTTTAACCTAAAATGCTACATAGGGTCAAGGTCAAGATCATGAGGTCATGGTAAATAATGTACGTAGTACTCATTATGGTGAATGTACAGTATATATAAAACATGAAAGGCCTACCACTGACAGTATGAAAGAATTCAATTTTCAAAACTTCTTAACCAGACGGACTGACATACAGAGGGACAGACGTACAGGTTGATTCCTACATGTATATACCCACTCCTAAACTTTGTTTGCGGAGTAATTATTCATGAAATGTGTTATAATAACCAAAATGTTGACAGTGATGGAGCATTGCAATTTGATTAAAAATATGTTTACCTTTTAGAACACCATTTATGAGTGCACTCAATTGTATAGTTGTGACATCTGCAGGTACTGAGTAAGGTACATCAGGAATCGAATGTCTAAAAATGGGACAAAATTGTAGAATCAGTGAAAAAATCTTAGATGTGAAGAAATCATCAAACTAGACTAAGGCTACAAGAACAAGTCAGATTATACAGTTTGTTTGACTCTTTAAACATAATTAAACTTTTTGCTCAAAACTGAAAAGTGACCTTGACCCATATTTGGCATAAAGTCTCACAATCAGACTGGCAGTTAAGAAAAGCATAATATATATGAAGACAAGAGCACGTACTGAAAGATCCTGTGACTCTTAAAAGTTCTATATTCCATTTTAGCTTAATTTTCAGACTTTCTTGTTTAATTTCAGCTGCACTGAATTTTCTTAGTAACTATAATGTGCAATATTTATCTTAGTTACTAAGTTGGTGTATATTCTGAATCTGAACATGAGCTGAATATAAAACGCATGCTTGTACTGCAATTTATCTTATATCACAGGCACTTGTTACAAAAGAAATTAGTCCCTTTCTACTTAATCCTAAATCCCCCTACATCATATTGTACCCTCTTACCCATTAAGTGTGAAACGCATCAGTAAAAATCGGTCTGCTAATAATTTATTTCAACATTTTCTAAGGCTAGTCAAGGGAAAATAAAGCAGATCGACTACTGTCCTGCATGTAGATAAATGTCCAAAATAACTTTTGATATCTAACACAGCTCTGAACATTTAAAATAATTTGTTTACATACGACAACAAACGCAAATTCAACCCTTACAGCTCGCGGACAACTTGCTGGCCAGTGCGGAAGTAAAAACTCTAGAGATCAAGATTCTGAGTAGTTATAATAGCCGTATCGAATGTATATATATAGGATTGGCTGGAAAATTGTCTGTAAGCTGTACGGACTAGGTTGAATTTGACTTTGTAGTCTAATAATATAGCTTAAACTTGTTAAAAGTAAAATTATCCATAAAAGATAGAGCAGAAATAAACTGTAGAATAAATCTTATATACCAAACAAAGCTATTTCGAGTATAGTGTTTTGTGGTAGATATCAAATGATTGGACATATTTATCTACATGCAGGTGCTTAATAAGCTTTAGATGCAAAAGCGATGTATTACATCACATCACTTTTTCTAGCGCTAGTGCTTAAGGTATCTGATGTACAATTGGGCACTTTTTCTATGCCTGGTAAGGTACAATAAACTTTATATTTTCTGAAGGCTTATAATGCCCACTGCTCAGAAATAGTAATTTTGGGGCCAGAAAAACAAAGGAGAATAACTTATGAAGAATTAAAATTCTCTATATGACATAGGCAAAATAACAAAGTTGTACAAGAGTTTTTTCCCCTTTGGCTTTGATTTTTAAGACCTGGGAGTCTTATATCTGTACTCCGGGCATCATTAGGCCTTTTATTTTTTATTAAATGGTTTACGGGAAATTTTGAAAAAAAATTGAGTCGAGGGGCGAAAATAAAAATAAAATGAGAAATTTAACACAGTCGACCAAAAAAATAAAAATAAAAGAGGAAACGGATCATCTTTTTTTTATTTTTTTGAAACTTCCATAACAATTGATGCTAAGTTTGACTTTCTGTTTTTCGTACTGTTCACCTCTTTTTTTAACTTTTTACTGCATTCCTGGTTTTAATTAACACTGATCTTTTACATTCACCACGAATTGGATGACTGTTCACTTCCTCTTTTTAGTTTTTACTGCATTCCTTGTTTTAACTAGCTTTGACTTCTTACATTCACCACAAATTGGTCGAACAATCCCATAATTTTTACGCAATCTTTTAATATCTTCAGTATCCAACACGTCTGTGTCTCCACAATAAACGCAAATGTCGTCAAAAACAACAGTCTTCCCTGTAAGAACAGTTGTACTGCATGTGTTACTCAATTAAAAACGCTGAAACTTACAACCATCGATTAAACTTTGAAGTAGAAATGAAAATTACAAACCCGAAATCCTTTAAAACGGCGAAATCTACCGTTGCTCCAACTTCAGTTTGTCCCTCTATTAGAACCTTCAGTATAGATGTTTCGGGATCCGCATCGAGTATTTCATTAACATCATCACTTACGGTGAGGGACAGTTCAATTTTACGTATAGTCGATTTAGAGCTTATATGTCTCGATAGAGAATTGAAGCGTTTAAAAGATTCAATGATCGCAAATAATAAAAAAATTATTTTGCGAGCTGACAGTTTAAGACGGTCGGTGGAAAGTATAAAAATAAAAGGAGACATCGCCACTTTTATTTTTATTTTTTTTCAGAAGAAATTAGAGTCGGCGCTCCCGTAAACCATTTAATAAAAAATAAAAGGCCTTACCTTTCAGAAAATATATAGTTTATAGTACCTTACCAGACATAAAATTTACCATAGTTTACAATGGAAATTATTAAAACGATTTGTAAAATGACTCAATTGTACAACGGATACCTTAATATTTTCTCTTGAAATATTAGCACTGGAAAATGTTGAAAATACCGTTTGAAGCGGTCACTGCTTTTTACTCGTGTTTTATACCTTGGATAAGAGGGTACAATACGATATAGGGGGATTTATATTATAATTATATTTATCTATATTTATCTATATTTATTACTATTAATTATATTTTCATTATAAAATATTTAGGGACTAAATTTTCTCACGTAACAAGTGCCTGTGCTTATATTGATCGAATTACTAGTGATCCCAATATGACAAACTTTATTAAACGATAAAACAAAGCTATATTATTATTATATATAACTGTTTGGTTCATACTTTTCCTGCTTTGTGAAGAATTTAGCTTGCACATGTGGTGTGTTGTCCTCCATTGTTGCTCGGGTTCGTTGTTCACTCGAAACCGAAAGTAGGAAACGTGCACCTGCATAATCAAGTTTTTCATAATTTCATTCAGTCTTTGTAAGTAATATCAATGTACATTTATGTTGCTAACTTCTTCAGTTGAAATGATACTTACATCGTATAGAATATTTTGAATGCCATGAAGAATAATTTAAATCCCATCGATGTCTCATAATCATGACTTGGTAATACACGTTCAATTTTGGGGGATTCCCCTCAGACACCCCTGTCAGAGATGTCATTCATGTTATTGCAAATTTTCTAAATCAATGTATTCATCATTTAATGAGTACCCTGTATTAAATCCCTTTTGGAGTTCTGGAATGGGGCGGTTTTGTTATATGCTGCTATTGACTGATGCCACTCGCCCATGCATGCAAGTTGTACCTGACTGTTGCTAATTCAGACTTCTGGCAAGGGGGTATAGTCAAAAGCAGCATAGTAAAATAGCTCCATTTGAGACACAGTCACAATGGCCCATGAATGTGTAGATCGAATCACAGTATAACCTTCTTTATCTTCATGTGCCGCAGTGACTAGTGTAAATTGTGCCCGGCGATTATCGCCAACATCGGCAACATCATTGCCAGACCCTTCCTATTATGATCATCAATCATGATTTTGTTAATCGATCATAATCGGTAAATTTAAAACATCATAGGAATGAAATAATTGCATCATTAAAACATATTTTTACTAGAGAAACAGTTCAATACGTCGCACTAATAATTAATATAAGTCAACTGATATATCTTGACTTAGGTCAGTATGTATACTCATATGAAACATTTTGCCAAGTTTCCATAAAATTTGCTGTCAATAAAAAGTAAATTATGGACAAATCATGAAATATTTTACAGTTTTGCAGTGCATTATAAGAATCTTTTTTTTTTTTTTTATTTTTTTTTTCACATCTACAGATACAACAGTAATAAAGAAGTAGTATACTAGTAATATGTAATAGAAAATAATATATTAGTAATATTTAGGAATATAGTACTGTTATGCAAAATATGATTACTATTTTGTAGAAGTGATTTTTTTTTAGGGGAGGGGGGGGGGGGTCCACATTCACGCACACAATTACACTGCAATAGACATTATGACTTTAGGATAGAAAAACATTCAGTGTGTTTCAAAAAAATAAATAAAAGCTGCATGGATAATTTATAAAAAGGGAATTATAATCACAATGAATATATTCTAAGAAAAAGTTATGAAGTATCTTCAAAAAAAGGTTGCCAGTTTGACCAGATTTGATAAAAATGATGTAGTCTAAAGTGTCGAAGTGCAATTGTTTTTTCAAGTCTATATTTCAATTTTAAGACATTTATAAGTTGACTAGTGTTAACAGGTTTATTTTTCTTTAAATTTATATAAATATACTGTTTAGTTGATAAATAGATGAAATTGATAGCAATATTATTTCTAGAAAAAGATTCACCAAAAAGAATTTTTTTTGGTTCAATCTCTATTTCCAAATTAGTTTTGTTTTTTATTATTAGAGCTAGCTCTGTCCATAAATTCTGTACAAAAGGACAATTTAAAAATACATGAGTTATAGATTAATTGTCTGCATTACAAAAATGGCATGTTTCATCATTAGTTACCTTAATTTTTTTCAAATATGTACCGATTGGAAGGATTCTGTGTATAATTCTAAATTGAAGCCACTGTAATGAAGAATCAGAGGAAATTTTGAAACATATTCTGAAAATTTCTTTTATGTCCAAGTTAGAGTTTAGAGTACTATTCCACTTTTGTATTGCAGTAGGTACGAGACTATTGGAATTAAGAATATGATAGAAATTCTTACAGCCTCTTTCATTCAAGTTTAATGAAAAAAAATGGAAAGGTTTATATGGTAAAAGTGTGTGTTCATCTATAGAAAGTGGAGAGAAGTTTAATTTTCGGAGTAGTTTCATAATTGTAGACTGAATTCCATTATAGCGAAGAGGGCATATGTTTAAAATATTAAACTTGATTTCAAACTCATGTTTCTTTAAGAATCCATTTTTGTCAAAAAAATCTCCAAGAATTTTAATACCCTTGGAATACCAATCTTCATAAAAGATATGTTTATTATCTATAAGAATTAATGAATTAAACCATATAGGAAGTGAATTAATATTGTCAACATAAATCTGTGTGTCAAGTTGTTTTTTCATGATCTTGAGCCATGAGCTGAATGTGTCATGCCAAAAAGGATTTTTACTTTTCTTTATAAGATCTTTCACAAATGAATCTCCCAAGCTAAAGAGTTTACATGAAATATTTTCTCCATATATGCATTCAAAGATAGGGAACCATGATTGACCCCCCACCATTATTCTTTTTATCCATGAACATTTTAAAGAGGTTATAAAGTTTTCTAAATTAATCATTTTTAATCCACCATTTAGGTGATCCTGTGTTAAAATATCTCGTTTAACTCTATCAGAATTAGATCCCCAAATAAAATGGAAAAACATTTTTTAAAAGACTTTATATAGTGAACGGGAGGGTTTGGAAGGGAGATAATTAAATGGTTAAGTTTGGGAATTATTATAGATTTTAAAACAGTAACTCTTCCTATAGGGGTTAAAATCCTTTTTTTCCATTGTGAAAGTAGAGCATTTATTTTTGGAATTTGTTTACTGTAGTTCAATTCCACCATTTCATTAAGATTTACGGAAAAATGAATACCTAATAAACAAAAATCGGTAGAGTTCCAATCAAGCTTCCATCTGGTGTGATGGAAGACCTGATTACTGAATTTTTTTGAGCCTATCCAAATTAACTTTGTTTTATCACAGTTTATTATAAGAATCTGATTTTAATCGATAATCAATCGAAAGGCTTATCTGATTACTGTTAATTGGTTTTTATTCGTCAGATACCAATTTTCGTCATTTTCGTCAGTGCTTTCCTTGACGAAATTACGTACTGACAAATATGAATACTCCTGACAAAAAATAGATTGTTACTGAGTAAGGAAAAATTGAATCAGTATCTTAGTAAACTTAAATATAAACCAGGGGCACTGCGGAGGAGGGAGGGAGAAGCTGAAGATATTGTTTGAATAGTGTTATTACGAAACCTAAATGGCAATGAAAACTAAATATGAACACAAGGTCGCATATAATGTACTTCTAATTACAAAGTAAGATGTTTTCACAGCAAGGTAGGCGATATACACGTCTTTAATTGTTTGTTGACCGATAATTGTTAAACAAACAATGAAAACAAGCACATACGACGGATTTGACTATTTGATGGTGGATCTAAATGTTAAGTTGGCATTTGAAAAGACATATTTACATTTTAGGGACCCTTGGATGACGAATTTACGTACTGACGAAATGGTCATTTTAAACGAATTGACGAAAATTGGTACTGACGAAAATAAAGCAATTTACAGTAATCAATTTTGATTTCTCCATCTGATTAATCAATTTTGATTACTCCATCCGATTCCCAACACTAGCAGTGACTGTGTTTGAGAATCGGAACTTGAAAGGTTTAAATCCTGTATTGTGAATGGAACATTTTGTGTGATGAATGGAACATCTGTTTGAAAAATTATCTTTTCGCATTTGGTAATATATATCTTATTATTTACACTGTTTGACTACATGTTGCTGATCAATATTTTTAGTGACTGTTACACTTTAATGATGTAATTATATTTGATATTTATACAGATAAAGGGAAAGGTGAGAAAGATCAGCAGCAATGACCGATATCTCGCAGTATATACTACCGTCTGAGACAGAGGTGGTACTGCTAGACTGTGAGACGGCATTTAACGGTCTGACCGTGCAAGAGAAGAAATACTCTCATTATCTGTCACAAGCATCTTTTTATGGAGGACTTATCTGCCTCTTTCAGGTACATGTTTATTATGTGATTATCACAAAATTTGTAATCAACTGTGGTTTTTTTTTTTCAGAATAAGGCCAGTGAGATAATTTTTAGCCGAGTTGCAAAACTCGGCTCTTAATTTGATGTGAGACGGGCGGGCGGGCGGGCGGGCAGGCGGGAGGGCGTCAACAATTGGTTTCCGGACTATAAGTCAACTACGAAAGAGGCTATAACAATGAAACTTCATACACTTACTCACCATTAGTCAAGGATGAGCCCTATTGATTTTGGGGTCAAAAGGTCAAAGGTCAAGGTCACAGGACTCAGATGATTGAAAATGGTTTCCGGACCATATTTCAGCCTGTATTGCACCTATAATCATGAAACTTGCCAGAAATGTTTCCCTTGAATCAAGGATGAGGCCTATTGATTTTGGGGTCAAAAGGTCAAAGGTCAAGGTCACAGGACTCAGATGATTGAAAATGGTTTCCGGACCATATTTCAGCCTGTATTGCACCTATAATCATGTAACTTGCCAGAAATGTTTCCTGTGAATAGAAAATGACCAGTTTTGATTTTGGGGTCAAAAGGTCAAAGGTCAAGGTCACAGGACTCCGATGATTGAAAGTGGTTTCTGGACCATATTTCAGCCTGTATTGCAATTATAATCATGAAGCTTGCCAGAAATGTTTCCCATGGATCAAGGATGACCACTATCAATTTTGGGGTTAAAAGGTCAAAGGTCAAGGTCACAGGACTAAGATGATTAAAAATGGTTTCCCGACTGAATTTGAGCCTGTATTGCACCTATAATCATGTAACTTGCCAGAAATGTTTCCAGTGAATAGAAAATGACCACTTTTGATTTAGGGGTCAAATTGTCAAAGATCAAGGTCACAGGACTTAGGTAATTGAAAATGGTTTCCAGACCATTTTTGAGCCTGTATTGCACCTATAATCATGAAACTTGCCATTAATTTTGGGGTCAAAAGGTCAAAGATCAAGGTCACAGGAAAATCTGTATCCTTGAAAATATATTACACGCTGATATAGAATAAAGAGAAGACCATTTCTTGATCCAGAAATTTTCATTTAGGACCACAAAATGTTGTTACAAACCATACACATTTCATGCTAGTCTGCATATTCATACTTACATTCCAGTTTTGCAACTCGGCATTTTGCATCTTCGATGCATTTTGAGCTTATTTGTCATTTCATGTGACATTTTCTTATGTAGAATATTTAACAGATGTCATGTCACTTAGAACCATTATATGGTATGGTAAAAAAAAAAACATAAAAGAAAACAGTCTAATACAAAAAATACATTTATTTAAGGCAAATGAACAATAAAAATCTAGCAGACCAAAAATATCCATTCATGATGATTTATATGTTCCTCAAATTAGAACCAACTGTTTGCATGATGTGTGCTATGTATCTCTCGATAAATAAATCAGGCATATTGTATTATAGATGAAATGAATTGTGTGCTAAATACACTTTATTATACAGACATCACCAGAGTCTCCTGGGATATTCCTGCTGCTCCAGAAAACCTTCGGTGGTCAGTCTGTAACAGATCTACAGACGGCAGCAGAGGCCAATGGTGTTTCACAGGAGGAATTCAAGGTTACTCTCACCACTTATGATTTACATCATTCAAATTGTTGTTTTGTATTAAAAATTAAAAAAAATTTATGTAGTTTACATGAATGTCAATAAATGGATCAATTCAAAGGTTTAAATCATAGGTGCAACATTATTTGACTTCTAAAGTGTAAATGTAATGTTTGTGTGATTAGACAAAAAATGTGTTTAAACTTTATGCCACATGTTCATATCCATTGTACTTTACATATTTGTAATATTAAAATACACAAAATCACTACTGCTCTGCTCGTTATACAGGCTTTGTTAGTATATGCAGCAGGGTTCTATTCCAACATGGGGAACTATAAATCTTTTGGAGACAGTAAATTTATTCCTAATCTACCAAAGGTCAGTATTCTTTTTTACACTTATGATACATGTATTACCTTTGACCTGTGTTAAATTATCTGCATTATTGGATGATGTTATTATTTCATTTGCATGATTATCTTGGTATCAGTATAAAAATTTCATCAGGACATAAATGAAAAAAAATCATACAAATTTCATTTTAGAAAGTCTTGTGATTTATCTTTATCTCTGATTCCCTGAGCATTAAGGTATTCAACTTCAATGAGAGAAAACATCGTTCTCTTTGTACATGTTGTAGAGAATGCTACATGTATTTACACTAAGGGAGTACTCTTCTCACACAGTGGTCTATTTGGTAATCCCTGAATATTTCCAATTATAAAATCCTCAGTAGTTATTCGGATATTATGAATATGTGAACACATTACATGTATATACCTAAAGCGTTCCGTTAGGGTACTGGATCCTTAAGGTTTGGATGTTTACCAAAATCATGAAACATTTTTACTTCCTAGACTTACAAAGCACATAATTTGTTAAAAAATAAACATGTATTTGTATTTGGTTGCACAGGAGAAGTTTGAGGCAGTTGTTATGAGCAGTAAGGCTGCATCAGATGACAGTGCTATGATGAAGACTCTGTGGAACAGTGTGTCAGATAGAATGTTCTCGTTACAGAACAGACAGAGGGAACTGGGGTTAGGAGATAAGGTAATACACATACTGTGGATTGGGAGATAAGGTAATACACATACTGTGGATTAGGAGATAAGGTATTACACATGCTGTATACAGCTTTGAGCAGCCTTGTCCTACTTTTCCCTGTAGTTCATAAATGTGTTTTAAAGGCCCAGTCTATCTAATTACAAATTTGGTGAAGTAATCCTTTATCAGACCTGCCCACTTTTACAATTTTGGCGTAATTTTTAGGATTTTTGACCTCATATACACCCTACGCTTTTTGCTGCTCATTTTTTCGCCTAAAACATATTTCCAATCAGCATTTACTTTTAAAACCATTTTAGATAAACAGTTTCGCCTGTATAAATTCATTGTAAGTTGAGGGTTTGATATTGTATAAGCAATAGTGTAAATGATTTTTCACAAATTGTAAAAATGTCAAAGTAGAAAAAAAGACGATGCTTTTTTTCTCAAAATTACAATCAATTGTTCAAATTATGCTTAACTTCCCTAAATTACACTTTCTTAAGCATAATTTTACACGTTTGATAACAAACAGGTAGGCAGGTCTGCTTTTATATAATTTCATTTGTCCAACTTGAAATTGCCCTAGTGCTATTGGATGAAAAGGGTGAACATAAAATTCACTGTATTAATTATGCTATTTCTTTGTCAGCATCATTTAAACTTAGTATTTGTTTAAGTATTTAGAATATTGAATGAAGACTTAAAATTATTAGAGAGAATACTTCATGATTTGAAATAATGTAATGATTATTTAAAAAAAAAGCATAGCAAGTTTATTAATGACCTAGAATTTAGATTTTGTTTATATATGTGTATATTACAATTTTCTACTTACAACTATTCATGTTTTATGACCTACTTTAACATCTGTATTAAATTTCAGGGAACCACAACTTACTTTTCTTCAAATTGTGATGAAGGTGATGCTAAGATTTGTCAAGAATTTCTAACTTCAAAGGTATGCTTTTTTGGAAAAATATGAATTTAATATTTCTTCCCATCATAGCAATAGTTTTATGGCTCCATATAAAAATTCTTTATTTGTGTAGAAAAAAAAAGCCTGCACTGAGATATTATTGTACTACATAATAATTTGTATGTTACAGGATATAAGTGCATACAATACAAGGTTGTTTAAAACATCAGAGGGAGGAAAGACAGTGTATGAGGTCCGTCTAGCCAGTGTAGAGACTGATAGTAAGTACTGACTGGCCAATGTAGAGACTGATAGTAAGTACTGATTTACTGACTAGCCAGTGTAGAGACTGATAGTAAGTACTGACCGGCCAGTGTAGAGACTGATAGTAAGTACTTACTGGCCAATGTAGATACTGATAGTAAGTACTGATTTACTGACTAGCCAGTGTAGAGACTGATAGTAAGTACTGACTGGCCAGTGTAGAGACTGATAGTAAGTACTTACTGGCCAGTGTATAGACTGATAGTAAGTACTGATTTACTGACTAGCCAGTGTAGAGACTGATAGTAAGTACTGACTGGCCAGTGTAGAGACTGATAGTAAGTACTTACTGGCCAATGTAGATACTGATAGTAAGTACTGACTGGCCAGTGTAGAGACTGATAGTAAGTACTGACTGGCCAGTGTAAAGGCTGATAGGTTTGTAGTAAAAAAGAATTTTAAAAATGACTGACAAGCTAGTGTATTGTCTGATATTAATCTTACTATAACATGGCTTAAACTTTGTTTCCTCTACGATACTTGCCATGTTGTACTTTGAGAGTATCTTATAGTAACAGAAGTTCAAGTTGCTTTTTAATAAGATTTGAATGATAGTACAGTACTAACTTCACTGACTAGCCAAGATAAAGATTATACTGATTTTAATTTCTTTTACAGATAGTGATATACCAGGATGTCCAAAGGGAACCCTAGGGAATCATGAATTCACACCGGCCACTGGTGGTCAGTCGGTCATCTTCAGGGTTACCAGGGGAGACTACTCCCCTCTCATGTCTCATGTTGTCAAGAATCTCAGGCAGGCTAAGGTGGGCTCATTTCTTACATACAAAGACTGATAACAATGTACAAAAATGCAGTTTCAGGGATTTTCAAGGCCATTTTTAGGCTGATTATTGGACTTCTTCTCTATGCAGAAAAGACCTTTATTTTCAAAAATTGAAACACTATAACAATATACTTATTGTTTTTCACACATGTACATAAAGTTAATGCAGTTCAATTCCAATCTTACATTCTGAAAAAGAAATCAAAATTAAATTTTTTAAAATGTTTATTTTTGAAAATCTCAAAATTTGCCTGAAAATAGATTAACATTATTGTATATTGACCATATGGTACCGGGTACTTCTCTATTTGTTCCATAGGAATTTGCAGCCAACGATAATGAGAGATCCATGTTGGAAGATTACATAGAAAGTTTCACTACTGGATCCATACCCAAACATAAAGACGGATCTAGATTCTGGATCAGGAATAAAGGACCTATAGTAGAAACGTAATCATGCATTACTAATTGTTATGATGGATATGAAACATAGCAAAGTTATTCTATGGTTGTCTCATTATTTTAGACTCTTTAACCATTTTCATAAAGTCTTTAATGTTGACTTGCAAGTCATTGTTATACATGTATGTAAGTAAATATGTAAGAAGAGAAAAAAAAACCTGATACTTGTAGAGAGGTCACTTATTCAAAACAAGATCAAGAATACATGTACAAATATTTCAGTTATGTTTTGTGTGTAACTAACATAGAAATATTTCCTGTAATAAATGATCATATCTACATGTATGTATATTCAATGTACCCCTTTCTCTATACGCTATCAAATGAATTTTGGGAATATTTGTAACCACCCTGACCAGCTGCCTGATTGAAGTTCTAAAAGCAGATCTCATGTCGTATAAGGAATAGGCATTCTTAAAGCTCATTCATCCTTTCAAATACCTTTCTGAGTCACTCTGGTCTTCTCTTGAATAAGAACATTTTTAAAATGTGAACAATTTGATCATTTTAATCTTGGTTGTGAATAATATACCATTATTTTTTTCAGGTATATAGGGTTCATAGAGTCATACAGAGATCCTTATGGTGTCAGGGGAGAATTTGAAGGTATGTGTGACCCTCAATACAATACTAGACTTTTTAGATTTAGTGAGATATTATTGTACTTAGATAGACTGAGTCCAGTATTGGTTTACTGAAGTCCTTTAATGATCTATGTCTATGCTTTCTTCTCAGGTTTTGTGGCAGTGGTGAACAAAGAAATGAGTGCCAAGTTTGCTGCTCTGGTAGAGAATGCTGAAAAACTACTCAACCTCCTACCCTGGCCTCCAGCGTATGAAAAAGACACCTTTCTCCGACCAGATTTCACATCCCTCGATGTTCTCACATTTGGTGGATCGGGAATCCCAGCAGGCATTAACATTCCTAACTGTAAGTAAATATCAAATTTGAGAATGAAGTGACAAGAAAGCCAACATAACATTTTTATCAATTTAAAAGCTCAGTTTTATTTGCTCATACTCCAAAGCTACTCTTCTTCTTCTTCTTCCATGAAGTGCTGGGCTGGATGAGCTCTAGAGAGGATTGATGATAATGTAAATAAATGATTTTGAAACTTTATGTAATAAAATAGTTATTTTACTTTTACCTCGATAAATACAATGGTTTAGCTCCCCTCGAAAACAAGGGTAGCTAAACCATTGTATTTAAAAGTAAATAACTGTATAGTAGTCACATGTACATCAAGATCAGTGGTTAATCTTTTTTGTCACCTTAACCTTTAAGATAGGGTATTGTGGTTAAAAGGGATGGTTTTAAAAGCATTTTGAACTTCAAGACAAAGTGAGGGACAAGATCGCATCATTAAGGTTTAACAAGTGTTATAGGAATAATTGTAAACCATCTTTTATTTGCGACATCTTAAGTTGGCAAACATGAGTGAAGTGACTGGTTCGCGGCGCTTTAATTTCACGAAATTGTATGTACGTAACTTACTATACATGTGTTAGGACGTACATGTGTTAGCGGCGTTTTATTTTCGCGAATGGAAGGACCTCGCGAATATTGCAAACATAAAACACTCGCGAATAAAAGACGATTTACAGTACCTGTTCTGGAATAGTCTTTAATTTTGATGAATGTGATCTCATTCCTTTATTTACATGTATTTCAGATGATGATATACGCCAGAATGAGGGGTTCAAGAATGTTTCCCTGGGTAACGTTTTGACATCTGGATATAAAGATACAAAAGTCAGTTTCCTGGATGACACAGACAAGGTACATGATTATTGTTGCTTATTTCATAACTAATACACTCAGTATGTGCCTGTATATATGTCGAATGACTGACAGAATTGTTGATGTTTTTGCTAATTGGTGCTGCTTCTCCATTTATTTTGTAGTGACTTTGATGTACATGTAATTGAATAGATTTGTTTGTCCTACATGGCCATTTTTGTCATTTTATATTGCATCTTTATGAATCAGTCAACCTGGAGAAAAACAAACAAAAAATAACAACATGCATAAGATAAAAAAAAATGTCTATCATATAATTTGAATGGACAGCGAACATAGTTTTGAGTCCAGATTTAAAATTGTAGATGTCCTTTTTTTCGTTGACAGGAGCTTTACACTAAACTGAAAGTAGCATCATTTGAAGTACAAGTTGGTCTTCATGAGTTACTTGGCCATGGTAGTGGAAAATTATTCATCAAGGTTGGTAATAGTGTTGATTGTACTTTGGAGTGAATATTTCTCAAAATTTGTGATTAATTTTATTATTGTATCATATGTATATGGTAAAATCTGCATTTAACAAGTCTTTAGATACAAATTCAAATTTAATATCTTCATTTATTTATATAGGCAATTTTGAAGCTTTGTGAGATTAATTAATTTTGAGTACCAATTATTATTCTGAAGTTAATCATGGTTATGTAAGGTGAGGTCTTGAAATGCCCCATTTCAAGAGGCTTTCCTAAAAAATTGTTAAAGGGGTTTGGAAATAAAAATGTTAAAAAAGAAAAAAAAATTTTGAAGTGTTAGGCGTTAAGCTAAAATTTTGCCTTTAATAATAATACTTAGATTTTCAAATACACTGCTCATACATTGATGCAGTATGTACTTATGCCCTGTTTACATGACAGGTTTAATGCGCATTAAATCGAATTTAATGCGCATTAGATTTTGCCGTGTGAATGCAAAGCGAATCTAATTCGCATTAAATCTGGCACATGCGTATATGATTTACTAGAATTCTACAGTACATTTCTATCATAACTGGGCACTTTTAATCACCCTCGGACCTCGAAACATAGAATAAGAGGTAAAAATACTTGATTTCATTCACAATGAACCCTGTAAGTAACTGTACTGCGTGTCTTAACTTACGTAGAGTAACATTATATTATGACGTCATTTTATCTCACAATGACGTCATGCAATGCATGCATAAGCCCAACTTACGAAGAGGTAAATTATTATGAGCAAAACAACATACAGGCATGCATTCGACCCTTTTACTATCTAAAGTATACGGCTCTCAGTGCAAATGTACCAAAATCTAATGCGCATTGGAATGTGTCGTGTGAACGCAATGCGAGTCTAATTCACATTAGAATAAAGCGCATCAAATCTAATGCGAATTAGATTTAATGCGCACTCGTGTGAACAGGGCATTATACACTGTAAATGTACATGTATGTAGCATTCATTTTTTTAAAAGTTCATGATTATTTTTTTTTAATAAACAAACAGATAGAGTTCAAATTAGGAATTTTTAAATCAAGCAAGTTGTACTTTTAAGGTACATTACTAGTTTAAGAAAATCTAATTACATGAGTATGGGCTTTCAGGATGATGACGGAAAATTTAATTTCGACCATGAAAAAGTCATGCACACAGAGACAAAAGAGAAGGTAAGTGTGAATAGAAGAAGTGTTGCTACACTGTATATGTATTTTCTTGATTGAAAGTACATGTAAATGATTATACTCACCATAGCCAGCTTGAGTTTCAGCTATGCATTTCTTTAATAGAAGTTAGAAAAATTTGTAATTCTACAGAATGAAGACAAATTCTGAAATCATTTAGCGATATTTTGACAATGAAGACACAACTACTGTTTTGACTGAGCAATGATTATGTATTTGTACTTTACCCATGACTTTACTTATTACCTTGTTACTACATAAAAATACTGAAAAATGGACAGACTGACTGAAAGACCAAGAGGAAACTAAGAGCATTGCCAGTAAGGGACTTGAAAATATGCATTTACATGTACATGTATATGAAAATTGTCTTCTTGTTTTGTAATTCTAAAAGGTATTTTTGACATTACATGTATACTATGGTTCTCAATCTCTTAAATCTGAGGGAAAAGAAATGTAATGGCATAAGCTAAATATTGCTCCCTTTAGATCGAAACCTGGTATGAGAGTAAAGAAACCTGGGACAGCAAATTCTCCACTGTGGCATCAACATACGAGGAATGCAGAGCAGAATGTGTAGGCATATACCTTTGTCTTAGTACAGATGCACTAAGGTAAGTCTACTTTATTATGCCTCTATCCATAAAAGGTTCTCCCATCAGTCTGTCCCAAAATCAGGCCTTTACAATAGACCATTTTCCGATCTTTTCATAGAACCAAGAATGTCCGAGTCAACATTTTTTGGTCTAATTTTCTATAATGACGTCACTGTTAAAAGACACAGTTCCATTGTTGCATGACAACAATAAAAAGCGTAAAAAATTCCCACCTTGGACATTTTTCGTTACTTTGTCAGCCATTAATGAATTTCGACAAGTGGTCTATTCCTACCAAACCCTTGGGCGGATTACCTTGAAACGTGTTATACATGTATATACATGTACAATGATAGATGTACATTAAAAGGAAAGAAAATGATTTCTAAAATTTATTCAGGACTTATGATCCCTGGACTCCGATTTTTTGTGTGAGTTTATTATACATGTACATGTATGTGAGCTATTGTCCTAGTGTGCAGTCTGTCGTTGTTGATCCATTCATCCATACATTATTCTCCAGAACTACAGAAGGTATTTTGATGAAAAATGGACAGAATCGAATTACTAATGTTCCCCTTCTAATGGCATACCAACACAGAAATGTTAAAAAAGGTGAAAGGTCTTGATTTTGTACATTCTTACCTTTGTCTGAATAATAAGTGAGAAAGTATAGATGAAATTTGGACATGATGTGTCCATTTATTATTATTATTTATGTACACAGTGCCGACTTTAAATAAATAAATATTACTTACTTATGATGTTGGTTGGTATTGATGAATTACTTGTATTCCCTAATTGTTAAAAGTGTTGTTTAAAATAATGTTTTTGATAGAAAAGTACAAAGTATCAGAATATCTTAGGGTATTTTTTGTTTATATTTAGAAGGTAAATGGCCATAAGGTGAGCAATATGGGCCTGCTTGGGCCTCTTGTTAATTATAAAGAAAGAGTACATGTACTAGTATGTCGTCTGATTTTTCATTTCTTCTGTATTTTGTCTTCCCAATTTCTCCTGTGTCCTTGGATACATTGAAAGATCTCTACATGTAGATGTGCATGAAGGAAAGGAAATGCTGTACAAAATTTATTACAGGAGTTATGGGCCCTGGACTTAAATATTTTTATGTGTAAGGTAACATAGTTTTGTCTTAGATCGCAACTCCTCCTTAAACCCTTTGATAAGTTTGATGAAACTTGGTACATGTACAATGAAATATTACTGAAAGATTAGTTTCTGGGCAGGGTCATTTGTGGCACATTGAAACATCTAGTTTTTTCAACTTCTTTTAAATTCAATCAACATAATGAAATCTTAGTAATCAGTCATTGACTCATTAATTTTTTCAACCATTTAATTTACTTCAATCATTTAATCGCTACACAATGAAAATTATTGCACCGTCTGTATGGAAAGGATTGTTGGAAATCTTTTGTACAGAGAGATAAGAAAATTTTGCATGCCATCAGTATCATTAAGACCTGAAAACATGAAAATTTCATACCAACAAAAGTGAAATATTTTTTAATACTTCAAACAAAATTAATTAATATAGCAGGAACAATTTCTTGCAAGTCATATCAGGGAACAAATTGTTTGAACTACTTTAAATTACATGAATTTTGAAAGCTAAAGTAACTGTTTTTCCCTTCACAAAGTTATAATTTCCTTCACAAAGTTATAATTTATCTTTGGACAAAATGCTCTGGAAATACATGAAAGAGTTACATATCATTATTATACATGTATGTACATGTATGTTTGTCTGTTTATAAACTAGGATATTTGGTCACACCGACGATTCTGCTGATGACATTATTTACATTAACTGGTTGAACATGGCTAGAGCTGGACTACTGTCACTGGAATTCTATTCACCAGAAACTGGACAATGGAGACAGGTCATGATATTCTATTTCATTCTAAAAATATAATTTTCATAAGTAATTTTGTATCCAGGTTTAAGTGCATTACAATATTCTTTTGAATTGGGATCAATTTCTTAATTAGTAATGATGAAATCTTGAAACTTTTTTTCAGGATTCAGAATGTTTGTAGCAAGTAATAAACTACTTGTACATGTAGTAATTGGTACTGTTTACAAAAAAAGATAATTAGAGTATCATTTTGGACTTTATGGCATACTCTGATAGGGATTCTTGACATGTTAAGAAAGCTTCGATGAAAATTGTAATTTCATGTCATTGAACCTTCTCCATTTTTTACAGGCCCATATGCAGGCCAGGTTCTGTATCCTACGTGTAATGTTAGAGGCTGGCAATGGCTTGGTGACAATAACCAAAACAACTGGTGCTGATGGTAAAGAGGACATATTACTGAAGTTAGACAGATCCAAAATTAACACAGTCGGTAAATCTGCTATTGGAAACTTCCTCAGAAAACTACAGGTGATCATTATATGTCGATTTTTATACATGTACTTGTGTGTACACTATCAGTATGAATTTTACATCAGTATAGTGTTCTTTTTTGGAGGGGATATTTTTGTCAATATAATCATGATCATGTAGATCAGTAAATATTTCCATATAGAATGAAAAGAATAGTGTCAAATATTGATATTTGAAAAGGTAAGTCCCAGGACTTGCCACTTCTAAAGATGGCAAGTCTCAGGTAAGTTTGGCGACTCTAAAAGAAACGTTAATGAATTCCATTGTACAGTAACAACTGATTTGATGATGCATTAAATTGTCTCTTATGCAGATATTTATGTATTCCTTATATCTGTATATCATGAAATAACTTTTAAAAATGTGCTTGCTTGTGCATCTAAAATCTAGGTCTGTCTCCTTATTATATTGTTTAATAACTATTGCATGTGATCCCCTAGTTGAAAAATGGTACAATACTGTCAATAAATTCAAAAACTTACAATTCTTTAAAGAATTTCCCTATTTTTCACAATCTGATATATACATGTACATGTACATGTATTAATGATTCTATGGTATTGGCTATTTAGGTCTATAAATCCACCGGCGATGTACAATCTGGGAGGAAGATGTACGATTATTACTCAGACGTACACGACAGAGATGAACCTCACTTCCTTTCATTACGATCTGTGGTACTGGCCAGAAAACAGCCAAGGAAAATGTTTGTCCAGCATAATACTACGCTGAACGGTAATTTGTTATTCCATGTTTATAAATTCATACTGTAGATTGAGTTTTGCAACACAAGCTTTGAAGCTGTCAATTTTTTTTCTAGATTTATAGGCCCACATTAGAATACTGCTGCGTGATAGGAATTGCATTTACCTTACATTCTGCCTGTCTACCAATGATTTGGTTGTAATTTTAAAATCAGTTTTAAAGGTAGAAGTTTTCTTTATATTGAAAAGACCACAAGCTGATTTTTATGATGGAGCCATCAATAATATACTAGCCGTTCACTTCTGCCAATGTATTTTATTGTTATGCCACAACAGAACTGCATTTTTAAAAGGGACAATAAATAACAGTTCCAAAAAAAGTCAGGACATTTTGAGCAATCTGTAGCTTCACTTTCTTGTATACAAAGTTTGACAATTAACAGTAGCAGTGTAGCTGTTGCTTGACTTTTGTTAACATGATATCGCAACTTGAAAATAAGATTTTCATTTTTCCTTTATTGTTAATATTCATGTACCCTCAATAAATAAAATTTCAGGTGATAATGTCCAGCTAACCAATTACGAGTGCAGTCCAGCAGCTTTAGTCCAATCTTTCGTGGACAGATTTCCTTCCGACTCTGTGGACCAAATGATTAGAGCTCTTTGGGAGAAGGAAAAACCTTTCTTCACAGACTGATGATTAGATCGTGAAACGTTCTTATATTTAGTGTCATGGACCAATCATTTGTACAAGTTATTGTAGATATGGATTATTTAATTGAAGTGAACTAATCCTGACTGTGTTTGTTTTCTTTATTCAGTAAAGCGGTATATTTTTATGCGGAAATCATAAAAACCAGACACTGCTGCCCCGATCAAATAATCAGTACAATGCAAATTACTAACCAGACAATCCAAACGCTATGAAGGTAATCAGTACAATGTATAGCTATTGTAACCTTCATTGTGATATAAGCTTTCATTTGGCAGTAGAAGACATACATACACTTATACTAATATTTTAGCTTCAGAAATTTGCACCTTCTTATCTGCAACTCAATATATAATTGTCTAGACTTAAAAATTTAATGTACGTTGTGCAGATGCTAGTAAAACGATGTACTATAGTGTTTTGAAAGAATGGCAAAAACCAGTACCAGTGCTTGATATTTTATATCGATAGTGTAGACCTTACACAGTGCACATACAGTTGTAATTTACAAGTACCGCGTCTTTATCTTCTTTTCAATGTTGAAATATTATTCATATACATGTATAGGTATATAGAACGGAAATTATTATCTAAAATTGTCTATTTTTATAGGTTTGAAGTATAATTATAACAGTTCAGTGAGAAGCATATGATATATGATATTTATTCAAATGTATTGGACTTCATATACTTTTAATCAAAATAGAAATAAATAACAAATGTACACTTACATGTATATCCAGGTAACATTTATACCATTCTTGAATGATAAATGTTGATACCCGAGTACACTTATTTATTGACAAGTAAGAATCTCTTTTAATGCTTGTACATGTATATTATTTTCTGTAATGTCTGATGATAGAGGTTTGTGTAAAATAACTTTTATAACGCAAGGTTTCTGAACTGAATTAATTACTATTGTATCTAGAATCTATTTAAAATGAAGCACCTACCTGTTTATTAAGGTGGCTCAATAATCCAAGAATCCTTTGTCAGAGCAAAAAAACTTATCCTGTTTATTTGACATTGATATCTGATGATTTATATTTGTAATTAAGATTATATATCATCGTTCAGTTGATTGACTAGTGGTCCTTTGAATATACATGTGTAAACCAATTCCGAGATCTGTTGCAAACAAGGAATTTTGATAGATAAATTCATGATATAGGGATAATAATTCCACATTGAAACCATTCTTGTGATTATTTTCACCATGATATAATCAAGTATGTCTATTTCTTTATAGATAATGCTTTCAAAGAGTGAAATAGCTAAAACTGTTCCCGAAAAGTACATTTTGTGCACCCCCCACCCAAAATGAAAATCTAAAAAAAAAGTACCCAGTACCCTTATTTGTCATCAAAGTGACAAGAAGCCTTTGTCAGAAGTTATTTTCTTTTACGTATATCTCAACGAAAAACTCTGTTCTTCAAAAAAAATTATAAAAAAGTACGTTTTTTCGTTCATCCTGATCCAAAGTAATTGGTTGTCATAGTAACGATTTAAAAAAAAGGGGGGGGGGGGAGGGGGTAGGGTTCTCAATAATGTTTAAAGAAGGGGGCGATTCTGAAATAAGTAACACAGACAATGAAATTTCTACATATAGTTATTAATGTAAAATATGCTGTTTTGTCATAGTACAACGATGCTGTAACAAATCGCCGGGGGCCGGAGATACGGAAAAATGGATAAGAGAAAATTAATAGAAAAAATTAAACGGAAGCGTTTTAAAACATTTTGACGTTCAAGGTCAATAAGTGGACTTCATTCACCTCCCTCGTTCTCGATAATGCGTGCACTTATTTGTAAAATGGATATATCTTTGAACAAAGCAGGGTTAAACTAAAATTCACTCGCTCAAAGATTTTAAATAGAGAAACTTTATTCGATAACATCTCGCTGCAAAGTACGAAAGTGACAAAATTGAAGAAAAAATCTTCTAACGAAATTTTTTTTAGAGAAACTAATCTTAAAATATCGTATCTATGATATCACTAAAATCTCCGAAAAATATCCTGTTTGATCATCGACTTAAATTTACCTACCTCATTTTGTTCCCAAGCAACAAGCGGTTGAATTTCCGATGATGACGTTATAAAATACAATACGTTTACGGCGGTAGCCAGGATGTCTCTTTTACGGGATATTTTTGTATATATAGGTTTAACGATACATTTGACTATATTTTAATTACAATCAGATTGTAGATGATAAATTTCTGGTTCCATCGATACTAAATTTGTTGAAATCTGCCGGGAAACAAGCGAATTAGAGGAGTTTGAAGACCGAAACCGAACTCTGTACTATTCAAACCAGTATTGACGCCAGGAATATGATGACGTCAAACGATTATTGAGCCTCCTTAAGAATGTACTTTATACATGGTCACAATTTGATTGATAGCTTTCATGAATAACAAAACCAAACAGGAAGAATAAGTGTGATTATTTCTTGTACTTCTTTTATTTTCATTATGCATATGACCCAATCAATTGTGGAATGGAGTCAATATGAGATGACTCATTGTTGATAACATCAACTCCAAGCAGAAAAAATACTCTCCAAGTTTCCTTTTGAGACATCTGTTTATATGAAATCCTTGATCTACCCCTAAAGTATGATCTTAGGACTAAAAAGTGTGTCGATGATTTTCAATGTCCATTTCACAGGATGTATGATGACCATTGTATTATCTTACAGCAATGTAATGTCTGTCAATCAGTTGTTATTAGCACATCTGTCTGAGTAATGCTTGACCAGGTTATGTTCATACTTAATTAATTACTACTTATGAGATGCCTGTGGGTCATGACCTTGACTAAAGATCATACAACTGTACCTTCAAAGTCATAGTCCACTTGATGACTAAAAGTTTGACTATTTCTTTTCACTGCTTGCATTGATTTGAATATTTTTGTGCAGGATTTTTGTCCTGAACCTAAGGGAATGTCATGACCTTTAACCAAAGTCAAAGATAAAACATTCAAAACATGTGTGCTTGATTGGTAAAATTTTGTCCAGTCTATTTTCATTGCTTGCATGGATTTGTGTAATATTTCAAATGAGTGTTGCTCTAAACCTAAGAGCTGGTATCATGACCTTGAGACAAGGTTATAGGTCCTACTTCAAGGTGACAGTTCACTCGATGGCTAAAACTTTTTCCAGACAATAACTTTTCATTGTTTATGTTACATAGATTTGAAAATAATATGAAAGGATTGTTGCCCTGATAGGAAGTCTACCTAAGGTCATAGGTCAAACTAAAGATCACAATGCATTTCTTTCCATGTTTTAACTCGAATCTGCGATACCATAAATTTTAACGGTATTCACACACAAACAAAAAGTTTGGAATCTGATGTATGATATTTATGATCACATCATTAATTCAGCTTTATCAAGGCTGTGCTTCTGGTACAGAATTTGGCGAATCCCCCGGCTGGATCCGTCTTCAGTAAGATGTCATCATACGGGAAGGGGTCTGTCTTTACCAGGGATAGCTTCAGTATGGTCCCCTACAAAAAAGTTTCATCAAACAATATACCTTGTCTGTTTAAAAAATAATAAGGCCATAGTTATTTAATATTTTGTTTTACATCCGCTGGTTTAGGTTACATACATTTTTTTGTGTATTTGTATATTTTCATGCCTGGCGGGAGGGTACTTTTCAGAAAAAGTTCAGAACGTAAAACAGAATATTAAATTGCTATGGCCTAATATTATGTCTCATTAATGATCATTCTTCGAAATCTCAATATTGTTAAGTTTGGTCAAAATACGGGGTCAAATACAGTATATGTCTTTTGCTGTTTTAAAATACATGTGCATGCACTTGCTGGTTAAATGTAAAAAGCAAAGCCATCAACATGTTGAATATACAGAGTCGTGTTATACTTCTGATTATCGAAACTGTCACATTTTTGAACGACAAAACATTTTTTAAGTATGTGTAATAACCTCTATCTGGTAGATTCCCGTCTTCTCGTGAACCGTGTGGCGCTCATCTGCATTGAGGAAGTAGATATAACACGTGGCCTTGGACGCCACCGTGATCTTTAGTGCCATGAAATGCTAAAAAAAAATACATGGGATATAAGATAGTATACTCATGTATTGGGAATGGTATAATCAGTGGCGGATTCAGGGGGGTGTGGAGGGGGCGTCCGCCCCCCCCCCCCCCGGCACTGACCCAATATGTTCCAAAAAACGGGTATGTTTTTGCCCATTTTCAGTAAGAATCGGTAAAATTCGCCCCTTGACACCCCCCCCTCCCCCGGCAAAGGGGGCGCTGGATCCGCCTCTGATAATCATAATTTTATTTCGTCTTTGGTAGCAGCAGCCCGTTTCACAAAAAGTTTCGCTAAGAAAAAAAATTTCGTAACTTTCGTCATTAAATAAAACATGTTAAAAATCCATTTAATGTCATTTCTACATGCTACATACATAAAATCTGAAACAATAAATCGATATTTCTATTTGATACGAAGAACTAAGCGATCAAAAGTTATGAACATTCCTGAAATTGTTCATATTTTTGTGAAACTGAACACAGATCTTCCTTCTGTCGTTTGTGTCTCTTCTTGTGCTTCTGTGTTTTTAGGATATTTCGGTGTTGTAACTTTGCAGTATTTTGAAGGTTTTGTCGTAGTTCTGTTTGATATCCCTCCCTTCTTTTGATACATTTTCCACCTTGCATGTAGAGAGGATATCTTAAAAAGTTATTCCCCTGTTACCAGTCCAGTGTTACTAACATTTAGATGACATCTTCAACTTGTTCGCATCGTGTGACATGACTTGAGATATACTCACCGAGTAAGCGTCATAGTAAAACGAGTATGACCTCTGTTCGCTTGGTTCCCGTGGTGCGTGGGTATGGTGACCATGACCGTGGTGTTTGGTGGTGACAGTCACGTGTTTGGTGGTCAGGTGGGGCTTGGTGGTGCCCGGATTAGTGTGATGGGTCGTTACCGCCGCTGGCAATACAAGTGGCAACGCCTGTGATTTAAAATATAGTAAATACAAAGTTGCTGTCACATTTATCATAGCTTTATTGTGGTTTTGAAGTTTGATGAAAAGTTTTGTAGACTGAATGAAATGTTTAGCACATCCTGAAATATTCACACTGATAAAAGGACATAGATCTAAATGGATACCATACCGTGCTTACGAATTCTTCATTTCTAAAAGTATAATATGAAATCAACTCCTCCATATATCTGATCTAGTGAACACTTTCAGAAATATTTATCATGAAACATTTTTCATTTAAGTCGTCATTGGACAGACATGCACCCTTGAAGTTGTAGTTTGAACAAGCACGGACCCAGAGAAGGGGGGAGTAGAGGGAGTCATGACCAGTCATATAATTTGCCAAAATGCTGATTTCCCCGCTTTGTACATAGGCTGGAACCCCCTCCCCTTCTTGATGGACTGGACCCCGCTCCCCGATTAAAATTTTCTAGACCCGTCTATGTTAGAATGATGCAAGACGACTTCATGGCAAAACTACACGCTAGCCCAATATCGCAGGTTGTTAAATTTTCTTTTAGATCAGTATCGATTGGGGTCAGACCTATAATATTTTAGGCTGATAACTGGAGACAATATCAATGCCCTTCACATAACCTCTAGATCTGCTCACCATTGCAAGATGGAAAACGGTGCAAGACTAGCAAACACGTAACATCAAATAAAAATGATTTTCAAAATATTCTATCAAAATAACTTACACATATTATCAGCACAAAAGAACAAAGTAAAATCTTTGTACCGCCCATTGCTTTGATCTGAATGTTCTTATCAGTACATGATAAGTCATGGGAGTCCTGAATATTCACGTTCGGTCAGTCTATTGTCCGTATTAAAGTACATGTACATAGATTTGGTTTGGTTGGTTTCATGTGGCAGTTCACCTCAGGTTTTGCGAGTCCGATGGTGCTATCCAATTTCTATAGAACGAGCGCAATTTCCCAGGAAGAACCCCCCCCCCCCCCCCACATTTACAATTAAAAAACAAACAACATGCCGATCGAGACGAGGAAAAAGACGAAGAAATAATACAGCACCAAAAGATTCACGATTTACACCAAATCACAGAGAAAGTGTAAGGTAATTTTACTTTGGCCATTGAGAGGTAATTTTACTTTGGCCATTGATTAATTCTACTTTGGCCATTGAAAGGTCATTTTACATTTGAACTTTGGCCACTGAGAGGTAATTTTACTTTGGCCACTGAGGGGTCATTTTTCTTTAGACATTGAGAGGTCATTTAATTTACTCTGGCCACTGAGATGTCAGTTTACTTTGGACATTGAGGGGTCATTTTACTCTGGCCACTAAGACGTCATTTGACTTTGGACATTGAGATGTCATTTTACTTTGGACATTGAGAGGTCATTTTACTTTGGCCATAGCATCGGGACTAGGATTAGGACTAGAAAGAAGAAAGTTTATCATATGAATATCACCATGACGAATAAAATCGTACTTTCATACTAACGTGAAGTACTAAAAGTGCATAACGTTTGCAGATATGGTTCCATATTTATGCATCATAAATTAATATAGATCTAGATATTTGTTTGAAAGTTCTACAAAAACGTTAAAAAAATCGAAATATCAAGATTTTGGCATAAGAAGGAATAGAAAATAGATATCCATAAAGTGGCGACACCTACAATTAAATGAATCTCCCAACACTATACTGCATACAGAAACTGCACATTGTCAAGTCTCCTTACAAATTTCGATTTATTGCTAATTCTAGTAACTGCTCCACTACAATTTTGTCTAGAAATCTGACGTCAGCACTTACTGCTATTAAAGAACACATAACTAGATATTGTGAAACGGTTCTAAACAGGAACGATGTAAATTTATTTTGGTCTATTAAGAATTCAGGAGATGTGATTGAAAAATGAAATCTGGAAATTTCAAAGCCATTACGATTTCTTTGTACGACTTCTCTAATATGTACACCACACTTCCTCATGACAAAATTAATGATCGATTATCTAATCTCATTAAATGGTGTTTTGATCGAGAGCGAAAAACTTACATTTGTACATCTGAATCGAAGGGGTTCTTTTCCTCGACAGACTACAAATCATACAAATCATGGACATGTAGTGACCTGTGTAATGCTTTGTCCTTCCTCTTGGACAATATTTATGTTAGATTTGGTGAGGATCTATACAAGCAAGTTGTAGGAATTCCTATGGGTACTAACTGTGCGCCTCTTGTTGCAGATTTATTTTTATACACTTATGAAAAAGAATTTATCCAAAATCTTCAAAAGCAAAGAAAATTTGATGAGCTGAAATGTTTCAATAATACTTCTAGGTATTTGGATGATATTCTAACCATTGACAATCCTGCTTTTGAATTATATAAGAATGAAATTTATCCACAAGAATTAACCCTTAACAAGGCAAACCTTTCAAATACAGAAACACCCTTTTTGGACCTAAATATCAAAATTGTAAACGGAGAGATTCATACAAGTGTATATGACAAAAGGGATGATTTTGGATTCAACATAGTAAATTTCCCCTGGCTTGACGGTGATGTTCCAAGATTACCGTCATACGGCATTTACATATCACAGCTCATCCGGTACGCAAGAGCATGTACTGATATTTTGGATTTTCACAGTAGAAATTTACAAATTACCAAAAAACTTTTAGGTCAAGGTTTCCGCTTTCATAAACTAGTTAATAAGACTTTCTGGAAATTTTACAAAAATTACAGTCAACTTCTTTTAAAATTCGGATCTATACATGCAACAGAGTACATTACTATGGGTATTACACATCCATTTACATATTCATCTGTGTCTCTGGGGCCTCTACGTTTCGCGGTCTTGTTTGTATGATGTCATCTTACAGTGAGGAGGTTGTTTTACACCACAATTGTACGTTCTTCGAGAGCTCTGGGTAATTGGAGAAGTGAGAGGGTTGTGCGCACGTAATCCAGGATAACCACACCATTTGATACTTGCGTGACAAATGGTCGTCCAAAGTCGGCACCGGTTACCCATTGGTCTCGTCGGTTTATGTGTAGTCTTTTGTGTTTGATGTTTACATGTCGTGTGTCTCTTTTCCGTCTCGTGCTGTATTCGTCTATTGTGTTTTTGCATCGGGTGTTTTGGTGTTTTACTGTTGATGCTGCAACGGGGTCTTGTTGGAAATCTCCTCCCTTCTTTTTTAATGTTTGGTACATTGAACGACCGTTTCACTGACTTGATAAAAGAAATAACACAAAATTGACTAACTTCGATGCACATGGCGTCAAAAAGTTTACATTTTACCAAGGACTTACAAACGGATCACAAGTCCTTGAATTTATGTAAAATAAGATCATAGAAGTTAAAATAAAGAATTTTTTTGATTTAATAATAATAAAATCGATAACTTACTATATAATTGTACTCACAGGGATTTATCATGCTGATACCGTTTGCTCTATTTACTATATGTGTTACATATAGTAAATAGAGCAACCGGTACTAGCGTGATAAATCCCTGTGATTGTACTATATACAGAAATTATCGCGAGTGGACTTTTAAAAATGAAATCAAGATACTTTTTTTTCGAGATCGAAAGTTGAATTTGAACAACAAAATGAGTAACATGTGAAAAGAAAGGTTATCATTATGATCTATTTAATCGTTTGCTTTTCTCCATATAATGACGCAATAACACTTGTTTTTACTTTAAGTCGATTTTAATACTAATATATATGTTTTTCGTTTGTGTTTTGCACGTTAATGAAAAGGTAAAAGCAAAAAAGGGGGATTTCTTTCTACTTTCATTTTGACTAGTCAGCAGTATATAGGTGTAGAATGTCGCTATTTGCAATGGCGTAAGGTCCCCTATGCAAAAAAATAGATTTATCGGTTATAATACAATACTGAGGGGACCTTACGCCATTGACTTTCGTGTTGACCATAGTAAAGAGGGAACCTTACGACATTGAATTTAATAAAAAGGGATCCATACGCTTTTGACTTTTCATAATTGGAGGAGGGGGCGACAGAACTGGGCGAAGAATATCAGAAAGGGATGAGGGGGGGGGGGGGGGGGGGAGGAAAGGGGCGGAAAAGGGTGGGAGGTGGTAGGAGGAGAGGAGGGGACCTTACGCCATTGACTTTCTACATGGACCATAATAATGAGGGGAACCTTACGTCATTGACTTTCTATATGGACCATAATAAAGAGGGGACCTTACGCCATTGACTTTCTTTATGGACCATAATAAAGAGGGGACCTTACGCCATTGACTTTCTCTATGTATTATAATACAGAGGGTAACTTACGCCATTGACTTTCTATATGGACCATAATAAAGAGGGGACCTTACACCATTGACTTTCTCTATGTACTATAAGACAGAGGGGACCTTACGCCATCGACTTTCTATAAGGACCATAATAAAGAGGGGACCTTACACCATTGACTTTCTCTATGTATTATAATACAGAGGGGACCTTACGCCATTGACTTTCTATATGGATTATAATACAGAGGGGACCTTACACCATTGACTTTCTACATGGACCATAATAAAGAGGGTACCTTACGCCATTGACTTTCTACATAGACCATAATAAAGAGGGGACCTTACGCCATTGACTTTCTCTATGTATTATAACACAGAGGGGACCTTACGTCATTGACTTTCTATATGGACCATAATAAAGAGGGGACCTTAAACCATTGACTTTCTACATGGACCATAATAAAGAGGGGACCTTACGCCATTGACTTTCTCTATGTACTATAAGACAGAGGGGACCTTACGCCATCGACTTTCTATAAGGACCATAATAAAGAGGGGACCTTACACCATTGACTTTCTCTATGTATTATAATACAGAGGGGACCTTACGCCATTGACTTTCTATATGGATTATAATACAGAGGGGACCTTACACCATTGACTTTCTACATGGACCATAATAAAGAGGGTACCTTACGCCATTGACTTTCTACATGGACCATAATAAAGAGGGGACCTTACGCCATTGACTTTCTCTATGTATTATAACACAGAGGGAACCTTACGTCATTGACTTTCTATATGGACCATAATAAAGAGGGGACCTTAAACCATTGACTTTCTACATGGACCATAATAAAGAGGGGACCTTACGCCATTGACTTTCTCTATGTATTATAATACAGAGGGGACCTTACGCCATTGACTTTCTATATGTACCATAATAAAGAGGGGACCTTACGCCATTGACTTTCTCTATGTATTATAATACAGAGGGGACCTTACGCCATTGACTTTCTACATAGACCATAATAAAGAGGGGACCTTACGCCATTGACTTTCTCTATGTATTATAACACAGAGGGGACCTTACGTCATTGACTTTCTATATGGACCATAATAAAGAGGGGACCTTAAACCATTGACTTTCTACATGGACCATAATAAAGAGGGGACCTTACGCCATTGACTTTCTCTATGTATTATAATACAGAGGGGACCTTACGCCATTGACTTTCTATATGTACCATAATAAAGAGGGGACCTTACGCCATTGACTTTCTCTATGTATTATAATACAGAGGGGACCTTACGCCATTGACTTTCTACATAGACCATAATAAAGAGGGGACCTTACGCCATTGACTTTCTCTATGTATTATAACACAGAGGGGACCTTACGTCATTGACTTTCTATATGGACCATAATAAAGAGGGGACCTTAAACCATTGACTTTCTACATGGACCATAATAAAGAGGGGATCATACGCCATTGACATTCTATATGGATTATAATACAGAGGGGACCTTACGCCATTGACTTTCTACATGGACCATAATAAAGAGGGGACCTAACGCCATTCACTTTCTCTATGTATTATAATACAGAGGGGACCTTACGCCATTGACTTTCTATATGGACCATAATAAAGAGGGGACCATATGCCATTGACTTTCTCTATGTATTATAATACAGAGGGGACCTTACGCCATTGACTTTCTCTATGTATTATAATACAGAGGGGACCTTACGCCATTGACTTTCTACATAGACCATAATAAAGAGGGGACCTTACGCCATTGACTTTCTCTATGTATTATAACACAGAGGGGACCTTACGTCATTGACTTTCTATATGGACCATAATAAAGAGGGGACCTTAAACCATTGACTTTCTACATGGACCATAATAAAGAGGGGACCTTACGCCATTGACTTTATCTATGTATTACAATACAGAGGGGACCTCACGCCATTGACTTTCTATATGTACCATAATAAAGAGGGGACCTTACGCGATTGACTTTCTCTATGTATTATAATACAGCGGGGACCTTACGCCATTGACTTTCTATATGGACGATAATAAAGAGGGTACCTTACGCCATTGACTTTCTCTATGTATTATAGTACAGAGGGGACCTTACGCCATCTGTATTCTATATGGATTATAATACAGAGGGGACCTTTCGCCATTGACTTTCTACATGGACCATAATAAAGAGGGGACCTTACGCCATTGACTTTCTCTATGTATTATAATACAGAGGGGACCTTACGCCATTGACTTTCTATATGGACCATAATAAAGAGGGGACCATATGCCATTGACTTTCTCTATGTATTATAATACAGAGGGGATCTTACGCCATTGACATTCTATATGGATTATAATACAGAGGGGACCTTCTAGAAAGTCAATATAAGTGTCCATATAAGAAGTCAATGGCGTAAGGTCCCCTATCTATTTAAGATTATTGGAAGTCGATGACGTAATGTCCCTCTGTAAATTTTTTCATTGGCGTAAGGTCCCCTCCGTATTACTGCATATCGAAACAGAAGTCAATGGCGTTAGGTCCCCTCTGCTCAGTTCAGTTTGATAGGCGTACCGTCAGAAATAAGCTGTATGTTGGAATTTTGACCTATGCAACGGACCCACCGAAGCAGTGAGGGTTCTTTTACGTTCCTACGCCTATCCGAGACAGGGGACCCCCGTTTTATAGTCCATTCAGAAAGACTAGGCTGGGGTTACTTGTCTATATACAAGGTGTAGGCCCACATCACCTGGCGAGGCTCTAAGTTGGTAATCGTCCCTTCACCTGGCGCTCGTCGGATTCGAACCTGTCAGTCTCATGCTTCACTGACCACGACGTACTTAACGCTTTACCAACTTAACTTATTGTCCAGACAAGGTCGGAAGGTCCCTCTGTTATGGGGGTGGGGAGAGAGAGACAAGGAGGTACCACTTCTCCCCTTTCTCGTCCCTTTTCGACCTTAGGAAGTCAATGGCGTAAAGTTCCTCTCGTAAAATTGTCCGTATAAAAAGTCAATGACGTAAGTTTCCCTCTGTATTATAATCCATAGAGAAAGTCAATGGTGTAAGGTCCCCTCTGTATATTATTGTCCATAAAGAAAGTCAATGGTGTAAGGTCCCCTCTGTATATTATTGTCCATAAAAAAGTCAATGGTGTAAGGTCCCCTCTGTATATAATTGTCCATATAGGAAATCAATGGTGTAAGGTCCCCTCTGTTATAATTGTCCATATAGGAAGACAATGGCGTAAGGTCCCCTCTGTATTATAATCCATATAGAAAGTAAATGGCATAAGGTCCCCTCTTTATTATGGTCCATATAGAAAGTCAATGGCGTAAGGTCTCCTCTATATTATAATACATAGAGAAAGTCAATGGCGTAAGGTCCCCTTGTATTATGGTCCGCATAGAAAATCAATGGCGTAAGGTCCCCTCTGTATTATAATCCATATAGAAAGTCAATAGCGTGAGGTCCCCTCTGTATTATAATCCATATAGAAAGTCAATGGCGTAAGGTCCCCTCTTTACTATGGTCCATGTAGAAAGTCAATGGTGTAAGGTCCCCTCTGTATTATAATCCATATAGAAAGTCAATGGCGTAAGGTCCCCTCTGTATTATAATCCATATAGAAAGTCAATGGTGTAAGGTCCCCTCTTTATTATGGTCCATATAGAAAGTCAATGGCGTAAGGTCCCCTCTGTATTATAATACATAGAGAAAGTCAATGGCGTAAGATCCCCTCTTTGTTATGGTCCATATAGAAAGTCAATGGCGTAAGGTCCCCTCTGTATTATAATACATAGAGAAAGTCAATGGCGTAAGGTCCCCTCTTTATTATGGTCCATGTAGAAAGTCAATGGCGCAAGGTCCCCCCTGTATTATAATCCATATAGAATGTCAATGGCGTAAGGTCCCCTCTGTATTATGGTCCACATAGAGAAAGTCAATGGCGTAAGGTCCCCTCTGTATTATAATCCATATAGAAAGTCAATGGCATAAGGTCCCCTCTGTATTATAATCCATATAGAAAGTCAATGGCGTAAGGTCCCCTCTTTATTATGGTCCATGTAGAAAGCCAATGGTGTAAGGTCCCCTCTGTATCATATTCCATATAGAAAGTCAATGGCGTAAGGTCCACTCTGTATTATAATCCATATAGAAAGTCAATGGTGTAAGGCCCCCTCTTTATTATGGTCCATATAGAAGTCAATGGCGTAAGGTCCCCTCTGTATTATAATACATAGAGAAAGTCACTATCGTAACGTCCCCTCTTTATTATGGTCTATATAGAAAGTCAATGGCGTAAGGTCCCCTCTGTATTATAATACATAGAGAAAGTCAATGGCGTAAGGTCCCCTAATTATTATGGTCCATGTAGAAAGTCAATGGCGCAAGGTCCCCCTTGTATTATAATCCATATAGAATGTCAATGGCGTAAGGTCCCCTCTGTATTATGGTCCACATAGAGAAAGTCAATGGCGTAAGGTCACCTCTGTATTATAATCCATAAAGAAAGTCAATGGCGTAAGGTCCCCTCTGTATTATAATCCATATAGAAAGTCAATGGTGTAAGGTCCCCTCTTTATTATGGTCCATATAGAAAGTCAATGGCGTAAGGTCCCCTCTGTATTATAATACATAGAGAAAGTCAATGGCGTAACGTCCCCTCTTTATTATGGTCCATATAGAAAGTCAATGGCGTAAGGTCCCCTCTGTATTATAATACATAGAGAAAGTCAATGGCGTAAGGTCCCCTCTTTATTATGGTCCATGTAGAAAGTCAATGGCGCAAGGTCCCCCCTGTATTATAATCCATATAGAATGTCAATGGCGTAAGGTCCCCTCTGTATTATGGTCCACATAGAGAAAGTCAATGGCGTAAGGTCCCCTCTGTATTATAATCCATATAGAAAGTCAATGGCGTAAGGTCCCCTCTGTATTATAATCCATATAGAAAGTCAATGGTGTAAGGTCCCCTCTTTATTATGGTCCATATAGAAAGTCAATGGCGTAAGGTCCCCTCTGTATTATAATCCATATAGAGTGTCAATGGCGAAAGGTCCCCTCTGTATTATAATACATAGAGAAAGTCAATGGCGTAACGTCCCCTCTTTATTATGGTCCATATAGAAAGTCAATGGCGTAAGGTCCCCTCTGTATTATAATACATAGAGAAAGTCAATGGCGTAAGGTCCCCTCTTTATTATGGTCCATGTAGAAAGTCAATGGCGCAAGGTCCCCTCTGTATTATAATCCATATAGAATGTCAATGGCGTAAGGTCCCCTCTGTATTATGGTCCACATAGAGAAAGTCAATGGCGTAAGGTCCCCTCTGTATTATAATCCATATAGAAAGTCAATGGCGTAAGGTCCCCTCTGTATTATAATCCATATAGAAAGTCAATGGTGTAAGGTCCTCTCTTTATTATGGTCCATATAGAAAGTCAATGGCGTAAGGTCCCCTCTGTATTATAATACATAGAGAAAGTCAATGGCGTAACGTCCCCTCTTTATTATGGTCCATATAGAAAGTCAATGGCGTAAGGTCCCCTCTGTATTATAATACATAGAGAAAGTCAATGGCGTAAGGTCCCCTCTTTATTATGGTCCATGTAGAAAGTCAATGGCGCAAGGTCCCCCCTGTATTATAATCCATATAGAATGTCAATGGCGTAAGGTCCCCTCTGTATTATGGTCCACATAGAGAAAGTCAATGGCGTGAGGTCCCCTCTGTATTATAATCCATATAGAAAGTCAATGGCGTAAGGTCCCCTCTGTATTATAATCCATATAGAAAGTCAATGGTGTAAGGTCCCCTCTTTATTATGGTCCATATAGAAAGTCAATGGCGTAAGGTCCCCTCTGTATTATAATCCATATAGAGTGTCAATGGCGAAAGGTCCCCTCTGTATTATAATACATAGAGAAAGTCAATGGCGTAACGTCCCCTCTTTATTATGGTCCATATAGAAAGTCAATGGCGTAAGGTCCCCTCTGTATTATAATACATAGAGAAAGTCAATGGCGTAAGGTCCCCTCTTTATTATGGTCCATGTAGAAAGTCAATGGCGCAAGGTCCCCCCTGTATTATAATCCATATAGAATGTCAATGGCGTAAGGTCCCCTCTGTATTATGGTCCACATAGAGAAAGTCAATGGCGTAAGGTCCCCTCTGTATTATAATCCATATAGAAAGTCAATGGCGTAAGGTCCCCTCTGTATTATAATCCATATAGAAAGTCAATGGTGTAAGGTCCCCTCTTTATTATGGTCCATATAGAAAGTCAATGGCGTAAGGTCCCCTCTGTATTATAATACATAGAGAAAGTCAATGGCGTAACGTCCCCTCTTTATTATGGTCCATATAGAAAGTCAATGGCGTAAGGTCCCCTCTGTATTATAATACATAGAGAAAGTCAATGGCGTAAGGTCCCCTCTTTATTATGGTCCATGTAGAAAGTCAATGGCGCAAGGTCCCCCCTGTATTATAATCCATATAGAATGTCAATGGCGTAAGGTCCCCTCTGTATTATTGTCCACATAGAGAAAGTCAATGGCGTAAGGTCCCCCTCTGTATTATAATCCATATAGAAAGTCAATGGCATAAGGTCCCCTCTGTATTATAATCCATATAGAAAGTCAATGGCGTAAGGTCCCCTCTTTATTATGGTCCATGTAGAAAGTCAATGGTGTAAGGTCCCCTCTGTATTATAATCCATATAGAAAGTCAATGGCGTAAGGTCCCCTCTGTATTATAATCCATAAAGAAAGTCTATGGCGTAAGGTCTCCTCTTTATTATGGTCCATATAGAAAGTCAATGACGTAAGGTTCCCCTCTGTATTATGATACATAGAGTAAGTAAATGGCGTAAGGTCCCCGCTATATTATGGTCCATATAGAAAGTCAATGGCGTAAGGTCCCCTCATTATTATGGTTGATGTAGAAAGTCAATGGCGTAAGGTCACCTCCTCTCTTCCTACCACCCCCCACCCTTTTCTCCCTTCTCCGCCCCTTTCCTTCCCCTCCCTCATCCCTTTCTGATATCATTCGCCCAGTTCTGTCGCCCCCTCCTCCAATTATGAAAAGTCAAAAGCGTAAGGATCCCTTTTTATTAAATTCAATGTCGTAAGGTTCCCTCTTTACTATGGTTAACACGAAAGTCAATGGCGTAAGGTCCCCTCAGTATTGTATTATAACCGATAAATCTTTTTTTTTGCATAGGGGACCTTACGCCATTGTATTTAGCAAAATCGTATAGGTGTAGGGGTAACTTGCAAGAAACAAAAAACCTTCTTTGTATGATTAATGAATTGGCTCGATTTGACTGACTTCAAATTTACAAACTTCCGGGCATTTTGTCTCTTTTGCTTGCGACGTCTTTGGCACACATGAATTGTGTGACAACGCATTTATTCACTCAACACAATGGAATGATTGTCATACCGCTCAAAATTGTGGCATGCACTGCTGCAAGATGACATCATTTCATAATTTGTTGAGTGAATAAAAGGATAAAATGCTGAATTTGACCTACATTTTCTAGTGCATCTGACCTACATTTTCTGCTTTAGTAATTTTGTTAAGAAGTTTGGGATAGCTCAATGTTAGACAAAGTTCTAATGCCATAATTATCAAACTGGTACCAGAGGATCATCTGTTGATGCTTAGATGGGACCCATGCATCAGATGCTGCATCTGACCTACTTTCTTTGACACGAGTGATTTAAATTTGCTTTCAAAAGCCAATATTGAGTAGTATTACCAGGTAGTCACATGTACCAAACTTGCATACAGGGATTAATCTACCTCTGCGTCCTGCGTCTCTGACGCATAAAAATCGCCCAGGACCCATTGATTTCCGATCACTGCGTCCCGTCGTATGCATAATTCGCTTTCGTATTATGCGTCCGCTTAAGTTCATGTTTGCATAAAACTTTCAAAGTCGAGAAGTTTTAACGTGTAAATGTCTCGTTTTTATAATTGATCTGACATATTTTGGCCGCTCTTTTAAATCCAACAATAGGTTGACCTTGTCCGAGGTATGGTAATGAGAAATCGTTGTGGAAACATTTTTCGATGAAAGTTATAATATATATTCAAATCAAATTAAATAACATTTATTTAGAGTCGGACATGTCAACAATACAGTCCCGATGCGAGTCTAACTTCTTATCATTGGCATACAGATGTAATATATACATGTACAATTATTAAGGAAAAATTCTTCTATGATAAACCTCGCAGGACATTATGAATCATGCAATCAATTGAAATCGTTTAAATTCTCACCTAAGTGCCGTCTTCGTATACCGTACTAGATATAATTGGTTTGTTTGGATAACTTTTTAATACACACACACATGTACAAAGCATCGCTTGGGTAAATAAAGGAAATAACAATAACTTAATTCGGCAAATTTGTCTATTCGATTGAAGTTTTTGAAGATATTATTATACTTTTTTTTCCTGGAACATTAAGTTCTCGCGGACATAAAAGGTTGTGAACCAGCCACTTCATCTTGTATTCGCGAATTTATAAGACGCCGGGAAAAAAGACTGTACTTGGGACGCATTGATTTTAGCTGGGACCCATTGTTTTGGCCCGGGACCCATTGGCCAAATTTTATCGGGTCCAGAGGACCCATTTGGATCCAATTGTAGATTAATCTCTGTGCATATTGGATGTATCTTTGATCAAACTACAGAAAATTACCGTGAACTACTTTTCCACTTGAATAAAGCTAAAACTGAGCAAAGTATAAGTGCTACATGTACCAAACTTTCCTATTTGATGTATTTCATGCATTGACCTTGACCAACCTTTTTCAGGTTGAGTGATTTTGCTTTTAAAAGCCAATATCAGGGGCGTAGCTGCCTATACGCCAGCACGCCATGGCGTGCACATTGCGGAGTTAGAAAATGTGCATGGAATTTACAGAGACAGAGAGTTTCTGTGAATTTTATGGAAAATGGCCTACAAGAAGATTGTCTCCCACCATAGTTTCACAATTTACACTTCAAATATCGCTATCTTCTCTATTGCATGTTTTTAGCAATAATACCAATTCCTTTTGATAAGTCTGTTTGACATGCATGTTTCGGTAATGAATCCTCATCAGTGGTACTTTAAGTAAATATGATTAAAAAATGACAAAATAATTTAAAAGCATAGCACCCTCATGAAATCAGACAGCTTTTTCGTCAAAAGTGAGCGGCTTCAAATTTTAAGTCGCATCTCCTCCGGGGCATTATCAAATAAAAAATGTAGCCAACTGCGACTCCTGATTCTATTGAATAATGCATTTGGTATTTCTTTTCACTGAGACAAGCTTTCGTGATATGAGGTTGACCGCGAAAGTAGCATAGGTTAATACATAGGAAATGATTCTATGTATACTGAGTATCACTTTGGAAATTTTAATAAAAGCATATATGGCTAGATAAGCTTAAGAGATTTCTGTACTATATCACTGTTGTCAGTTTTGACTACTTTCCATTGGGAAAGGGGTCATTTTGGCTCCATAATAAATTTAATGACGGCACTGATAGCTGAAAACATGATTGAGTATAAATGATTGATATTTCAGGTTAATTTCAAGATATTGCTGTGAACTGTAGCTCTAAAGATGGGACTAGGAGATCTGATTTCATCTTTAAAGGACAATCCATATTTCGGTGCTGGATTTGGACTGCTCGGTGTTGGTCTCTTGGCTTCAGTTGGAAGAAAAGGAGTCCAGTTTGGTGGTGTATTCTTAAGAAGAAGATTTATGGTAACTTTGGAGGTTCCGAACAAAGATAAAAGTTACCAATGGTTGTTACAGTGGATAGCAACCAAAGGTACAAAGACGCAGCATCTTAGTGTGAACACGACATTCCATCAGACTGAAACGGGACGCATTATGACAAGGTACGACTTTGTACCAGGACCAGGTGCACATTTTTTCGCATACAAGAACCACTTCATACGTGTAGAAAGAAAACGAGAGAAAAATGTAATGGATGTCAGCAGTGGTACACCATTTGAAAGTGTTGTATTGACAACTATAGGGAGAAAACGAGAAATATTTTTCGACATTTTAGAAGATGCGCGTCAACTAGCATTGCAAAGAGAAGAGGGTAAAACAGTAACGTACATTGTCGGTGGATCTAACTGGAGGCAATTTGGCTATCCTAGAAGAAAGAGACCTTTAAATTCTGTTGTATTAGACAGTGGTGTTTCTGAACGTATAATAAACGATGCTCAGGATTTTGCGATGAATCAGGAGTGGTATACAAACCGAGGGATACCGTATAGAAGGGGATATATATTATATGGACCACCTGGTTGTGGAAAGAGCAGTTATATTTATGCATTAGCAGGCAAGTCTATAAACTAAACCTACATTTATCTAAACATGACAGGGATTTTTTTAGGGTCTGTAGGGGGCCTAAGTTCGGCCCCATTCCCAACGCCAAAAAGTGGTACTTTTTCCCAATTTTAGACCTAAAAATTCCCAATTTAATCTTTTCTCCATAACGAGAAATTCATTTCAAATTTACGTATCCTTAACTGAAAGGAAAGCGAAAGTAGAACAAACATATTGTGTTAGTTTAACTCTAGGAGGGATTCAGAATATTGACAATTGATTTGATAAGGGATAATTTGCATGAATATCTCTTTTTGTTTTAAATTTATTTCCCAATTTAGGTTGAAATGTTGCAAAATTCCCAATTTCATCGGCCCAGGCCCCTGACATCAGGGGCTAGAAAAACCCCTGCATGATATTATTTGCAAATGACATTATAAAATAGATTTTGCAAATTTTTATTAAAATTTGATATCAAAATAGAATAATACATGACCATGATGACTGAAGGAATTGAATTATAGTTAGATATAATTATCAATATTCTAGAACTGTTAATGCCCTTGATATTATATTGCTCATAATTCGATCTTTTGGAAATACAGAGTTACGTCCCATTTGGCACAAATTAATTGTGACATCAAATTCTTTATGAACCAGCGTAACAATCGGGGATGTTATGAATTTAATAACATTTTTGTGTCGCCTGCGAAGCATAGCGACACTTAGGGATCACTTTGTCCGTTGTCCGTCTGTCCGTCCGTCCGTCTGTCAGTCCGTCCGTCTGTCTGTCTGTCACACTTTGGGTGTCACAGCCCATAACTTTTGATTGGTAAGTGATAGGGCTTTGATATTTCACATGTGTATTCCTTGTGACAAGACCTTCCTACACATACCATAATTTTTGACCTAGTGACCTTGACCTACATATTTGACCTACTTTTCAAAAAAATTAAGAATGGATATATCTTTTGATTGGTAAGTGCTAGGACTTTGATATTGTACATGTGCAATCCTTGTGGCAACCCCTTTCTACACATACCATAATATTTGACCTTGTGACCTTGACCTAGATATTTGACCTACTTTTGAAAAAAAGATGAGATTTGCTATATCTTTTAATTGGTAAGTGATAGGGCTTTGGTATTTCACATGTGTATTCCTTGTGACAAGACCTTCCTACACATACAATAATTTTTGACATAGTGACCTTGACCTACATATTTGACCTACATTTGTACTTTAAAAAAATTAAGAATGGATATATCTTTTGATTGGTAAGTGTTAGGACTTTGATATTTCACATGTGCAATCCTTGAGGCAAGACCTTTCTACACATACCATAATTTTTGACCATGTGACCTTGACCTAGATATTTGACCTACTTTTGAAAAAAAAGATAAGATTCGCTATATCTTTTGATTGGTAAGTGATAGGGCTTTGGTATTTCACATGTGTATTTCTTGTGACAAGACCTTTCTACACAGACCATAATAGTTGACCTTTTGACCTCGACCTAGATATTTGACCTACTTTTCAAGAAAAGTAATATTGGCTATATCTTTTGATTGATAGGTGATAGGGGTTTGATATTTTGCATGTATTTTCCTTGTCACAATGTCATTCTACACAGACCATAATAGTTGACCTTTTGACCTTGATCTAGATATTTGACCTACTTTTCAAGAAAAGTAATATTGGCTATATCGTTTGATTGGTAGGTGATAGGGTTTTGATATTTCACATGTATTTTTCTTGTAACAATGCCATTCTACAAATACCATAATGTTTTACCTTTTGACCTTGACCTAGCTATTTGACCTTCTTTTCTAAGGTTGTATATATCTTTTAATTGGTAGGTGATAGGTCTTTAATATTTCTTATGATGAGACCTTTTTGTTACCAATTTTTACGTAGTGGCCTTGACCTAGATGATTGACACTCTTATCTGAAAATTGGAGAATAACCATATCTTTTTATTTGTAATTAAGAGGTCTGATATTTCAAATGAGTTTCATTTGACAAGATTTTTCTACTGATACCAATAAATTTGATCCACTTTCTAGAATAATAATCAAACCACTTCGCAGGCGACACAAGCATTCCTTGGATTGCTATTTTATTACAATTCTTTCACCTCAGAAACTTATAAATGGACGATAAATGGAACGAAAATCTATGAACTCAAAAAGACAGAATTTCATACATGGAATATATTCATGCAGGAATCAATTGCATACACAAAGTCAAACACAATTAACATGATTAATTTCTTCATAAAAATATGTATGTGCATACTACATGTATATGGTGTTATTTCTCTAATAAGAATTTTGTTGTTTAAAAAAAACCCTTAAAATATCCTTTTTTGAAATTACCTTTTTTCTTGACAGGTGCCCTTGATTACAGTATATGTGTGTTAAACTTACATGATATGGGTATGGCAGACGACAGACTTCACTACTTACTGTCTATAGCACCGGAACGTAGCATTATACTATTGGAAGATATAGACGCTGTATGCTTTAATAGAGACTTGGCTGCACAGAGTGAGTATACTTTATATTGTTCACTTCATAACCTTTCAATTAGTTACAAGCGGCACATCAGGTACCTTAATGCAACTACTGTATGTATAATCTAATATAATAAATAATTTGTGTCTGACATCGCACCTCTTGGAACATGTACACATTATGATGCCAAAATCAAATGACCTGACATAGCTCTGTTTGATTGGCCATTTGATTATGACATCACAATGAAAAAATCTGCCAGTAGGTGTGATGTTGGACATTTTGCGTAATACTGGACATTTTGTGATTTCTCTGTTGAAGTTACGCAAAGTATTAGTATTCATTTTGTATACCTACCTTTCAGATCCGACCAGATTTGAAGGTATGGGAAAACTGACATTGAGTGGACTTCTTAATGCCTTGGATGGAGTCACCTCTTCAGAAGGAAGGCTTATATTCATGACCACAAATTACATTGAAAGGTAGGAGTTTCTACTATAATCCTAGTAAAGTTAGATTATGTTTATTAAATGGACATATGATGCACCAGGATAGGATGTTTAAAGCTCCAAGTTTGAGACAAACATTCTTTTCTGGCATACCTGTGTCAACTCTCCCTCTTTTGGAAGGAGACTTTCTCTTTTTGACCTCATCTCCCTCCTTGGCATTTCTCCCTCGAGGGAGACCAACATCTCCCTCTTTTTGGCCCAATCACCCTCTTTCTCCCTCTTTTGGCACATTTACCAAAGGAGAATAATTCTAAGTAAGGACATTCAGAGCATTTCATGAGAAATTGCAGGACAAAATGCAAGAAAAGATGTATAGAATGCAATAAATAATTAAATTAATTATTGATATGTTTCATTGTTTATAAATGTTTTTGCATTGAAATGTCAGCACAATGAAATTATTTGAAATTTTTTTTCTTTTTTTTTTTTTTTTTTGCAAAATGTTGCAATTCTTAAAATATGTAGCAAATTGGGTTCTCGTGCAATCTCCCTCTTTTTCAAGTGCCAAGGAGGAAGGTCTCCCTCTTTTGAAGATTTCAAAGTTGACAGGTATGTTTCTGGCAAACTTTGTTGTCTACTGAAACTCTTTCTGTCTGTCACTATGCCTCCTCAGTCATCTAATGTAGATAATATTAATAGTATGTTATTTTTATAAGTGGTGAGATCTTTGACCATATTCAAAACATCAACGAGAATCAACAGTCGCTGAAAGGAAAAAAAAGCAAATTCCCTCATCTTACAATTCAATGATATATTTCTTGTGTTTACTACTCTGTAAATATAATACTTCTTGTTTGAAAGTTGTTTCATGAATGATGTTTTACTATTTCAGATTGGATTCAGCACTTATTAGGCCAGGTAGAGCAGATGTAAAGGAATACATAGGATATGCATCGGACCATCAAATCAGTGTCATGTTCCGTAGATTTTATCCTGATCAGAGTGACTCTGTTATTGGTAAATTTGTTACCGATGTACGGCAGCATAAACAGGACGTTAGCGTAGCTCAGTTACAAGGACTGTTCCTGCAGTATAAAGACGATCCAATCGGTGTCTGTCAAAATACTCACCAACTCTGGAGTTCTTAGCATTATGTGATCTTTCTTTTGTTGATATACATATAATCTTTTTTTATTTTTAAGTTATAACAAACATTTTAGTAAAAATGGTTGAAAAAAGTACTTGTATATGTTTTTCCTTATCAACTGCTGTCATGAGATAGATCAAATTCATAGGTCTGTCTTGCAAATTTTTTAACATAATTTGTGTATGTCCTTTACATTTTACATGTGCAACTTTCAACTCTGTCTTTTCATGAGCACATCTTATTCTACCTTTTTACCTAAACGTCAGTGATAGTATATTGCAGACTATTTACCTTGTCTAGTTATTTTAGCATTCAAAATCAGTAGGGATTCTCCCTAGATTATCAACATACCATTTGTAAAGCATCATCATTGTAGGTCAAGAAATACATGTACAGTGGTCCCTCTATTTGTGACCACTCCCACCAAAGACCACTCCCCTTATGTATACTACATATGGATTTACAATTTGCATTGTTATAGCAAAGTAACCTGGTCGGGTGGAGCTATTTCAATCAAGCAACTAAGAAGAGTTTATTGAATTTCAGGTTAGATAGAATGTAGTGCATATCTAATAATTAGAGTAAAAATTTTGTATAGCATAAATCACCTGGCAAGAAGGAGCTGATAAGATAAGACGTAAAATCTGCTCTAAAATGTGGAATTTTGAAAATGGAAATTTTAAGAAAAATAGTTCGTTAAATGAATACAAATACAGTATCCCATCAAACCTTGAAGTTATTTTAGATCTATTATGCATAATATTGCTAATATTTGGGTCTAAACTTGTCTTTTTCCCATAGAAATCAATAGAAAACGGAAAAGGTTTTTTTGAACATTGTTCCCCCCGGAGATACTGAACGCCACTTATACAGGAGGTGTATATCCCTGATACAAATTTTCTGGAAAAGTGGGGTTCTGTATCTCCGGGGGGAACACTACCCCAGAGACGAAAAACCAAAAAAGGAAGGGGGTGCATTTGTTAAAGAATCGATCTTTAAGATCATCAAATATGGAAAATTTGACTATATTTCCTCTTTAATCCATCAAAAAATGTGTTCTTAATACGCTCTAATGAAATGTACAACAATTAGGAATGAAATAAGCAAGAGCGATGTGGATTTCTCCGCTAATGTGTATTTCGCGCTTAAAAGCTTCTATTATAGCCATTACATACAAAATAAGACCGTATTTTTAGTTCCGGATTTCATTATTTACAGATTAGAGGAAATAGAACTTTCAAAATATATTTCTGATGTACAATATAGATGTATTTGATATCTTTTAGTTAATATTTATGCATTTCAGGCAAAATATTCTAAAATTTCTACGTTTATGGTCAATATTATCAGTTTTATTACCCGAGCACCCCCTACCTCTTTGGACCTTCATTTTAGAATCTTGGGAGTATTTCATCGAAAAGTAAAACATACATAAAGTTTTCAAATACATTTTATTTCAATAATGATTATCTTTTGTCTGCATATGTACCGTCATGTGGAAGAAATAAGGCACGAGATTTAGGGCTAAAAACGGCCCTTATCTTATCAGCTCCTTTATAGCTCTTCTGAAAATAACCTCAACTTGATCAGGTTAGTTGATCATGACAAACTTCAATAGACAATTTGACCCTTAATTTTGACCTCAACTATGAATAAGATTCCATATGTCATAGTTAGTCTACGATCATTTTTTAAGTATCATCATTATTGGTTAAGAAATACCCGATTTCTGGTGCAGAATATTAATTTTCTTTGAAACAAAATCCTAATGCGTAGCAATCCTTCTGAATGGTGATGAGACTTTCATATCTATTCTGGACATTATTTCTTAAAATGCAAATAGTTATGCACTCACTTAAGATTCAACACAGATTTTTTCACAGCCAATCTTCAGTTTGTAAAATTTTCCATGAAAGCTACACAGAATTTCAGCAAGTACACAAGGTCTTTACCAAAATTGTTTATTAAACAAGTGTCTACAAATGAATCGGATTAAATTGCTCAAAGTCCTCTACCAAAATTGTTTTAGCCCGATTCATCATACAGGATGTATTTGGTGCCCCGACAGATTTTTTACTTTCACAACACTTCGAAGAATTTCAGAAAATCCAAGGGGATGCAAATATGTAAGGCCTTTCATCGAAAAGTTTTTTTGACCCGATGCATAATAAAGGATGATCACTAAAGGATCTGATTGACAGAAACTTTTTCGACTTTTCCCCTGTAAACATTGCACAGATTTTTATGGAACTTGAAAGACTTAACCAAGATTTGGTTTGTAATAATCTCATTAGCCATTTTGAATGAAATGAGACTCAGAAGAGCAATATAGACCAACTTGGGCCTCTTTTTGTCTCCTCAAACTTCATGTTCATGTATATATCATCTACTTAACAAGACATAGTGTCATCAGAGATGATGGAGCTCACCTCAACAGCAACATTACCAGACCAGCATCTGTATCATGCAATGCCAGCTGGTACCATGTGTCACAAAAAGTATTTCAGATGCACCCCACACACAAGTTTGCTTGATGAAGGACTAAAAGTAAGCAGGAAATGGATCTGTGTCCAGTTTTACCCTCCTTGCATACTGAAGCGTGAAGTATGGGTCTGATGCAGCATCTTAATTATGCATAAAAATTAACATAAGATGCATCACCCAAGTTTAAGTGATATATGACTTATAGTAATCTGAGGATTGAGGTGTCCCATTTTACAAGATATGGTCACTCGAGCATGAAATATGGGTCAGAACAAGCTGCATTGCAGCAAGCATCCGCAATACAAGTTTGGTCGATCTAGGATTTATACATGTAGTACGCTTGAAATTGACTTGTCACCATTTTACATAACCCAGTCGCTCAAACATGAAATATAGGTTAAATACACCATCCCTACTATAAATTGTAGTAAGCATAACATCCATACAAGATTGGCTGATCTACGACTTTTATAAGAGTAATCTGGGAATGGAGGTGTCATACATGCATTTTACTTAACCTGGTCACTCAAACGAAGAGTAATCTGGGAATGGAGGTGTCATACATGCATTTTACTTAACCTGGTCACTCAAACGTGAAAAATGGGTCAGATGCAGCATTCTTAACATGCATTGCAGTGAAGAAACACATCTGGTTCTCTTTCAAGTTTATTTCATATGTACAACAGATCTACAAGTATTTCTAAAAAATAACATTAACAATGCACATTTCATTTTGGAATAAGGATCCAGCATTTAACATCAATTTCAATACATGTCTATAATTTTACTAGATATGAACATGATGAAAATATTGGTCCATGTCAATTTTTTGTGGGTTGGTAGATGAGGATATTCTACACCTAAGGTGAGGGTAAATATTTTCACGTAAAAAGAATGCACGTTTAAAAATTCAATCTGCATATCATGTTTCATTTCTATAAAATTTTACCATTAAATCTTGAAGAAAACATTAATATAATATTAATCAGATTACATTTCATTTGAGAGGCAGCTGAATTCGATATTTCCTTGGCTAAAAAATCATTCCAAGGAATGCATGTGTCGCCTGCGAAACATAGCGACACTCAGGATTCACTTTTATAGGGCGTGACATCCAAGTGTGACAGACAGATGGACAAAGCGATCCCCGAGTGTCGCTACGCTTCGCAGGCGACACAAAAATAACTGGTTCTGACCCTATTTAAATGTGGGAAATTGACTCTGAGGCTACCTTGACCTTCTCCGAGTGTTGACTTTCAATGCAACCAAGACTCTCTAGTACATTATAGTTGGGTTCATATTCTGACATAAAATTACCGGTAAGCGAAGAGTTTACCATGCTTTTGAAAGTCACTATCAGACAAATGGATGCAGACAAAGTGATCCCTATGTGCCATTTGAACTGCAGGCAACATAAAAAGATTCAACACATCATTGCATTAGTAGTAAAAACAATTCTCTAAAATAAGCTTACAAAAATAGTTACTAAATTGGAAAACTGACCTAAACAATTTTCATAATTTTATTATGGACAAAGGAAAATCACTGTCGTATTAAGTTCAGCTTCCAAATTTGAAACATTTGTGTTTGGAATAAATATTTGTGTTTGGAATTACATAATGTACATGCCACATTGATGAATATTGAATACGGTCTGACTAAGATTTACACCTCACAAAAATTGTTCTGCTTTAACCTAAAGGGAAACATTTACATTTATCATCTTTCTCTGCAAAATGTATGCACTTCAAGAAGGATACAGTTGTAAATTCATTGATATTTGACTAAATCATCATAAAATAGGCCTCGATGAAAAGGATATGAATTTCTAGTATTTAGTAATGAAACTACATAGCAGATTACAGATGACCACAGTAGAACACATTGGTGATACTAAAGATGGCATTAATTTTTGTTGAATGAAATATTGACGAAGCAGTTATTGAACACATGACTGGCAATAGCTATACATTATAACCAGTCTGGTGGCAGTGGAAATTACCACAAATAGTCTTTGCTCCCGACTTTTATTTGAGGATCGATCTTTCTGGATAATACCTCTACTCTAGTATCTTAGCGTCACTTTTGTGGAGAGGTCTGCATCCACGCATCCTTTTTCGGGGCTTTACTTCTCTTCACAAACCGTCGATTACATCCTGTAAAGGAATAAAAGAAAGTTGGTACACAATAAAATGTGCCAATAAAGTAACGTTTTGAATTTATCCTTGACCTTTTGTCTCCAAACTTATACAATGTATATACATGTAAATACTTTATCGTGTGATCGTGATACATGTAAATCCTTTCATTATGATCATGATAAATCCTTTCTCTTGATCTTGTATGACATGTATTTTTTTGTATAATTGGATCAAAGATCATTGCAAACGTTCATCAAATTACCTGCAGTACTATTTGCATTGAAAATGTGACCCTGACCTTTACAAGTACTATATTTTTACAGTACTTTTAAAGCAGGACATTTGCTCAGTCAACATTTAAGTAAAGTAAAATTATATTTCTCGGCTACCATTCATTTCCTTAATTAGCTCACCTCGACGAAGTTGAGTGAGCTTATGCTATAACCCCACGCGTCCGCGTCCGTGTCCGTGTCCGCGTCCGCGTCCGGTTAAGAAGTTTGGGGTAGCTCAGTATCTGACAAAGTACTAATGCTACAGTAACCAAACTGGCACAAGTGATTCATCTTTGGATGCTGAGGTGAACCCATGCATCGTATGCAGCATCTGACCTACATTTTCCGCTTGAGTGACTTGGTTTAGAAGTTTGGGGTAGCTCAGTATCTGACAAAGCACTAATGCTACAGTAACCAAACTGGCACAAGTGATTCATCTTTGGATGCTGAAGTGAACCCATGCATCGTATGCAGCATCTGACCTACATTTTCCGCTTGAGTGACTTGGTTAAGAAGTTTGGGGTAGCTCAGTATCTGACAAAGTACTGATGCTACAGTAACCAAACTTGCACAAGTGATTCATCTTTGGATGCTGAGGTGAACCCATGGATCGGATGCAGCATCTGACCTACATTTTCCGCTTGAGTGACTTGGTTAAGAAGTTTGGGGTAGCTCAGTATCTGACAAAGTACTAATGCTACAGTAACCAAACTTGCACAAGTGATTCATCTTTGGATGCCGAGATGGACCCATGCATCGGATGCAGCATCTGACCTACTTTTTCCACTTGAGTGATTTGGATAAGAAGTTTGGGGTAGCTCAGTATCTGACAAAGTACTAATGCTACAGTAACCAAACTTGCACAAGTGATTCATCTTTGGATGCCGAGATGGACCCATGCATCGGATGCAGCATCTGACCTACTTTTTCCACTTGAGTGATTTCGCTTTTAAAAGCCAATATTGAGCAAAGTATAAGTGCTACATGTACCAAACTTGCATATTGGATGTATCTTTGATCAAACTTTCATAAAATGACCTTGACCTACTTTTTCCGCTTGAGTGATTTTGCCTTTAAAAGCCAATATTTAGCAAAGTATAAGTGCTAGATGTTCCAAACTTGCATATTAGATGTATCTTTGATCAAACTTTCATAAAATGACCTCGACCTACTTTTTCCGCTTGAGTGATTTTGCCTTTAAAAGCCAATATTGAGCAAAGTATAAGTGATACATGTACCAAACTTGCATATTGGATGTATCTTTGATCAATCTTTCATAAAATGACCTTGACCTACTTTTTCCGCTTGAGTGATTTTGCTCTATAAAGCCAATATTGAGCAAAGTATAACTGCTACATGTACCAAACTTGCATATTGGATGTATCTTTGATCAAACTTTCATAAAATGACCTCGACCTACTTTTTCTGCTTGAGTGGTTTTGCCTTTAAAAGCCAATATACATGTACTAAGAAATATGTTTGAATTGAATTTTGCTGTCACGAGGTGAGCTTCGTAATCTGTGATTACCTATGTTTTTGTTTCTATTAGCATAAAATTTTAGGGTAAGAGGAGTGGAGCCTACATATTAATACTAATTCAATGAAGAAATTTTCGGTTGATTACATGTAATTTAGCTGAGAGGAAGCATTTGATCAATATTGTTAGTTACTAAACAAAGTAAAACTAAAATTGTAATTTGTATATGCACACCTAAGAAAAATATAACTTGCATCGCAAGTTACAACTATATGGAATCAATTGAGTTAATTTTAATTCATATGATTTTATGATAAAGTAGGCAAAATTGTGACTACATGGTTTTAAGACTAGTCTTCACTAAAGACAACACGACCATAGGCAAATTATACAGATTTGATTTTAAGAAGCGTACATCATGATGGTTTAGTGATGAGTTACTGAGATTTGAAATTAATTAATCAATATCAATTTACAGTGTCCGTTTTAAATGTCAGCAATTATTAATATGTTTCGATATGATTTACTTACACGATACAATTGAGTCCCCATCTGGAAGGAGCAGAATTCTCCTCTGTCAAAATAATTGAAGATTTATTTACCCTTTAATCTACTTTCTGTTTTAGTGTCATATTCAAAACAGCAATTACTTGGATGCAAAAATTTTATGATTATAGTTTGGAATATTTATAGCAACATTGCCTACTCAACAAAAGTTGCTCAAGTTAAAAATAACAGGCCAGGTAGATTATAAACTGAGACATACTTTCTGGTTTCAAGTAGGTCATTTCTATGAGGTCAAGGTCACTCATTAACAAAGACACATATATGTAGGAATCTTTTAAGCAATTCAAATACTGTAAAATCATTTATTTTCGTGGGTTTAAAATTTCGTTGTTTTGGGACTGAAACTGTTTTCGTTGACATTTAATTTTGTTGATTTCTGACTTTCAAATTTTTTTTTTCATTGAATTGAGAGATGAAATCAAACGTCGTACATCTGTAAAACTTATATGTCATGGTAGATGTACGTATTACAAGTATAAACATCGTAGAGTGTTTTTATTTTTGCTTTCACTAAAACAATGAGAGCTTACTATTGTTGATGGTAATAACCGACCAATTACACAAAATGTTAATTAAAATATCGGCAGAAAGTAATCTGTATCAAAATGTATCTTTGCCGAGTTTGTGTTAATTCTCATAATAGAATACGTAACGACGATAAAATATACATCCGGAAAGTTAAATATTCGTATTGTGTAAGAATGGATAAAAGGTACCCCTAGCTTTATAACCCTCTCAAACAATCTGGCTTAATTCATTTCTTTTTAATTTGATAGCTTGTCTGAGCGCTGTCGGATGATATGAATTTGAAGACGTTTAACATGCAATGTTTTATGTATTGCGGGTGCTAACAATTAATCATATGTTTGGCCTTTTGTTTGTTTGGCTTTCACCGTAAGTAGAAAGTTTGGCTTCATAGCAAATGGACAAGAGATTATAGTTAATTGAATTCCAAGTGTAACTATTCTAATACCGGGTCCGTGCAATATAAGTATGCAGACTTTTATTAAAAGATTGCTACCTAGATCGATATCTCCGGCTGTTTATACTATGCATTCAAGATTTCTAAGGGCAAATAAATTTATAAAAATGAACATTTAAAGAAAGGATAACATTGTACAGAGACAACGAAAGTGAGAAACATGTATTGTCAACGTCTGTCAATAATGTACGACACGGTCAATAAAATCTCAATTACATATTTATATCTATCAAAGTAAAAGCAAATTTTCATCATGAATTTAATTTCGTTGTTTTTATCCATCCACGAAAATAACGAAATTAAATCCCTAACGAAAATTTATGATTTTACAGTATTCATTAAAAAGCTGCATTCACACTCAGGATAAATATTAATTTTACATTCATTTCATATAAAGAGTTGAGCAATCTGCATATTGCTTGATCTGTATGCTGTACAAGGGGTAAAATTTAATGTCCAATACGCAATTTATGGAATAACAAATATAGCTTTATTGTATAGAGTCATGCAGTCTTTGGCTCCTTTATCTTTATAATGGAATTCACAATCGGCACATTACAAGACATTTTTTGTTTATACAATTTTAGGTACATGTGCAAGTCCACAACCTTGCTGTTTCATACTTCTTTTGATTTCTAAATAAGTGTTCTAGTGCTTACCAAAATTCATTTTTCAGTCATTTTGCTCTATTAATTTCTTAAAATTTCACACATTCTAAATAAACCTACCAAACAGAACAAATGTACAAGTTTACTTGTATAAAGCAACGTAAACTAATACTTGTTTTGTGTTGCCTCAGTTTAAATATAAATTATTTCCAATCAATATTTCAAGGTCAGACATTTGACACAAATTGAGAGGTCAAGGTCAAGAAAAGAAATTATGAAAAGTGGTAATGAAGTGGATACAAGAACAAAACTCGGTAAATAATTAGCAAGCTTTTCCAGCATTATTTAAAGGTCAAAATCACGACATCAAAGGTAAATAGACTGTACATAAAATAATTGCCCCAATGAATGTACATGTTTTAAAATATTTAAGCTTTATTTCTATTGCAATTCAAACATTATAGCAAGGGTTCAAATTTTGATTAAATGCTTCAAAATAAGATCAAGGTTAAAGGTCTGGTATCAAAAGAAGGAAAGTAGAGGAAGGCACATGAAATACATGTACTTGTATCTTTAAAGATGATACATGTTCATGTATATGTTCAGAGTATTTTCTTGAACGTAGATTACAATACAAGGACAATATCTAGGTCAAAGGTCAAGGCATCAAATGAAGGTCTTGTAAAAAGGAATGGATGTGAATAAATATGCAAGTAAGCTGTATTTGATAACTAAATGGTGCATTAAGTTTTTACTTTCACTATGGAATTCCCAATGTTCCTTACCAACAGTAGGTTTTTGTGGTCCAGCTTTTTTTACAGGTGGTGTTTCCTTTAGTTTTTTGGTTGGAGGTTCTTCCGTTTCAGGAGACATCAGGGGCTGTTTCAATGTTTTTCTAACTGGTGTTGGCTCCTTCCGCTTTCCGACAGGAGATCTGTCATTTCTAGGAGATTTTATGGGTTGTTTCAAAGTTTTCAATGCAGGTGTTGTTTTCTTAGCGGCAGACTGAGGAGTTCCTCTTGGAGTTCCCCTTGCCTTTTTGATGACTTTTAGATCTGAGTTCACCGGTGTTTCAGGTGACGTCACTCTGTGTTGGGAAGGAGATTTCACTGGTGACGTCACAGTCTTCGCAGATTTACGTCCCCTCGCAGCTGGTTTTGCTTGCTGTGGCTTTGCATCCTCTGTAGTTCTTCTCTTATTGACACTTTTCTGAAAAAGATATAATTTCATGTGACCTTGACCTAGAAGTTATACTTATACATTGGAAAATAACCTGGTTTTTTTTTTTTTGCCACCTACGGCATTAGTTGGATGTGCTTAAACATGTGCTTAACGTTTTAGGGTAAATTGTTATAAAATTTGATCTATGAGCATATTGTTGAACTTGAAGAGTTTGCATTTGAAATAAAACTTTACCTTACTTCATATGCATGTACGAAACATAAAAACTTAGCAGAATACATGTATCAATATTATAAGTACCTTAGCACCAGTCTCAGAGATTGGAAGGTCCAATTTCCATTCATCACTCCAGGAAATTTTCTTTAAGCCATCTTTAAATAAGCCTCTTAGCTGGTCGTAGTTTGGCTTGGCATCATATCCTAACTTAGTTACTATGGTAAAATATTTTAAAATTTCAGCTGAAAGGAAGCAAGGATAAATACATGTACTTTAATCTATGACAGTAACAAACATAGAAAAATGAATCCTCTGTTTCCCAGGCTATTTGCGCTTTGGCTGAATACCCTGGTTCAGCTCAACTATTTCGGGGATTTCCATTTATATGCAAATGTTGTCGATTGGCTCCCTCACAAACTTTTTTATCCAATCGCATAATACATGTAGTTTACAAACTTCTTTTGGATAGCAATGATAAATAGTGCATGTTTGACTAGGTAAGATACTTTTTGTTGTCCAGAGACAATAATTGTATTATTTATCAGATGTTTTTGATACAAATATTCGTTAACCGTCAAAAATTCCATCTCGTGTAAGATTAACATACTGTCCTCACTGGTCTGCGCGCAGCCATTACCATCAGTTTTTTAACTTCACAAGAAGAGCTACATGTATTTCTTTTAAAATCCCTGAAATAGTTCGAGCTGACAGGGTATTCAGCCAAAGTGCAAATAGCCTGGAGAATCGAGGATGAGCAAAATTCAACTCTTTTTAAAATGAACAGATACATGTATACATGTGCAGAATCTACTACAATATGTCTTCTTCATCTATGGTACAGATAAAAAAACTTCCCTATAATTGAACCTTCTACTGTCCTAATCTAAATAGTCAATTTAAGTCAACTTTTCAGGTAATACCTTCTAAACTTAGATTTTATATGTTAAGTATACTATAGGTCCACGTAAGGATCAGGCAGGGCAGGAGTGATACTTCAAAATTTTTTTGCAAAACTTTTATTTCTGTTTTGAGACATATACATGTATGTGGTACAAATCAAACATATGGTATTCATTTCTCAAGGTAGCGATTGTGAAGCAGGATACAGTATTTACCTCATAATTTATAAAGGATTATGAAGGGAGAAAAAAAAGGCGGGGAAATTTCTTATAATTCAACCAAAATTGCTATCCCTATAATTTTCTTCACCATCCAAGTATGAAGAAAATATTTTCAGAACATTCATATGGTGGCTGATCTGAAAACATTTCAAGAGAAAAAAGTTCTGCAAAAATTTTAAGATTCTTTAACTGCCTGATCCTTACATGGACCCCAGACATTACACCATTTGGTAAAATTTTCCATTGTGAAGTCATATTATATCGCTCTGCCTTGATGCGTTGTCATGTTTCCTATTGTAATTTCACAATGAATATACACGTATTGCCAAATTTTGTTACGTCTGGTGTTTGACAGTCTAAAAATAAGCTACTGATATACATGTAGGTGAACATGTATTTGTATTAACTCCATGAGCATAAAATTGTAATATTCAGCTTAAATATTCAATACCCAATACATAACCAAGATTTTACCTGGCTGGTTTCCTGATGGAAAACATTTCTTCATCAAAGAATTAAGATCCTTAGTATACCTGAAATTACAAACATGTTTGTATAAATGCTTGAGTTTGATATATTACTGGCATTTTTATGCTTTTAAAATTTGCGATATAATTAAATTCTATTTACATGAATATGAACAATACTATCTTACACAAATATGTACATCAATGCACAATTCGAAAGATCATTACTTTAGAATTCCTTATTTTTTTCCTGGATGATGCACCTATAAAAATGCTGTTAGACTAGAATCTTAAAACAGATTCATGAGTGGAAAATCGTGTTACATCACTGACCTAATTTTAGAATCTCTGACATAATCTTTATTTTCTAGGTTATCTTCCCATGGTAGTTTACTACATAACCACTGTAACAAGCAGTATCCTAGGATCTCAAGGTCACCTCTTCTTGATGGAGCTACAAATGTACAAAAGCTATTTTGAAATACAAAAATTAGATATCAAAGTGTGTGAGAAATAACATTATACATGTACATGTACCTACATGTATGTTTACAAATAAACCTACATAAAGATACATTTAGCTTAAAGTTGCATCTTCTTCAATCGAAGTGTCACATATACATGTACAACAAAATTAGGGTATTTGATCCAACTTCTTTTTCTACCAGATACAGCCAAAATTCCTTTGTGATCAGGGTTATACATCTACAGGTATTTGTTCTCCCTAACTGATAAATAATGTTCGTCACAAAGAAAGCACAGTTGTGCTGATATTTTTTTTCCAAAAAAGTCCAGATTTTCACATTGTTCATTCAATATAAAAATTTCTTTTGCATATCAAAAGCTTCGCAACCATTCTCAAATACAAGTGTGAATGATCTATGTAAAATCTAACAGGAAAGTACATGTATAGAAGCAAATGACACATCATTTATATTGTACTACAATATCACAACACGCGATCCTTACCTACGCCTTTATGGGCATCTATACTGGTGAACTCTACAGTGCCGTCGTGACATCTCTTAGGGTCCTCTTTATAAGGTCTATGGGTACCGTCTGGCTTATATCGGTGGGCTAGACCAAAGTCAACTAAATAAATCTGAAAATTATGAAATCAATAGAGTAAAAATCTACATCGGTTTATTAAGGGTCTGACAATTAGTTGTTTTTCATTTCTTACATAATTCATACTGAAAGTTCATGTACTTTTAAACAGAGTTTACCATAAGTAAGCTAATTTTAGCCTAATTCTGTTTTAGCAGATATACATGTAGCACTATTAAGTCTACTATGTTAATTCAAGACTGCCCTTAATCATTTAACTGAGAATTTGGTTGGGCTAAAATAAGTACACGTAGAGTATTCTCAAAAATTTTAAAAGTTACATTTTCTTATTGAAAGGTTATACAAATGTACAAGAATACTGTTTCAGATGGAATGATATGAGATACATCTAGAAAGCCATCATGTTGATTAATTAATCAATCTTTACCTCGTTAGGAAGAATTTTTCCACCATGAAAACCAAGCAGCATGTTAGATGCTTTAACATCAGCATGAACATAGTCATTCTCATGTAGGTACTCCAGGGCATCTATCTGAAAGATTCACAAGAAGCGATGAGATCTATCGATCAAAATAATCTCTCAATTAATATGCATGCTTACTTTAAAGAACAATCAGTCAACGGCAGCAAAATACCAGAAGTCTCTGATGAGACTGAAGCTCTCCTGCTTGTTTGCTTTAATAAATCTAAGTGCCGCACTCATTTTCCAAGACCCCAAGATCAGGGGCTCAAACAAAATAAAAGACCAGAGAATGATTAACATAATGCTAAAAGAATTATCTTTCTATCAATTATACTTTCTGAGGATCGGTGCTCACAAGATTACATAGAGTTATATAGGAGGAAATGACCACACTCATTTTCCAAGACCCTGGGAGTCAGGGGCTCAAAGAAAATATCAGGTGCACATCTACACCACAGACTGAGAATAAAGCAAAAACAATTATCTTGTCTAGTACAACAAAATTGGTACTATAGAACATATATTTCAATATTGACATTTTCTATCAATTATACTTTAAATTCTGAGAATTGGTGCTATCAAGATTACATAGTTATATAGGAGAAAATGACCACACCTATTTTCCAAGACCCTGGGGGGTCAGGGGCTCAAACAAAATATCAGGTGCACATCTAGACCACAGACTGAGAATAAAGCAAAAACAATTATCTTTCTATCAATTATACTTTCTGAGAATTGGTGCTCACAAGATTACATAGAGTTATAATGGAGAAAATGACCACACCCATTTTCCAAGACCCTGGGGGGTCAGGGGCTCAAACAAAATATCAGATGCACATCAACACCACAGACTGAGAATAAGGCAAAAACAATTATCTTTCTATCAATTATACTCTCTGAGAATTGGTGCTCACCAGATTACATAGAGTTACATGTATATAGGAGAAAATGACCCCACCCATTTTCCAAGACCCTGGGGGCCAGGGGCTCAAACAAAATAGAAAGTGCACATCTAGACCACAGACTGAGAATAAAGCAAAAACAATTATCTTTCATTCAACTTTACTTTCTGAGAATTGGTGCTCACAAGATTACATAGAGTTACATAGGAGAAAATGACCACACCCATTTTCCAAGACCCTAGGGGTCAGGGGCTCAAACAAAATATCAGGTGCAAATCTAGACCACAGACTGAGAATAAAGCAAAAACAATTATCTTTCTATCAATTATACTTTCTGAGAATTGGTGCTCACAAGATTACATAGAGTTATATAGGAGAAAATGACCACACCCATTTTCCAAGACCCTGGGGGTCAGGGGCTCAAATAAATAAAGCCTGTGTTTGTGAAACACGAATGCCCCCGGTGGCATCTTTGTTAGTATGAACACTATTTTCTGTTAAGTACATGTATGTGAGGTCACTGTGTTAAAAGGTCAAAGGTCAAGGTCATGAGGTCAAAAATTTTGGTATCAATGGTAAGGTCTTGTCACAAGGAATACACATGTGAAATATGAAAGCCCTATCACTTCCCATTCAAAAGTTATGCCCAATGTTAAAGTTTTTGAAAAGTAGGTCAAAGGTCAAGGTCAAGGTCATGAGGTCAAAAATTTTGGTATCAATGGAAAGGTCTTGTCACAAGGAATACACATATGAAATATGAAAGCCCTATCACTTCCTATTCAAAAGTTATGCCCAATGTTAAAGTTTTTGAAAAGTAGGTCAAAGGTCAAGGTCAAGGTCACAAGGTCAAAAATTTTGGTATCAATGGAAAGGTCTTGTCACAAGGAATACACATGTGAAATATGAAAGCCCTATCACTTCCCATTCAAAAGTTATGCCCAATGTTAAAGTTTTTGAAAAGTAGGTCAAAGGTCAAGGTCAAGGTCATGAGGTCAAAAATTTTGGTATCAATGGAAAGGTCTTGTCACAAGGAATACACATGTGAAATATGAAAGCCCTATCACTTCCCATTCAAAAGTTATGCCCAATGTTAAAGTTTTTGAAAAGTAGGTCAAAGGTCAAGGTCAAGGTCACGAGGTCAAAAATTTTTGTATCAATGGAAAGGTCTTGTCACAAGGAATACACATGTGAAATATGAAAGCCCTATCACTTCCCATTCAAAAGTTATGCCCAATGTTAAAGTTTTTGAAAAGTAGGTCAAAGGTCAAGGTCAAGGTCACGAGGTCAAAATTTTTGGTATCAATGGAAAGGTCTTGTCACAAGGAATACACATGTGAAATATGAAAGCCCTATCACTTCCCATTCAAAAGTTATGTCCAATGTTAAAGTTTTTCGGACAAACAGACAGACAAACAGACAAACAGACAAACAGATAAACAGACAAACAGACAAACAGACGGACAGGCCAAAAACTATATGCCCCCAAATCTTTGATTCCGGGGGCATAAATATCAGGTGCACATCTAGACTATAGACTGAGAATGATGCAAAAACAATTATCTTTCTATCAATTATACTTTCTGAGAATTGGTACACAAGATTACATAGAGTTATATAGGAGAAAATGACCACATCCATTTTCCAAGACCCTGGGGGTCAGGGGCTCAAACAAAATATCAGGTGCACGTCTAGACCACAGGCCGAGAATAATGCAAAAACAATTATCTTTCTATCAATTATACTTTCTGAGAATTGGTGCTCACAAGATTACATAGAGTTATATAGGAGAAAATGACCACACCCATTTTCCAAGACCCTGGGGGGTCAGGGGCTAAAACAAAATATCAGGTGTACAACTAGACCACAGGCCCATTATATTGCAAAAAGAATTTATTTTGTACTATTCACAGATTCAGAGGATTCGCGCTCACAAGAAAAGTTTAACGGACGGACAGACAGACAGACCGACAGACAGACGGCCGGACGCCGGACACAGGGTGATCGCATAAGCTCGAGTGGTCTTAGACCAGTAGAGCTAAAAACGGCCCGTGGCAAAATCGCAAAAAGGATTATTTTTACATCGCGAATGTTTCATCAATAGACTCGGTAACTTGATAGTACTCTTGATATTGTCCGGCAAAAATACATGTATTTACTTATGCATGTATGCTGTAGAGACCAATAAAGAAAAAAAATCAACAAGATGTATAAAACACAAGAATTGGACGTTTAAGTGTCCCCGACATGTGTCGCCACATGCTAAACAATTTGTTATAAAAGAACTGTTTTTTTTTTAAAAAGTAGGCTTACCTCATAAATTACCTGAAAACGTAAATACGGAACACGCTGTGATTACACTTATAAATTTCATCGTGAACCATTTTAGGGATGTATATTTATAAAAGTTCCTGACTGTTTGGGCAATTTTAAAGACATGCGAGGTCATAAGGGTCACTGTAATTTCCTTTAAATGCGATCAATGCAATAAATAAATATTTTGTTTTTAGGAAACGATCGGAAATGGGACACGGCAGGTATTTTTTTCTACAGTTGCAACAAAAACGTCTTGTCGGCTGCAAATTATAGCGCGCGACGGTGTCTGAGAAACAACAAATCATTCTTATATGACCTTACCATGCGAATGGCTAAGCAGTAAACAGAATTTTTTTCTAATCTTTTTCCAGATCCTTCAAAAACTTTCTGGAGATCTGAACCAAATCTTGGCATGATCATAAAACGGAAGTTTTCTTTTCCTCGCATGTGTGATCCACTGGCGATAAATTTTGGAATTCCTAAGTAGCGGAGATGATTAGATCTGCACCAGCTGTCAACTGTAAGAAAAGGCAAAAAAAAAATATGACAAATGTACAAAAGTTAATATGGAAGAAAATGAAAGGTCACAAGGTAAACAAATTGGCATCTATAGGAATGTCTTGTCAAAACTTTAAAGGAATACAGATTTACAATATGAAAGCCTTTTCACTTACCATTCAAAAGTTATGGGCATGGTTGAAGTTTTTATGACTGGCAGACAGATGGACCAACAGACAAACAGACGAATTGAATTTAATGCTCAGACACTTTCACGAAAGTAAGGGACAGCAACTTACATACATGTGAACCTCCCGGCGGGAGGACGAAATCTCCCGACGAAACAAGGACCCTCCCGATGAAAAATAGTCCTCCCGATTCCTTCCGACGAAACAGAATCCTCCCGGCAAAAACGAAAAATCCTCCAGATTTCTCCAGATGAAATGCAAAATCCCCATTTGTGTATTACGTTACGCATTACGCCGTCTGTAGTTACCAGACAATCAATTTAATAAGTGCTAATTATACAGGTGACAGGTATATTGCTGGAAAAACAAAGCAATTAGCGTCGCGTTCTCTTCACCGTCACGGGTACTCAACTTCCCTGGGGGACGTTATACCCAGTACTGGTTGTCAAATTCACGTACCAAATTGATGTACAAGGTTAATTGGGGAATATTCTTGATGCCGTAAAATCATATTATATTTATACATAACACGAAAAAGTGAGGAAATGCAGTAAAAGTTCGCTGATAAATAAATAAATAAATGCGTAGGAAAAACGACGTCATGTAATTCACGTACTCTGTATAAGCGTGTATAACCTGAGGCAGATAATGGCCGTCTTGTTTATCATTCTCCTAACAATGGGATTTAAATCTGATGAGTGGTCAGTTTAAACCCCTTGAAGAGCAGTTATTGATTTTCTGTACAGGTGTACTCGAGTAGCAGAAGCAAGGTAAAAGAAATCAACGGACGTCATTGAGACAACTCTCGGAACTCCGAATTGTTTTTGTTGTTGTATGAGAGCCGAGCGGAATCTGTCCTTGTTGAAAAGCGAGTTGAGAAAATTCGTCCGTAGATTAAAAAAAATACCGATAAATCCTCCCGATGAAAAATTAAAACCCTCCCGACGAGAGGCCAAATCTCCAGATGAAAATTGAAAATCCTCCAGATTTGTGGAGGCAAAAGGTTCACATGAATGAACTTAGTGCATGTAGTAAACATGTTACCTATCAAACGATAGGATATATCACATACGAGGGCTGATTGATATGTTGTGAGCCTTGTATTGATGAATTTTAATTTTATCAGACATTTTGCTTTATTTTTCTACATAATACCCTTCAGTATCTATACATTTGCCACCAGTGTTTAAGAGCCTCAATACCACTTTCAAGGAACTCCTTATCTTGACTGGTCAGAAAGCTATTAACTGCAAGTAAGATGTCATTATCGGACTGAAAGTGGGTGCCAGAAATAGCTGCTTTCAGTTTTTGGAATAGATGAAAGTCTGATGGAGCAAGATCAGGTGAATAGGGTGGATGCTTAATCAAAGCCACAATCATAAATGGCAGCCATGGCAATGACAGACTTGTGAACAGGAGCATTGTCCTGATGGAAAAACACACTAGTGAGCTTTCCACAGCGCTTAAGTATATTATTTTCCCGTAACTAAGTAAGACGTGAAGCATAGTACGTGCCATTGATTGTTTGTCCTTTTTGGAGATAATCTATCAACAGAATTCCTTCTGCATCCCAGAAAACTGAGGCTCACAACATATCAATCTCCACTCGTATTGTTCTAATTTTTTCAAAAAGTTGAAGCTGAAAATGAAATTTGACTTCTGAAGAGGGCTGTGCAGATAGTACACAATGTACTTTGTAATGACAACAGAAATACATAAAATCATACCCATATCTGGTTTGGCAGCTCTCTGATAGAAATGTAGCTCACAAAATAAGGGTCCATTAGCATGGGGTTCCTACAAAATAACAAACATAGGTAATCACAGATTACGAAGCTCACCTCGTGACAGCAAAATTCAATTCAAACATATTTCTTAGTACATGTATATTGGCTTTTAAAGGCAAAACCACTCAAGCGGAAAAAGTAGGTCAAGGTCATTTTATGAGAGTTTGATCAAAGATACATCTAATATGCAAGTTTGGAACATCTAGCACTTATACTTTGCTCAATATTGGCTTTTAAAGGCAAAATCACTCAAGCGAAAAAAGTAGGTCAAGGTCATTTTATGAAAGTTTGATCAAAGATACATCCAATATGCAAGTTTGGTACATGTAGCACTTATACTTTGCTCAATATTGGCTTTTAAAAGCGAAATCACTCAAATGGAAAAAGTAGGTCAGATGCTGCATCCGATGCATGGGTCCATCTCGGCATCCAAAGATGAATCACTTGTGCCAGTTTGGTTACTGTAGCATCAGTACTTTGTCAGATACTGAGCTACCCCAAACTTCTTAACCAAGTCACTCAAGCGGAAAATGTAGGTCAGATGCTGCATCCGATGCATGGGTTCACCTCAGCATCCAAAGATGAATCACTTGTGCCAGTTTGGTTACTGTAGCATCAGTACTTTGTCAGATACTGAGCTACCCCAAACTTCTTAACCAAGTCACTCAAGCAGAAAATGTAGGTCAGATGCTGCATACGATGCATGGGTTCACCTCAGCATCCAAAGATGAATCACTTGTGCAAGTTTGGTTACTGTAGCATCAGTACTTTGTCAGATACTGAGCTACCCCAAACTTCTTAACCAAGTCACTCAAGCGGAAAATGTAGGTCAGATGCTGCATACGATGCATGGGTTCACCTCAGCATCCAAAGATGAATCACTTGTGCCAGTTTGGTTACTGTAGCATTAGTACTTTGTCAAATACTGAGCTACCCCAAACTTCTTAACCAAGTCACTCAAGCGGAAAATGTAGGTCAGATGCTGCATCCAATGCATGGGTTCACCTCAGCATCCAAAGATGAATCACTTGTGCAAGTTTGGTTACTGTAGCATTAGTACTTTGTCAGATACTGAGCTACCCCAAACTTCTTAACCGGACACGGACGCGTGGGGGTATAGCATAAGCTCACTCAACTTCGTCGAGGTGAGCTAAAAATGTTTTCATAAAATCCTTAGAGAAAATTATGAAGACACAGAAAAAGTTGTAAATGTGATTGTGACTAACAGACAACGACTAAGCAGAGACAACTGAATGCAACGTCAGTATGACATTACTAATAAACAGTCCTCATGAAAACTCACTAGCCTGATGCCCAGAGCTACCAGAAATTCTTTTGGGCTCATTAAATTTTTAAAGAGACTATACAATAGACCAGTAAAAAGTGTCTTATTGATCGTGAACACTGAATAAGGATAGGTAAAATGGCTTGATTTGTCTGTAATGAAGTATTGCTGCAAGTTAATTTTAAAACCACATTTTTTCTCTGAAGAAATACATACATGTAGTTACATCTAATAGATTAATCTAATCTACAAAGAGCTTAATTAGTTCAGACAAAGAGTGAAAGACAAGTTTTATATACAGTCTACTCTCGATAACTCGAACTTCAAGGGACCATCAGAAATAGTTCGACTTATCAGGAGTTCGACTTATTGAGTACATGGTCAGCAATCTATTTTTTCAAAAGACTTATTTCCCTTTCTCTATTACCGTTCACAAACTTTTGTGTTGTCCACTTTTAGTGACCAATCTAGATTTAATGTTTGTAATAACGACTCCATGGGAAGAAAATATCAATTATCCATCATCTGATTTCTTATAAGGAATTGGTTTTTGTTTAAGAATTGAAATTAATTTGTGGTTCGAGTTATTGAGGTAAATTTTCAATGTAAAATGACTTATGGGACTTAACAATTAGTTCGACTTAACGAAAAGTTCGAATTATCGGAATTCGAGTTATCAGTAGTAAAAATGCACAGAAACCAATGAAAGAGAATCGGGACTTTTAAAAACAGTTCGAGATAAGCGGAAATTCGAGTTAACCGAGTTTGAGTAAACGAGAGTAAACTGTAACAATCTTTGAATATGACTTACGATTTTGACGACATACTCCGCTGTAGGGCCTACAGGAGCTGACACTTCATCTGATGCTACATGTACAGAGACAAAAATTTCTATCATACTCAAAGCTACAAATTCTTCATACGACATGTATATCCTAATACTTTCCATTTTAAACAAATCTAATTGTACATGTACTTCATAAAAGTCAACTAGAAATTTTTCCGGGCTAGTAGAATTTGATAAATAGACTATACAAATATCTCGTAGAAATTGTCTTTGGGCTAGTCGTTGAAAAAATATTTTTTGAAGACTGGTATTAACATATTTTTAAAAATAGTTGAACTGCATCAATTTTCCAGGGCTAACCCTCACAAAGAGGATACTTATATGTATTTTATCGTATCTATTCATAATACATGTATTAGGAATGTACTAGTTTTGCTTACCAAGATATATCAGTCCAAATCCACCTTGTCCTATCTGGTTACCTAATTTCCACTGCTTCTTTCTCACATCTGACAATATAGTGCCATTATCAAACGGGTCTGGTAGCTTAGGGGCCTTTGGACCTCTTGGCTTTTTACTACCTATAAGCAAAGAGAAAGCTGCATTAAAGATGTAATGTGTCAATTACAAAACTTTTTTCTTCTGACTGATGTACAATCATACAATGTGGTTTTGTATGAAGTGGCAACTGCTTTTATAAAACTTCACCTTCAACCTATTACAAGCACTTCCAAGAGCATCCTCAAAATTATATGTCTGAAAATGTTCTAGAAATCCCATTATCCATTGCCCTTGGTAAGTGAAAAATTAGTTCAGCCGGTTAACCAAAATATTGTCTTGTCCTTACCCATGTTACCCATTGGGAAGCAGATTATCGGTAGATGAAAAATATTACAAATCTGTTTCAGCATTTTTCTCATGCAAGGACACACAAACGTTTTAAAAGACTCAAACACGTCCTGTCACCTTTGCAAACCAATATCAATTACATAACGCTTCTTTCTATACACCATATTACTTCTCTGACCACAAGGTCAGTTGTAAGTAATTATTAAACTATCTCTACCCACCTCGCGTTTTTTTCTTGCTTTGTTGTTGCATTTTTGCAAATTTTTAACTCCCGTAACCAAACCAAACAGGCAAGGCAAAAGTTCGGAGAACCGACCAATAAGAACAAAGGATAAAGAAAGTTGGTCGCGTGATATTTGTATCCTTCGATCTGATTGGTCGGTTCTCCAAACTTTCGCTTTGCATGTTTGGTTTGGTAGGGAGTTAAAAATTGGCAAAAAACGTGAGGTGGGTAGAGATAGTTAGTTTAATGTTTACTTAACTTGCAGGGCTCGCGCTGGGCTTCGCAAATGTCGCATTTTGCGACAAAAATTTGAAATTTGCGACAGAAAATCGCGATTTGTGACAAAGGGAATTTTCTAAAAATGAGTTTTCAAGTACCGACAAACACGCGAATTCGACATTGACAAATCGATTCCAAGTCATCCAAAGTGCAGTTGAAGCCTCCAGGTGTAATGTAGGTAAGCGGGTGACCGTAAAGGTGTGAAATACACTGGTAATTCGGTAGCCCCAGCAGCACGAGAGCCACCGCTAATTAGATAATTGGATTATGAAGATAAGCTGTCCAACGTTAGTATTCCTTATTATGAAAATGTATTTTAACTTTTTTACGGCCGATGGCAAACTTTATATCTTTCGATGTCACTAAAAAGTTTAGTTCATCACGAGTATGTCATAATTATTTTATTTTTCAATTCTTTGTTTCTCCCCCAAAAGAAATACTGTATTATATAATTTAGATTTTAAAATTAGGAAACGTAACTTAGAAATGTCCGATTCCGTATGGGAAAACAAAATACATGTAGCAAAATTGACGCCGTTCGTTTTTAAAACGTCTGCAGTTCTGATGATAAAACTATCAAATATAAGCCTTCAGTAGCATCTAAATCGAGGCTTTGAGATCTTTGTATTCAGGATAAAAGCATCCGAGCTCGACGTCGTGGACCCACAATAAGCACCCCCTTTACTTTCTTTTAATTTTGCGTCATAGGCGTCAATCTCCTGTGAAACAAAGAGTCGGCGACGAAGAATTTAACAAGAAAAAATTACTTATTTTATTTCTAGGCCATTGTGAGTACGAAAACAAAGCACAAACAGCCTATGTATCTAAGACCTTTTATTTTTGTTGGGGGGGGGGTCCACTACACCAACCTTATTTAATCAGGACAAAATTATTTTTTCACAACATGCAAAGATTATTTAAGGGATCGTTTTCAAGATACATTGAACAAATGATCAAGAGTATATCTAGAGGGGGTTAGGAGTCACCTTGGAAATTTCCTAAATTGCTATTTTTCCCGTTTTTATGTCTAATGTTTTTCACAATCATATACTTGGACCCCTCCCCATCCCAGGAAAAATTCAAGGTCTGTCCATCTTTCTTTGGCTACAATAGCCAATTCCAGGCTGTCCTTGCTATCAAGGAGTTCAAGTCATGGGGAGGGGGGGGGGGGGGGGGAGTTCAATACTATAGCTTGGTCGAAAAGCAAAGCTGCAGTTCTTTCAGCCTACACCATGTTTGCAGCTACCACCTGCCTTGTCAATACAGTAATCCCTAAACTGCAAATTGATCATGATAAGCATAGAAGGCCCTCAAATTGATATTTTTTAATTAGATGGGAGGGCTTCTATGAAGAATTCTGTGACTTTTTGAGTTGGTCTAATTGAACTCATCACTTACTCAGTACTGTCATTTAAGTCAAACTTACTGAATATTTTGCATTTACTATGTTATCATAGAAGTAGTGTTGGTATTAGTCTCTGACTTTGTTGAATCTAATACAATATGACTTTGTATGTTAAATAAAACACATAGATCAACACATACACTATCTCTATTATTGAGAAAAATAATAGTTTTTTCAGCAACTCTATCGTCGCGCAATATTGTGCTACAGCACAATTTTGTGTCATTGCGCAAACTTGCGACTCAAAATTTTGAGCCAGTGTGAGCCCTGAACTTGTCACCTGCAAGAAAATAAATATTAAAGGTCTGTAATATGGAAAAATCGTTGGGCAACAGTTTCGTCCGACTTCGTTCTGTAACAAACAAGTGGGGTTCAGGCTCTTTTAGCGGCAGTAGTAGAGACTGGATTATTTAGTCTACTGTCCTGTTCACTAATTCCAGAGCACCCTGTTTTCCCAGTTTTCTCTAAAATATGATAATGTCATCTTCCACAAAGATATCAGTTTTATAGTTCTCCTTTAGTTGTAACAGAAAATACCATTGTTTTGGATGTGCGTCAGTTAAGTTAGAAATAGGACGGAAAATAAAAAGTCTACGGTGATTTTCTATAGTAAAATTGTTGAAAATGTGTGACATCGGAGGCTTTGACGTCACTGTTTACTATTGTTGACACGGAGAACAATATGGCAGCGGCTTGAAATTAACATGGGAATTTCCCGTAGACATTTTATTTTCATATTGCGGTTTGAAGGCAGCTCTAGGGTAGGTTGAAATTAATTTCCAGTTACGACTAAGGAGGCCAATCCTCAATAACAATTGTTTATAGTAAATTCTTCAGACAACAGACTAAATCGCCAAAACACTTAAACAGGGTGCTCTGGATTTTGTGAACAGGACAGTATAGGTACAGCAGCATGAAAAAACATATTTGTTAGCAATAATTAAATAGGTGAAACAAATATATATTTTTTTAATTACCGGTACCAGAGGATCCAGTCTTGGCCCGGGGCATCGTTAGATTGAGTTTAAGTGTCAGAGGCGATTCGAAAATGCTGGTTAATCGTAAGATGATAAAACGGAAGAAGACAATGATTCTTCTCTTCTTCTGAAATGATTAACTTTCATTTCATTTTTCAAAATGTGAAAACATTGAATCAAGACACTATTCTACTTTCTGTTTCATAAATCAACTTTTCCGCCAAGGATCATTTACGTCACGTGACCACAAATTAGGATATTGGAGATTCGCTCTTACTGTTATTTGTCCTTCTTCTCTTCTTCTCCGTATATCTATATATTTTCCTCCACTGCTTGGAGACTCCGAGTACCATTCTTAAGCTTATATTGCAAATGCCGTAGATATATATCTAAGAGCCTTCGTTACGGAAGAGGTATTATTTTTGAAGAATTGATCGGATAAATACTTTGACATTGGGCATAACTTTTTAATAATGAGCAATGGGGCTCTAATATGAATCAAGGCAAAGCCTTTTTGTGCGAACGGAGAGAAAATAAATATGATTTTAGACTGTGACGGTTTATCCTATCTTACAAAACTTTCTGTTTGGTGATTGCCCAAAAAAAAAAAGGCAGTATAAGCCATAATAAGGCGAGTGGAAACACAGAGGCATTTGTAAAATTGGTCTAGACCAGCAGATGAACATTTTAAGGGAGGGGGGCTTAAAATATGGTTCTTTGTACGTTCCTGTTTTGGCCTTGACCGGCAAATATTAGATTAGGTTGAGGGGGGGGGGGATTCCAGTCAAATTTACAGAAAAATACGAGCAAACACGAAAAGTGTATGATTTTGAAAATTTATATCAACGATCTAGTTTAAAGAGCTCAGCTAGAACTGGTCAGACCAAGGATTTATAAACAGACCTGATTATATTTCCTACATGTGATTTTTTTTATTTCAAGCCATTTTAATTTTGTTATAAAACGGTTAAAGAAAATAAATAACTCATTGCATATCGCCCAAAAGAAAAAAAATCCATCTCGCCGATGTCAGATACAATCGTCCAAAGCCTGTTTCATAACATTTCAATAAAGAAAACCACTTTAATATCGGACATCAAAATTATAATTATAAATGGAGAAATGTTCGGATGCCTCCAAATATTATCGTAAAATCCGAGAAGTGTTCTGGATGGTGTCATCCTGATTGTCCAACATTTATATAAAAAGGTAAAAATGTGGTAGAATTCATGTTGGACAATCAGGATAAGGGGTATAATCATACATTTAATTACGATGATTAATACATAATTGGTGTGATTGATCTTAGCCGCTAATTGGCTCAGGTAAATCTCAGGTTAAGCTCAGGTAAATGTTGGGCAGTCGTAAAACGTTGGGAATAAACGCATCATGTATCATTGTACAAAGGCTAAATCTTTGTCCCATAGTCAAACTAGATTTTGTTTTGTATGTATATGGACTAATAGATGAGAAAACGATGATGTGTAACGACTGTGTCGTATGGTCAAAGAAGTTTGGTGTGTGGTGATCATGGTGATTATGTTAAGATCTGTCGGCTAGAACCCATTTTTCACATTCTATGATATCCCTTTTTATATAGGTACGTGCTCTGAAATATGAAAATAATGAGTTTTTTTTCATAATTTATTTCATACATCATCAAGATAACACATAAAATAATAAAGCACAAATTTCAAATTATAGCACTACAAAGCACAAATTTCAAATTATAGCACTACAAAGCACAAATTTAACATTATATTACTGATCAATACACATTTCATTACCGGCAGTCATGACTGCCGGTATACTGTAATCAATCGTGACATACTTGCACGGATAAAATGACTCTTGGCAATATGATTGGTGGACAACTACAAAATATGCAAATATTCGTCAAGGTTATTCTAAATCTGTATATAAGATGCTTCCATCAAGTCCGCTGAAGATTCTAGATGACTTGACATGAAAGTCATATCGTATCAGTGCATTTTCTTCCGAAAGATGCATCGAAAAGTCTTTGTACCGATACGTCCTACAACAAATCACAGATCCTCGGAAATTTCCGTAGCTTGAATCGGAAATAAAAACGGAAAAGCCCGGAAATGTGCGATTGGTCTAACAAGAATAAAAATCGTTTATTCCATTTCTTTCTTACTAGAATTTTACAACATTTAATGTCAGCTAACTGCCGGCAAGCTTTTTGTAAAAGCTAATACTTGTTTTTTCATTGTTTTCAACTTTAAATGAAATCACTGATAACTTAAAAATACACAAGTACAGATTAACTTTGAAAAGTTATCGTTTAACCATTCATATATTGATGATAAGAAATACACTAGAAATGTCATTTACAAACATATACATGGAGATGTAGAAAAAGTTCATCAAAATTCCTTATGCCATTAATAGTCACAGTATAGAAAGTCTAACCAAGATGAATCAGCAGGGACGCCTCATCCACATACTCGAACACGTCTATTTCGCTGGCCTGAAGACGTCTCTGAAGGTTACGTATACGGGAGTCGATGTTACGGTATTTCCTCTTCTTCGGTTTCGGGAGTCCTCCGGCACGGATCTGTACGATGCTGATTTCGTTGGAAGCCTGGATCTGCTTCAGGTGTCGAATGATCTGGTACATATTAGGATGCGCGATCTGTACCTGTTTCTTTATCTTCGAATGCCATCCCTCTAGGTGATTGGTAGTCCTTGGTCCGTCTGAGTTGAAGTGGTTCCACACTAAACGGTCTCTGTCAACCCACTGTTCCGTCACATAGTCAACGAAAGGCTCCGTCCTTGCCACCGGAAAATCTGTGTCCCAAAGTTCCTGCAGCGCGAACTCCCACACATCCTCTATTCGGTCCAACGGCACTAGAGGCAAAGCGGCGGCTCTACGAACAATGAGTTTGATGGCGTCATTCTGTTGATAAGGAATCTGCAGTCCAGTCTGTTGATCTTTCCTCCACACGCACTTGGTAAAATGGAAGAAACATCCCTTCAGAGTAACACTAGGAAATGCACTTCGGGTGGCACTGTGCATCGCAGATTCAAAATCCAAGAACACTGTAGCAGGCTCAAGTTGAAGACCATCATCACACGCACTCTTAAGTAGATCCCAAAAACGCAAATACACATCTGTACTCTTCCCTGGTAAAAACGCAAACACAAGGGGGTAGAAATGTCCATCAACACATCCATGGAGAGAGTAAAGTTGGTTGAACACTCCGGGACACACATAGAAAGTTCCATCTCCGTAGATCGTCGAACAGTTGGTCAGTAGCTCTAAGTTGCTGTCTGTTGCGTAGATGATGATGCGTCGCCCGGCGTCATTGCTGTCAGTGAGAAGGAAACGTTCTCCGACGGTAGTCTCGGTCCATTCCCCTTGAAGTACGAGATCAGCCTGAGTGGTGGGTAGCTTCGGGAGGAGTTTGGATCGCTGCTGATGTAGGACGTTGTGGCACGATTGGTATGTTGGTAGTCTCTCCACCATCCGCTGAGTGTCGTCGTCCCATTTTGGATTGCGCAGACCTGACACAACTTCCTGGTAAATCTGGGGACATGGCTTGGTCTCCTCTCGACATCTGGAATGAAAAAAAATGATTTAATAGAAATAGGTATCAATATAACAATTAAGAGGACATGAAATTTCGATAGCTTGACCTTTAACTGATGTGTAAGAATTTATAGTTAAAAAGAAATCAGATACCATGACCTTCGATTTTATTAGACCTTGACCTTTGAGGCGATGACCTTAGACAACAGGTCTATACAAAATATGAATGCATGTAGAGAAATACGGATAACAGATAGATGATTAGTTTGATGTTCAATTGCACAAAATGTTTAAAAATATCATGACCGTTCCTTTTTATCCATGACCTTAGATGTTGACCTTGAATGTTTCCCGAATTATGTGGCAAAATTGAAGTTACAAGATTGAAATTATTGTGATTTATACCTTGACTTAATGGTGTTCATAACCTCATCGACTTGGAGTTGAATGCGGTCTGGTGAGTGGTTGTGCGTGCCGTTGCTGCCGACCAGGATGTTGTTTAGTGTACGAACTGTAGCAGGACACGCACGGACGGAGCATCTCCAATAGGTGCGTTCATCGCGTCGCAGTTTGACTACATATCGGTTGTCGTTGTAGACTAAACTGGGGTTGCCGCGTTCGTTTCTAACGAATTGAACTCTAAGTTGTGCGTTTGCCATGATTGGAATGATGAAAATTGTTGGATCCCATGCGTATATAAGGGTTACTGAACAATACTCAGTATAATTATGAAGAAATTCGCTAATTGAGTAACGTATTAAAAAAGATACAGCTTGGCTTGTAATTGACTGCAAATTATATTTAATGTACTGCTTGGAGGCTGCTAGTTTATTTCAATCATCATCATTACAGATATGTTTATGATAAGTAATATTTTTCGCAACATTTTTAATTAGGATAATTTGTTCTGTTAAAATTACTAATAATTCAAAAAGGCGCACTAGCTCTCAGTTGTATAGGAATGAAAATCAAGATGCGAGTATATGGAGAATTAATAGATAAAAATTCAAAACTAAATACATGTATAATATGAAATTTGGAAAAATACACAAAAAGTTCTCTTAACAGTCTAAAATATTCCACTAATTAGTATGTTTATTTAATGATTACAGGTATGTTTATTTAATCATACAGGTAACATTGAAATTCATGTTGGACAATCAGGATATGGGATTTTTAAAATGTTGGACAATCAGGATTGAACCTTCTGGATTGAGAAACTTAATAATGTGAAGCCATCCGGATTGAACACAAAATCGCCCATGGGAATACTTTGGCCGGTTTATTGACCTTTTTAGAAGCGTTTACGTCAAGCAAAATACGTCCATTAAAGGAAAATCTTACAACGTCAAAGTGACATTAAGAATTTGGCGCGATGACGTCAATGACGTCATAGAAGCACAGTAAACAAAATACTCAAACGAAGATGTCGGCTTTCCTAAAAAGATTCCGCGGTTACGCCGAGTTGTCGATGCTATTTAGTAATCTGCTTTACGAAAAATTATGTCAATAAATTTAACTTGTAAACAAAAATTGAGTATAACATATACGTATACTCGGAGTCGAAAAAAAAATTAAATGGCAATATTCAGCATCTCCGCAGTAACTCTGTCTGCGAGGGGACGAAAGTTTTTGAAAGCATAGTAGTACATTCTCATTCCTTGATTCAGCATATTTTCTCACTAAGGTAAGTGTATACGCGTTACCATAAGGGCGAGCTTCGCTCGCAAAGGCCCTTCGGGCCTTTGCAGCGAGCTCCGCTCGCTAATATATCACAACAGTAAATGACTTCTTGAAAGAACACGACTTGTAAAGGAAATCAAGTCGATGTTGCAATCCTAGACTTCTCCAAAGCTTTCGACACCGTTCACCACAACAAACTACTACATAAATTACATCAATACGGGATTCAAGGAAATATTCATATTTGGCTCACCAACTTTCTAACAAAGAGGACAATGAGAACAGTCGTAGAAGGAATCTCGTCAGAAGAAACAACTGTAGACTCCGGGGTCCCTCAAGGAACGGTATTCGGGCCGATAATGTTTTTGTGCCATGTACCAGATACAGATCTGTACAGATACAGATGCAATGTGACATGTGTATATACATATTCCTTTGTGACGAGACTTTTCCAGTGATAGTACCTTTTTTTTTACCTTGTGACCTTGATCTTTGGCCTACTTTTGAAAAAAAATTTAATGTTGATTGATAGTGGCTTTCATATTTCACATGTTTATTCCTTGTGACGAGACCTTTCCATTGCAAGTGATACCATTTTTTTTTTCAGTAGTCTCGCGGCCTTGACTTTAATGATCTACTTTTGAAGGATTTTAACATTTAGCACAACTTTTTAATGGTGAGTAATTGGGGTTTTCATGTTTCCCATGGGTATTCCTTGTGACAAGATCTTTCCGTTGATACCAATATTGCTTACCTCGTTACCTTAATTGACATAACCTTGGACATACTTTTGAGAAAAACAAACCCAAAAACAAACCTCTACCAATTTGGGCATTTTTTTAATGTCGAGTGATCGAGCTTTCATATTCACACGTGCATTCCTTATGACAAGATCTTCCAACATTTTTGACCTCGTGACCTTGACCCTATTTTGAAAAAAAATCAAACGGTAATTCTTGCCCATCGAGTTTGACCTAGCACTTAACAGTAGGGTTGAAAAATCGGATAAAACTTACTATCGATTATCGGACACAATCGGAGGAGTACTTTCGATTGATAATCGCGATAGTCGAATCAGTGAATGAAAGTCAAACACAACATTAAGTCGAAACCACACTCCAAAAACCACAATCGAAAAGGCTTACGAATTTGGGGGAAAAATACAAAATAAAACTTCCTTACGCAAAAAAAAATTATAGAAAATGAATCAAAATAGGACGAATGACACGAGCTCTACAGCAACACGAAGGACAACTTATCTTATAAACCATCTCCAGTGCAAGGCATTGTAGAATGCATTGTTCTGATATTAAGCCACTCTCCTATGTCCCCCTGGTCTTCTCGTTGAATAATTAAGTTCTCAATTCTTATACTACATGTACTTTCTCTGATTACCGGCAGTCATGACTGCCGGTATACTGTAATCAATCGTGACATACTTGCACGGATAAAATAACTCTTGGCAATATGATTGGTGGACAATTACAAAATATGCAAATATTCGTCAAGGTTATCCAGAATCTGTGCATAAGATACTTTCATCAGGTCGGCTCAAGAGTCTAGATGACTTGACAAATGAAAGTCATATCGTATCAGTGCATTTTCATCCGAAAGATGCATCGAAAAGTCTTTGTACCGATACGTCCTACAACAATCACAGATCCTCGGAAATTTCCGTAGCTTGAATCGGAAATAAAAACGGAAAAGCCCGGAAATGTGCGATTTTTGGTCAACAAGAACAAAAATCGTTTATTCCAATTTTTTCTTACTAGTATTTTACAACATTTATTAAATTAATGTCAGCTAACTGCCGGCAAGCTTTTTGTAAAAGCTAATACTTGTATTCCATATTTTCTCATCACGGTGGATGGAAACGAAAGTCTACAACGTTTAGATAGAATGTTGTCTGATGTTGCTCTTTTGTGCCCCTTCATTTTTTACATCCTGCTTGCTCTTTCACCAGTTATCCGTCCTAGTATTTTCCCCTCTACAGACAGAAGTGTATTATGACTCTGAAGTTCTTACATTCCTCAATGTTTCCTTTCTTTGCCTTCATTATATATAAGCCATTTCTTCCAACTGCTTGGTATCGTCTCTTCACTCCATATGACTTAAGAAGTTAACGAATCTTTGTTCCCGTAAGCGGTTCTACACTTGTTTTTAGAGACTCGATCTGCCGTCAGACGAAATCAATTCCTGGGGACTTCCTCATTTTCTCGCCTCCTTGGTAGCTGTTTTCACTTCTGTCATTGATGGACTTTCTATTGATATTTCCTCTATAGCTTCATCTGTAGCTCAATCTCATCTATAGCTCAATCTCATCTGTAGCCCAATCTCATCTGTAGCTCAATCTCATCTGTAGCCCAATCTCATCTGTAGCTCAATCTTATCTAAAGCCCAATCTCATCTATAGCTCAATCTCATCTATAGCTCAATCTCATCTATAGCCCAATCTTATCTAAAGCCCAATCTCATCTATAGCTCAATCTCATCTATAGCTCAATCTCGTGTTTCTGTGGGTCTCCCAGTAGCTCAATCTCATCTATAGCCCAATCTTATCTAAAGCCCAATCTCATCTATAGCTTAATCGTGTGTTTCTGTGAGTCTCCCAGTAACTCAATCTCATCTATGAGGGGGTGGACAGGGTCAAAGGGAGGGGGGAGGAGGGAGAGAGGGGGCGGGAGGGAGGAGAAAGAAATATGATTGGGAGGGTAACAGTAACCAAAAAAAAAAAAAAATTAGGAAATTCCCAGATAGCATGACTACGTTGGGCCAATGTTGGTAATATGTTGTATGGTTGGCTGGTGGTTGGCGTTGGCATGTCAACGTTGGACCAACATTGGCCCAACATTGTATTTGTCGGACATACCAATGAATTATCGCTGTTGTTGGACTGGGGTTGGGCCAATGTTGGTCCAACATCGTATGTTCAAGATAAAAGCACCGATCGAATTATATAATTTTACAAATGAGATTTTAAATACACACCATCATTGAAAAAGATCAAAATTATGTTTCAAAATAATTAAATGAAGCCATAAGAATCAAAAGAATAATAATCTAATTTCCGACGTTGGTTCAATGTTGGGCCAACGTTGGTCCAAAATAAAGAAAAAAATGTAAAGATTCAAATGAAATCTAATTTAATAAAAAGTCAATCTGACTTTTGTAACTGGACAATATTAACTGAATTTATTCCTCTTTAACATTTTTACATTATTTGCAATAATGGTATGAATGGGTTGACGTTGGGCCTACGTTGGACCTACGTATGTTATACGAAGGTTAATTTTCAAAATATGGTTTATTTTTCATTTCCGAAAAGTCTTGAACTATGAAGTTTTCAAAAATTTTCAAATACTTAACAAGTCTTTAGATAAGAAATTTGTGTCCGTCAAAAGAGGACATACTTTTAACGGTACTGTAAGACGTTGGGTCAACGTTGGACCAACGTAAACATTTGGTAAAGAAAACATTAAAAAAAACAAAACAATTTTTCATAAAAAATATTAGATCATGTCTATAATGTGCATAGTTATTTCATAATGATACATACATGTATATAGTATGTCAGTAATTCAAGGTTCCTGTATTACTTTATAAAATTCAACTTATCATAAAATTAACTACCAAAGTAACTGCAGAGATAAGATCTAGGTCAGTGCTTGGCCGGTCAAGTCATAATTAACACCAGATGTCTGACCAGTTTCTAAGGCAACGGAGCTAGATTGCACAATCTGATACCGGACGTTTCTTATCTGGGACGCAAACTACAAGGTTAAATTTGAAATAGAGCGAGAGCGGTCAGTGGACGCTAAAGTTTTGTAAAGTGTAGGCAGTAAAAGTAAGTACATTATGATATTTATAATTATTCATGATTGTTGGCAATTCGTATGTATTATTTTATTTATTTTTGTTCATATTGCATTTGTAGAAATCAAATTAACTAGTATCTTTAATCATGTTAATTTATCTAAATATCTGATATTTTTGTATCTTTTCTCTTTTGCAGTAATATACCACGTTGAAATGGAGATCGGTTGATCGAATGATTTGGAGATAGTATTCGACTTGATAAGAAAGAAAGGAAAAGCGGAGATACCAGAGATGTGTAGAAGACGGATAGTTAACATTGAGTGATTTATGTTCAGACTTGTGGATCAATAAATATGAGGATATTTATTTTCTGCTTTCAGATCACCAAAGGATCTACGGCCAACGTTACCAACAAAAAGCCAACGTTCAGCCAACATATCATTACAATGTTGGATTGACGTTGGACCAACATAAATCCAATATATATGTTAAACTGGGCCGACGTTGGGCCGACGTGTAAACATCCGAGGTCTGACATCGGCCCAACAGCGACCCAACTTGTGGGGCCAACGTTGGGCCGATGAGCAACATTGCATTGGCCCAACATTCACTGCCGATATTGGCCCAACGTAAATGTCACCGATGGACTTGCGTTGGGCCAACATCAGCATGCTATCTGGGTTACTTTAAATATAAATAATCTTGCTCTTATGCGTTCATGTACATAATCTCAATTTGAAAAAATACCACGAAATTCATCTTTAAATACCTTAAACATTTTTGTATTTTTGCAATTTTCAATTCATTTTTCAAAATATTCAGGCTCGCTTCGCTCACATTCGTTTTTATCTCAACAGGTCTATTTTATTCAAGGTTTTTGAAAAAAAGGAAACCCAAATAACTTCACTATTGCACCAATTTACACTTTTAAGTTTAAACATTTGTCTTGACCCCCTCCAAGACCCCCTCCCCCACTTTACAAAGTTTACGTGTACCTAATATATACTTTGCAGGTATTTGTATATTTCCTATAACCCCTATATTTATGGATGTGCCCTATTTTCCTTATATAACCCAAATTTTCCTAAATTATCCCTGTGATTTAAGATTTCATTGAAAGCAAAACCTTGCCCTTAAATGATAATATTCACTGTTTCCTCTAAATTGAAATATTACACGAAATACTGCAGTGCATCCTATAAGAATTTCAGACTCGCTTCGCTCGCCAAATTAAATTAAGCTTTGATCTCTTACACATATAAATTTGCCTGTGTGAAGTTTTGCTGAAAACCTATAAAAAAAATTTCACTTTCAAGTGGCGACAATTAACTACATTCAATTATATCTTACATTTTCTAGGGGTAATTTTGACCGATTTATTCAAATATATTTGTTCAAATTATTTTGAGGAAGACCATAGACCATGAAAGCAGGAAAAAATCAGTATTTTTGGCAAATTTCAGGGAGTCGTGGGGTCTGTAATTTTTTTTTCTAAATTCGGGTTCGAAATACATGTACGAGCACCTGCCAAAGGCTAGCAGAGATAATTCGAACGAAGGTTATGCTACGGAAATTGCTGAGTTGACATGAATGCTGTATTGAATTGTCTGGGAAGGTGTCAAAGGACACTTCTTTCACAAAATCTTAGGAGGTTTGTTGCTTGTAACTTTGGCAGTGTAAATGCTCGTGAAAGTGAAACCACTGGAGCCGGTGAAGCTGAGGGCGATTCTGACCAAAACATTGATGTCAAACGTAGTCAAAATTACGTAGCTCAATATTACAGAAGGATATTTGCAACACCAGATATACACGACACTATTGTAGATGGAATGAAGTTCGGTGAGGTACCTGTAATCAGAATTAACAATGCTAAGAACAACACCTTCTTATGTCTGACTAAGGGCTCGGGTGGTCATACCAGTATCATCGCACAAGTGTCTTGTGCATCACTAGGATTTACCGGCAAGAAAAAGAAAACTCAGTATGCCGCTCAGGCTTTGAGCTTAAGGATTGCAGAACTTGCAAAAGAAAATAATGTTAACACTGTCCGTGTGGTAATTAAAGGTTTTGGAACTGGCAGACAACCTAGCTTAGAGGGATTGAAAATTGGAGGATTACGTATCATATCAATCACTGATAACACACAATTAAAAAATGGAAGACCAGGAGCTCGAAGAAGAGTATAAGGACAGTGATAATGCTGGAGAGAAATGATAAAGATGTGTTATAGTTAGTTTTGGAGCCAATATGATAAATTGCAGTTATGTTCTATTATCATAATTATGAATATTAATTATGAATATGAAATATATTTATAATTATATATTTCTTAATTACATCGTTGTAATAAACTCTTATGCTTACGTAATGTTGTTTATCAAATTTTAGCTAAGAGATCAGTTATCATCAGAACGTCGGCGCCGTGGTCTAGCGGATAGGGCGTCGGACTTGTAATCGTAAGATTGCTTGTTCGAGCCTTGCTAGGACCACGGGTCGGCCGACATATACTCTTCAATGTTCAAACCCTCCTTAATACACTTACACACCATCTTAAGGATGCCCCCCCCCCCCAATGATTTTTAGTCCAAATGTCAAGGTCAAAGGACTTTGATGATTGAAAATGGTTTCTGCCGGATCATAACAGAGTACTGTGGGTCAAACTACGTTGTATCGTCTTGAAACTTGCTAGATATATTCCCTAATAAGTCATTTGATGATTGAAAATGGTTTCTGTATCATAAGGGAGTGTGTATTAAACCTATCATAATGCTGGAGATGTTCTGTTTGAGTCAGATTGAGTCATAGTCTAGGTGCCATTCACGAAACCCAAAAATTTGTTACGCACAAAATGTTTTTGCATGAAAGTGTTGTCAATACCCTCTTATTTGATAATCCGGCTGATGCCACTCTGGCATCCTTGGGCATTTCGAAATTTTGGGGTAAAATGGAAATTTTCGAAGAAAAACCGTTGAAAATAGGAAAAATTCAATTACTTTTTCCATGCTGCAGCTAGATCAACAAAATTGGTACCAAAAGAACGACAATTTTATTGTCTTTAAGTCTCAAGCTCAATTTACCAATTTACTTGTCCATAAAATGGGGAAAACTATGGATTTTCGATGAAAAATCGTTGAAAATTGGGAAAACACCATATCTTTTTCTATTCTGTAGCTAAATAAACAATTTTGGTACCAAACGCACAATAAATTTATTGCCTTTCATTTTAATTAATACAAAAGTCAGATTTGCAATTTGCTGGTGCGAAAAATTGGGAAAAACAACTACTCTTTGATGAAAAATCGCTGAAAATTTGCAAAATGCAATGACTTTTTCAAACTGTAGTATGAGGTTCTGCAATTATGGTACCAAAATAAAGGTTTTTGTTATTGTCTTTTATTCTGAATACATATTTAGCAACTTGCTCATAAATAAAATGGGAGAAGAAGAATGAGGGAGAAAACTTTGATTTTTGAAGGTTTTTTCCATACAAAGTTGGGACTTTGAAAAATGCAAAACGTTTAGAGAAAATCTAGAACAAAGATATGTGTATTCAAGTCAACAGTTTTAAGAAAAACAATTTACTAGTACATGGAGTCTTGTAGCAAGCTTTTGAAAGATGTGGGTGAAATTAGACACATTGTTCAAAAGGAAGCGGCTACTGTCTATGATACATAACGTGCATGTCTTGTCCACGCTGTTAATTAATCTGCTTTTAGATGATGCTAATGAATTTGAAGACGTTTAACATTTGTACCACTTGGTGAGTGTCACTGCTGGCGGACCAGGAGTCCCCGAGGGCACATGTAGCCAAGTTTGATCAATTTCGGTTGGTCGTTTCTTCAAATCGTAATCCAGGATAACCACAACTTCAGCTATTTCCGTGGCAGATGGCCGTCCTAAGTCGTCACCGGTTACTCGTTGGTTTATGTGTAGTCCTTTCTGTTTGATGTTTCTGTGTTGTGCGTTGACGTTCCTTGTCCCTTGTGCGTCTCTTTTGTGCTTGTCTGCTTTGTGTTATTTGCATTGGGGGTTTTGCTAAGGGTGCTTCAACCTGCTATTGTTTGAGATCCCCTCTTTTGTCTCAAACGCATTCAAAAAATTTCTGTTTGCAAAATTGTCACAAATTTCTGAAACCTGGGTCCTGTAGCATCATATCCTAGTCATCTTGCCACGTCTTATATTTTGGACATAATTATCACACATTATTGGCCATATTTCATTGTTTGGATTGAGGATCAATGACGAGGGTTAAATATCCGAAACGTGCATGTCTAGTCCTCGCTGTTAACTAATCTGCTTTTAAATGATGCTAATGAATTTGAAGATGTTTAACATAGATGATTTCTGCCAGGGTTGTGAAGTTGTTTTCATTCATTGAAGTGGATCTTAAAGACCTGCTTAGTGGTGACATTGTTCAATGTAAAAAAGATTACTTTAGTTTTTCAACTTCGAAATATGTTCTTAAAATAAGCTCCAGGTTATCTTTTCGACAATAATGCCTAGGAGCTGGTGATCGATTGATGTATGCAGGGCTCTGGTGTATCAACTGACCATTCAATTGCAGAATTAATACCTTGATTGTTTCTGGTCATATAATACTAAAAATAACTAAACACTTCAGATGTTCAATGATAAGTGTTCCAGCTATCTACCTTCTTGAAGAAAGTTTTAAACCAATTTTACTGCACCAGACACGTGTTTCGGATAGAAAAATCCTCATCAGTGATGCTTTCAATTAAAGTGACTTCATGGCACAGCCAAAATCCTCTCCAGCAGCTCCCCTGGCCCTATTTTCTGAACTTGAAATTGCTATTACTTTGCAGAGAGCAAATTTAAATGGTATTCAATTGACTCCTACTTACGATCACAATGACATAAAAGATTCAGTCAAGAAAGCTACATCTCATGAAATGAAGTGCAACTGATTGATATTACATGTACTTGCAATCATTTGATCGAGAAAGCAATCCGATTGATTAAGAACTCGCATTCTACACATTATTCTAAAGATGTAGGTATTGCGAACAGATCATGATGATGGATACCATCAACATATGATAGTATAGGAGAGACAAAGGTTTTTCTGTGGGAAATCTTTTGAAGTGGTGTTCCGTGTCAAATTTGAGAGAAGTTAATTCAGATATTGAAAAGAATCTAGACAGTATATCTGATGTCAGGTCCAGGGTACGATTGAATGAAATGGGCTATAAGAGAAAGGAGGGGATCTCCAACAACACTAGGTTGCAGCACCCACAGCAAAATCCCAAATCACCCATGCAAAAAAAAAAAAAAAACACAGAACAGACACCCACAGAAAGAGACGCAAAAGGGACAATATCATAGAAACATGAAACATAAAAGACTAAACATTAACCAACGAGACCAATGGACAACGGGTGCCGACTTAGGACGAATGTCGCTATTTGCAATGGCGTAAGGTCCCCTATGCAAAAAAATAGATTTATCGGTTATAATACAATACTGAGGGGACCTTACGCCATTGACTTTCGTGTTGACCATAGTAAAGAGGGAACCTTACGACATTGAATTTAATAAAAAGGGATCCTTACGCTTTTGACTTTTCATAATTGGAGGAGGGGGCGACAGAACTGGGCGAGAGGAGGAGAGGAGGGGACCTTACGCCATTGAATTTCTACATGGACCATAATAATGAGGGGAACCTTACGTCATTGACTTTCTATATGGACCATAATAAAGAGGGGACCTTACGCCATTGACTTTCTTTATGGACCATAATAAAGAGGGGACCTTACGCCATTGACTTTCTCTATGTATTATAATACAGAGGGAACCTTACGCCATTGACTTTCTATATGGACCATAATAAAGAGGGGACCTTAAACCATTGACTTTCTACATGGACCATAATAAAGAGGGGACCTTACGCCATTAACTTTCTCTATGTATTATAATACAGAGGGGACCTTACGCCATTGACTTTCTATATGGACCATAATAAAGAGGGGACCATACGCCATTGACTTTCTCTATGTACATGTATTATAATACAGAGGGGACCTTACGCCATTGACATTCTATATTGATTATAATACAGAGGGGACCTTACGCCATTGACTTTCTACATGGACCATAATAAAGAGGGGACCTTACGCCATTGACTTTCTCTATGTACTATAATACAGAGGGGACCTTACGCCATTGACTTTCTACATGGACCATAATAAAGAGGGGACCTTACACCATTGACTTTCTCTATGTATTATAATACAGAGGGGACCTTACGCCATTGACTTTCTATATGGACCATAATAAAGAGGGGACCTTACGCCATTGACTTTCTCTATGTATTATAATACAGAGGGGACCTTACGCCATTGACATTCTATATGGTTTATAATACAGGAGGGGACCTTACGCCATTGACTTTCTGTATGGATTATAATACAGAGGGGACCTTACGCGATTGACTTTCTATATGGATTATAATACAGAGGGGACCTTACACCATTGACTTTCTACATGGACCATAATAAAGAGGGTACCTTACGCCATTGACTTTCTCTATGTATTATAATACAGAGGGGACCTTACGCCATTGATTTTCTATATGGACCATAATAAAGAGGGGACCTTACGCCATTGACTTTCTCTATGTATTATAATACAGAGGGGACCTTACGCCATTCACTTTCTATATGGACCATAATAAAGAGGGGACCTTACGCCATTGACTTTCTCTATGTATTATAATACAGAGGGGACCTTACGCCATTGACATTCTATATGGATTATAATACAGAGGGGACCTTACGCCATTGACTTTCTACATGGACAATAATAAAGAGGGGACCTTACGCCATTGACTTTCTCTACGTATTATAATACAGAGGGGACCTTACGCCATTGACTTTCTATATGGACCATAATAAAGAGGGGACCTTACACCATTGACTTTCTCTATGTATTATAATACAGAGGGGACCTTACGCCATTGACTTTCTATATGGACCATAATAAAGAGGGGACCTTACGCCATTGACATTTATCTATGTATTATAATACAGAGGGGACCTTGCGCCATTGACATTCTATATGGCTTATAATACAGAGGTGACCTTACGCCATTGACTTTCTGTATGGATATTAATACAGAGGGGACCTTACGCCATTGAATTTCCCTATGTATTATAATACAGAGGGGACCTTACACCATTGACTTTCTACATGGACCATAATAAAGAGGGTACCTTACGCCATTGACTTTCTACATGGACCATAATAAAGAGGGGACCTTACGCCATTGACTTTCTCTATGTATTATAACACAGAGGGGACCTTACGTCATTGACTTTCTACATGGACCATAATAAAGAGGGGACCTTACGCCATTGACTTTCTCTATGTATTATAATACAGAGGGGACCTTACGCCATTGACTTTCTATATGTACCATAATAAAGAGGGGACCTTACGCCATTGACTTTCTCTATGTATTATAATACAGAGGGGACCTTACGCCATTGACTTTCTATATGGACCATAATAAAGAGGGGACCTTACGCCATTGACTTTCTCTATGTATTATAATACAGAGGGGACCATACGCCATTGACATTCTATATGGATTATAATACAGAGGGGACCTTACGCCATTGACTTTCTACATGGACCATAATAAAGAGGGGGCCTTACGCCATTGACTTTCTCTATGTATTATAATACAGAGGGGACCTTACGCCATTGACATTCTATATGGATTATAATAAAGAGGGGACCTTACGCCATTGACTTTCTACATGGACCATAATAAAGAGGGGACCTTACGCCATTGACTTTCGCTACGTATTATAATACAGAGGGGACCTTACGCCATTGACTTTCTATATGGACCATAATAAAGAGGGGACCTTACGCCATTGACTTTCTCTAAGTATTATAATACAGAGGGGACCTTACGCCATTGACTGTCTATATGGACCATAATAAAGAGGGGACCTTACGCCATTGACTTTCTCTATGTATTATAATACAGAGGGGACCTTTCGCCATTGACACTCTATATGGATTATAATACAGAGGGGACCTTACGCCATTGACTTTCTACATGGACCATAATAAAGAGGGGACCTTACGCCATTGACTTTCTCTATGTACTATAATACAGAGGGGACCTTACGCCATTGACTTTCTACATGGACCATAATAAAGAGGGGACCTTACACCATTGACTTTCTCTATGTATTATAATACAGAGGGGACCTTACGCCATTGACTTTCTATATGGACCATAATAAAGAGGGGACCTTACGCCATTGACTTTCTCTATGTATTATAATACAGAGGGGACCTTACGCCATTGACATTCTATATGGTTTATAATACAGGAGGGGACCTTACGCCATTGACTTTCTGTATGGATTATAATACAGAGGGGACCTTACGCGATTGACTTTCTATATGGATTATAATACAGAGGGGACCTTACACCATTGACTTTCTACATGGACCATAATAAAGAGGGTACCTTACGCCATTGACTTTCTCTATGTATTATAATACAGAGGGGACCTTACGCCATTGATTTTCTATATGGACCATAATAAAGAGGGGACCTTACGCCATTCACTTTCTCTATGTATTATAATACAGAGGGGACCTTACGCCATTCACTTTCTATATGGACCATAATAAAGAGGGGACCTTACGCCATTGACTTTCTCTATGTATTATAATACAGAGGGGACCTTACGCCATTGACATTCTATATGGATTATAATACAGAGGGGACCTTACGCCATTGACTTTCTACATGGACAATAATAAAGAGGGGACCTTACGCCATTGACTTTCTCTACGTATTATAATACAGAGGGGACCTTACGCCATTGACTTTCTATATGGACCATAATAAAGAGGGGACCTTACGCCATTGACTTTCTCTATGTATTATAATACAGAGGGGACCTTACGCCATTGACTTTCTATATGGACCATAATAAAGAGGGGACCTTACGCCATTGACATTTATCTATGTATTATAATACAGAGGGGAGCTTGCGCCATTGACATTCTATATGGCTTATAATACAGAGGTGACCTTACGCCATTGACTTTCTGTATGGATATTAATACAGAGGGGACCTTACGCCATTGAATTTCCCTATGTATTATAATACAGAGGGGACCTTACACCATTGACTTTCTACATGGACCATAATAAAGAGGGTACCTTACGCCATTGACTTTCTACATGGACCATAATAAAGAGGGGACCTTACGCCATTGACTTTCTCTATGTATTATAACACAGAGGGGACCTTACGTCATTGACTTTCTACATGGACCATAATAAAGAGGGGACCTTACGCCATTGACTTTCTCTATGTATTATAATACAGAGGGGACCTTACGCCATTGACTTTCTATATGTACCATAATAAAGAGGGGACCTTACGCCATTGACTTTCTCTATGTATTATAATACAGAGGGGACCTTACGCCATTGACTTTCTATATGGACCATAATAAAGAGGGGACCTTACGCCATTGACTTTCTCTATGTATTATAATACAGAGGGGACCTTACGCCATTGACATTCTATATGGATTATAATACAGAGGGGACCTTACGCCATTGACTTTCTACATGGACCATAATAAAGAGGGGGCCTTACGCCATTGACTTTCTCTATGTATTATAATACAGAGGGGACCTTACGCCATTGACATTCTATATGGATTATAATAAAGAGGGGACCTTACGCCATTGACTTTCTACATGGACCATAATAAAGAGGGGACCTTACGCCATTGACTTTCGCTACGTATTATAATACAGAGGGGACCTTACGCCATTGACTTTCTATATGGACCATAATAAAGAGGGGACCTTACGCCATTGACTTTCTCTAAGTATTATAATACAGAGGGGACCTTACGCCATTGACTGTCTATATGGACCATAATAAAGAGGGGACCTTACGCCATTGACTTTCTCTATGTATTATAATACAGAGGGGACCTTTCGCCATTGACACTCTATATGGATTATAATACAGAGGGGACCTTACGCCATTGACTTTCTACATGGACCATAATAAAGAGGGGACCTTACGCCATTGACTTTCTCTACGTATTATAATACAGAGGGGACCTTACGCCATTGACTTTCTATATGGACCATAATAAAGAGGGGACCTTACACCATTGACTTTCTCTATGTATTATAATACAGAGGGGACCTTACGCCATTGACTTTCTATATGGACCATAATAAAGAGGGGACCTTACGCCATTGACATTTATCTATGTATTATAATACAGAGGGGACCTTGCGCCATTGACATTCTATATGGCTTATAATACAGAGGTGACCTTACGCCATTGACTTTCTGTATGGATATTAATACAGAGGGGACCTTACGCCATTGAATTTCCCTATGTATTATAATACAGAGGGGACCTTACACCATTGACTTTCTACATGGACCATAATAAAGAGGGTACCTTACGCCATTGACTTTCTACATGGACCATAATAAAGAGGGGACCTTACGCCATTGACTTTCTCTATGTATTATAACACAGAGGGGACCTTACGTCATTGACTTTCTACAGGGACCATAATAAAGAGGGGACCTTACGCCATTGACTTTCTCTATGTATTATAATACAGAGGGGACCTTACGCCATTGACTTTCTATATGTACCATAATAAAGAGGGGACCTTACGCCATTGACTTTCTCTATGTATTATAATACAGAGGGGACCTTACGCCATTGACTTTCTATATGGACCATAATAAAGAGGGGACCTTACGCCATTGACTTTCTCTATGTATTATAACACAGAGGGTACCTTACGCCATTGACTTTCTCTATGTATTGTAATACAGAGGGGACCTTTCGCCATTGACATTCTATATGGCTTATAATACAGAGGTGACCTTACGCCATTGACTTTCTGTATGGATATTAATACAGAGGGGACCTTACGCCATTGAATTTCCTTATGTATTATAATACAGAGGGGACCTTACACCATTGACTTTCTACATGGACCATAATAAAGAGGGTACCTTACGCCATTGACTTTCTACATGGACCATAATAAAGAGGGGACCTTACGCCATTGACTTTCTCTAAGTATTATAATACAGAGGGGACCTTACGCCATTGACTGTCTATATGGACCATAATAAAGAGGGGACCTTACGCCATTGACTTTCTCTATGTATTATAATACAGAGGGGACCTTTCGCCATTGACACTCTATATGGATTATAATACAGAGGGGACCTTACGCCATTGACTTTCTACATGGACCATAATAAAGAGGGGACCTTACGCCATTGACTTTCTCTACGTATTATAATACAGAGGGGACCTTACGCCATTGACTTTCTATATGGACCATAATAAAGAGGGGACCTTACACCATTGACTTTCTCTATGTATTATAATACAGAGGGGACCTTACGCCATTGACTTTCTATATGGACCATAATAAAGAGGGGACCTTACGCCATTGACATTTATCTATGTATTATAATACAGAGGGGACCTTGCGCCATTGACATTCTATATGGCTTATAATACAGAGGTGACCTTACGCCATTGACTTTCTGTATGGATATTAATACAGAGGGGACCTTACGCCATTGAATTTCCCTATGTATTATAATACAGAGGGGACCTTACACCATTGACTTTCTACATGGACCATAATAAAGAGGGTACCTTACGCCATTGACTTTCTACATGGACCATAATAAAGAGGGGACCTTACGCCATTGACTTTCTCTATGTATTATAACACAGAGGGGACCTTACGTCATTGACTTTCTACATGGACCATAATAAAGAGGGGACCTTACGCCATTGACTTTCTCTATGTATTATAATACAGAGGGGACCTTACGCCATTGACTTTCTATATGTACCATAATAAAGAGGGGACCTTACGCCATTGACTTTCTCTATGTATTATAATACAGAGGGGACCTTACGCCATTGACTTTCTATATGGACCATAATAAAGAGGGGACCTTACGCCATTGACTTTCTCTATGTATTATAACACAGAGGGTACCTTACGCCATTGACTTTCTCTATGTATTATAATACAGAGGGGACCTTGCGCCATTGACATTCTATATGGCTTATAATACAGAGGTGACCTTACGCCATTGATTTTTTTGTATGGATATTAATACAGAGGGGACCTTACGCCATTGAATTTCCCTATGTATTATAATACAGAGGAGACCTTACACCATTGACTTTCTACATGGACCATAATAAAGAGGGTACCTTACGCCATTGACTTTCTACATGGACCATAATAAAGAGGGGACCTTACGCCATTGACTTTCTCTATGTATTATAACACAGAGGGGACCTTACGTCATTGACTTTATACATGGACCATAATAAAGAGGGGACCTTACGCCATTGACTTTCTCTATGTATTATAATACAGAGGGGACCTTACGCCATTGACTTTCTATATGTACCATAATAAAGAGGGGACCTTACGCCATTGACTTTCTCTATGTATTATAATACAGAGGGGACCTTACGCCATTGACTTTCTATATGGACCATAATAAAGAGGGATCTTTAACCATTGACTTTCTACATGGACCATAATAAAGAGGGGACCTTACGCCATTGACTTTCTCTATGTATTATAATACAGAGGGGACCTTACGCCATTGACTTTCTATATGTACCATAATAAAGAGGGGACCTTACGCCATTGACTTTCTCTATGTATTATAGTACAGAGGGGACCTTACGCCATTGACATTCTATATGGATTATAATACAGAGGGGACCTTACGCCATTGACTTTCTCTATGTATTATAGTACAGAGGGGACCTTACGCCATTGACATTCTATATGGATTATAATACAGAGGGGACCTTACGCCATTGACTTTCTACATGGACCATAATAAAGAGGGGACCTTACGCCATTGACTTTCTCTATGTATTATAATACAGAGGGGACCTTACGCCATTGACTTTCTATATGGACCATAATAAAGAGGGGACCTTACGCCATTGACTTTCTCTATGTATTATAATACAGAGAGGACCTTACGCCATTGACTTTCTATATGGACCATAATAAAGAGGGGACCATACGCCATTGACTTTCTCTATGTATTATAATACAGAGGGGACATTACGCCATTGACATTCTATATGGATTATAATAAATAGGGGACCTTACGCCATTGACTTTCTACATGGACCATAATAAGAGGGGACCTTACGCCATTGACATAATACAGAGGGGACCTTACGCCATTGACTTTCTATATGGACCATAATAAAGAGGGGACCTTACACCATTGACTTTCTCTATGTATTATAATACAGAGGGGACCTTACGCCATTGACTTTCTATATGGACCATAATAAAGTGGGGACCTTACGCCATTGACATTTATCTATGTATTATAATACAGAGGGGACCTTGCGCCATTGACATTCTATATGGCTTATAATACAGAGGGGACCTTACGCCATTGACATTCTATATGGATTATAATACAGGGGGGACCTTGCGCCATTGACTTTCTACATGGACCATTATAAAGAGGGGACCTTACGCCATTGACTTTCTCTATGTATTATAATACAGAGGGGACCTTACGCCATTGACTTTCTATATGGACCATAATAAAGAGGGGACCTTACACCATTGACTTTCTATATGGATTATAATACAGAGGGGACCTTACACCATTGACTTTCTACATGGACCATAATAAAGAGGGGACCTTACGCCATTGACTTTCTATATGGATTATAATACAGAGGGGACTTTATGCCATTGAATTTCTATATGGATTATAATACAGAGGGGACCTTACGCCATTGACTTTCTCTATGTGGACCATAATACAGAGGGGACCTTACGCCATTGACATTCTATATGGATTATAATACAGGGGGGACCTTGCGCCATTGACTTTCTACATGGACCATAATACAGAGGGGACCTTACACCATTGACTTTCTCTATGTGGACCATATTACAGAGGGGACCTTCCGCCATTGACATTCTATATGGATTATAATACAGGGGGGACCTTGCGCCATTGACTTTCTACATGGACCATAATAAAGAGGGGACCTTACGCCATTGACTTTTTCTATGTATTATAATACAGAGGGGACCTTACGCCATTGACTTTCTATATGGACCATAATAAAGAGGGGACCTTACGCCATTGACTTTCTCTATGTATTATAATACAGAGGGGACCTTTCGCCATTGACTTTCTATATGGACCATAATAAAGAGGGGACCTTACGCCATTGACTTTCTATATGGATTATAATACAGAGGGGACCTTACGCCATTGACTTTTTATATGGATTATAATACAGAGGGGACCTTACACCATTGACTTTCTACATGGACCATAATAAAGAGGGGACCTTACGCCATTGACTTTCTATATGGATTATAATACAGAGGGGACCTCACGCTATTGACTTTCTATATGGACAATTATATACAGAGGGGAACTTACGCCATTGACTTTCTATATGGACAATTATACAGAGGGGACCTTACGCCATTGACTTTCTATATGGACAATTATAAACAGAGGGGACTTTACGCCATTGTCTTTCTATATGGACAATTATATACAGAGGGGACCTTACGCCATTGACTTCCTATATGGACAATAATATACAGAGGGGACCTTACGCCATTGTCTTCCTATATGGACAATTATAACAGAGGGGACCTTACGCCATTGACTTCCTATATGGACAATTATAACAGAGGGGACCTTACGCCATTGACTTTCTATATGGACAATTATAACAGAGGGGACCTTACGCCGTTGTCTTCCTATATGGACAATTATAAGAGAGGGGACCTTACTCCATTGTCTTCCTATATGGACAATTATATAACAGAGGGGACCTTACGCCATTAACTTCCTATATGGACAATTATATACAAAGGGGACCTTACACCATTGACTTTCTATATGGACAGTTATATACAAAGGGGACCTTACGCCATTGATTTTCTATATGGACAATTATATACAAAGGGGACCTTACGCCATTGTCTTTCTATATGGACAATGATTATATACATAGGGGACCTTACGCCATTGTCTTCCTATTTGGACAATTATATACAGAGGGGACCTTACGCCATTGTCTTTCTATATGGACAATTATAAGTGGGGACCTTATGCCATTGACTTTCTATATGGAGAATACTATGCAGAGGGGACCGTACGCCATTGACTTTCTTTATGGACAATAATATACAGAGGGGACCTTACATCATTGACTTTCTTTATGGACAATTATATACAGAGGGGACCTTACACCATTGACTTTTTTTATGGACAATAATATACAGAGGGGACCTTGCACCATTGACTTTCTTTATGGACAATAATATACAGAAGGGACCTTACACCATTGACTTTCTCTAGGATTATAATACAGAGGGGAACTTACGTCATTGACTTTTTATACGGACAATTTTACGAGAGGAACTTTACGCCATTGACTTCTTATATGGACACTTATATTGACTTTCTAGAAGGACAGTAATATAGAGGGGGGCTTATGGCATTGACTTTTTATATGGACGATTATTGTTCAGAGGATACATTTTGACATTTCCTTTCCATATTGACTGTAATACTGAGGTTACCCTTATACTCCAAATTCTTTCTATATTGACTAAATACATTTGTTACTTCACGCAACAAAAGAAATGATTGGGTATTCAAGAAGACTCGGTATCAGCATCCATATGAATGGAGGGAGGGGATCTCCAACATGACTCTGTTGCAGTACCAACAGGAAAACGCCAAACATCCCATGCAAAAACACAAAGACGAGCACCCGACACAGAAACATGAAACACAAAATCTACACATAAATCAAAGAGACCAACAGGTAACCGGTGCCGACTTAGGACGGCCATTTAATACGCAAGTAGCAGAAATGGTGTGGTTATCAAGATTACGTGCGCACAACCTTCCCACGTTTGCAGTTACCAAAATATCTCGAAGAACGCAAAATTGTAGTGTAAAACAACCTCCTCACTGTTTGATGACCACACAAACAAGACAGTTATATGCAGAGGCCAAAGCAACGCAGATTAATACTAGTATATAAATGGATGGGGTTAGGGGCCCATACGTAATACCGGTACAGTCCGTGCTCTGCCGGCTGCAGCTAGCTCATGCTTTTTTTACACGAGGAGTCCGACTGACATTCAGAGGAGCTATCGGGCCCAGTCTTCTCTAAAGAAGTTTGGAAAGGACCCGGCTTGGATTCCCATCGTCATATTTAATCAGAGCGCAATTCTTACAAATGTGCTGACACAAGGCTGTAGATTGGTCAAGTACCATGTCGAGTGTCCGTTCACTGACAGCGGGATCATATCCACGATACAAATGACAAATATGGACAATGACCATATCCCAAAATACAGTAATAAAAGGATGATTCAGAAAATCATAAACCGGGCCATACAAATCAGGATAAAACAGGAACCAAAGCAAACAAACAAAAATAGCAATCCAAGAGATGCTTGTGTCTCCTGCGAAGCGGCCTATTTTTAAAAAGTTGATAAAATATGTAGGTCTAGGTCACTTGGTTCAATATTTGTACATTTATCAGTGGGAAAGTCTTGTCAAATGAAGTCGCATGTGAAATATAAAACCTCTTACTTATCAATTAAAAGCTATGGTCAATCTGTTACTCTCAGAAAAGGTCAATCATCTAGGTGAAGTCACTGGGTACAAATTTTTGGGAATAAAAGAAAGGACTCATCATAAGAAATACATGTTTGAAATATCAAAGCCGTGTCACTTATAAAATAAAACATATAGCCATTCTTAATTTTTTTTCAAATGTAAGTCAAATACCTAGGTCAAGGTCACTAGGTAAAAAAATTGGTATCTGTAATAAGGTCTTATGAAAAGGAATACACATGTTAATTATAAAATTCATATCACTTACCAATCAAAAGTTATAGCCAATGTTAATTGTTTGGAAAAGTAGGTCAAATATCTAGGTCAAGGTCACTAGGTCAAAATTTATGGTACATGTTGTAAGGTTATGTCACAGGAAATACACATGTGAATTATAAAATCCCTATCACTTACCAATCAAAAGATATAGCAAATGTTTTTTTTTTGGGAAAAGTAGGTCAAATATCTAGGTCAAGGTCACTAGGTAAAAAGAATTTGGTATCTGTACAAAGGTCTTATGAAAAGGAATACACATGTGAATTATAAAATCCCTATCACTTACCAATCAAATGATATAGCCAATGTTAATTTTTTGAAAAGTAGGACAAATATCTAGGTCAAGGTCACTAGGTCAAAAATTATGGTATGTGTAAAAAGGTCTCATCACAGGAAATACACATGTGAAATATCAAAGCCCTATCACTTACCGATGAAAAGTTATGGGGTGTGACACCAAAAGTGTGACAGACAGACGGACGGACGGACTGACTGACAGACGGACAACGGACAAAGTGATCCCTGCGCTTCCACTACATGGAAAGAAGCGAACTCCCATTACATGAGAGTGAGACCAGGTGCCCAGAAAGAGTCAGCATGTCCTGCTTGCATCTATCAAAATCTATATATTTTGTACTTTATCTGGCATATTAACACGCCATAAGCAGGCGCTGAAAGAATGTTGCTACTCAGAAAAGGAAAGTTTGTGATGCTGAAACTTAAGTCGTCACGTTTGTCATAGAGTGAGGTGTTCATGTGACCATCAGAGTCGTGGGACAGCATAGAGTGTAACTTTTAATGTCTCAGTAGAAAGTGATAGAATCTATTTCTTCTTCCATGAAACATAATGGTGTAAGGTCCCCTCTGTATTACAGTTCTTATATAAAGTCAATGGTGTAAGGTCCCCTCTGTACTATGATTCATATAGAAAGACAATGGTTTAAGGACCCCTTTGTATTATGATTCATATAGTAGTCAAGGGTGTAAGGTCCCCATTGTATTATTGTCCATATAGAAAGTCAATGGTGTAAGGTCCCTTCTGTATTATTGTCTATGTATAAAGTCAATGGTGTAAGGTCCCCTCTGTATTATGGTCCGTGTAGAAATTCAATGGTGTAAGTTACCATCTGTATTATGGTCCATATAGTAAGTCAATGGTGTAAGGTCCACTCTGTATTAAGGTCCATACAGATTTCGTTAATAGTGTTATGTTCCCATCTGTATTATTGTGAACATAGAAAGTCAATGGCGTAGGGTCCCCTCTGTATTACGGTTCTTATAAAAGTCAATGTTGTAAGGTTCCTTCTCTGCTATGGTCATACAAAAAGTCGATAACGTAAGGTCCCCTCTGTATTATGATCCATATCAAAAGTCAATGGCGTAAGATCCACCCTGTACTATGGGTAATATAGAAAGTCAATTGCGTAAGGTCCCCTCTGTATTATGATCCATATAGAAAGACAATGGCGTAAGGTCCCCTCTGTACTGTGGTCCATACAGAAAGTCAATGGCGTAAGGTCCCCTCTGTACTATAGTCTATATAGAAATTCAATGGTGTAAGGTCCCCTCTATATCATGGTCCATATAGAAAGTCAATAGCGTAAGGTCCCCTCTGTATTATGGTCCATATAGAAAGTCAATGGCGTAAGATCCCTTGTGTATTATGGTCCATATAGAAAGTCAATGGTGTAAGGTCCCCTCTGTATTATGGTCGATGTAGAAAGTCAATGGCGTAAGGTCCCCTCTGTACTATGGTCTTTATATAGAAAGTCAATGGCGTAAGGTCCCCTATGTATTATGGTCCATATAGACAGTCAATGGCGTAAGATTCCCTCTTTAATATGATCCATATAGACAGTCAATGGTGTAAGGTCCCCATTGTATTATGGTCTATAGAGAAAGTCAATGGCATAAGGTACTCTCTGTATTATGTCGATGTAGAATGTCAATGGTGGAAGGTCCCCTTTATATTATGGTCTATATAGAAAGTCATATGGCGTAATAACACCTCTGTATTACGGTCCTTGTAGATAGTCAATATTGAAAGGTTCCCTCCGTATTATGGTCCATATATAAAGTAAATGGCGTAAGGTTCCCTCTGTACTATCTTCTATATTGAATGTCAATGGAGTAAGGTCCCCTCTGCATTATGATCTATATAGAAAGTCAATGGCGTAAGGTCCCCTCTGTTTTATGGTCTATATAGAGAGTCAATGGAGTAAGGTCCCTTCTGTATTATAATCCATATAGAAAGTCAATAGCATAAGGTCCCTCTGTACTAAGGTCTATATTGAATGTCAATGGAGTATGGCCCCCTCTGTTTTATGATCCATATAGAAAGTCAATGTCGTAAGGTCCCCTCTGCACTATGGTCTATATAAAAAGTCAATGGCGTAAGGTCCCCTCAATACAATCGTCTATATAGAAAGTCAATGGCGTAAGGTCCCCTCTGTATTTTGATCCAGAACGTCAATGGCGTAAAATCCCATCTGTATTATGGTCCATAAAGAAAATCAATCACGTAAGGTCCACTCTGTATTATGGTATATATTGAAAGTCAATGGCGTAAGGTCCCCTCTGTATTATGGTATATATTGAAAGTCAATGGCGTAAGGTCCCTCTGTATTATGGTCGATGTAGAAAGTCTATGGCGTAAGGTCCCCTCTGTATTATGGTCTATACAGAAAGTTAATGGCGTAAGGTCCTCTCTGTACTATGGTCTATATAGACAGTCAATGGTGTAAGGTCCCAATTGTATTATGGTCTATAGAGAAAGTCAATCGCGTAAGTTCCTCTCTGTATAATAACCCATACAGAAAGTCAATGGCGTAAGTTCCCCTCTGTATTATAATCCATATAGAATGTCAATGGCGTAAGGTCCCCTCTGTATTATAATACATAGAGAAAGTCAATGGCGTAAGGTCCCCTCTTTATTATGGTCCATGTAGAATGTCAATGGCGTAAGGTCCCCTCTGTATTATAATACATAGAGAAAGTCAATGGCGTAAGGTCCCCTCTTTATTATGGTCCATGTAGAATGTCAATGGCGTAAGGTCCCCTCTGTATTATAATACATAGAGAAAGTCAATGGCGTAAGGTCCCCTCTTTATTATGGTCCATATAGAAAGTCAATGGCGTAAGGTCCCCTCTGTATTATAATACATAGAGAAAGTCAATGGCGTAAGGTCCCCTCTGTATTATAGTCCATACAGAAAGTCAATTGCGTAAGGTCCCCTCTGTATTATAAGCCATATAGAATGTCAATGGCGCAAGGTCCCCTCTGTATTATAATACATAGATAAATGTCAATGGCGTAAGGTCCCCTCTTTATTATAGTCCATATAGAAAGTCAATGGCGTAAGGTCCCCTCTGTATTATAATACACAGAGAAAGTCAATGGTGTAAGGTCCCCTCTTTATTATGGTCCATATAGAAAGTCAATGGCGTAAGGTCCCCTCTGTATTATAATACATAGAGAAAGTCAATGGCGTAAGGTCCCCTCTTTATTATGGTCCATGTAGAAAGTCAATGGCGTAAGGTCCCCTCTGTATTATAATCCATATAGAATGTCAATGGCGTAAGGTCCCCTCTGTACTATAATACATAGAGAAAGTCAATGGCGTATGGTCCCCTCTTTATTATGGTCCATACAGAAAGTCAATGGCTTAAGGTCCCCTCTGTATTATAATACATAGAGAAAGTCAATGGCGTAAGGTCCCCTCTTTATTATGGTCCATATCGAAAGTCAATGACATAAGGTCCCCTCTGTATTATAATACATAGAGAAAGTAAATGGCGTAAGGTCCCCTCTTTATTATGGTCCATATAGAAAGTCGATGGCGTAAGGTCTCCTCTGTATTATAATCCATATGAAAGTCAATGGCGTAAGGTCCCCTCTTTATTATGGTCCATATAGAAAGTCGATGGCGTAAGGTCCCCTCTGTATTATAATACATAGAAAAAGTCAATGGCGTAAGGTCCCCTCTTTATTATGGTCCATGTAGAAAGTCAATGGTTTAAGGTCCCCTCTTTATTATGGTCCATATAGAAAGTCAATGGCGTAAGGTCCCCTCTGTATTATAATACATAGAGAAAGTCAATGGTGTAAAGTCCCCTCTTTATTATGGTCCATATAGAAAGTCAATGGCGTAAGGTCCCCTCTGTATTATAGTACATAGAGAAAGTCAATGGCGTAAGGTCCCCTCTTTATTATGGTCCATGTAGAAAGTCAATGGCGTAAGGTCCCCTCTGTATTATAATCAATATAGAATGTCAATGGCGTAAGGTCCCCTCTGTATTATAATACATGTACATAGAGAAAGTCAATGGCGTATGGTCCCCTCTTTATTATGGTCCATATAGAAAGTCAATGGCGTAAGGTCCCCTCTGTATTATAATACACATAGAGAAAGTCAATGGCGTAAGGTCCCCTCTTTATTATGGTCCATGTAGAAAGTCAATGGTTTAAGGTCCCCTCTTTATTATGGTCCATATAGAAAGTCAATGGCGTAAGGTCCCCTCTGTATTATAATACATAGAGAAAGTCAATGGCGTATGGTTCCCTCTTTATTATGGTCCATATAGAAAGTCAATGGCGTAAGGTCCAATCTGTATTATAATACATAGAGAAAGTCAATGGCGTAAGGTCCCTTCTTTATTATGGTCCGTATAGAAAGTGAATGGCGTAAGGTCCCCTCTGTATTATAATACATAGAGAAAGTCAATGGCGTAAGGTCCCCTCTATATTATAATACATAGAGAAAGTCAATGGCGTAAGGTCCCCTCTGTATTATAATCCGTATAGAATGTCAATGGCGTAAGGTCCCCTCTATACTATAATACATAGAGAAAGTCAATGGCGTAAGGTCCCCTCTTTATTATGGTCCATATAGAAAGTCAATGGCGTAAGGTCCCCGCTGTATTATAATAAATAGAGAAAGTCAATGGCGTAAGGTCCCCTCTTTATTATGGTACATATAGAAAGTCAATGGCGTAAGGTCCCCTCTGTATTATAATACATAGAGAAAGTCAATGGCGTAAGGTCCCCTCTTTATTATGGTCCATGTAGAAAGTCAATGGTTTAAGGTCCCCTCTTTATTATGGTCCATATAGAAAGTCAATGACGTAAGGTCCCCTCTGTGTTATAATACATAGAGAAAGTGAATGGCGTAAGGTCCCCTCTTTATTATGGTCCATGTAGAAAGTCAATGGCGTAAGGTCCCCTCTGTATTATAATACATAGAGAAAGTCAATGGCGTAAGGTCCCTCTTTATTATGGTACATATAGAAAGTCAATGGCGTAAGGTCCCCTCTGTATTATAATACATAGAGAAAGTCAATGGCGTAAGGTCCCCTCTTTATTATGGTCCATGTAGAAAGTCAATGGTTGAAGGTCCCCTCTTTATTATGGTCCATATAGAAAGTCAATGACGTAAGGTCCCCTCTGTGTTATAATACATAGAGAAAGTTAATGGCGTAAGGTCCCCTCTTTATTATGGTCCATGTAGAAAGTCAATGGCGTAAGGTACCCTCTTTATTATGGTCCATGTAGAAAGTCAATGGTGTAAGGTCCCCTCTGTATTATAATACATAGAGAAAGTCAATGGCGTAAGGTCCCCTCTGTATTATAATCCATACAGAAAGTCAATGGCGTAAGGTCCCCTCTGTATTATAAGCCATATAGAATGTCAATGGCGAAAGGTCCCCTCTGTATTATAATACATAGATAAATGTCAATGGCGTAAGGTTCCCTCTTTATTATGGTCCATATAGAAAGTCAATAGCGTAAGGTCCCCTCTGTATTATAATACATAGAGAAAGTCAATGGTGTAAGGTCCCCTCTTTATTATGGTCCATATAGAAAGTCAATGGCGTAAGGTCCCCTCTGTATTATAATCCATATAGAATGTCAATGGCGTAAGGTCCCCTCTGTATTATAATACATAGAGAAAGTCAATGGCGTAAGGTCCCCTCTTTATTATGGTCCATATAGACAGTCAATGGCGTAAGGTCCCCTCTGTATTATAATACATAGAGAAAGTCAATGGCGTAAGGTCCCCTCTTTATTATGGTCCATATAGAAAGTCAATGGCGTAAGGTCCCCTCTGTATTATAATACATAGAGAAAGTCAATGGCGTAAGGTCCCCTCTTTATTATGGTCCATATAGAAAGTCAATGGCGTAAGGTCCCCTCTGTATTATAATCCATATAGAATGTCAATGGCGTAAGGTCCCCTCTGTATTATAATATATAGAGAAAGTCAATGGCGTAAGGTCCCCTCTATATTATAGTCCATATAGACAGTCAATGGCGTAAGGTCCCCTCTGTATTATAATACATAGAGAAAGTCAATGGCGTAAGGTCCCCTCTTTATTATGGTCCATATAGAAAGTCAATGGCGTAAGGTCCCCTCTGTATTATAATACATAGAGAAAGTCAATGGCGTAAGGTCCCCTCTTTATTATGGTCCATGTAGAAAGTCAATGGCGTAAGGTCCCCTCTGTATTATAATCCATATAGAATGTCAATGGCGTAAGGTCCCCTCTGTATTATAATACATAGAGAAAGTCAATGGCGTAAGGTCCCCTCTTTATTATGGTCCATATAGAAAGTCAATGGCGTAAGGTCCCCTCTGTATTATAATACATAGAGAAAGTCAATGGCGTAAGGTACCCTCTTTATTATGGTCCATGTAGAAAGTCAATGGTGTAAGGTCCCCTCTGTATTATAATCCATACAGAAAGTCAATGGCGTAAGGTCCCCTCCTGTATTATAGTACATAGAGAAAGTCAATGGCGTAAGGTCCCCTCTGTATTATAATCAATATAGAATGTCAATGGCGTAAGGTCCCCTCTGTATTATAATACATGTACATAGAGAAAGTCAATGGCGTATGGTCCCCTCTTTATTATGGTCCATATAGAAAGTCAATGGCGTAAGGTCCCCTCTGTATTATAATACACATAGAGAAAGTCAATGGCGTAAGGTCCCCTCTTTATTATGGTCCATGTAGAAAGTCAATGGTTTAAGGTCCCCTCTTTATTATGGTCCATATAGAAAGTCAATGGCGTAAGGTCCCCTCTGTATTATAATACATAGAGAAAGTCAATGGTGTAAGGTCCCCTCTTTATTATGGTCCATATAGAAAGTCAATGGCGTAAGGTCCCCTCTGTATTATAATACATAGAGAAAGTCAATGGCGTAAGGTCCCCTGTTTATTATGGTCCATGTAGAAAGTCAATGGCGTAAGGTCCCCTCTGTATTATAATCAATATAGAATGTCAATGGCGTAAGGTCCCCTCTGTATTATAATACATGTACATAGAGAAAGTCAATGGCGTATGGTCCCCTCTTTATTATGGTCCATATAGAAAGTCAATGGCGTAAGGTCCCCTCTGTATTATAATACACATAGAGAAAGTCAATGGCGTAAGGTCCCCTCTTTATTATGGTCCATGTAGAAAGTCAATGGTTTAAGGTCCCCTCTTTATTATGGTCCATATAGAAAGTCAATGGCGTAAGGTCCCCTCTGTATTATAATACATAGAGAAAGTCAATGGCGTAAGGTCCCCTCTTTATTATGGTCCATAAAGAAAGTCAATGGCGTAAGGTCCCCTCTTTATTATGGTCCATATAGAAAGTCAATGACGTAAGGTTCCCCTCATTATTATGGTCCATGTAGAAAGTCAATGGCGTAAGGTCCCCTCCTCTCCTCCTACCACCTCCCACCCTTTTCTCCCTTTTCCGCCCCTTTCCTCCCCTCCCCCCCCCCCCCCCCCCCCTCATCCCTTTCTGATATTCTTCGCCCAGTTCTGTCGCCCCCTCCTCCAATTATGAAAAGTCAAAAGCGTAAGGATCCCTTTTTATTAAATTCAATGTCGTAAGGTTCCCTCTTTACTATGGTCAACACGAAAGTCAATGGCGTAAGGTCCCCTCAGTATTGTATTATAACCGATAAATCTATTTTTTTGCATAGGGGACCTTACGCCATTGCAAATAGCGACATTCGACTTAGGACGGCCATCTGCCACGTAAATAGCAGACGGTGTGGTTATCCTGGATTACGTGCGCACAACCCTCCCACTATTCCGATTTCCCAGAGGTCTCGAAGAACGCACAATTATGGTGTAAAACAATCCCTCACAGAGTTCAAAACTCTTGGATGACCATTACCACCAACTTTATTAATTGAGGAATTTCGATAAAATGTCAAGAAAAACGAAATATGTTTAGCCATGCATAAGGAAACATTCTTAAGGTCAAACCTGGATCTGCTGAAAGAACTTAATTTAAAATAAATGTTGAGACCTATTGTGATAATATTTTGCCAATTGCGTCTGAACCTCTATCTGTTACTAGTATCCTGTTGATTTGTTGTAGTCGCACATGAAATCTGAGCTGTGTAACAAACAGATGTGACAAATTCTGTGCTCAATTTTCTTTAATTCTGTAAATGTTTTGGAGTAGAAAATTGTCAGAGTACGATGCAAAGGAGGCATTTTGATCAACCATGTAAGAGGGGTTCTTTGTTGTTAGAAGTAGCTGCACACAAGAATTACAATTGCATGTTGATGAAAAAACAAGGCAATAAGAAAGGAGGTGATATCCAACAAAACTGGGTTGCAGCACCAATATAAACACATCAAAACATCTCAAGTAAAAATACAGAGAAGACAAACACAGAAAGAGAAACCAAACGGGCAGGGAACAGCAAACACGACATCAAACATCAAATAAGCAATGTATGAATTATGCAATTAAAATGGAACATTCTTTTCGTGAAATGATGCGTGATGTTGTAAGATGATGCTAGGACATTTATACTATTTGGAATGATATATCTAGAGTAGAATAAATGGTAATAAGAGAGTGCAAATCTAAAACTATCAATATGCAATCATTTTGATACGAAAATTGTTGTTTTAGAATTTCTTTAAATCGATTTTTTTTTTACAATTTAAAACCCGTTTTCAGCAAAAACAAAAAAGCTTGAGTGGAATTCTGAATTTAAAGCAATGAAATCATTTTTCTTGCTGTTGTTCTAACTACAGCATGGAAAAAACATTGCAATATCCCAATTTTCAGCGATTTTTCATTCAAAATTCATTCTTTCCCCCATTTTCGTACTTGCAAATTGCTAATCTGATATTTAAAATAAAAGGCAATACATTTATTGTGCGTTTGGTACCAAAATTGTTATTTTATCTAGGGTATGAAAAAAGATATGACATATTCCCAATTTTCAACGGTTTTTTTTTATCGAAAATCCATAGTTTTCCCCATTTTATGGACGAGTAAATTGATAAACTGAGCTTGGGACTTAAAGGCAATGTAATTGCTGTTCTTTTGATACCAAATTTGTTGTTCTAGCTACAACATGGACAAAGTAATTGTGTATTTCCAATTTTCAACGGTTTTCGTTGAAAAATTACCTTTTTTCCCAAAAATTTTGAAATGCCCAAGGATGCCAGAGTGGCATCAGCCGGATTATCAAAGTAGAGAGTATTAGCATCACTTTCATGCAAAAACATTTTGTGCGTAACATTTTTTTGGGTTCACCCCAAAATAGCCATTTGGCAACTAGACTATCAAGAATATTCACTTTTTGATTTTGAGGTCAAAAGGTCATCATGTGCCCATTTGTACAGAGAAAATAAATTTGATACATTTTTGTGTGTGAAAATACAAACACAAAAATAACCAAATGGAAACATTGTATGAGACGGGCAAATTATTGAAGCTATGGAGGTTCATGATTGACTCCGGGATCCAAAGTTCAAGGTCATACTTGACATGTATAGAAAACAGCATTTAACACTTCTGCACTGTAACTCAAGTAGTGATTAAACTTTACACATATATTGCTAATGACCAAAGTAGGATTGATTTTGGGGTCGAAAGGTCAAGGTCAAACTTAGCATGCATGAAAAAAGTCTCTGTACATAGCTTGAGATATTCTTGACCTATAATGATACTTCACACCTTTATTGCGAATTTGCTACTAGTAATTTTCCATGAAAGATCCCTTGTAATTCTGGGGTCAAAGGGTCATGGTAAATCTAAGCATAATAATAATTATATAAAAAAGAAGTGTTTGGACACCATTACTTGAGTAATTATTGGTCTAGGGTGATGAAACTTCATAGATTGTTATTCGTGGACAAAAGGATTATATATATATTGAATTTTAGGTCATAAGGTCAAAGTTCAAGATTAACTTGACATGTACATGTATAGACAGTAGCGGATCCAGCACCCTCTTTGCTGGGTGCCGTGGGGCGAATTTTGCCGAATTTTACTGAAAATAGGTCAAAAGAAAGAGATTCTTAGCTCTTCTGGTCTCAGACCAGTCGAGCTTATGCGATCACCCTTCGTCCGGCGTCCGTCCGTCTGTCCGTAAACAATTCTTGTCCGGACAACTCCGAAACTGTTAGAGATATAAAGTTCATTCTTTTTGCATTTTACTTGGTCCATGGTCTAGTTGTGCACCTGACATTTAGTTTCAGTCCCTGTCCCCCATGGTCTTTGAAAATTGGCGTGGTCATTAGATTCTATGTAATCTTGTCTGGACAACTCTTCTGACACTATAAATGATAGAGACATAATTCTTTTTGCAATATGATGGGTCTGTGGTCTTGTTGTGCACCTGTTATTTTGTTTGAGCCCCTGACCCCCAGGGTCTTCGAAATGGGTGTGGTCATTTTCTCCTATATAACTCTATGTAATCTTGTGTTCGCAACTGCTCTGACTCTATAAATGATGGAGACTTAAATCTTTTTGCAACAAATTGGGTCTGTGGTCTTGTTTTGCACCTGGTATTTTGTTTGAGCCCCTGACCCCCAGGGTCTTAGAAATTGGTGTGGTCATTTTCTCCTATATAACTCTTTGTAATCTTGTGCTCGCAACTCCTCTGACACTATAAATGATGGAGAATTAATTCTTTTTGCAATATGATGGGTCTGTGGTCTTGTTGTGCACCTGGTATTTTGTTTGAGCCCCTGACCCCCAGGGTCTTCGAAATGGGTGTGGTCATTTTCTCCTATATAACTCTATGTAATCTTGTGTTCGCAACTCCTCTGACTCCATATATGATGGAGACTTAAATCTTTTTGCAACAAATTGGGTCTGTGGTCTTGTTGTGCACCTGGTATTTTGTTTGAGCCCCTGACCCCCAGGGTCTTAGAAATGGGTGTGGTCATTTTCTCCTATATAACTCTTTGTAATCTTGTGCTCGCAACTCCTCTGACACTATAAATGATGGAGAATTATGTCTCCCCCCCAACGGGGAGGAGACATTGGTTTTGCCTTCGTTGTCCATCTGTCTGTCCGTCTGTCCGTCTGTCACACATCGTGTCCGGGCTATATCTCCTGAACCGTTTGCACGATCACTTTCATATTTTAGTATGTTGTTGCTTATGACCCGAAGGTTTCACATCACCTTGACCCAAGGTCGTGTGACCAAGGTCAAGGTCACTTAGTGCATTTTTAATGAAATACTGCATACATTCCTGTCCGGGCTATATCTCTTGAACCGTTTGCAGGATCACTTTCATATTTTAGTATGTTGTTGCTTATGACCCGAAGGTTTCACATCACCTTGACCCAAGGTCATGTGACCAAGGTCAAGGTCACTTAGTGCATTTTTAATGAAATTATGCATACATTCCTGTCCGGGCTATATCTCCTGAACCGTTTGCCCGATCACTTTCATATTTTAGTATGTTGTTGCTTATGACCCGAAGGTTTCACATCACCTTGACCCAAGGTCATGTGACCAAGGTCAAGGTCACTTAGTGCATTTTTAATGAAATTATGCATACATTCCTGTCCGGGCTATATCTCTTGAACCGTTTGCCCAATCACCTTCATATTTTAGTATGTTGTTGCTTATGACCCAAAGGTTTCACATCACCTTGACCCAAGGTCATGTGACCAAGGTCAGGGTCACTTAGTGCATTTTTAATGAAATTATGCATACATTCCTGTCCGGGCTATATCTCTTGAACCGTTTGCAGGATCACTTTCATATTTCAGTATTTTGTTGCTTATGACCCGAAGGTTTCAAATAACCTTGACTTAAGGTCATGTGACCAAGGTCAAGGTCACTTAGTGCATTTTTAATGAAATTATGCATACATTCCTATCCGGGCTATATCTCTTGAACCCATTGCCGGTTCACTTTCATATTTTAGTATGTTGTTGCTTATGACCCGAAGGTTTCACATCACCTTGACCCAAGGTCATGTGACCAAGGTCAAGGTCACTTAGTGCATTTTTAATGAAATTATGCATACATTCCTGTCCGGGCTATATCTCTTGAACCGTTTGCCGGATAACTTTCATATTTTAGTATGTTGTTGCTTATGACTCGTAGGTTTCACATCACCTTGACCCAAGATCATGTGACCAAGGTCAAGGTCACTCAGTGCATTTTTAATGAAATTATGCATACATTCCTGTCCGGGCTATATCTCTTGAACCGTTTGCCGGATCACTTTCATATTTTAGTATGTTGTTGCTTATGACCCGTAGGTTTCATATCACCTTGACCCAAGGTCATGTGACCAAGGTCAAGGTCACTTTAGTGCATTTTTTATTAAACTGTACATACATTCCAGTCCGTGCTATATCCCTTGAACCGTTTGCCAGATAACTTTCATATTTTAGTATGTTGTTGCTTATGATCCGAAGGCTTCACATCACCTTGACCCAAGGCCAAGGTCACTTACTACATTTTTAATGAAATTGTAGATACATTTTTGTTTAGGCTTTATCCCTTGGACCGCATACTGCTTTCAAGTTTAAGAATGTATTTAGTCATGACCAAAAGGTTTCACCTGGACCCATGGTCATTTGATCAAGGTCAAAGTTACTAAGTACATTTTAATGAAATTGTACATGCTATCCCATTGGGACGTTATCTCTTTGAACTATTTATCAGATCACCGTCATATTTTAGTATGGTGTTGCTTATCACGTAAAGGTTTCACATCACGTTGACTCAAGGTCATGTGACCAAAGTCAAGGTCAATTAGTATATTTTAAATGAAATTGTATTTGTTACATGTATTATGTCCAGGCTTAATCTTTTGAACCGTGATCGGATCACGTCATATTTTAGTATGATGGTGCTGATGACCCAAAGGTTTCACACCTCCTTGATCCAAGGTCATATGACTAAGGTCAAGTATTACATTTTTTAATGAAATTGTAAATGCTATTGAGTCTTGGTTATATCTGTGGAATCGTATACTGGATCACTCTTATAATATAGTATGCTGTTGCTCAGGATTGGAGGGTTTCTTGACCCAAGGTCATGTGCCCAAGGTCAAGATCATTTAGTTCTTTTTAATGAAATTGTACGTACTAATATTGTCTGGGCTATATCTCCTGAACCCTTCTTACAATTGTTTTCATATTTTAGTATGTTGTTTCTAAGGACTGAATGTTTCTTATCACATTGTCCCAAGGTCACATGGTTAAGGTAGCTTCTTACTTTGGTAATGAAATTGTATATGCTAAGCATGTCCAGGCAGAAATTGTCTATGCTAATAATGTATAGGCTTTATATTTTGAACCGTGTATCCAATTACTAATTCATTTTTTTGTTGCTCATGATCCATACAATGTTAAACGTCTTCAAATTCAATAGCATCATTTAAAAGCAGATAAGTTTGCAGCATGGAATAGACATGCATGTTTCGGGTACTTAACCCTCGTCAGTGAGTGTAGGTTTCAGATCACCTATATCCAAGGTCATGTGACCAAAGTCAATTTCTTTAAATATGCTTATAATGAAATTGTATATGCCAATCATGTTTGGGCTTTACCTCAAACAATGTAATGAATCACTTTCATGTTTTAGTATGATGTTGCCCATGACTCAAAGGTTTCACATCATTTTGCATTTTGGCCCAAGGTCAAAGTAACTTAGAGGGAGGGGGGAGACATCTGTTTTTTATGAAAAACATTTTGTTTAATTAATTCTTTTTGCAATGTGATGGGTCTGTGGTCTGGTTGTGCACCTGATATTTTGTTTGAGCTCCTGACCCCCAGGGTCATAGAAATGGGTGTGGTCATTTTCTCCTATATAACTCTATGTAATCTTGTGCTCGCAACTCCTCTGACTCTATAAATGATGGAGACTAAATTCTTATTGCAATATGATGGGTCTCTGGTCTAGTTGTGCACGTGATATTATGTTTTAGCCCCCTGACCCTTAGGGTCATAGAAATGGGTGTGGTCTTTTTTTTCCTATATAAGTCAATGTAATCTTGTGCTTGCAACTCCTCTGACACTATAAATGATGTAGAATTAATTCTTTTTGCAATGATTGGTCTGTGGTCTAGTTGCTGTTTTAGCCCTATACCCCTAGGGTCTTTGAAAATGGGTGTGGTAATTTTTTTCTATATAGTTTTGCTCTCTACTCGTTTAAAGCTATTAATGATGGGGAGTTAATTCTTTATCCAATATTATGCATCTGTAGTCTTGATGTGTCATTGATAGTTCATTTGAGCTAGCAGCCCTTGGCCCCTAGGATCTTGGAAAATGGGTGTGGCATTCTTTTTTGAAATACTTTATCTCGGATATTATGAATTATATGAGTGCTATTATAGTTGCAGTCTAATGGATATGTAGTTTTGTCTTGCTACTTATAATTTGTTAGAGCGCCTGCTCCCTATGGTCTTGGTTTAAAAAAAGGAAATTGATGTTTTAGAAAAAAAAAAACAACCAGGAGAGCTACAGTCTCGTCAGAGACTTCTGTTTTTTTTTTAATTTTGGGTCATTGCCGGGGGAGGGGGGGGGGGGCGGACGCCCCCTCCGCACCCCCTGAATCCGACACTGATAGAAACACCACTCTATAATGATAATTATGAATCTACCTTGTTCAACCTACTATTTGACCTTGCGACGGTGTGTTGATCTCTGTTGGGATTCGTTGAGGGCTATAAATTATATGTTCCTTCTTCCATACAAATTTTGGGTAAAAGCATATATTTCAATATGGATCCTGGAAGACCATACAACTGTCAAAATAAGCTAAACCTTTTCTTCGGTTTTCGATTTTACCGCAGATTCCCATGAAGGGAACTGTCGAACCTCGGCCATGCGCGGATCCTGCATTTTTGGTCAGAGGGGGTCCAAAATTTTAGGAAGTCTACCTAGATATTGACAATATCATGTAGGTACATATATATCGATGCACATGATGGGGAGGGGGCAATTCTGAAGGGAGAATTGTTAGCTTTCCTTTCACGTTTATTTTTATGACGAATTGGCGAGCGTAGCGAGCCTGAAATTATTTTAGATATGACATATTAATTTGTCTTGATTCGATCGAGAAGATCATGATTATTTATAACATTGAATATAAACTCCTTATATCGGCGAGCGTAGCGAGTCGCATTTTTTTTTTTACCAATTCACATTTTGTCTTTATTTCATGAGAATAAATAGATTAGAGATGTGTCATTTTCCCAAATAATCAGACATAATGACAAAACCTTGAAAAAAAGTGAAGGAGGTTACATCCTATGAAGTTAGGGACTGTTGAAAATACGAGTTCCTGAGACATCAAAGACATACTGACAGGTATACTTGATTATGCTAATTAGATATACAACAATTTTACCTATTTGAAGCTGTCAATCAAAAATTGAGAGGGTTATTAAGGATACATGGGACCAATCACATTGCGATTAGAGATGTTAACCATACAGCAGTTAACAAAGAAAAATCTGCTTCAAAAATTAAATTTAAATCTAATTTTGTATTCTTGTAGAAAAAGACTCTCAATATGATTTCTAAAGTTTCTTTATTCTACGATAATTTGATAAACAATAAAAAAAAAAAACGTGTGTTAGTGAAACACGAATGCCCCCGTTGGCATCATTGTCAGTAAAACGGATGTTCACATTTGAGGTCGGGGTCACAAGGTCATATTTAGTATCCTTGGAAACGTCTTGCCACATGGAATTCATATGTGAAACATTAAAGCCCTATCACTTACCATTCAAAAGTTATGACTAAAGTTTAAATTTTCGAAATTAGGTCAAATTCCAAGGTAAACACCACAAGGACAAAAAATTTGGTATCCATGGAAAGGTCTTGTCACAAGGAATACACATGTGAAATATGAAAGCCCTATCACTTACCATTTGAAAGTTATGCCCAAGGTTAAAGTTTTTCAAAAGTAGGTCAAACTCCAAGGTCAAGGTAAAAAATTTTGGTATCCATGGAAAGGTCTTGTCACAAGAAATACACACGTGAAATATGAAAGCCCTATCACTTACCATTCAAAAGTTATGTCCAGGGTTAAAGTTTTTCAAAAGTAGGTCAAACTCCAAGGTCAAGGTCACAAGGTCAAAACTGTTGGTATCCATGGAAAGGTCTTGTCACAAGGAATACACATGTGAAATATGACAGCCCTGTCACTTGCCATTCAAAAGTTATTGCCAAGGTTAAAGTTTTTTTTTGCGGACAAACAGACAGACAGACGCTATATGCCCCCGAACCTTCGATTACGGGGGCATAAGAAAATGAGACGGATTAAATGTAGCTTGAAATTGAATCGAAACTGCAAAAGATACTAAGTCGCGTTCTACATAGGGGATATGATTCCGAAGTCACCACAAGAGCTTTATTTATTTCACTGGATTCATTTAAACTGAGTTTTATATAATTACCATCATCTTTCTTGCCAACCGTGATGATTGGACTCCATGATACTGTCAAATCTCATCAGAGAAGAATGGGCCTTGATCCTTTGTCTATCGAAAGTTGGTCCGACTTCTTGGGTGAATAAACATGAGCTCGCTCCAAGCAGCAGAGCACGGATCATGTGCAGTACGTTCGTGTTTTATGTGCCTTTTCAGAGGTTTGTGTGTGAGGGTGTGTGTGTGTAACATAGGGCCTCTAGCTGCGTATTACTCCTATTGCCTTGTTCACCCTTTCAATTTACATTATCTCTTGTCTTGTGTCCTTCGTTTTTTTGTCCAATCGTGAGTGTTTTGCAGTTTCCACTCCAATGTTGTCTTGTTGGGGGTATTTTTTTTTTTTAATTTCGATTCATTTGCAAAATTTGAGATGAACATGCAAGTATTATTTCTGGCACCTAAACGAAGAATTTGATAAGTACACATTGAACTCCATCAACCAATTCACCTTTTTTACCCTACATACTTCTCCGGGCTAACAGAGTTGAAAGGGGGGGGGGGGGTGCACAATTCAACAGAAAGCGTAGTCGTAATTCATCTCATCCATCGACACAACACAAATATATCCTACCCTCACATTTGAATCGTTGATTTTATAAATTTAAGAGACACATTCTAGCTGTTAGTATTGCAGACAGTCATTGAAGGCAAATATACTGTATACATGTCTGTACACTTATCAATTTGTTATCCCAATGCCAGCAATATATACAGTATTGCTGACACGTCGTATGGTTGGTTATTTGCTTGAAAATAGCAACATCAAGTCCTACCACCTCTGCTTGAAGCGACCCGCAGAGTAATGTCTTGTGTATACCGACAAAGAAACAGCTAGAGGGAGACATAAGAACGTCGACGACAGAGTCAAGAAGCATGGCGAACCAAGTCTGGAAAACTGAAATCATAAATAATCCAAAAGCTGTGTAAAGTGAAAAAAGAGGTAATCGTTCCGAGACTAACTTAGTAACAAAGCAAGGTGTATCAAATTTGGCTCAATTCCCCTTGTGACCTTGACCTTGAAAATCAAATATTTCATATGATAGTTATCAATCTTTGACAGTTTCTTTGTCATCTATGTTGTTCACTAAACTCCAGACACTGACAAAAAACCACACCATTCCCTCAGCAATTAATGTTTGAAAGGGTCTCTGAAGTGACCTTCGAAAAGGCCATGGTTATCATATAACCTGATTCCACAGGAATACATTAGAAATGAAATAAATCTCTGAGCAACATATGTCCTTTAACTCGACCTAGAGTGCTTCAAACAACTTGAACTCAAAGTTGATCTTTATTACATGTACTAGACAAGTCTGGCCTTGACCTTTGACCTATGTTCAAAGTCGCGAGAAACCCTTTAATTGGTTCTGGGAACCCTTTAATTAGGTCTTGGCAAAATTCACCCAATCAGTCAAGTTATGACCAGGACAAGATTTTTCCTTCCAAAAGAACTGTGACCTTGACCCTTAACTTGGAACAAGGTAATAGGACATTCTTAGGTCCTGGGCACCAATTCATAATTCTGAATCACTTTATGAAATATCACAACACTACTTCTCAAGTTATCATATCAGAACCAAAGTATCTGTTTCATTGATATTTACCCAAGTTTGGCCTTCATCAATTCAAATATTTCTAGGCATGCTACTTTCATGATCGTTCATCCGAGTGAAAAATGAATGTTGCATATACCTTGAAAACAACGAGTTGTAGCATCAGAACCAAAGTAATGGTTATTTTATCAAGATCTACCTATGTTGACCTTGACCTTCAAGGTTGAAAATTTACAGGCATGTCCTTTATCCGTGTACGAGATATGAAAGCTGTACTTTGAAAACTATTTGAGTTCTCGTGTCAGAACCAAAGTATTTATATTTCATTGAATTTTGTATAAGTTTGACTTTGACCTCCAATGTCAAAATTTCTGGGCACGTTCCTCTCGTGATTCTTTATCTGTGTATGAGATATGAAAGCTGTACCTTGAAAACTACTTGAGTTGTCGCATCAGCAAGAACAAAATTTTTGACAGACAGAATACATGATTCCTATAGGGGTCCTGCATTATCATGTGGTGCCCTACTCAGTCATTCTGACTTCATTTGTTACAAAGAATATGTGATTCTATTGATCATAATTGTGTTTGTCATATGTGACTTGTATATAATGATTGAGTAATCATTTTACGCAATATGATTTGGTCTCCAGTTCTGGTATGATTCATTGTTCATTTTTCTACGCAATCATTAATGATTCCCATCCCATTCCACATTAAGTACTAAAGGGCTACTTAATATCTTCATGACTATTTTTCCACAAAGGTTACTGTGTTACATATAAGGTACACAGATTAACTGTTGAGTACCATATTTCCCTCTAAAGGGCCAATTCATTGTAAATATCAACATGACCTTTAAGATGTCCTTGACCGTCACTGTGTATCATGTCACAAAATAATCCACTTTGTAAGTATTATCTAATAGCCCCTTTAATTAAAAGTACTTGTACCACTACCAGAAAATGGATAGACAAATTGAGAAATATGTATCCTTTATGTATCATATGTAAACATGACCTTGACCTTTGATGTGTCCTTGACTTTCAATGTGTGTGGTTTCACAGGACAATCAACTAAGTTTTATCAGATAGTCCTTCGTGTGAAAGTACCACTACCAGACAATGTATAAATGTTTAAGTAAACAAGCATTTGGAATATTCCAAGTAAACAATATTCTTATTTCTACTAAAACATGGACTCACCCAAATGAAAGCAATGGAAGATTTCTGTTTCAGACCTTGACCTTTGATGTGTCCTTGACCTTCACTGTTTATTGTTTCACAGGACAATCAACCATTAGTTTTATCAGAGAGTCCTTCGTGTGAAAGTACCACTACTAAACAATGTACAAATATTTAAGAACACAAGCACTTGGAATATTCTAAAAAAACAATTAATATTCTTATTTCTACTAAAACAATGGACTCGGCCAAATGAAAACAATGGAAGATTTCTGTTTCATTCCTCTTTATATTTTCAAAACATAGAACATTAAAATAAAAAGTACAAAACAAAATTGATATCAAAGTAAAAATGCAAGTCAATAGAAAAGTGTTTAAGACTGAAACACATGAATATATCTATAAAGCTATAGTACCTTTACAAAGTATGAATCTTTGGTGTCATGTTTTGTAAAACAATTAAGAATTGTGTAATATTTTTGCTTTATTTTCAGTTATTTATGGAGGATTGTGTGATGTTTTGTTACTGAAGGAGGATTGAGGGATGATTTTGTTACTGATGGAGAATTATATGATGATTTATTACTGATGGAGGATTGTGTAATGTTTTGTTACTGATGGAGGATTGTGTGATGTTTTGTTACTGATGGAGGATTGTGTGATGTTTTGTTACTGATGGAGGATTGTGTGATGTTTTGTTACTGATGGAGGATAGTGTGATGTTTTGTTACTGATGGAGGATTTTGTTATGTTTTGTTACTGATGGAGGATTGTGTGTTGTTTTATTACTAATAGAGGATTGTATGCTTTTGCTACTGATGGAGGATTATTTGATGTTTTGTTACTAATAGAGGATTGTGTGATGTTTTGTTACAGATGGAGGATTGTGTGATGTTTTGTTACTGATGGAGGATTGTGTGATGTTTTGTTACTGATGGAGAATTGTGTGATGTTTTGTTACTGATGGAGGATTGTGTGACGTTTTGTTACTTATTGAGTATTGTGTGATGTTTTGTTACGGATGGAGGATTGTGTGATGTTTTGTTACTGAAGGAGGAATATGTGATGTTTTGTTACTGATGGAGGATTATGTGATGTTTTGTTACTGTTGGAGGATTGTTTGATGTTTTGTAACTGATGGGGGATTGTGTGATGTTTTGTTACTGATGGAGGATAGTGTGATGTTTTGTTACTGATGGAGGATTATGTGACGTTTTGTTACTGATGGAGGATTGTTTGATGTTTTGTTACTGATGGAGGATTATGTGATGTTTTGTAACTGATGGAGGATTGTGTGATGTTTTGTCACTGAAGGAGGAATATGTGATGTTTTGTTACTGATGGAGGATTGTGACTTTTTGTTACTGATGGAGGATTGTGTGATGTTTTTGTAACTGATGGAGGATTGTTCAATGTATTTATTACTGTCAGATGGAGAATTGTACCATATCTATGTTACTGATGGAGAGTTTGTGAAATTTTGTAACTAACAAGGATAGTGTATGTTTTGTGTCTGATGAGAATATACCTGAAATTCAGTTCTTACACAATTTTCTATAAACTAATTCAAACATGGATAAAACTAGGTTAGGTTTCTACATAATATTCAACAGCAAATAAATAAATAATTAATCATGTATACCTAATACGTACGCATATATATTATAAGTAAGTGCATATAAACAAATATAATTCAATTCAATGTTTTCATTAATGAATGTCGGAGACAATCAGAGAAAAAAAAACCCTGTTGGAAAAAAATCTCTGTAACTTTGAAAAGACATTTTTCAGACGGAAGTGCAAAGATTAGCTTGAGAGAAAAAGTCATAATTCAGTTGAGACAATATGTAATCTACTGTGTATGTATAATTGTGCTAATTACAGGATTAAGTATAAAATTTTATTATCCTTCAAGGTTTCTTGTAACCAGTATGTTGAAACCGTTTAGTATTTCAAAAGTATGTATTACTGATTTACAAATAAATCATCAATAAATAAGTTAACTATAGAAGTCAAAGTCATTTAAATTTGAGAACAAAAAGCAATTTTCTGAATGGACAATAAACAATTTTTTGAAAGTGTAATCATGTTATATAATTACATTGATGGTGGAGTGTGTCATTATGTCTTATTACATGGAGGATTGTGTGTTTTGACATCATGTTACTGTTGGATGATCGTCTTATAATGTCATGTAACTGTTAATGGAAAGCGATGATAATGATAGTATTATGTCATGTTACTTTTGGAGCATAGTTGGTTGTTATGTTACAGTCGGAGGGTAGTATGATGATGACATGTAACTGTTGGAGGGTAGTGTAACGTTGTCATGTCACTGTAGGAGGGTAATTGGTTGATGTCAATTTACTCTTGGAGGCTAGTTTTATGATGATGACAGTATTATGTCATGTAACTGTTTGAGGGTAGTTGGTTAATTTCATGTAACTGTTTGAGGGTAGTGTGATGTTGTCATGTTACTGTTGGAGGGTAGTGTGATGATGTCATGTTACTGTTGGAGGGTAGTGTGATGTTGTCATGTTACTGTTGGAGGGTAGTGTGATGTTGTCATGTTACTGTTGGAGGATAGTGTGATGTTGTCATGTTACTGTTGGAGGATAGTATGATGTTGTCATGTTACTTTTGGAGGGTAGTGTGATGATGTTGTGATGTTACTGTTGGAGGGAAGTGTGATGATGTCATGTTACTGTTGGAGGGTTGTTGGTAAATGTCATGTTACTGTTGGAGGGTAGTGTGATGTTGTCATATTACTGTTGGAGGGTAGTGTGAATGTGTCATATTACTGTTGGAGGGTATTGTGATGTTGTCATGTTACTGTAGGAGGGTAGTGTGATGTTGTCATATTACTGTAGGAGGGTAGTGTGATGATGCCATATTACTGTTGGAGGGTAGTGTGAATGTGTCAAGTTATTGTTGGAGGGTTGTTGGTAAATGTCATGTTACTGTTGGAGGGTAGTGTGATGATGCCATATTACTGTTGGAGGGTAGTGTTAATGTGTCATGTTACTGTTGGAGTGTAGTGTGATGTTGTCATGTTACTATTGGAGTGTAGTGTGATGTTGTCATGTTACTGTTGGAGGGTAGTGTGATGTTGTCATGTTACTGTTGGAGGGCAGTGTGATGTTGTCATCTTACTGTAGGAGGGTAAGTGGAAAATGTCAATTTACTGTTGGAGGGCAGTGTGATGTTGTCATGTTACTGTAGGAGGGTAGTGTGATGTTGTCATATTACTGTAGGAGGGTAGTGTGATGATGCCATATTACTGTTGGAGGGTAGTGTGAATGTGGCAAGTTACTGTTGGAGGGTGGTGTGATGTTGTCATGTTACTGTTGGAGGGCAGTATGATGTTATCATGTTACTGTAGGAGGGTAGTTGGTAATGTCAATTTACTGTTGGAGGGTAGTTGGTAATGTCAATTTACTGTTGGAGGGTAGGATGATGATAGTGTTATGTCATGTTACTATTGGAGGGTAGTTGGTTGATGTCATGTTACTGTTGGAGGGTAGTATGATGATGTCATGTTACTTTTGGAGGGTAGTGTGATGTTGTCATGTTACTGTTGGAGGGTAGTTGGTTGATGTCATGTTACTGTTGGAGGGTAGTTGGTTGATGTCATGTTACTTTTGGAGGGTAGTGTAATGTCATGTTGCTCACGGAGGATAATGTGATGTCATAATACTGTTGGAGGACAGTGTAATGTCATGTTACTGATGGAAGATAGTGTGTAATATTGTTGGAGGATAGTGTGATGATGTCATGTTACTGTTGGAAGGTATTGTGATGGTGTCATGTTACTGTTGGAGGATAAAATATGGTGTCATATTACTTCTGTTGGGCAGTGTGATTGATTCAGGATAGTGTGATGTCATGTTACTGTTGGATGATAGTCTGATGGTGTCATATTACTTTAGTTGGTCAGTGTGATTGATTCAGAATCATTGGAGTCAATGGTAAAATATGGTGTCATATTACTTCTGTTGGGCAGTGTGATTGATTCAGGATAGTGTGATGTCATGTTACTTTTGTCTTGTAATCCTGTAATTGATTCAGGATAGCGTGTTGATGTCATGTTAATGACGGAGGAAAGTGTGATGTTACTACATGTAATGAAGAAAAGTGGGGTGTCATGTTACTGTGTGATGATTGAATTCAACTACATGAAGAATATTATAAGTTTGATGAAGTCAAGAATACTAATGAATTTAGAGTTATTAAGCCACTTGCAGATCTGTCTAGCCAACTGTATCACAAAAATTCTTGAATTAAATATTTCTTTCAACAAAGTTTAACAATTAATATCATAAACATATATTCCTTATTTACTTAGACAGCTAGTACAATGTACATGCATGCATTCCTGAGATCATAAGATCAGGAGGAAACCGGAGTACCCGGAGAAAAACCTCCTGTAACCGCAGGTGGCTGACCATCTTTATTTAAATTACTCATTCTCATATCATAAATGTCTGAAGAGATGGTGGTGCTCATCAAATCAAGATTCAATATGCATTTATAGAAATAAATAACGAAATATAATTAAGGATTGTATTGCATCTGTAAAGTATGTATATATTTCATACATGATTGACAAATTATGAAAGTATAGACAGATCTGAATGTGACCACTATGGCACAATTTCAATCAAACTATCAACTGACATTTCTTACTTTAGTCATATGTCAAATTGATATACTGGTCTACCGTTACTAATTAAATTGGAGGTGTTACGAAATTATTTTGTTTTCATTGATATCACTATGATAATTTAAAATAATCAGTTCAATTATAAAATGAACTCAATTTTATACAATAACACCTGCTTAAATGCATTAAAATGATGACATCTTTCAGTACCACAGGCCATAATAACATTAGCATGTGGTGTGGAATGAGAAACTTCGGCTTCATGTTAAAATAACTTAGCATCAGACTTGACCTGAGGAAAATAAATTGGAGAGACAATGGAACAACCAGATGTGAGAGGTACTGAAAGCTTTTTCAAAAACTTGTTTGGCCGTGCTTGCTTACACAAGTCTACCACAAGCCACCACAACCAAAAACCTAACCCTAGAGAACCAACGAAAAAAATAAATAGCGAAAAAAAAAGAGAAAAAATCTGATGTAATCAAGACTAGTCAAGCAACTTTTTTAATCAAGCTGTTAGCTGAACATCACACCTGAGCTGTTCCACAGTCTTTCCAATTTAGATCCCCCTCTGCAAATACTGGTACTTAGTTATTGTAACATTTAACCTCCCTTTCCCACTCCACATCTCCCACAGATAGCGGTTCTGTGGGAGATTTAAGCTGAGGGCTGGACACAGGCTGGATACAATCCCTAAACTATACCAATTCCTCCATGGTTTGAGGAGAATGTACAATGTTGACATCACCAAGAACAGTACTGGCTGGATACAAGCCCTTAACTAGCCATAATTTCACAGTAGAGTTATTCTTTTTCTACTTGGTTGTACTATCAAACCGTGTTTTAATCATGAACAGTATAGACTGTAGACAAAGGCTGGATAATCATTTAACCCTTACAAATAGTAAACCTTGATGTAACAATAAATTACATTTAGAGTTATCATTTATTTGACTTAGGCCAGCCCTCAGCTACTACCTTAATTCCACTGCAGGAGAGAGATGTTAATAACTTTTATGGTAACCATATGTGCACGGCGCCTTCTTATTATGCCTTAAATTCAAAATATACTGTACATCAACAACAGTACAGGCTGGACTATAATGGTTGCATCAACCACTTATATCATACTAAGTAATAATATCTACCCTAAATTTATCATGTTAGCGCTGTATGGTTCCTTCACACTAAGGTCATGCAGATCTTCCTTGGGTTCTGAGGGTGGCACAACAGTTATTTTTCACAACAGTTCGTTATTTCACACTTCTGAAAATAGCAATGTCCTTTTTTTAGAACATTCCTGAATAACATTGGACAGCACATATTACAGCTCCACTGTCCATGCATACTTCTCATTGATATTCTTCCATAAGTTGACTGGGTCCTCAAAATATTTTCTCTTCAAGCTTCATCCTAAAACAGATCAAGGTAATTAAATTTTAAGCGTGACAAAACTTGGTCTTAGATACACATTTAAAGATACAATAAGAAAGTAACAAAAGACAGAATGGCAGATTTGTAAACCAGTAGATTTTCAGAAAAGCTATTTAGAAAGAAGGATCATATCATGTCAAGTTCGCTGGTCATGGAGAATTTACCGATAATTTTTGTATAAGTTAACATACAGCGTAAAACTTTTGAAAAGTATATATAAAGGTCAAGTCAAATGGTCAAGGTCTAATCAATGGTATTTAACTAAAGCATCTACATACATGTAAACAAAGATAGCTATTTCTCAGTTATCTATAAATCTAACCCCAATAGTTATGCATACTGAAAGTTTGCAAGATGTCCAATTTTAAGAAGTACAACAGGCTTCTAAATTATGACATTATAATCAAATGGCCAATCAAAACCCAAAGATGTGTGATTTTACATATTGAGTCTCAACAATGAATTTACAATGAATTTAACAAGATTTTGATCGATGAGCAATATGTCCCCTACTGGCATATCCAAGTCACGCAACTCTACCTAAAAGCTTCAATCAAAACTGAATTCAGATTTGATAGATATATTTCATCACAAAGTCTTACTAACCAAGTGCACTGTGACTTTGTACTTTGACCTTGGTTCAAAGTCATAAAGCACACTTTGGTCCAAAACAAAAATTCCAAAAAATATTCATATCCATTTAAACAGTGAAAATGTATTGCCTTAGGTCAAGACTTTTCAACCTGCAAGTACTGTAACCTTGAGCTATGACCTAAAACCTTGGATCTGAGTCATGACACATTCTTTGGTCCTAGGCATTAATTCTGTAAAATATTATATATATTATTCAGATCCATGCCCGCAGTGAAAAGTAATGTTAGGACAAGATGTTTCAACCCATGAAAAAGGCACATGCACTGTGACCTTGACTTTTGACACATGACTGAGGTAATAACACGTCCAAATAATTCTGAAACCATTGTGTTCTGATACGTCCTATGTCAAAGTATCAAAACTTAACCAAATAATGACTTACCCTTCATTTGAATTTTGAATAAAGGCATATCCTTGAACTGCAATCTTTGTTCAACAACTGAAAATTAAGAGAAGAAATAGCTATAAAAGGACTACATGATTGTGTCAAATGGTGTGTATATGAGTACACTTATTTTAGCACAATTTGTATCTAGTATAATTAATAGTAATAATCTACTCTTTATCATGACTAGAAAATTTTGCAAAAAACTCCTCTTTATAAACTGACATTAGACATGTTATAAAACTTTTCAATATGATTGCTCAAAATATTATATAATACCATTTACACTACATGTATTTCCAAGAATTTTAAAAGGAATAGTATTTCTTCTTACCAAAGCCTCTAGTTCCATGTGTCTTATAAAGTCTGGTTCCAATTCTAAAGACCCCATCGATCCTGCAATACAACCAGTGACAGTAGCTCAGTGTGTCCTTACTGAGCCTACTCCAGCCATTATACTGCAGTCCCCATTGATCCAGCCATACAACCAGTGACAGTAGCTCAGTGAGTCCTTACTGAGTCCACTCCAGCCATTATACTGCAGTCCCCATTGATCCAGCCATACAACCAGTGACAGTAGCTCAGTGTGTCCTTACTGAGTCCACTCCAGCCATTATACTGCAGTCCAAATTGAAACAGCCATACAACCAGTGACAGTAGCTCAGTGTGTCCTTGCTGAGCCTACTCCAGCCATTATACTGCAGTCCCAAATTGGTCCAGCCCTACAAACAGTGACAGTAGCTCAGTGTGTCCTTACTGAGTCAACTCCAGCCACTACACTGCAGTCCCCATTGATCCAGCCATACAATCAGTGACAGTAGCTCAGTGTGTCCTTACTGAGCCTACTCCAGCCATTATACTGCAGTCCCCATTGATCCAGCCATACAACCAGTGACAGTAGCTCAGTGTGTCGTTACTGAGTCAACTCCAGCCATTATAATGCAGTCCCCATTGATCCAGCCATACAAACAGTGACAGTAGCTCAGTGTGTCCTTACTGAGTCAACTCCAGCCACTACACTGCAGTCCCCATTGATCCAGCCATACAATCAGTGACAGTAGCTCAGTGTGTCCTTACTGAGCCTACTCCAGCCATTATACTGCAGTCCCCATTGATCCAGCCATACAACCAGTGACAGTAGCTCAGTGTGTCCTTACTGAGTCAACTCCAGCCATTATAATGCAGTCCCCATTGATCCAGCCATACAACCAGTGACAGTAGCTCAGTGTGTCCTTACTGAGTCAACTCCAGCCACTACACTGCAGTCCCCATTGATCCAGCCATACAATCAGTGACAGTAGCTCAGTGTGTCCTTACTGAGCCTACTCCAGCCATTTAACTGCAGTCCCCATTGATCCAGCCATACAACCAGTGACAGTAGCTCAGTGTGTCCTTACTGAGTCAACTCCAGCCATTATACTGCAGTCCCCATTGATCCAGCCATACAATCAGTGACAGTAGCTCAGTGTGTCCTTACTGAGCCTACTCCAGCCATTATACTGCAGTCCCCATTGATCCAGCCATACAATCAGTGACAGCAGCTCAGTGTGTCCTTACTGAGCCTACTTCAGCCATTATACTGCAGTCGCCATCGATCCAGCCTTATAACCAGTGACAGTAGCTCAGTGTGTCCTTACTGAGCCTACTCCAGCCATTATACTGCAGTCCCCATTGGTCCAGCCATACAACCAGTGACAGTAGCTCAGTGTGTCCTTACTGAGTCCACTCCAGCCATTATACTGCAGTCCCCATTGATCCAGCCATACAACCAGTGACAGTAGCTCAGTGTGTCCTTACTGAGTCAACTCCAGCCATTATACTGAAGTCCCCATTGATCCAGCCATACAATCAGTGACAGTAGCTCAGTGTGTCCTTACTGAGCCTACTCCAGCCATTATACTGCAGTCCCCATTGATCCAGCCATACAATCAGTGACAGCAGCTCAGTGTGTCCTTACTGAGCCTACTTCAGCCATTATACTGCAGTCGCCATCGATCCAGCCTTATAACCAGTGACAGTAGCTCAGTGTGTCCTTACTGAGCCTACTCCAGCCATTATACTGCAGTCCCCATTGGTCCAGCCATACAACCAGTGACAGTAGCTCAGTGTGTCCTTACTGAGTCCACTCCAGCCATTATACTGCAGTCCCCATTGATCCAGCCATACAACCAGTGACAGTAGCTCAGTGTGTCCTTACTGAGTCAACTCCAGCCATTATACTGCAGTCCCCATTGATCCAGCCATACAATCAGTGACAGTAGCTCAGTGTGTCCTTACTGAGTCAACTCCAGCCATTATACTGCAGTCCCAATTGATCCAGCCATACAATCAGTGACAGTAGCTCAGTGTGTCCTTACTGAGCCTACTCCAGTCATTATACTGCAGTCTCCATTGATCCAACCATACAACCAGTGACAGTAGCTCAGTGTGTCCTTACTGAGTCCACTCCAGTCCCCATTGATCCAGCCATACAAACAGTGACAGTAGCTCAGTGTGTCCTTACTGAGTCAACTCCAGTCATTACTCTGCATTCCTCATTGATCCAGCCAAACAACCAGTGACAGTAGCTCAGTGTGTCCTTACTGAGTCCACTCCAGTCCCCATTGATCCTGCCATACAATCAGTGACAGTAGCTCAGTGTGTCCTTACTGAGTCCACTCCAGTCCCTATTGATACAGCCATACAAACAGTGACAGTAGCTCAGTGTGTCCTTACTGAGGCTACTCCTGCCATTACTCTGCAGTTCCCTTTGATCCAGCCATACAGCCAGTGACAGTAGCTCAGTGTGTCCTTGCTGAGCCTATTCCATCCATAATTACTCTGCAATCCCCATTGCTCCAGCCATACAACCGGCAACTGTAGCTCAGTGTGTCCTTGCTGAGCCTACTCTTGCCAATATTCTGCAGTCCCCATCTATTGAGCCATACAACCAGTGACAGTAGCTCAGTGTGTCCTAACCAAGTCCACTCCAGTCATTACTCTGCAGCACCAACTGATCCAGCCATACAACCAGTGACAGTAGCTCAGTGTGTCCTTACTGAGTCAACTCCAGGCATTACTCTGCAGTCCCCATTACTTCAGCCAAACAACCAGTGACAGTAGCTCAGTGTTTCCTTACTGAGCCTACTCCAGCCATTATACTGCAGTCCCCATTGATCCAGCCATACAAACAGTGACAGTAGCTCAGTGTGTCCTTACTGAGTCAACTCCAGTCATTACTCTGCATTCCTCATTGATCCAGCCAAACAACCAGTGACAGTAGCTCAGTGTGTCCTTACTGAGTCCACTCCAGTCCCCATTGATCCTGCCATACAATCAGTGACAGTAGCTCAGTGTGTCCTTACTGAGTCCACTCCAGTCCCTATTGATACAGCCATACAAACAGTGACAGTAGCTCAGTGTGTCCTTACTGAGGCTACTCCTGCCATTACTCTGCAGTTCCCTTTGATCCAGCCATACAGCCAGTGACAGTAGCTCAGTGTGTCCTTGCTGAGCCTATTCCATCCATAATTACTCTGCAATCCCCATTGCTCCAGCCATACAACCGGCAACTGTAGCTCAGTGTGTCCTTGCTGAGCCTACTCTTGCCAATATTCTGCAGTCCCCATCTATTGAGCCATACAACCAGTGACAGTAGCTCAGTGTGTCCTAACCGAGTCCACTCCAGTCATTACTCTGCAGCACCAACTGATCCAGCCATACAACCAGTGACAGTAGCTCAGTGTGTCCTTACTGAGTCAACTCCAGCCATACTCTGCAGTCCCCATTGATCCAGCCATACAACCAGTGACAGTAGCTCAGTGTGTCCTTACTGAGTCCACTTCAGCCATACTCTGCAGTCCCCATTGATCCTGCCATACAACCAGTGACAGTAGCTCAGTGTGTCCTTACTGAAACTACTCCAGTTATTATTCTGCAGTAACTGTAGCTCAGTGTGTCCTTGCTAAGCCAACTCCTTTTTAATTACTCAGCAGTCCCCATTGATCCAGCCATACTATCAAGCAATGACAGTAGCTCAGTGTGTCCTTACTGAGACTATCCAAGCCATTATTCTGCAGTCCCCATTGATCCAGTCATACAACCACTGACAGTACCTCAGTGTGTCCTTGCTGAGTTTGCTCCTTTTGATCACCCTGCAGTCCCCATTGACTCACCAAACAGCCAGCGACAGAAGCTCAGTGTGTCCTTACTGAGCCTACTCCAGCCATTATACTGCAGTCCCCATTGATCCAGCCATACAAACAGTGACAGTAGCTCAGTGTGTCCTTACTTAGTCAACTCCAGTCATTACTCTGCATTCCTCATTGATCCAGCCAAACAACCAGTGACAGTAGCTCAGTGTGTCCTTACTGAGCCTACTCCAGCCATTATACTGCAGTCCCCATTGATCCAGCCATACAAACAGTGACAGTAGCTCAGTGTGTCCTTACTGAGTCAACTCCAGTCATTACTCTGCATTCCTCATTGATCCAGCCAAACAATCAGTGACAGTAGCTCAGTGTGTCCTTACTGAGTCAACTCAAGTCATTACTCTGCATAATTCATTGATCCAGCCAAACAACCAGTGACAGTAGCTCAGTGTGTCCTTACTGAGTCCACTCCAGTCCCCATTGATCCTGCCATACAATCAGTGACAGTAGCTCAGTGTGTCCTTACTGAGTCCACTCAAGTCCCTATTGATACAGCCATACAAACAGTGACAGTAGCTCAGTGTGTCCTTACTGAGCCTACTCCAGCCATTAAACTGCAGTCCCCATTGATCCAGCCAAACAAACAGTGACAGTAGCTCAGTGTGTCCTTACTGAGACTACTCCAGTCATTACTCTGCAGTCCCCATTGATACAGCCATACAATCAGTGACAGTAGCTCAGTGTGTCCTTACTGAGTCAACTCCAGCCATTACTCTGCAGTCCACATTAATCCAGCCAGACAACCAGTGACAGTAGCTCAGTGTGTCCTTACTGAGCCTACTCCAGCCATTATACTGCAGTCCCCATTGATCCAGCCATACAAACAGTGACAGTAGCTCAGTGTGTCCTTACTGAGTCAACTCCAGTCATTACTCTGCATTCCTCATTGATCCAGCCAAACAACCAGTGACAGTAGCTCAGTGTGTCCTTACTGAGTCAACTCAAGTCATTACTCTGCATAATTCATTGATCCAGCCAAACAACCAGTGACAGTAGCTCAGTGTGTCCTTACTGAGTCCACTCCAGTCCCCATTGATCCTGCCATACAATCAGTGACAGTAGCTCAGTGTGTCCTTACTGAGTCCACTCAAGTCCCTATTGATACAGCCATACAAACAGTGACAGTAGCTCAGTGTGTCCTTACTGAGCCTACTCCAGCCATTAAACTGCAGTCCCATTGATCCAGCCAAACAAACAGTGACAGTAGCTCAGTGTGTCCTTACTGAGACTACTCCAGTCATTACTCTGCAGTCCCCATTGATACAGCCATACAATCAGTGACAGTAGCTCAGTGTGTCCTTACTGAGTCAACTCCAGCCATTACTCTGCAGTCCACATTAATCCAGCCAGACAACCAGTGACAGTAGCTCAGTGTGTCCTTACTGAGCCTACTCCAGCCATTATACTGCAGTCCCCATTGATCCAGCCATACAAACAGTGACAGTAGCTCAGTGTGTCCTTACTGAGTCAACTCCATTCATTACTCTGCAGTCCTCATTGATCCAGCCAAACAACCAATGACAGTGGCTCAGTGTGTCCTTACTGAGTCCACTCCAGTCCCCATTGATCCAGCCATACAACCAGTGACAGTAGCTCAGTGTGTCCTTACTGAGACTACTCCATTAATTACTCTGCAGTCCCCATTGATACAGCCATAAAACCAGTGACAGTAAGTCAGTGTGTCCTTACTGAGTCAACTCCAGGCATTACTCTGCAGTCCACATTAATCCAGCCAAACAACCAGTGACAGTAGCTCAGTGTGTCCTTACTAAGCTTACTGCAGTCATTACACTGCAGTCCTCATTGACCAAGCCATAGAAACAGTGACAGTAGCTCAGTGTGTCCTTACTGAGGCTACTCCTGCCAATACTCTGCAGTTCCCTTTGATCCAGCCATACAGCCAGTGACAGTAGCTCAGTGTGTCCTTGCTGAGCCTATTCCATCCATAATTACTCTGCAATCCCCATTGCTCCAGCCATACAACCGGCAACTGTAGCTCAGTGTGTCCTTGCTGAGCCTACTCTAGCCAATATTCTGCAGTCCCCATCTATTGAGCCATACAACCAGTGACAGTAGCTCAGTGTGTCCTAACCGAGTCCACTCCAGTCATTACTCTGCAGCACCAACTGATCCAGCCATACAACCAGTGACAGTAGCTCAGTGTGTCCTTACTGAGTCAACTCCAGCCATACCCTGCAGTCCCCATTGATCCAGCCATACAACCAGTGACAGTAGCTCAGTGTGTCTTTACTGAGTCCACTCCAGCCATACTCTGCAGTCCCCATTGATCCTGCCATACAACCAGTGACAGAAGCTCAGTGTGTCCTTACTGAAACTACTCCAGTTATTATTCTGCAGTCACGTATGACCCAGCCATACAACCAGTGACAGTAGCTCAGTGAGTATTTACTGACACTACTCCTGTCAATAATCTGCAGTCCCCATTGATCCAGCCATACAAACAGTGACAGTAGCTCAGTGTGTCCTTACTGAAACTACTCCAGTCATTACTCTGCAGACCCCATTGATCCAGCCATATAACCAGGAAGTGTAGCTCAGTGTGTCCTTACTGAGACTTCTCCTGCCATTACTCTGCAGTCCCCATTGATCCAGCCATACAACCAGTGACAGTAGCTCAGTGTGTCCTTACTGAGCCTACTCCAGTCATTATTCTGCAGTCCCCATTGATCCAATTTTACAACCAGTGACAGTAGCTCAGTGTGTCCTTACTGAAACTACTCCGGTCATTACTCTGCAGTCCCCATTGCTCCAGCTATACAACCAGTGAATGTAGCTCAGTGTGTCCTTACTGATACTACTCCAGTCTTTATTCTGCAGTACCAACTGATCCAGCCATACAACCAGTGACAGTAGCTCAGTGTGTCCTTACTGAGCCTACTCCAGTCATTATTCTGCAGTCCCCATTGATCCAATTTTACAACTAGTGACAGTAGCTCAGTGTGTCCTTACTGAAACTACTCCGGTCATTACTCTGCAGTCCCCATTGCTCTAGCTATACAACCAGTGACAGTAGCTCAGTGTGTCCTTGCTGAGTCCACTCCTCTTATTACTCTGCAGTCGCCATTGATCCAGCCTTAAAACCAGAGACAGTAGCTCAGTGTGTCTTTACTGATACCTCTGCAGTCCCCAATGATCCAGCCATACACCCAGTGAATGAAGCTTAGTGTGTCCTTGATGAGCCTACTTTTTGGTTACTCTGCAGTCCCCATTGGTTCAGCCATACAACCAGTAACTGTAGCTCAGTGTGTCCTTGCTAAGCCAACTCCTTTTTAATTACTCAGCAGTCCCCATTGATCCAGCCATACTATCAAGCAATGACAGTAGCTCAGTGTGTCCTTACTGAGACTATCCAAGCCATTATTCTGCAGTCCCCATTGATCCAGTCATACAACCACTGATAGTACCTCAGTGTGTCCTTGCTGAGTTTGCTCCTTTTGATCACCCTGCAGTCCCCATTGACTCACCTAACAGCCAGCGACAGAAGCTCAGTGTGTCCTTGCTGAGCCCTCCTTTGATTACCCTGCAGTCCCCATTGACTTGCCCATACAACCAGTGACAGTAGCTCAGTGTGTCCTTGCTGAGCCCTCCTGTGATTACTCTGCAGTCCCCATTGATACAACCAGTGAATGCATGTAGCTCAGTTTGTCCTTGCTGTATCTACTCCAACCATTATGTTACAGTCCCCATTGGTCAAAGTACAGAAACATGAGTGAATGAGGCTTCTTGTTAAGTTGTCCATCTGTGATCCATTTCTCCAGTTGCATATCAAGATCCTAAAAATACAGATTATCAAACTAAGAAGTTTTATTTCAAGGGAGTTTATTTTATCTGTAAATGTATTTATTCAACTGTAGTATTACCGTATATATCAAGAAATTTGTGTCAGGTAACTTTCGTGAAATTGACCAAAAACAGGTGTATCTTTTTATTGCTGGGTCTTATTTGAATGTAATTTTCTTTTCCAAATCAAATTGACAAAATACATGTACCAGAGTTTCATAATTTTGTACAAAGATTATTTAATGTGAATTGAAAAGCAAGGTTGCAAGTGTGAATATTAACATGCTCGAACTCAAATATTCTGTCATTGAGTTTATGTATCATGTACAATACACACAATACCCTACCACTTTATCTTTCCAAATTGGCATATGACAATTTTTGCTAGAGACTAACAGAATCCTTTGTATATAATACTCCAAGCAAGTTAAGACTGAAGTCCCAACCAAACTTGTGCCCTCAAGACCATATAGAAGGATTTTAAATATTTCAAATTTGTGACCTTGACCTTTGAACTTGAAAATCAGTAGGCAGTTTAATAATCAAAACGGCACCCTCTAGTCTGTATACAATTAAGCTGTAAACATTTCCAATCTATGACCTTTATCTTGTAAATGAATATTGGTAAAGATCCAATCAAAAATGTGCCTCTAAGAGGCTGTATAAAAGGACTTTAAACATTTCCAATCTGTGAACATGACCTTTGACCTTGAAAATCAATAGGATTCCTCCTCTAGTCATAAGCAATTAGTGTATAAAGTTTGATAAAGATCCAACTAAAACTGCATCCTTAGGCTGTATACAAACATAGTGTAATCAAAGATTACAAAGCTCACCTCATGACAGCAATTTATCATGGCAGAAAGCAGTCATGACCTACATTTGAACATAGATTTGTGATTTACTCATAAAGACGCATCATCTGTGTAAGTTTAATTGGCCTTCCTAGCACTTATAATATAGAAATAAAACTTCCTAACATTGATACCTAAATCTTCCTAACATATAATTTGTGCACTCAAGCGGAAAATATAGGTCATGACCTACATTGTGATCTACTCATAAATACACATCATCTGTGCAAATTTGGACTTCCTAGTACTTATAATAGAGAAATAAAACTTCTTAACATTGATACCCAAATCTTCCTAACCTGTGCACTCAAACGGAAAATATAGGTCATGACCTACATTTGAACGTAGATTTGTAATTTACTCATAAAGACGCATCATCTGTGCAAGTTTGGACTTCTTAGCACTTATAATAAAGAAATAAAACTTCTTAACATACTAGTGCAGACGCCGACGACAGGGTGATAGCATAAGCTCCCTCTCACTTCATGAGGTACGTGAGCTAAAAAAGGACACACACTAAATGGCCCTTCCACTCAATTACATATGAACAATGACATTATATCCCCCTGAAACTATGTTCTGAGAGGTTAACAAATGACATGGTTTATTTTACCTTTACATTCAGCTGGTCTTAAAATCACCATATCCTTTGCTTCATTAAGTAAACATCAACAATTTGAAGCCCTTAATCTCTGTGTGTCTGTAGTAACTGACTGTAGCTTCATCTTCTGTAAAGTATATTAATACAAAATGAATTAAGCTTTTATGCAAAATCTAATATTACCTTCTGAACACTTATAGTTTTCTTAAAGAGTAATAAAACACCGCTAAAGACGGTTATAATGGCCAGATTGCAAAGTAAGTTTTGTCACTAACTGGGTCAAGGTCACAAGGTCAAATATTACATCATAGATTAAAAGGTCTTTTGAGGCAACCTACAAGTATAATATAAAGTCTCTATACTGCATACAGTTCGTTAGATTTTGCTTCAACCAGAAACTGTAACCAAATTTTTTACTAGGTCAAAGTCCAAGGTCAGGGTCACTAGGTCGAATGTTACGGCATAAATTGAAAGGTCTTGTCATGGGCAACCTACATGTATAGTATTTATGTTTCTACTGCGTATAGTTCCTGAGAATAAATTGCTTCAACTAGAAACCAAAATGTTGACGACAGACAGACAGACGGACATCGTCAATCTATAGACCATAATTGCTTTGCAATCCAGCCAAAAATTGTAACTTAACAGTAAACAAGAGGCCCAAGGGGGCCACATTGCTTAACCAAGTTGCAGTAACAAAAGTATGATAGTGGACAATTTGCACTCGGAGGCCCTTGAGTATTTCCTTTCTAAATCTTTCTTGAAATTCTATGCAGTGGTTGCAGAGAAGTTAAAATGCATCAGCCAATCAGAGACCTTGGCAGCCATATTTCTTGACCAGTCGGCACGTTCAACACATATTTGGTAGAGGACCTTGATTACTTTCTTCATGTCAGTTTTATCATGAATTAATTATGTGCAGTACACTTGTTGCACAGAGGAGAAGCCGAAAATACATCAGTCAATCAAAGCCCTCAGCGGCCATATTTGTTGGTTGATCGGCACGAAAAACACAAACTTGGTAGAGGACTTTGTCTACTTGCTACCTGTAAGGTTTCGTGAAATTCTGTGCAGCGGTTGCAGAGAAGAAGTCGAAAATGTAAAAAGTTTATGCCAGGTGGATGCCTGGGATGGCGCGCTATGACAATACATCTAGCTCACTTGAGCTTCGCTCAGGTGAGCTCAAAAGAATAGTTTAATTAATGTAGATTCTTCAAAATAAAATGAACAAACCTTGAACATCAGATGAAGTGTTTTGTCCCTGATCCTTTATTTGACGTTTATCTGAATGCCAGCAACCATTCTGTGTTCTGTCAATTGTTTCCATTTCTTCTGGTTGTCCTTCAAAGTTCCAATACTTTCATACACAATCCGATTCAAATCATCACAACTTTCATGGTGCATGGTTTTGATGAATGGCATATCTTCTTTTTATAATGACAAGCTTCTATATCTCAAAGTCAGAATTAAATTACATCTGGACCGGGGAACATTCAACATCATCAGCTTTCTTATACACTGCAGGTTAATTAAGGATGTTATTAACCCAGAACCAGGACATGCAGGAAGTAGGGAGAATGGTACAGGATGGTGCAAGGGGGGGGGGGTGCTTAGGGGAAGGTGCAGGAATGTGCAAATGTTAAAGTGCCAAGTTAGATGGTGGGAGATCGCAATGTATAATAGACTGACAATGTGAATTGGACGTCAGCACACACATCTGGTGGAAGGCTAATACCATGGATACTGGTATACACCCTGAAGTTTCCATCAGTTTGATAAATGTACATGTTTCCCTCAAATAGGCTGGGTCTTTTGGCAATAAAACAAAGCACACTTTTTTCTGGAAGAGATGTTTCCCTTTTACATCTGTACATGCAATTGTTCAGGGTATTGAGGCAGCAATTTTTCTTGCATTCAATATCTGCAAGTAAATCCTTCCACCAATTATGGACATCAGTTTTGTTCATCAACTGGCTAGATTTCATTCAACTGACCCCTCCACTTGAACCTATTTTAATACAAAAATTAGGAATTTATATATATATATATTTTTTAAAATTTGGTTACTGAAATTAAGTTTCATACACAAATAGTTAGATACATAATAGATTTCTCAGTTTCATACACAAATGGTTAGATACATAATAGATTTATAAGTATATACATGTACTCAGGTCTTTATCATACTGTCTACAGCTTTGAACTAGTCCAGTCTTATTTTTGTCCTATTAATAGATAGGGGACCGATTCGCTCAGTATTGAGTTTGCCCACATACAAATATACAATGATATAGATCACATACCCAGATACGAGGTGACAAGGCTGTTTGGGCTGATGTCCATTTCTGACTTGCTGGCTTGGCTTCATGACATAGGCTTTTTTCCACCATGTAGATCCACATTTTCTGACTGATGTGGATACATTTGACCCTTCTTTCCTATAAAACACAATTGAAAAAGATCTCATTATGAATTAAGCATTATGACTGTCTTTAAGTATAGAATCACATTAACACTTATAATTGATCATAAGCAGAAAACAATTCTTGAAAATTTCAAAGATGAGAGTATGTCAGGTCAAACACTCATTAGCAATTTACCAATTATTGAACATTACATGTAATATAAGAAGCTAAAAATGCATCAATGATGCAAAGTGCCTTAAATTGCAAAACTGGAATGTAAGTATGAATATGCAGACTAAAATTGAATCGTGCATGGTCTGTAATACATCCAAATTAAAGTAGTAGTTAATGACCAAAGGCTATACCTAGACCATTTTCAATCACCAGAGTCCTATTTCCTTGATCTTTGGATCCCAAAATCAATAAGGGCCATCCTTGATTCATGGGTAAGATTTCAGGCAAGTTCCATGATAACAGGTGCAATACAGATCTTATATATTCTGGAAACCACTTTCAATCATCAAAATCCTATGACCTTGACCTTTGGACCCATAGGGGGTCATCTTTGACGCATGGAAAACATTTCTGACAAGTTTCATAAAAATAGGTGCAAATTACATGCTCTTATATAATATGACCTGGAAACCATTTCAATCATCACAATCCCATGACCTTGACCTTTTGATCCAAAATTCTATAGGAGTCGTCCTGGACTCATGCGAAACATTTCTGGCAAGTTTCATAATAGAAGGTGCAAGACACAGAAGACTCTAAAATGAATCAGAAACCATTTTCTATCATCAGAGTCCTTAGATTCTATGATCTTGACCTTTTGATTCCATCCTTGACTTATGGGGAGTATTAAAGTGTTTGAATGTTCATTGCACTAGCACTTATCATATCTAACTTAATCAGTCCGGACACCAATTGTTGACGGCCACGTGCTGGCCCATCTGTCTCACATTAAATAAAGAGTCATTTAGTTAATAATTGGCTAATAATTTCGTAGCACACACTAATTGTTACTTACCTTAGAGTGCCAAGCTGACGTCCTATCTTGGCTGCTGGCTTAACTGAATGGTGGAACATTCTTACATCACACTCTAAGCTTGTGAATCACTGGATTATTTGCGTGTTCTCCATTTTTCTGTGAACAAGAAAAGCAAATAATTATGAATTAAATCTTTTTCTGACATAATTAAATTTATATAGAGCAAGAATTAGAAATTAAATCAGGTATCAACTTAGAATAATTTCAAAGTGATGTCTCAGAACAATCTCACTCTGTAGCTTGTTTATCATTCAAGTATTTAAATTAGCTCGTTTACTACTCCAAATTAATTTTTTTTATCTAGTATTTTCTACTATAATTTATGAAAAATAACTTAGAACTACAGAGCACATACTTATTTATAAGGAGGCTTGGTCGGCTCTTCTACTGTCCATTTTCAGGTCAAATCTGTCTTGTTGGTTGAGTGGCCTTTCAGCTTTCAGGCCTGGCCTCCACATCCACATTGTCTAGCTTGTGGATAAATCTGATACATATCTTCTTCACTGTAAAGCGAAATATAGGTAATTACGGATTGTGAAGCTCACCTCGCAGCAGCAAAATTCAATTCAAACATATATCAAAGTACATGTATATTGGCTTTAAAAAAGCAAAATCTCTCTAGTGGAAAAAAGTAGGTCAAGGTCATTTTATGAAAGTTTGATCAAAGATACATCCACTATGCAAGTTTGGTACATGTAGCACATATCCTTTGCCCAATATTGGCCTTTAAAGGAAAAATCACTAAAGTGGAAAATGTAGTTCTGATGCTGAATCTGATGCATGGGTCCATCTCGGCATCCCAAGATCAATCACTTGTGCAAGTTTGGTCACTGTAGCATCAGTACTTTGTCAGATACTGAGTTACCCCCAAAACTTTAACTGGACGGGGAGGAGGATGCGGACAACGGGGTTATCATAAGCATAAACTCATCTCAACTTCATGGATGTGAGCTAAAAATAAAATCATCTTTCATTGCTGAGCTACCCTAAACTTCTCGACAAAGTCACACTGAGCTACCCAAAAACTTATTAACCAAGTCACTCAAGCGTAAAATGTAGGTCAGAATTGCAGCATCCAATGCATGGGTTCACCTCAGCATCCCAAGATGAATCACTTGTGAAGGTTTAGTTACTGTAACATCAGTACTTTGTCAAATACTAAGTACCTCAAACTTCTTAACCAGAATGCGCAGTCGCGGACTGGGATGTGCGGGGGTAAAGCATACACTCACTCAACTTCGTCCAGGTGAGCTAAATTAATCACCTTTCATTGTTGAAGCTCAAAGTATAATTCATTCTAATGTTACAACAAGACACTGCTAAAGTTATTTAAGGCCCGATTGATGGCAGTAGAATGTCTTTTGAAACACTATGTCCATTGTAAGCATCAGAAACAGATTTTGATATCAATCAAGTCCACTCACCAAGTTCTTTCTCCATTCAAAATCTCAAAGTGATATTTTATAGAGTATTGGCACAATATAGTCTGATTCAAAATCATATCTTCAAAATCTAGGTCAATCCTCAAGGTCAACTTAAATACTAGAAAACAGTTCCAATAATCATGTTCTATCTCCATGCCAAGTTTTAATTTGATACTTCAAATAGCAATGGTGTATGTCCAGATCAAAATAAGACTGTCAAGGTCAAAACCTGAAATCAAGTTCAGTTCTAATGTTCTACCTACATTCAATTTTATTTTGGTAATATTTTCCATAGTACAATAAAATTTTACTAGATTCTATTTTCCAGGTCAAAGTCAACCAGCAAGGTCAAGGGCAGTACCTGAAGCCAAATCCATTCATTATGTACTTGTTTTAAGTTATATATTTTGAGCATATAATCCACTTCAAGGTTAAACATCTAGGTCAAAGTAACTACATTTTACCATGACTCATTAATTAGCTCCCTTCTCACTTGCCAACAATGATACATGCAGCTGTCACAAATCAACACATACATCTCTAACCAAACACACATGACAGAGTAAGGGAAAAGTTGATCAAGTAGACAATAAAGAATTCACATACCAAAGTCAATTTTGCAGTGTGCCGACATCCACTTCAGGCATAATGGCTGGACTGATTGGGCTGGATGGCTGAGTCTTTTCAGTTGTTTCAGTGGATGCTTTGTCACCTCCCTCCTTTGTCTGAAAATGATAGAATTTATGAAAGTGTTTTAAAAACAAAAGATATCCAAGAAATATTTCTAAAAAAGAATTAGAATATTGTTCTATATGAGCTAAATCTTTTTACAAGATGACTGTATTTTTTTTTTTTACATTTACTGTTTTGAACATTTTCAGGATTTTAATTTTAATCTTATGTACATGTAAAAACATACTAAGTGACAAGGAGGTGTTTATGTTTTTATGACCAGTGTCCTCTCTGTCTCGTCCCTGCATCTAAGAACAGTACCTGTATCTGCCTTTGTGACCAATGTCTTCTCTGCCTTGCCTAAAATTTTTGAATATTGATTCATAATAAGGTAAAAGTTGAAGCTAAATAGCATTCATTAAAATCCTTAAATGCAGAACTTTCACGTTGCGCCATGCGATCAACCTTTGCGTGAACACTTAGTGTCTCTCTGGATGTTTTTATTTAAATAATACCCATATTAATTACCTCTTGATCTTTTGACTCATATACCGGTATTTCAAATGCAGTTTTGATAAATCAATCTCATAAAATAAGAAAAGGTATTTAATGAGACTTGTAAAATAAAATAACCACTAGATAAAATCTTTTTAGTGAAAAATGAATTTAATAGATTAATATTTTTTACCCAATGGACTACTGTTCTCTTGTTATAATACTTGGAATTAGGCCTCCTTCTTGGTTAGTCGTTGCCCTCAATGTGACATCCCTTCAGTGGTCCTTGTTCCCCAATTGCCAGGGATGATGTCCACCCTCAATAGGCTGGGCATCATCTCTGGCTGGACTGCTCCATGTCCTCCACTGGTTGGTGTGATCTTGGATTGGTTTTGTGTCCCTCATCTTGGATTGGTTGTGTGCCCCTCATCTTGGATTGGTTGTGTCCCTCATTTTGGATTGGTTGTGTGCATCTCATCTTGGATTGGTTGTGTCCCTCATCTTGGATTGGTTGTGTGCCCCTCATCTTGGATTGGTTGTGTGCCCCTCATCTTGGATTGGTTGTGTGCCCCTCATCTTGGATTGGTTGTGTTTCCCTCATCTTGGATTGGTTGTGTCCCTCATCTTGGATTGGTTGTGTACATCTCATCTTGGATTGGTTGTGTGCCCCTCATCTTGGATTGGTTGTATGCATCTCTTTGATTGGTTGTGTGCTCCTCATCTTGGGTTGGTAGTGTGCCCCTTAACTTGGATTGGTTGTGTGCACCTCATCTTGGGTTGGTTGGTGTTGTCCTCATAATAGGTTGGTTGGTGTGTCCCTCATCTTGGATTTGTTGGTGTGTCCCTCATCTTGGATTGGTTGTGTGCCCCTCATCTTGGATTGGTTGTGTACCCCTCATCTAGGATTGGTTGTGTGCATCTCATCTTGGGTTGGTTGGTTGTCCTCATGAGTTGGTTGGTATGGCCCTCATCATGGATTGGTTGGTGTGGCACTCATCTTGGTTTGGTTGTGTGTATCTCATCTTGGTTGGTTGGTGTTGTCCTCATGAGTTGGTTGGTATGGCCCTCATCGTGGATTGGTTGGTGTGGCATTCATCTTGGTTTGGTTGATGTGGCCCTCATCTTGGATTGGTTGTGTACATCTCATCTTGGGTTGAATGGTGTTGTCCTCATAATGGGTTGGTTGGAGTAGCCCTAATCTTGGATAGGTTGGTGTAGCCTTCATCTTGGATTGGTTGTGTACATCTCATCTTGGGTTGAATGGTGTTGTCCTCATAATGGGTTGGTTGGAGTAGCCCTCATCTTGGATAGGTAGGTGTGGCCCTCATCTTGGATTGGTTGTGTGCATCTCATCTTTGGTTGGTTGGTGTGGCCCTTATCTTGGATTGGTTTGTATGGCCCTCATCTTGGGTTGGTTGTGTGCATCTCATCTTGGGTTGGTTGGCATGGCTCTCATCTTTGGTTGGCTGTTTGCATCTCATCTTGGGTAAAATGGTGTTGTCCTTGTTATGGGTTGGTTGGCATACATCTCATTATGGGATGGTTGGTGTGCATCTCATAATGGGTTGGTTGGAGTGCATCTCATCATGGGTTGGTTGGTGAGGTTGTCATCTTGGGTTGGTTTTTGATGTTGTCATCATCGATTTTTGGTTGGTTCTTCTAGCTTTACATTAAATTTAAGTTAAACTACTGATAATCAATTATCAATCAATGTAGACTTGTTCAAGTGCAACTAAACCTTCGGCAGAAATGTTATAGCCACTGAAAATACCACTAAATTAATTCAGATTTAGTTACCATTACATATTCCAAATAAAATCTTACTAAACTACCTTTTTAAAAATACTTTTTAAAAATAATCAAACTATTGTTATTTTGCTAAAATAAATTATGATGGTACCTACCAGGCTGGTTCCATCATTAGGTTGGTTGGTGTGTCTTCCTCCATAGGCTGTGCTTCTGTGCTGAATGTACCTATTCTACACATTCTTGTTGTGCTTATCTCCATAGTGGGGACTGGGCTCCATCTTAGTTGGATCAGTGTGCTTATCTTTATCTTGGACAGGATTAAATCTCAGTCTGGGCTGGGCTTCATCTCAGTCTGGTTGGTGTGCTTATCTCCATCATGGGCTGAACTTCATCTCAGTCTGGTTGGTGTGCTTGCTTAACTCCATCATGGGCTAGGCATCAAACTGTAAAACTATTTTTATTAGTATAACAGCAAAACACAATTTTCATGCTACCACTAGACTTGCATTACAAACATGCCAAGACCTGACACCACAAATTTTGACATTTTTTACTGTGACATCATACATCTCTTACATAATATAGATTCGCTGTGTTGTTTAAATTTTGGCATGTATGAAATGCAAGTCTCCTGTGGTAATATGAAAATAGCAATCCAAGGAATACTTGTGTCGCCTGCGAAGTGGTTTGATTATTATTCTAGAAAGTGGATCAAATTATTGGTATCAGTAGAAAAGTCTTGTCAAATGAAATTCATTTGAAATATCAGACCTCTTAATTACAAATTAAAAGTTATGGTCATTCTCAAATTTTCAGAACAGTGTCAATCATCTAGGTCAAGGTCACTACGTAAAAATTGGTAACAAAAAGGTCTCGTCATAAGAAATATTAAAGACCTATCACCTACCAATTAAAAGATATATACAACCTTAGAAAAGAAGGTCAAATATAAAGGTCAAGTTCAAAAGATAAAAAATTATAGTATGTGTAGAATGGCATTGTTACAAGGAAAATACATGTGAAATATCAAAGCCCTATTACCTACCAATCGAAAGATATAGCCAATATTACTTTTCTTGAAAAGTAGATCAAATATCTAGATCAAGGTCAAAAGGTCAAATATTATGGTCTGTGTAGAAAGGATACACATGTGAAATACCAAAGCCCTTTCACTTACCAATGAAAAGATATATCCATTCTTAATTTTAATTTAATTCAAATTTAAAAGGTCAAGGTCAATAGGTCAAAAATTATGGTATGTGTAGGAAGGTCTTGTCACAAGGAATACACATGTGAAATATCAAAGCCCTATCACTTACCAATCAAAAGATATAGTGAATCTTATGTTTTTTTCAAAAGTAGGTCAAATATCGAGGTCAAGGTCACAAGGTCAAAAATTATGGTATGTGTTGAAAGATCTTGCCACAAGGATTGCACATGTGAAACATTAAAGTCCTAACACTTACCAATCAAAAGATATATCCATTTGTAATTTTTATGAAAAGTAGGTCAAATATGTAGGTCAAGGTCACTAGGTCAAAAATTATGGTATGTGTAGGAAGGTCTTGTCACAAGGAATACACATCTGAAATATCAAAGCCCTATCACTTACCAATCAAAAGTTATGGGCTGTGACACCCAAAGTGTGACAGACGGACGGACAGACGGACAACGGACAAAGTGATCCCTAAGTGTCGCTATGCTTCGCAGGCGACACAAAAATGGTATATTCCATAATTCACACCTAATGATTATGTTCTCTTTTTTTCCCTTGATTTTGAAAATTCTATGCAATAGGTAATTCAGACCTATAATATATGTTCTTGATTTTTTTCTTAATTTTGAAAATGTTGTACAAGAAAATTTTAATTAAACATAGATGGAAAATTGTCTTATTTCTTACCTTAAAGTCAATTATGATGGTCAGTGTCATTGTTTGTTTTGGGACCTCCTTGAGAATTATCCCCATAAGTCATTTTGCTATATATTATCAGGTCAATGTGCTTTACATGTCATATTCTCTAATCAGGTCTTGCTGTTGATAATTATACTGAACAATTGAATGCTTGATCTTGCATATGCCTCCTTCACATTTTTGATATATAACTGCATGTCCCTCATTTGTGTTTGCTCTGTGACTTAATTTCTTGGTGGGAGGAAACAGCTAGTGGTTTATTGTTCTCAATCCAGGTTTCAGGAGTTCTTCATTGTATGCCAGATCATATATGGATGAGTCTTATAATTCACACTTTACAAAGTAATACAGTTTTCTCAGGGCATCCTCCCACATTGTGGTATGGGAAAGTTCCCCAAATGTCACACCCACCCAGTGATATAAGGCCTGAAGAGAGGAATCTTGCAGGTTTGAGAGACCATCAATGAAACAACTCAGACAGGATTTATCTACAGGGGTTCAGAAACTTCCTTAGCCATGAACGTCTCCCTCAGTCTACCAAGCACATCATAATCCACAAATCTTGCCAAACTGACCCACCTGGTAAATAAGAAAATAAATTAAAAAAACAAACAGACCTGATGAAGACAAGGCAAGGAAGCATCTTAATCCCTGTAGAAACATCCAGGGGCATCTGACCTGCTTCTAAGTCTGCCAAACCTACATATTCCCTACTCCAAGTCCCAACATTGAATGTTTGTAACACCTGATTCTCTTTACCAAACCACTGCACACCAATAATTCACCACTGCACATCAATAATCCACCACTTAATTCACCAACAATCCACTGCTGCACACCAATAATACATCACTGCATCCAATTAGTGGACACCATTAAACTTCCTCTGCAGCATGGGTACTAATCATGCACATTCAAGCACAGTGCTGTATGGTCTTTTTATACACTGGTTATAATTAGAGTAATGTGAAAGACTGGATATTTTTCTTCACACACTGGTCACTGTTCATCAAGGCAGAGTGGTGCTGTTTCTTCATGCATTGGTCACTGTTCATCAAGGCAGAGTGATGGTTTTTCTTCATGCACTGGTCACTGTTCATCAAGGCAGAGTGGTGCTGTTTCTTCATACATTGGTCACTGTTCATCAAGGCAGATGTGGTAGTTTTTCTTCATGCACTGGTTACTATTCATAAGAGCAGAGTGGTGGTTTTTATTCATACACTGGTCACTGTTTATCAAGGCAGAGTTGTGCTTTTTCTTCATTCACTGGTCATTTTCTTCATTCACTGGTCATTGTTTGTTAAGGCAGAGTGGTGCTTTTTCTTCATTCACTGGTCACCAATCATCAAGGCAGAGAGTTGTTTTTTCTTAATCCACTAGTCACTGTCAATCAAGATGGAGTTTTGCCTCTTCATGCACTAAATGGTAGGTTTTTCTTTGTCCTGGTGATTGTTCAGAAGTAAGACTTGAGGGTTTTTTTTCTTATGCGAAAGTCAGTATTGAAGAGTTGTGATCTTGTCTCTTTTCCATCAATACAGGGCTGGTAATGTAGGTCAAATTATCCTTATTGTATCTAATTCCTGCTGTTACTGCATTCTTCTTTAGTCATTTCCCTGTCAATCTGAAATAAACAAATAATGATATAATCACTAGAAGCAAGAGAAACAAGAAATTGTAAGCTTATAGCACCTGAAAACATAGGTAATCATGGATAATGAACATGATGAAGCTCACCTTGCGGCAGCAAAATTCAATTTAATCATACATTGTATATCTATGTACATATATATTGGCTTTAAAAAGTAAAATCACTTGAGCGGATAAAAGTAGGTCAAGGTCATTCTATGAAAGTTTGATCAAAGATACACCCAATGTGCAAGTTTGGAACATATAACACTTATACTTTGCTCAATATTGGCTTTTAAAGGCAAAATCACTCAAGCAGAAAAAAAGTAGGTTAAGGTCATTCTATGAAAGTTTGATCAAAGTTACATCCATTGCGCAAGTTTGGTACATGTAGCACTTGTACTTTGCTCAATATTGGCTTTTAAAGGCAAAATCACTTACAGAGATGAAGTAGGTCAAGGTCATTTTATTAAAGTTTGATCAAAGATACATCCACTATGCAAGTTTGGTACATGTAGCACTAATGCTTCCTCAATATTGGCTTTTAAAAGCAAAATCACTCAAACGGAAAAAGTAGGTCAGATGCTGCTTCTGATGCATTGGTTCACCTCAGCATCCAAAGATGAATCACTTGTGCAAGTTTAGTTACCGTAGTATCAGTACTTTGTCAGTAACTGAGCTAGCTACCCGGACATGGATGCGAGTCTTTGAACCAGAAAATGTAGGTCAGATGCAGCATCAGATGCATGGGTTCACCTGAATCACTTGTGCAAGTTTTGTCACTGTAGCATTAGTACTTTGTCAGATACGAAGCTACCCTAAAAACTAATGGGACACGGACGCAACTCTGTAGGACAGATGCAGCATAAAATGCATAGGTTCACACTTAGTATCCCAAGATGAATCACTTGTGCAAGTTTGGTAAATGTAGCATCATTACTTTGTCAGATACTGAGGAACCCCAAAAACTTTAACTGGATGCAGGTGCCAGGGGTAAGCTCATCTCAACTTTGTTGAGGTGAGCTAAAAAACCATGCACACTATAGGTATAGGAGAAGGAAAATTAACTAGAACTGCCCTAAAGTGACGAATTATACCCCACGGGACGTTTTCTCTACACGGATTCATGTATGACATAGGAATCTATATGTTAAGCATCATAGCCAAAAGTAGGTCAAAGTTCAAGGTCAAGGTCACTAGGTCAAATGTCTTGGTATCAAAATGTAGTCCTTATTATGGTGAATGCATGCATGAAAGCCCTATCACTTATACTTAAAGAGTTATCCGCTTTAAGAACTTCTTAACTGGACAGATGGACAGACGGACACACAGACAGACAGACAGGGTGTTTCCTATATACCCCCCCCCAAACTTTGTTTGCGGGGGGTATAAATATAAGAGGCCCAAGTAGGGCTATATTGCTCACCTAAGAACATTATTAGTTGATAATGTGAAAGAGATGTGTTAGCCAATTAAAGCCTTTTGCGACCATGATCTTTGATTTCCTTATAATCAACTCAATAAAGACAAACATGGGACAGTGAGTACTTTCCTATGTACAGTCGGCATGGTTACAGATTAGGGCAATAATAACAAAACTTCCTAAGACATCTTTCTAGATCACCCTGATGCTTTCGATTTGTCGACATGTGCTTCGGTTCTGAAGAAGAAGTTTGTCAAAGGAGGGTATCCCCCATTACCTACTTTCGCCTGTGATGGCCCCATATGCTGATGGATCAGGACGAAAAACAACAACACTTATAGGGGATCATGAGCACTTCATTCCTACCAAGTTTCATCAAAATCCCTTCAGTGCTTCTAGAGAAGAAGTTGAAAATGTGTAAAGTTTACGACAAAAGACGGAGACGACGGACGACTGGCTATGACAATAGCTCACTTGAGCCTTTTGCTCAGGTGAGCTAATAAAAACCTTGACAACGCAAAGCATAGTATCTCCTCGCACAGCATGTGAATCAATGTGCTCACTCGGGCTGTATACAAGGATTTTAACTATGTCCAATCTGTGGCCTTGACATTTGACCTATGAACTTTGACCTTGAAAATCAATAGGCCTTTTCCTCTTGTCATGCAATAAGTGCATGAAGTTTAGAAAAGGTTAATTCAAAACTTTGCCCTCTTGATTGAATCTGTGACATTGACCTTTGACCTTGAAAATCAATACAGTTCTTTCTTTTGCCGAAAGGAATACATGAATGAAGTTTCATCATGATCGAATCAAAACTGTGCCCTCTAAGCTGTATGGGTGTATACGAGGATTTTAGACATTTCATATTTGTGACCTTGACCCTGCAGGTTACAAGAAATATGTGTAAAAGTTTTGTCAAGATCTGATCAAAACTGTGCCCTCTAGGCTATATACAAGGATTTTAGCCATTTACAATTTTTGACCTTGACCCTTGACCTTGAAAATCAATAGGGTTCTTTCTCTTGCCATAAGTCAGAGATTAATCTACAATTTGATATAAATGGGTCCTATGGACCCCATGAAAACTTTGGTCCCACGTCCATCTCACAAACTTCCAACTAAAATAAGTCAAATCGCTGTGATTGCCTAATTAAGTAATCAACATGTATCTGAATCCAAATAATAAGAAGTTATACTTGCTTTGGACTATGTGTATATATACATACATATAGCTTTTTATCAATCAAAAACTTTGGTTTCTTATTTTGCTCCGTTAAGATTTCTCATACGATACCATGGACATGATCAATGTTTCTCAAATCAAAAATATGATTAAAAGAGCAGGCAAAAATGAAAATACTTCAGATTGATTATAAACACGGGACACTTATAATATCTTATATTGCTAATGCACTTTGACTCACATGAACTATACAGAAGCAGATGCATTATACGAAAGTGAAAATGTGTAACGAGGGACGCAGTGATAGAAAATCAATAGGCCCTGGGTAAATTTTATATGTCAGAGACACAGGATGCAGAGGTAGATTACTCCCTGCTGCAGAAACGCAGGATGCAGAGGTAGATTAATCCCTGCCATAAGGAATACGTGAATGAAGTTTCATCAAGATTTGATCAAAACTGAGCCTTCTAGGCTGTATACAAGGATTTTAGCCATTTCTTATCCATGACCTTGACCTTTGACATATGACCTTGAATATCAATAGGGTTCTTCCTCTGGTAACAAGTATGAAGTTTTGTCAAGATCTGATCAAAACTGTGCCCTCTAGGCTGTATACAAGGATTTTAGCCATTTCCTATCTCTGACCTTAACGTTTGATCTTGAAAAATAGGGTTCTTCCTCTTGTCATGAGGAATATGTGTATGAAGTTTCAGCAGGATCAAAACTGTGCCCTTTAGGCTGTACACAAGGATTTCAACCATCTTCAATCTGTCACCTTGATCTTTGACCTTGAAAATTAAAAGGGTTCTTCCTCTTGCTATAAGGAACATGTGTATGAAGTTTGGTCAAAATCCGATCAAAACTGTGCCCTCTTGGCTGTATACAAAGTGTGACCAACACATGTACTAACGCACCCACTTACACACAAATGACAGTGTTACTATATATCCCCCTGCAACTATGTTGCAAGGGGACAAAAAATGCACTGAATCAAAATTAAATTCACAAATGATATCAATGAAAGAAAAACATCTACAACTACACATAAACTGACTAGTAAACTAGGTCTATCTTCAACAACTTCTGGGTTAGGATGACCGTTTTTCATTTACTACTTTCAATTGATAGTTTAATTAAAATTCCCTTTCAGTTTCCTTTCAGTCTGTCTGTCAGTCAGCACTTCTGTCCATTTGCAGAGCTCATGCTCTATGTTAATATTAACTGAAAGGTGTACCATGCATTGCATTAAGCATCCTTAGATGCATCATCCACATAAGTTTGGTTGATGTAGAGCTTATAGTAAAGAAGGAATGGACCTGAACCATTTTACTAAACCTGGTCACTCAAGCATGAAATGTAGGTTAGATTCAGCCTCCGTACCATGCATTGTTGTAAGCATCCTTAGATACATCAACCACACAACTTTGGATGACCTAAGACTTGTAGTAAGGTAGGTATGAGCCTGTCCCATTTCAGTAACCTGCTCACTCAAGCATGAAATGTGGGTCAGATGAAGCCTTTGTACTTTGAATTGTTGTAAGCATCCTCAGATTCATCATCCATGCAAGTTTGGTTGATGTAGGACTTATAGTAAGGCGGGAATTGACCTGTCCCATTATACCTAACCTGATCACTCAAGCGTAAAATGTGGGTTAGATGCAGCCTCCGTACAATGCATTGTAGTAAGCATCCTAAGATGCATCATCCATGCAAGTTTGGTTAATATAGGACTTATAGTAAGGCGGAAATGGACCTGTCCGATTTTACTTAACCTGGTCACTCAAGCATGAAATGTAGGTCAGATGCAGCCTCCCTATCATGCATTGTTGTAAGCATCCTAAGATGCATCATCCATGCAAGTTTGGTTGGTGTAGGACTTCTAGTAAGGTGGGAATGGACCTGTCCCATTTTACCTAACCTGCTCACTCAAGCAAAAAATGTAGGTCAGATGCAACCTCCATACCTTGCATTGTTGTAAGCATCCTCAGATACATCATCCATACAAGTTTGGTTGGTGTAGGACTTATAGTAAGGCAGGAATGGACCTGTTTCATTTTATCTAACCTGGTCACTCAAGCATGAAATGTAGGTCAGATGCAGCCGCCCTACCATGCATTGTTGTAAGCATCCTCAGATGCATCATCCATGCAAGTTTGGTTGGTGTAGGACTTATTCAATCTTTGTGGAATACAGAGTTATTTCCCATTTGAGACAGTATCTTACGTAAAACCATTATGACGTCATGAAAATGGTACAGTATTAACATCGTTTTTAACCGTTATTTCCCAGGGTTCTAGGACTGTTTCCATAGAATTTGATGATGTCACAATTAGTCTACGTCAGATACCGTCCCAAACGGGAAGTAACTCTGGTTTTCGCAAATACCGAATAGTGAGGCGAGAATGGACCTGTCCCAATTTACCTAACCTGATCACTCAAGCATGAAATGTAGGTCAGATGCAGCCGTCGTACCATGCATTGTTGTAAGCATCCTCAGATGAATCATCCATGCAAGTTTGGTTGATGTAGGACTTAGAGTAAGGGGGGAATTGACCTGTCCAATTATACCTAACCTGCTCACTTAAAGCATGAAATGTAGGTCAGATGCAACCTCCGTACCATGCATTGTTGTAAGCATCCTCAGATACATCACCCATGCAAGTTTGGTTGGTGCAGGACTTATAGTGAGGCAGGAATGGACCTGTCACATTTTACCTAACCTGATCACTCAAGCATGAAATGTAGGTCAGATGCAGCCGTCGTACCATGCATTGTTGTAAGCATCCTCAGATGAATCATCCATGCAAGTTTGGTTGATGTAGGACTTATAGTAAGGCAGGAATTGACCTGTCCAATCATACCTAACCTGCTCACTTAAAGCATGAAATGTTGGTCAGGTGCAGCCTCCTGTACCATGCATTGTTGTAAGCATCCTCAGAAGCATCATCCATGCAAGTTTGGTTCGATGTAGGACTTATAGTTTGGCGGGAATGGACCTGTCCCGTTTTGCTTAACCTATAGTGTGGACGTCGACGCCATGGCAATAGCATAAGCCCCCCTCTACTTCGTCAAGGTGAGCTAAAAAATAGTTAAATTTATCTTTAGGCTAGTGGCTGAAAAAAGTTTCTGGAAAGACTGCACTAATAAGGAAGTATATAACTGAGTACGTCCCTTACACTAACAAAAATTCAGTATAATGTGACATGATGTGAATACAACATACACAAACAGTTCTAACATATGTAGGTAAGTAGGGCTGAGTAATATGATTCGTGGGTCAAATGAGTATCGCGGGTCAAATGTGTATTGCAATATATTGCAATATTTGGAAAAATATTGCAATATATTGCAATATTTTTATAACATCAAGAGTCCTTATGGTTATTTTTTTCTTACCTCAATTTCCCTTTCAAAATTTTATTTTAAGATCTGAAAATGGCTTCGTGATATATTTGACAGTCCTTCTATAACATACGAAGTCAATCATACATGCATGAATATCCGGTTGAAAAAAATATTAATCCAATCATTTTAAGCTATCAAGGTGATCGATAATTCTGCTGAGATATCGGCAGATACTCCCAGACAGACAGTATCGACAGATACTCCCAGACAGACAGTGCAAAAAGTCACTACGAAACTTAAAATGACGTACACCACAATGTTGTACGTTTTAACATATACTTTAAACACATAATATAAGAATCGAGCTAAGAAGATGAAGTCTTCCTTGCAAATTAGTATGCCAATGTGCAGTGTGTTGACGAACGTTTTTAAGGTCGAAGAAACTTTTTTTTAGCTATTTCTTGAAATCTATTTTGCTGTGTAGCATAGAACGGTCACTTCGTCATGTTTAAAAGTGGCTTGTCAGAAAATGGTAGAACTGATCGCTTTCAAAGAAACAGCATAAAAATATGAAGATAAAATAATATCGTCAAAAACTGGTTTTTGAAATCAAATACCATGGTACGTATTGCGAAGCCTCCTATCGCGATATACCGGTACCACGATAAAACCGCTCAGGCCTATAAATAAGTTTACAAGAAGTGAGGCAACGATTTGAATAAGTATTGACAATTTTAGCTTAGGTGTTGCAATTGTAATGATAGAATTTATTTAATTATTTCTCTTCATAATCAATTATAGAAATCAGACACCTCAATTACCAATTAATTGAAATAATCGATTAATCTGAACAACACTACTTTTTTCCCCAATTTACATATACACAATTGTGTACTCATGTAGCATATATACTTTGTTCAATATTGGCTTCTTCTAAAAGCAAAATTACTGAAGCGGAAAAAGTAGGTCAAGGTCTTTTATGAAAGTTTGATTAAAGATACATCCAATTTGTAAGTTCAATGGTACATATTGCACTTATAGTTAGCTCAATATTAACTTTTAATGGCAAAATCACTAAAGCCAAAAAAGTAGGTCAAGGTCATTTTATGAAAGTTTGATTAACTTTGCTCAATATTGGCAATTAAAGGCAAAATCACTCAAGTGGAAAAAAGTAGGTCTAGGTTATTTTATGAAAGTACATCAACTAATAAGAAATTATAATCACTTAAAAATATTTGACAAAACTTCATTACAAGTATCTGCATGGAGACTTTATTGCTGTCTTAACAATTACCTTATCATCTCAACATTTCCCTTATTTTTTTTAAATAATTAAAAAAATCCCATCCCAAGGGGCTACATCCCCATCTTGTAATATTAAACAAAGTATAATTAAACATTAACAACAAAAAGAACCAACAGAATATGAATGTAGGAAAGGTAATTGTGTGATCTTAACATTTACATTATCATCTAGTAAGCCAGGGGTATTGCAATAGCTCTTTTGCAAGTTTATAAAGTGCATGTCAAGCTAGATTGAACCCAATACCTTCAGCTACTACTAGATGATGTCTGAATCCTATCAAGCATAAAAGATGCATGACCCTCAAACTGTCTTTATTCAAAAATGAGATCTAAAATAATTATTTTACCATGAAACGAAGTTTTGGTTTTGTTTGAATAATATGTTTTTAGCCATTTGCATAGGTTATAGAGACTTCCTCTACTCAAAATATATAAGGAATATAGTGTAATGTTGTAATGTAAATAAGTTTAAATATGCTTATATGTCTGTATATTATCTATCTTTATTATATAATTGATTTAAACGTACTCTATATATATATATATATACAACTTACGCTGAGTTGCCAATATATAGGCAGCTCCAGTCACCTGGACTTGGAAAACGGCAGCTCACGCCGGGTTGCCCCAGCGTAGCTATAAATAGCGACGCGCAGGTGGCCCAGCATCTCAGTGTCTAGACAGTGTCTGTAGAGTGCGCGTCGCTATCTTTCAATTGTTATACTTTGTTTTTACATCGTTTTAATCATATCGTAAACTTGTAAATAAACTAGGAAACTTTATTCGGATTTGGATATTATCTTTTCACAAAGGATTATCATCACACCGAGGATTTACACCACAATATTTGGATTTATATACATTGTACATACATTTTTACCGTGTACGCTACCAAAGGGATTCATGGATTTTTTTAGGGGTTCCCCAGGGCCGAAATTCGGCCCCATTCCCAATGCTGAAAAGCAGGCATTTTTCCCAATTTCTGAGCTTAAAATTCCCAATTTGAAATAAAAAAATTCCAATAAACAAAATATAAAAACCCTTTGAAATAACTGAAAATATATTTGTAATTATATCTGTTTTGTGATGTACACTATCTGAAATATAATATTCTTGGTACTACAGGTGTCTAGCTTCAATAGTAACAAATGTCAGAAGATCTTTTTGCTTGTTTTCTCAATTTATTTGTATATTTTTTTTTCCCAATTTCAACCAAATGTCGCTATTTTTCCCAATATTGAAGGCCCAGGCTCCTGGAATCAAAGGGTAAAAAAATCCCTGGGATTTCATTACATCTATTACACAAATATAACTGAGTGACCACAGTTGCCTACGTTACAATAGGTATATAATCTTGTATGGAAATATAGGACATTAAGTACAGGAATTTTTTCGAGAAAAATAGGAAAATTATAGGACATTTCAAATGTTCAAAGCCCAAGTTGAAGAGCCAATTGAGAGAAAATTTGCCTCCTGGTATCTCGTTTCAGGTTACTTATATGATCGTAAAGAATTAAAATAAAGCAATATCATGGTATGAAGTACAAAATGTATGTGATAGAGATAGGAAAGGTGGCAAGCGAAGCGATTCAAGCAACCAAAATTTTTCATATGATGAAATGTCTGAAATTGTTGCATTAATCACATTTTGTACATGATCAAGTTATAGAATTTGTAGCAAATGAATTGGCAAAGCAATTTTTCTGACATTTGAGGCAAAAATATAGGATTTATGGGACACATTGCTGTACAACAATTTGCTATATGCATTATTTAAAGAAAATAAGACTTGTGAATGTCAGAAGACCACAGTGCTTGCCTTGCAGGTTTTTGATGGTAAAATAGAAATTTCATAAAAAATAAATGTCAAGGTCACAGAGTCAAAAGTCATGGTATCAAATAAAAGTGTGGTTATGAGAAATCTATATGATAAAATATCAAACCCCCACCTCTTATAGTTTAATAAGGTCAAGGCCAAGGTCACTTGGTCAAAATTCATGGTATCAAATGAAAGCTCTGGTCACAAGGAATCTAAATGTGAAATATCAAAGCCCTACTAGGTCAAGGTCTCAAATGAAAGGTCTGGTAATGAGGAATCCAAATGTGAAATATCAAAGCCCTTCCCCTTATATAATAGTACATGAGATATAAACCAGGTTAAAGTTTGATAAGTCATACTTCAAGGTCAAGGTCACTAGGTCAAAAGTCAAGGTCCCAAATGAAAGGTCTGGTGATGAGGTATCTACATGTGAAATATCACAGCCCTATCCCTTATACTTCATGAGAATATTATAGCCAAGGTTAAAGTTTTTTTTTAAGTAGTTATAGCCAAGGTTAAAGTTTTCTTTAAAGTAGGTCAAACTTCAAGGTCTAGGTCACTAGGTCAAAAGTCATGGTCCCAAATGAAGGTCTGGTCATAAGAAATCCACAAGTGAAGTATCAAAGTCATACCCCTTATAGTACATGAGACATAGCCCAGGTTTACGATTTTTTTAAAGTAGGCCAAACTCCATCATGTCAAGGTCACTAGGTCAAAAGTCAAGATATTAAATGAAAGGTGTGGTCATGAGGATTCTGCATGTGAAATATCAAAGTCATATCCTTTGTAGTTTATGAGATATAACCCAGGTTCAAGTTTTTTTTAAAGTAGGTCAAACTCCAAGGTCAAGGTCATTAGTTCAAACTTTGTTGCTACATTTGATTCAACTCGATCAGCATGGTTTATCACCATGTGAAGTTTCAAGTTGCTATTCCAACGAAACGGTTTTCTCAAAAAGACTTTTAAAAATGCTACACTTTAATCAAAATGTTGATACACTGATGGACGGACAGACTGACAGATCGACAGACTTCACCTTTTCATAGATCGGAGTTTGCCTCGCAATCCGGCCAAAAATCAATCTAACTTCAACTTGATCTGAGTCTGTTTTAGTTTTAAAAGATTTATGGTTAAAAATTAAGTTGCATGAAATTTGCTAAGTCCAAGGGCTATAACTTTTGCCAAATAGGTCAACGGAAACCAAACTCATACTTGATCAGTATTACATCGAGATCTATACATGTATTCACATACAATGTATTTAAATTATTTCAATATTTGCAAATTAAAGAACCAAAGAAATTAAGTCTGGAAAACTTAAATTTTACGAAATTTCCCAAGTCCAGGGGCCATAATTCTTGTAAAAATAGGTTAATCAAAACCAAACTCGATTTTCATCTGTATCTCAGTGAGATATATTCACACACCAAAGTCTGGAAAACTAAAGTGTGACGGACGGACGACGGAAAGACGGCAGACACACAAACCGGGTGCAAACTGCAAGTCCCCTCATACGAACTGGTAGCCTACTAGGGAATAATATACTGTATCACATGCAGGTTGTTACTAACGACACAAAATTACCCTTGTTCTTCTTTTTGTACATGAGAAGTCGAAGGAGCGATAACTCTGTTTGGAGATTGCTAACGTTAACGCTTTACGCGCCAAGTTTCAACGCCGCGAAGACAGAGTTCGAATCGATGTTAGAATAGTTGACATTTTTTCAGAAATTCTATTTCAGTTACCAACATATCTGCATACCTTTATTTGTTTTAACTAAAGATATTTACCTGGTCTTTAATATCTCTGACATCCTTGTCGACTTGTGTCTCTGGTCACGCTCAGCGAAATGAATTCTAATCACTTGCACACCTGCACAAAGACAATGGAAAAGTCACGTGACTCGCACCTTGGTCAGGTAATATCACAAGAATCACATGTTCACTTGATTGTGTTGATTGAATTTAATCAAGGAAACAAACCACTCTGTCATTGCAATGTTTAAATGTTTCACGTATCACAGAACAAGGGCGGATTTAGGAGAGGGGGTTGGGACCCCCCCCCCCCCCGTTTCCGATTTTTTTTTAATTTATTTATTATTTATGGGGGGGGGGGTTGACATCAGCACTCAAAAAAAAAAAAAGAAAAAAAAAAACCCCTGCAAACGTAGTAAAAATTGCTCGTAGTAAAATGCCCACCAGAATTCACCATTTTGAAACAAAAATTACACAAATTTTCTGATATATATATTCTATCGCACATCGATTCGATACCGCACTTCACCACCCTGTTAGAGCGCACATAGGGGGTTTCGGCTATGTGTCAACAGGGGTTTCGGTTTTGAAGCGGAGATAAGACAACAATTGTAAGTAGAAATTAAGTTTTCTTCATTTCTATCCGTTTTACAGTGATAAAGTATAGTGCACAGAAGGACAGGATTATAAAGTGACCTATTGATGACGTTGAAGCAGTTCAAATAGTCTCAGATACTTCAAACACTCCGGTACAGTATCGGCGTTTGGAAAAATTTGGCCATGTCTCTGCACAAAACTTAAAAAAATTCTTATTACAATGCATTTCTGTACACGTTTGTTGGAATACGAAGACCATAAACATATTTCAAACATTATGAATAAAAAAAACTCTCCTTAAATGCTTTGAATATCGAAATTATATCAAGAAACTCTATGTGTAACATGGGGTTTCGGTATAACGTGTGACATGGGGTTTCGGTTCGAAAGAAAAATGCATCCTAAATTGAGCTATATCTCGATGACACATAAATGCAGTGCTGTATCTGGACCTCAATCTCGCCTCTGAGACGATAGAAATTTGTGCTGAAGTGAATAGAGAGAAGGAACACTTCTTTTTCTCTGTTCTCTCCAGCACAGAGAGGCCATGTGGCTTCACACAGAGGGGGCATTGTCGGTACGGCAATGTCACAAAAAAGACGAATAAAACATAATACCCTCCCAAATGACTGTAGATAGAATTTGTGTGTTACGGTGTACATCCGTTAAATTGACAAACCTGGTTGAATTTATCCTTTCTTCGTCAGTATGTCCAATAATTACTTGCGTAAAATGTGTATTGATGATAACACATAATATAGTACATGATGCTGATTAAAGTAAGGTTTTTCATGCACATGGCGAGGAAAAAACGTTGTTTTCGTAAACACTGTTACTGTAGGAAACTCATGAACGTAAACTACTGCTATTTCAATGACATATATCACACTAATCGTGTTTTTAAAACATCAACCCTCCCCCTTTTCCCCTGCAACTGTTACAGACTTTCACGAAACTTCAAAGGAACAAGTACCAGCCAAAAGGTTCACTTCTAAGTGTGTGTTTTCAAGGCGATCGGTCAATAAACATTGGCAGAAGGATCTGATTGGCTAACTTCTCCTTCGCCACCGCTGCATAGAATCTTAAACATCTTTTAAAGAAATCTCATATTGAAATACAGGGGCTCGATGCCAGGACTTTTATTTCGATTAAATCATTCAAGAACCACTTCCCTCTATCCATAAGGCTAAAAGATTAATCAAGCTAAGATTTTTTTTTTATTTCCCTGAACTGCAACTACAGATCGTTATCCAACTAGACGGTCGTGAGGCTCCTGCGGCCAGTGTTGTCTAATTATTATGATTTTGAAATAGGTGCACGGTCTTAAATGTATTTCCAAATTCATGAGAATGACACTCTAGGAGGGGGTTGTAGTGAGGTTTCAATGCCTTTTCAGTGATGATTTCCACTATCATGATATCCTTCCCATAAGTTGAGAAATATCTCTCTCATGGTAAACATAATTATAACCTATGCCTTCTAAATCAAATTAGACGGCAATATGTAAGCTTAGTCAATCACAGGTTCTCAAATTGATCGTGCATATTGTAAAACTTGACAAATGTTCACTGGAGATGGGGATCAAACTCGGGACTTTCTGCAGGCTAGGCGGGTGTCCTAGTACCAGTTGAGCCACCGTGATACCTAGATACCATCTTGGGCGATTGGAAGGTATTTAGAAGCTTATGTATGAATAAGAAGGGGTTTTGCTGATGTTCCGCCCCCTTCTCATTCATGTAGAAACTTCAAAATATCTTTTAACCTATACAGTGATAACATTTAATGCATTGTCTGGATGAAGTGTCGAAACCCCGTTTGACACATGAATTGAAACCCCGGTGGACACATGCATTTATCCACTCAAAAGTATTATTTAATGAAGAAATCTACTTTCTTAGTGGGTAAATTTAAGGTGAGTTGACTCGGATAGTTATATATGACATAATCAAACCTCATCAAGCAACATAAACATTCTGGCAGTGAAGAAAATGAACCAAAATGTTAAGGTGACGTTGAAAATTGTCCAATCGGCAAAACTGTACCGAAGTGTTTGGCAGAACCTGGCCGTATGGAGACAATTTAAAGTGATGGGTAGATTGAATATGATTGCCTCCACTCCGTAAGCATACTCATTTGTGAAAAACTTGATTTGCGAAGTCATAAATAAAACTTAAACTCGCTACGTCCGTCTACCGCTCGCTTCGGAACCGAAACCCCTTTTGACACATAGCCGAAACCCCCTACGTGCGCTCTAACAGGGTGTTCACGGTGGATTCGTACAGACAATCGCGAAGTTTTTGTATTGCACGTCGCAGAGGGGGTTTCTGTTTATTTTACGCCCGAAAATTATTATTCCGTGTATTTTTTTATTAGTTTTCAATTTCTATATTTTACAGGAAATGAACAAATGCTATATAACATAAATATGTTTAAATAATTTGCAAAACATGTACATGCGTCAAACAATCAACTGATGTTATTCAGTGGTACGTACGGGGATCGGAATTGACCTACACGTTCCTGTCCTCAAATATAAGTATATATTTTTTGTCATCTACAAATTTTGTTTAAAACACAATAACCGGGAAAATGGGCAAATACCTAATGTTGGATATAGCTCAACTATGCTAAACATACAATTTTCAAATCCTTCTCATACACCCACTCACTAGGTGACCCCCTCCCCTTTCTGGTCGTGCGTGTGTCGTCCTCCTCGGTTAAAGTTCTAGATGCACTCTTATGTAAGACCAAATGTTTTCCAGCATAGCACGTACTTGTCTCACCGAATGTTTAAAAATCAAAAACATTTTAGTACTGTTTCAGAAACTCTATCTTCTGTTAAGACGATGGAAAGGGTGAATCACTCACTTATATAGTTACTTATCCTTTTCTAATTCGTCCTTAGATTCAGGTGAATAATTATGAAAATAACATACTAAAGTTAAAAAAATGATACTAGATATATTTTACTCCATATCGTACCAATATTCTAAGAATATGTATAGCGTGGCGTCCATCGTCCGTCCGTCCGTCGAAAACTTTTCACATTTTCGACTTCTTCTCAAGAACCATTGAAAGGATTTTGATGAAACTTGGTAGGAATAAAGTACTCATGGTCCCCTACAAGTGTTGTTGTTTTTTTTTTTTTGTCCGGATCCGTCAATAGGTGGCGCCACTACAGGCAAAAGTATGTCACAGGGGGTACCCTTCTTTGACAAACTTCTTCTTCAGAACCAATTCACATATCGACAAACCGAAAGCATCTGGATGGACTAGAAGGACATGATGTCTTAACAAGTGTTGTTGTTTTTGGTTCCAGTCCGAAGTCAAATTTTTGACGCGTTTTTGACGTCTTTTTGGACTTTGTCGGAAATGCTCGTTTTTTAACTGTTTCTTTGAATAACTCAATAAATGTATGGTTTTGTGCCCTCATTTAGTGCAAGTTTGTCATATTTAAGTTACTATTTGATTTGACATACATTACATGCTATAATCTTCTTTTTGGAATTTTAATGAATTTTCTAAAATATGAATAGATATGTTTACTGTGCACATGGACCCAAGGGTTGTGGGTTCAAGTCCCGGCACCGGCACCCCATTTTTTTTTTCTTCTTTTTTCATTTTTTTTTCAATGTTGCCACCATTTTATGCACCTTTAAATCATCTGAATACCTTTAATTTCATTTTTGACCAAACATTTTTTGTTTCCATTTTCATTTTTTTTTTTCCGTTTTGCACACTCTTTCACTGTGTTTTTGACATATTTAAATCTCTTATTGCTGTGATATATATTTCATGCCTAAATTTATTGCTGTGATATATATTTCATGCCTAAATTATATATTTATTAATTATTTTGAATGTTAAAAAATGGTTTATGTGTATATAGTCCCAGGGTTGTTGGTTCAAATTCTGGCACTGACACTATCATAATGCAATATTAGTAGATTGAGAGAGTGCATGGGTATCAGGTGAGCGTTGTGCCCCCTGGGGCTCTTGTTTCAAAATTTTCTCGGGGAGCCCCCCAACCCCCTTCAATGGATGGGGTAACATATTTCCACACTGTCCCCACTTGAACCTTCGTCATCCCCCACAAAAAAGCGCCTGTGTCCCCGGACAGCTGAAGTTCTGGGTCCAACCATTCTCTAGATGTCCACATCGAAAACACCTCGGCTACGCCCCTGCCGTCGTCGGAAACCCACAGCCTATTGCCCTAAGATTAGTGATGGGCCAATAATCGATTAGCGGCGTGTTGAAGTCATCCGATTTCGATAATCGATTTGAAAGTAAAATTATCGATAGCGGGAAAATGAAAAAGAGGGAGACCAAGATCAGAGAAAATTCTTTCTGATGGTCAAAACTTAATTTCTTGCTGTGGAAATTGGGTCCCTGTAAAGTGCGAACCCCCCCCCCCCCCCCCCCAGTTTTTAATTGTTCTCATTTTTCTGATAAAATTTTCAAATACACATAACGGAACAGTTCCGTTTCCTCTACGCTAGACTCCTCCCTGCTAAATAATATTTTTCCGTCTGTGACGAGGTTATTCATCCCAATCACTCTCCTTTAAAATGCAAGTGTACCGTATATATTATGTTTTAATCGTCAACTTTGATTCTTTAAAAAACCCTCCAGCCACAAGAACTAACGGTTGAATGCAATAATGAGGGGGTTGACAGGGACAAAGGGAGGGGAGAGAACGGAGGCGGGAGGAGGGAAGAAGGGGGCGAGAGGAGGGACAGATGATTGGGAGGGTGACAGTAACCCCAAAAAATTAGGAAATTACTTTTAATATAAATAATCTTGCTCTTATGCGTTCATGTACATAATCTCAATTTTAAAAATTACCACGAAATTCATCTATATATACCTTAAATTTTTTTCCCGATCGCTTCGCTCGCCGCAATTTTCAATTCATTTTTCAAATACTTCAGGCTCGCTTCGCTCACCTTAGTTTTTCATCTAAACAGGTCTATTTCTTTTTTCAAGGTTTAAAAAGGAAATAACCCAAATAACTTCACTATTGCACCAATTTACACTTTAAAGTTTAAACATTTGTCTTGACCGCCCAAGACCCCCTCCCCCCACGGGGAGGGGGGAGGCGGCAGGAGGAGAGTGGTATCCCTAACCCTTCAATAAGATCTAGTCTTGAAATAGTCGTTTTCTGCGATTTTTCCTCTTTTTCTCATTTTCTTTAAGTTTTATGTTTTGTTTCGTTTCGTTTCGATCTGTTTCGTTTCGTTTCGTTTCGATTTGTTTCGTTTCGTTTCGATTTGTTTCGTTTCGTTTCGTTTTTGTTTCGTTTCGCACTTTACAGGTACCCGTGGAAATTAGTGTTGTAGCATAAGGCGATCCCTGATAAGTTAGAGAGAAAACTTGTAAAGAAACAATTTATTACAATCTCCAAGGGCTACATATTTCCGACGTACCGACGGTGACTAGTATGTTCTACTTCAATGCTTTTCAATTTTTAAGTTAAAACTGATTTAATATTTAATTGAGATTTATTGAGCGTTCCTGTTTGAATTTTGATTTTACTGTTTGCTTTCACAGATACATGCATGTACTGTACTTGCAAGCAAATGTGAAACCCCCTCCCCCATTCCACACCACACGCTCCGCAAAAAATGATCCGTTTTTGTATACTTTTCATCATACATTATTTTTAAATGAAACAACTGTAAAATAGAAGGCCTTTGATTACGTTGAGAATTTAATTGTTTACGATAAGCACATGTAATCAAAACACATAGAGCTGCTTTGTTGGTCAGTAATGAAATGAAACTTATGTTTTATTCGGATAAAAAATAATAAAAGTATTGGAATATTTAGGAAAATAATATGACCCATTATAATCGGTAGGATCGCATCGGCTACACCAACCGATTCTAACAGATTATAGATTATGATTCTGAACCGATGCATTCCGACGATGCGCCCTTGCGGGATCTTAATCTTTGTCACAAAAATTGAGTGAAAAAAAATGGACTGGATATTCGAGAAGGAAAGGAGAAAATATGCTCCAGATTGCACCATTTTATTCAATTTTCTTTTCAAAAATTGCCCATGAAGGCCCCGGACCCCCACCTACAGGAAACCCCTCCCATACCCTCCCCCGCTCAGCACTTCGTGTCTCGAATCGACTCTTTGGGTCGATACAAAACCACCCGCTTCCCATTCTGGATCCAGCCGACCCTTTGGTTCTACTGTAGTATGGTATATATCGGATTATCCAGAGCATCGATCTACATGTATAGGCTAAGTCTAGATTTTTCCACGGGAAATGGGGATGGGAAGCTATGTTCCAGTCCGCCAGAAGCCATTTGCATATTTGTCATCAATCGAATTTCACAGCGAGACATACATAGGCCGAATTGTACAACGAGCGAAATATTTTTTATGAGGCCCACTTGTCGTTAGGAAAAATGCCTTTATTGGAAGGTCTAAGCTACAGTACAGACAAAGATGTCGTGATTTTAGATATTGGAAATGCATACACAAAGTATTCAGCCAAATCCTTTCTAATCTAAATGTTTAGCTTGAATTTCCTCTTTCCTCTGATTTGCACTGCACAGTTCTTCTTCTTCTTCCAATACAGTACTTTCCGCACTCTGGCGTATTATCGTACTTCGTTAAAATATTGCGAGGCATTGTTAGACTCTTGATGTGCAGGTTAAAAACAATAAAATATATACAGGTAAGGGTGAAACGTTTAGGATACATGTGTAAACGGAGCTGTTTCGTTTTGTGGCTATAAACGTTTACATCACAGGCACATGTAGAAAGAGCGTAAATATCTTGTATGATACCCCTTTACAGGTCATAAGGGAATATATATGTATAGAAAGACAAGGCTTCCGACGAATTTTCAGCTAGAAGTAGCATCTGAAATGTTTGCATTTGTCATGTTTGAAGGGCAAAATGGGGTATGACCATAAAGATTTATTTGTATACTTCCTAGAAACGTCTATAATTCACCCAAAAAGATCTCATAACATAGCCTAATCGACTACCTAAGTTGGACTATTTTCTACTTTCTGTCTTGAATCTCCATTGCCAGATTGGACAAATACTGATTCATTCAGAGGCTTTACTCTGCTTACTGTAAGCAGAGTAAAGCACCTTGATGATTCAGACTAGCTAATCTGGCAATGGAGGTTCAAGACAGAAAGTAGAAAACAGTCCAACTTAGGTAGACGATTAGGCTATATTATGAGATTTTTTTGGGTGAATTATTGATGTTTTTAGGAAGTATACAAATCAATCTTTATGGTCATACCCCGTTTTGCCCTTCAAATGCAAAAATTGCAGAAATGCTACTTCTAGCTGAAAATTTGTCGGAAACCTTGTCTCTCTATAGATACCAGTATTCTCTTATGACTATACAGGATATTGACGCTCTTTCTACATGTGCCTGTGGTTTACATAATTTCTAAACCTGTACACGGACTTCTACACATATACTTGAAAGGTCGTCTTTAATATCTTTATAACTCTTAAAACAGTTAATCAAACATGGAGATTCTTTAGCATAGTTGGGCAGCGGAGTCGATCATTTCGGAGACAACATTTTAAACCGGAAGAAGACAAAATTGACACCCCCGCTACCGTCTCTTTCATCGTCATTGTTGCCTAATCATGTCAAACAAGGTGAATCCTTAGCGTAGTCAGGAAGCGACGTCGACCAGAAGAAATTTAAGCTGTGTTAGCCATGGTAAAATAGAGCCGATTGACAACCCCGCTATTGTCTCTTTCTCCATCGATCATTGTTGTACATGTATATTTCCCCCGTCACTGCTGCCCCTTACTCCATGTACAATGTATGCTTTTGAACCCCGAATCTGACGTTTTTGTAGCATGTACTTTTGAATTGTGGAAATTTTTCAAACACGTTTTAAATACTATAAAAGTTTGATTAATTACAGATGTAAAGTTTCCAGGTTTGAATCTTAAAATAGTTGTTTTATTGTCTAGCAAAGCATCAGCATTATATGTCTGATCTTATTTATCTAGTCAAGCATTACTAACTACTAAGTCGTATTTATATGTCAACTTTGACGACAAATATAAACACAACAGGAAATCACTTTTCACAATAGAAATACAAAGAAGCGTTTAAATGTTTACATTTCGTTTACAGCCTTCCGTGTACACGTTTAGGAAATTTAGTAAACATTTCGCCCTTATATACAGGAACTGGGTGACTGGTGCAGCACAAAACAAGGTGACTCTCTATTTTTGATGGGTGGGTTGCAAAATGAATAGACAAAACAAATTTTAGATGGGCCATATCCCATGCTAATTTTTTTTCGTGACATCGTGACGATCACCATAGGCTCAATGTTAAACTCGGCGACGTCACGCTGAAATTTATCATTGAAAATGCCCCATCTAAAATTTATTTTGTCTGTATAATTTGATTGCATAAACCCTTAACCATGTAACATAGACCAAAATTTACGACTAAGCGAGATCTATTCAATGATATAGATTTTATCTTATTGTTTGCATGACAAAGTTAACAAAATCGTGTTTATCCAGTTTCCGAAGTGAGCCGCGCGGACAGTAAATTCATTGCACCCTGTTTTGAAGATTTATTCTTCAGTTTTAGGAATTTTCCAATTATTTACTGTCTATGTACCGGTAGGTTGACCCCTTTAGTCATTACTGATGGAGAAGTAATTTTCGCCAAAATTTATTTAGAATTTTTTGCTCTATTTCCTTTAATTCGTTGCACCCTTGCATTCATGACTTGCACATGGAATTTGGACAGCTCAAAATAGAACTCTTTACCTATACTTCATAAATTTTCTATAAATTCTGATGACTTGTACTCACTGGTTTTATAAGCAATTGAAATGCGTTAGTTTTATTTAAACTTTAATTAAAGCACTCTTTGAAGAGGTTGGAGAAGCAATTATCGCTGTGTGGGATCATTCTTGTCTAATGTTCACAATATTCCAACTAAAACAATACCATCCCATTCCTCTATTCTTTTTCTAATCAGTTGTGATAAAAATTATTGAAAATAATTTGAAATTTCTTCAAATTGATTGAGAAAGAAGATAGCAAGGTGACAGATATCACCCCCTACAGTCAGGGGTATTACTCATTTCAGTTATAAAATGTTATCACAAAAATCAGTTACTTTTCATGCTATGCAAATCGGTAATGTTTAAGGCTAGGTCATAAAAAATAACTGATTTCTGCATATAAAATTCCTATGGGAAGTGCTTCATATTCATTCAATGGGTAAAGGATTATTTTACAAAATTTAATGGATTGATGTTTCAAGATGATATTGAACCCTTGATTATCAGCAGGAAAAATCTGGATTACAAAATTTGAGCATTAATTAAGAAAAAAACCAAAAATGGTTATTTTTCACATATTAAAAGTAACTTGTTTCAGTTACATGTATATTTACTTTTTACCTAGATTTTAATCAACATGTGAGTTTTTCCAGATGTGACCTTAATTTATTTTTAAAGAGGCACCAATATTGCATCTGATGAAGTCAAACTTTTCTGTACGCAAATATTTCATCTCATTTACTGTCATGTGTAGACATTTCACCCTTAATTATTGCCAACTCTGTGTTATTATTTAACTTCTTAATCATGTACTCATTTAGGACATAATACCGTACACTGTACACATGAACACTGCATTTGGCTCTCCTTTTTACAAAATGTATATTTCCGTCAGCAAATTTTTTATCATGAGAATCTTTAAAAGTCATTAATGTAAGACTGTGTTTATATAGTTCTTTGTTTCTTTGTTCAGATGTGGGCTGGCCGGAGAGACTGGTCCCAGATGTATCATACCTAGTGCTGTAAAAAATAAAACTTCCGGAGAGGTTTGTATCACTGAAAGTAATAACCATATACATGTATATCATGTATATTACGATGACCAAGTTCTTATTCTTAGACATTTCATTTTCAAATGTCAAATAAAAAAAAAAAAAAAAGAAAGAAAAATGCTAAGTACACCAATTTCTAATGGCATTGACATGATTCTGAAAGGAGATGTCAAGAGAAAGACTTCATAATTTTTATTTGCAGGAAGTAAAATTGTGGAAATTCAAAACTACTACAGAGCTGTATGAAAACTTGGTAGATTTCTTGTATGTCCTATACTTTAGGTAAGTAACCAAAAATTGGAATAGACAGCCTGATGATTTCTAAAGGGAATTTCTGTAAAGAAACATGAATGAAACAGCTAGACATTTACTATCTATAACCCATGATATCTCTTTCATTGTTATGCAACAATTAAACTGCATCTTTAACTTTGAGAATATAAAAAAAAACAAATGAAGTCCGCTCTGACGGCTCCGTATTCAAAATCAGAAAATGGTTTACATACTCATACATTTTTAATTATTCGTTGAACAAGTTTTGTAAATGATTTCTAGTTGCAATAATAGTATATAATTTTGTAGGACTTGAACTAGAAGAGTTAAGAAGGAGAGTGCTATTCCATCAATTTGAAATCTCTTAAAGAGCTCCTATCATTGGCTGAGACAGAATCTTTGTAAAATAGAGCATTTGTTTCAAAATCTGAATTGGATTTGTACACCTCCCCCTTTCCCCTCCTTTTGCTTTCCATCCTCCCCTTCCCCCATTATGGATCCACACTTTCTGTTGGAACAAAATTTTACAAGCTATATTTCTGTATATACATGTACATGTATATTTGTTCATGTAATGATGTTGTAAATTGTAGACATCTCCTAGTCAATCCTAAAGACAGACGAGTCGTGGTTTGTGAATCCATGTTATGTCCATCACAGTTTAGGGAGACCTTAGCTTTAGTCTTATTCAAGCAATATGAGGTAAGCACCTTGATTAGAAGCCATCGGCTGATCTTTTGATTCCATTCATTAAAATAGAAAAAAAAAATGAATTGCTCATGCTCTGAACCATGATGAAATTTTCTTTTGATGCTTTGAGGTTCAAATCAAAATTATTACTATTTCCATCATATTTGATACTCATTCAATAAATTCCGACATAAAATAAAACCTTCCAGTTTGTTGATGACCTGGTGACCTTAAGCTAAAAGTAGCTTATTTTCTGATGCAGCAGTATCTATTCTTTTGCCATGTAATATTGATAAGTTATGATTTTTAAATATTTTTTGTTCCCCAAAAGAAGTATGACACATGTATTTCATATACTGTTTCTAGGTGCCTTCTGTCTTATTTGCGCCCAGTGCCAGGTTAGCATTGTTGACACTTGGGATCAATGTGGGTCTAGTGATTGACCTTGGCTATACAGAAACTGAAGTTGTACCAGTATCCTTTACAAACTAGCTTTTAGGTGGTAGAAAAAATACTTCATGTAGTTTTTGTAAAACACTTACATGAATGTTCTCTTTGGCAGCAAATTTATTCTGTACTGGTTGAAGACCAATTAGCGCCTTTTTTTCGTTTTTGGCCCTTGAGTCTCTATTTCTCAAAGCAGGGAAATGAAATTTTAACAGCATAAATAAGAATCCTTGATAAATGTCTACCAATTTTCATAAAATTTGGATAATCCCGTCATATCAAATGAATGGATTAAAAACATCAAGTTTAAGCCATCATAAAACAAGGTCAGGGTACCAATCATCGCAAGTACAGGTCCTGCTCATTCCATATCAATATTATTTCAACAAATTTGATATCGCTAGAAAGTTCGGACTTTTATCATTAGATTGATGAGAAAATTGTTCAAAAATATTTTGGAAAAAACCTGCGCTAGGCAAGTAAACTGAATTACCTTTTCCCTAAGAGGGTTGGGGAAGGACTTGCAATTTTTCACAAGTTCAGTTTGTAATTTTGGCATTAATAGGCTAGGATTTCTCTGAAATTTCATAATCAGTTACAATGATAAAAGATGAACACATGTTGAAAAAATCATGTTTCTACAATGAGTAGAACCAAAGATATAACCCATGTGGCGATAATTGGTACCCGGCTATAATTGGCCCCCCTTCACAGATTATTATGTTTACGTTAATTGCTACTAATAAAATACTTTCGACCCCTGAAATTACCACATATTGTATGAATAGGTAAAACTTTTGTTATCTTGAAATTACATGTATGTCATATTTATTTTTCTTAACGGTTATAAGGTTTATGAGAACATTCCAGTAATAAAAGCACTTCAATCTCTTCCCCTTGGAAGCAAAGCAATCCACAAGTAAGTTTGGTATCTCTGTGTGTACATATGGATTGATGTAAAGAATCTTAAACATGTATCAGGTATCAAGGAATAGATTTGGAAATATTTTCAAAGTTTTTTTTCACTCATTAATGTTTATCATTAATAAATCAGATGAAAATTTTATTCAGTGAAGTTTAAAAAAAGTGTGTATCAAATATAGTGTTTCCAGTTAATCCATTATCTGAATAATATAAATTTATTATTTTAGTATTTTTTTAAAAGAATAATACATGTACATGTGAATTTACTATGATACAACGTTAATTTGGTGTGTTACAGGAGAGTTGAAGAAATTTTAAAAGACACAGAAGAAAATAAAGAAATATTAACGGGCAAGTATACAGTCATGTACATTTCTTTGTTTATAACATACATTGATGAGCTTGCTCTGTAAATATATGTATGATTTAAGAAATGAATCTTATATTTTTTCTGTTGATGCAGGTATCACCCGAAAAATTGGGCAGAAAACTTTTGCATCAACGCGCTACGCGCATTGATGCAGTTTTCTGTCCAATTTTTCGGGTGATACCTGCATCAACAGAAAAAATATAAGATTCATTTCTTATCATTTAATTATGGAAAACAGACTGTTTTCTTGGATCTAAGAACAATCAATCACCGCACTATATTTCGTAAGTCGGAAGGTTTCGCAGTGATACTTCTGCCAAAATAAGTTATGGCAGCCGCCATGATTCAAACAGCGATCGATCGTCCCTCTACATCTTTGGAATAAGGACCAGTTTGAGCAAATTCTATATGCACTGTTAATTTTTGAGTAAGTAGAAAAGAAATGGTACCCTTGAAATGATAAGCAAACATCAACAAATTGTATTTTCAGCAACGAGCTCATTCGTGTTTGAGGGAACACCCAGTTCTAAAAATAGTGCTATAAATAGACTTCCGTGAAAAATTGTGTTGATCGATGTATCAACAAAATTTTTCAGCCAATCAGAATCTTCGTTTCTTAAAAATGACAATGGAAATTAAATGATTTAAAAATCTTATTAGGATTTTGAATAAAGCTTATGGTATTTAATTTCAGATGACCTCAGTGAGGATGTTTTAGAGGATATTAAAGGTATAGTTGTATACATATTACAATTAAATTGTTCTTACCGGTATTGTTCTGAAATATATTAAGCAAAAGGATGCCTTTACATCATGATTTCCTACATGTACATGTATGTACTAAGATGCAGATGATTTGACTTGAATTGAATTTGATACCCATGTTATAGAGTAGTAGAGACAGACATTGTTTTGCCTGCTCTTCTGTCTTTCAAATACACCCTTAGTTTAAAATGACAGCTCACTGAAGGTCACTGTTTAGAAAATTGAACATTTGTTTCTGAATGGTAACGTAAGAACCCTTTCGTTTATCAAAACCGAATTTAGAAATATATATACGGACATTGTTTTTTGGTCAGGAGGTAAAAGTAAAATGTAAAGAATTTTAGTATTGCATTCCAGATGAATAAAAAGGAGGGGAGGGGGGGGGGGTTGTTGTTGTTGTTGCAGTATACACAAATTTCACTTGAATCTTACCGCAGTTTATTAATTATTTTTCTTGAAATTGCTTTATTTATGTTATACAAGATTAAGAATAATATCCCATACATAGAAGTTTTCAAAAGAGAGTCTTGAATTACCAGTTCAATGTTCATGTTACTTGGGACTTCGATTGTATTCCATGTTGTGTTTACCTATAAAACTCCAGTTTCAGGTTTTCTCCTCTCTCATTTCAGTTCGCTGCTGTTTTGTGACAACAATTGCACGTGCCAAAAAAATTCACAATGTTACAATTCAAGGAGCTGATAAATCAGAGGTAAGGTATGATAAGGGGTAAAGGATGATTAGAGATGATTAGAGACAAGAGAATAGAGTTAGAATAATAAGGGGTAAGAAGATATGGGGTAAGGGCTTTAGAAAAGGTAATAGACTACGGGTATCAAAGGTAGAGTTGACATAGGGTGTGAAACAATAATAGATAAGAATGAATTTAACGAGAATCAACTTACTTTATGATAAAAGAATAAGGCTAGTGAAAATTAGCATTTTGTATCTATTGTACGTATTCCTGTTTATATCCCTGTATATTTTTGTTATCATTTATTGCTGTATATTTTAATGCCTGTCCTTGTTACCGAAATTTAGAGAATAATTTAATTATGCAAATCTATTATAGCACATACATACATGTACAATTATACAATGCCACATATACGTTCATGTTTACCATTTCTTGTTTTTATGACAGTTACCTGCCCCACCCCCAGGAGTGGACTATCCCCTCAGTGATGGTAGGATACTTAAAGTAACAGGGCATGTCAGGTTAGTAATTAATCTTATTGGTTCATTCTGTTCTTGATTTGGTATAGTCCTCTATTTGTACATTGGTATTACATGCATGATTATTTCAGTTGATGCAAAACCTTTTGAACGCATTGAATATACATGTACATGTATGCGAACCTAGATCAGACATTTGGTTAGAAATAGTTAAGGCTGTAGATCAGAACGGTCTTTAATACTGTAAACTTGATTATTTTCGCTGGGGGAAAATTTTCATGCAATGACCATTATAACAATACACGCGGGGGTAATCTTGGCGAAATGGGGAGTATTCCCTTTAGTCTTTTATGCTGGTTGTAATTTTCACACGGGGGTTATTTTCGCTATAAAAGTACATTGGGGGAAAAACGCGAAAATCACCCCGATGCAAAGATTTCCACATTTACAGTCTGCCAGACAGATCCGACAGTCTAATGTAATTTTTATACAGTTATATTTATTTCTTAAATATGTGTATTGATGTATTTTATGATATTTTGTTATTAACAGGGAGCAGAGTTTTGAGGTGTTATTTGAGCAGGACAATGAGGAGATTTCCATTACCACCATGATCTTAGATGCTATAGCCAAGGTAAAGCTCTAAACAAAATGATCTTATGATCAGCTGGCAAAATTAAACTTACTATACAGAAGCCCTGGAGTGCAAAGTAAAAATAAATTAACCTGTGCCTGCAGCTTACTAACCTGCGCTCACAAGTTAGTAACTTGCATGCACAAGTAAGTAACCTGCGCATACAAGTTAGTAACCTGTGCACGCAGTTTACCAACTTAAGTGCGCAGGTTAAAAAACCTGCATGTACAGTGTAGTAACCTATGCTCACAGGATAGTAACCTGTGTGCACAGTTTATTGATCTATGTTGTTTAACCTGTGTACACATGTTATTAACTTGTGCATGCAGGTTACTCAATTGCGCATAAAGGTTGTTTAACCCCCAGGATAGTAAACTGCAGGCTAAAAAAATTTCACAAGGCACTCCGGGGCTTTTGTACCACTGTGTAGAATACTTAACAAAATTAGAGAAGGAATTGCAGTGAGATTTTATTGTATATAGTAGTTCCCTTTTGGTGAAATTGGATGGGAGAAGTTTCCTTGACTATATTGTGCATACATCTCTCTGTCACATTAACTTTGTGACCATAACACCTCCAAGTCTGCTCTACATATTTCCTCCAGACCTAAACTATGGAGTAGCCTATGAAATAGTTAGTTCCTATAACAAAAATATGTGTGTTTGTATATTTATGTGATCCTCAAAACATGATAAAGTAAAGAATTGATATTTTTTTATGTGTTGAAGTTATTTAATATTTTAACTTTTTGCTATAACAGTGTCCAATTGACATGCGCAAAGAACTGGCGGAAAATATTGTCATCATAGGAGGTACCGCCATGACCAAAGGATTTCATCACAGACTATGTGTAGAGCTCTATCATTATCTAAAACAACCAAAATACCAACAGCAGTTAGCTATTAAACTATTCAAATTCCATAAGCTTCCAGGAAAGGAAAACTACATAGGATGGTTGGGAGGTATGTAATATACATGTACATACTGTACCTATTATAATAAACCATTTCAGGATAAGGTTCCGCTTGGATCACTTTTCGTCTTTTCATTATGGTATTTTATCCACTCAAAACAATAATATGACGTCATGAAATTGAAGTACTTGCTACAATTCGGGGGGTTATGACGTTATGAAAAGACAAAACTTATCCAAATGAACCTTGTCATGAAAAGGTCTAGAAGATAATATTGATGTATTGAAGACAAATCCCCTCATTTGAAAAGTAGGAATAGATACTTGGTAGTCAATAGTATGATGTGTTTATCTACAGACAAGGTTTTCTTACTCTTTAACATTATGAGACTGATGAAAAACATATAGTACATTTGTACATTAGTGACAGTAGGAGTGGATACAACATATTCTGGCATAATAAACGTAATGACACTGAATTATCAATTTTTTGTATCTTTGCTTTTAAAAATCATATAAACTTGGAGGGTCAGATGAGTGAGGAAAGCTATCATTTATGGCAGTAGCTATTGAGAAAGGGGAATCCCATCCTTTTGCTATGGAAACTGTACAACCATGACTTATTAAGCTTCGTCGTGGATAGGTCTTTTGACATTGTTTTGAGATTTTCCTGTCATGATTGATTCTGTTAGTCTGCAGCCTTATGATAACATGATCACATTCAATGTATGACTTTATATTGAAGTAGCCTGAAACATAATATGATATTCATACAGTGGGCATTTCTAAAATTTATTTGGTGATCCCTCATCACTGACCAGGGATCCCGAAAACCTTTTACTAGGTAGATTGATTTCTTTCACTGTATGATTTTAATAGATGTTTTCCGAGATGTTTTATTTGAAAGCTAGACAACAGACATCACATACTTTGGCAATGTTTTCCATTTTGAAGAACTGAAAACATCATGTAAAACCTTTCATTAATTATGACGTAATAGTTAAAAACTTGATGTCCGTAGTTTGATGTGTAAAATAAAAAGTTTTTAAGGTTCCGAAAACTTGATCACATCAACTGTATGACATTACAGTCATGGACTATTGGTCAATATATGTAAGCCAAATGATAATAAAATGATGAAATCAACAGAAATACATTGGAAAGACATTTACTGTAATACATCTTAACTATAAGGTTTTCACGCTATGACTGTATTTCAGGTGCATTGATTGGTGCCTTGGAGACCCTAGCCAGTAAGTCTGTCACCAAGGAGGCGTTTATGGCCACTAGGAAGCTCCCAGATTGGTGCTCTCTGGGAGAGGAGGGGTTAGAATCAGGAGATAAGTCATCTCCTATCGGCAGGACAATATGACATGATCCAGTAAATATAGGGATGGTGCAATAAATGACAGCATAGAAATATTACTACATATTTATTATTATTTAGAAAAAAAGAAAGGAACATCTTATCGTCATGTAGAACTACATGTACAAAAATGTTATACATTTAATAGAAAGAGTACGATAATGTCTTTTCTACAACTACACAAGAAGAGTCTGTACTTGATTTCTAGTTTAGTGTTCATTATCAAGAAAGGGATTAGGCAAAAGTTACTACATGATTAGTATTTACTATGCTTTACTAAAGATTAAACCCCATTTAAAGAGACATTTTGAGTCCCTGAGTTGTGAAGCCAGGGCAGTGTTATATTTCAATAGTTTATGAGCTATTCACATGAGGCTTAAGCTTACAATAACGTAAAAATGTTATGATTTTGTCACAATTTTAGTGCTTTATTTGATGAATTATGTTTCACTCACTTGCATAGTTGGCATTGACCAATCCTTACTCATGACTTTTGAGTCTCTTTTGCTATGATCCAGAATTTATTTTCCTGGAGAGGAAATTTTGCTGACGATTTGAGAAAAGTATTTACAAGTATCAGAAAATATGCATTTTGACAATTCCAAGGGGTTCCCCACTAGATTCAAGTACATGTATTCTTGCTTTTATATATAATTTCAAAATTTCATAAGCCTGAATTTGATTTGAAAAGTACGAAATGATAAACAGCTGATCCAGAATAAGATTTGTATCAGTGAAAAAATATGTAATTTTGCTTCTGATTATTCATATTAATGGTTATTGGGGTACAGGTATAATTTTCTATTTCCTGCTTCTTTTAGTATGAATCTCATATGATGGTTGTTTTCTGAAGTACATGTATATTGTACAGTATAACTTATTTTCATTTATGATTACCTGATTTATTTTGTATATGAACATGCAGAAATGAAATTAAAATCTTCAAGTATTTGATTGTTTTGTGAAGTTTTTGGACAAGTTAGATGAAAAACAGTACTCTACAATTTTATTCCCCATAAGCTGGGCTGCCATTGGCTGAGGCATCCGCAAAGGCTCCATAGAATTTCATTGAACCTTTTGGTAGGGTACTCAAAGACGCTCTCCCAAAATTGTATTTTCCCAGAATCTCCCACCCCAAAAAAACATAGTTGGTGTACACATTTTCAAATTTTCTTCAACCAGTTCATGAAACCTTGCAAGGAAGCAGTTATTAAGTTGCTCTATTGTCATGGCAAATTGACCTGGCCGGGATGGGCTTATTTTCACCTGTTCATTGGAAGAGTTTAAAATTGACCAGGTGATATATGCTATAAAATTTAAAGGTAATGAGTATATATTCTAATTGCGAATGCATGTAATTTATAGTCTATCCACCTTAAATTGAATTGACTCTTCTCATTCTTTAACCAGCTGCACTGCGTTCGGTCACTTTGCTATGACCATACCAAAATTGTGTATCATGATGTGGTCCATCAACAAAATCGCTGCAAATGAATATGGCCTCAATTGTATAAATCTCCAAAGTTAAGGTATTCGTTGTACAATTGAGTCATTTTACATGGCTTCTAAATCATATCCATCGAAAAGTATGCTAAATTTTTTCCCTGGTAAGGTACTATAAACTATATATTTTCGGAAAGGTAATGATGCCCCAAGTACAGATGTAAGACTCGCAGGTCTTAAAAATCAAAGGGGAAAAACTCTTGTACAACTTTGTTATTTTGCATATGTTGCATTGTATTTAGAGAAAATAGACAATTTAAATGCTTCATCAGTTATTCCCCTTTGTTTTTCTGGTCACAAAATTATTGTTTCTGATCAGTGGGCATTATAACCTTTCAGAAAATATATAGTTTATAGTACCTTACCAATCATTGAAATATACCCTATTGCACATCGGATACCTTAAGATTGTCCTCAATCTAATTTTTGGACGGATTACAAAGCAAAATCTGGCTTATGAAATGGCAATGTCTGTCCGTCTGTGTCAACAATATGGTTTAGCAGTTGCGTTAAGGTTTGTTGTGAAAGAACTCGATCTTGGTTCAAAGATAAAGCATGGTGAGTGGATCTGAATGCAGGTATTGTTTTTCACCTTGAGATTTGACCTTGACCTTGAAAAATGTAATTTTGCATTTAGTTATAATTTTGGGTGTGAAAGAACTATAAGGGGTACAATCTTCAAACGTGGTACGAAAATAAAGCGCAAAGAGAAAATCAGAATGCAAATATTGTCTTTGACCTTGACATTGATAAACGTAATTTTGTGTTTAGGTAACTTGTGAAAGAATTATTAGGGGACCAATATTTGAACTTGGTATTGAGATAAAGCAAAGTGAAAGGGTATTCCTTGAGGTTTGACCTTGACCTTGAAAAATGTTTGTGTGTAGGTTTTAGTCGTGAAAGAACTATAAGGGTTACAATTTTCAAACTTGGTTCAAAGATAAAGCATAGCGAGAGGATCAGAACGCAGGTATTGTTTGACCATGAGGTTTGACCGTGACCTTGAAAAATGTAATTTAGAGATAATCTCTATTGTACAAATATAATATGGAATTTGACATTCAAACTTTGCATATAAATAGGAAATAATGAGTTGACTTTATTTTAGGTATTGACCTTGACCTGGCCATTGGGCCTTGAAGATACAATTTTGAAGACTTTACCATTGTAAAGTACTGATAATATATCACATTTAAACTTTGCATGGAGATAGATCTAAGCAAGTGCACGATTTCAGGTCTTGACCTTGAGATTTGACCTTGAAAATAAGATTTTGAATTAGACTATGCTGTACCAATATTACATGTATATGAAACATTGTACTATTTTAGATAATCATAGCATATTAACATTTTACATTGAGGTAGAACATGATAACTGGACTTGATTTCAGGTATTGTCCTTGCCCTTGACTGGACATACGCCATTACAATATGGAGTATCACCTTAAAACTTGTCATAGAGGTAGAACATAGTTAGTGGAACTGATTTCTGGTACTGAAGTTAACCTGAGGATTGACCTTGATATGATTTTGAATTAGACTAAAGCGTGTCAAAACTATATAGAATCTCACATTGAAACTTTGAATGGAGACATTAATATTGCACTCTGTTGCTTTCAAAACACAATATGCTGCCAGCAATCCAGTCATTAATACAGTCTTTAGTGTTGTCTTGTTCTCCATTCAAATTCTATGTAATTTGAGGAAAATCTCAAATTTAAGTGAAATTTCAACTCTGAGGGACTTTATATGATGGAGGCCTGATAGGCTGGCACAGTTTCAACTTTATCACCACTGTACTGAATTTCAAAACTTTACATGAAACACAGTCAATACTAAAAAAGCTGGTAATAATACTGGACCAGCATTGATACCTTACACTGCACCAGGGTATTCACCCTCACAAGTTTGATTCATGTGCAACTTACAATAAGCTGGAGATTTCCCAGTCAATCTATTCTGATCACACAACCATGATATATGGGTCAGATCTGAACCATACATTGTAATAAACATCCTCGGATGGAGCACCATCAATAGATTGGCAAATGTTTTTTTCTGCATAAAAAAGTCAGATTGATTAGCCCGATCAAGGTACATTAGCCCGATCGAGGTATATCGGCTCGATCAGTAACTTTCCCCAACCTGTACACTAGAGGTCCTCTGCAAAAATTGTCCCGATATACCTAAAACAATGACTAGCAATGGATTTGATTGTCCAGCACACTCGATCTCTTATTCTCTGCATTAATATTATACAGAATTTCACAAACCTTACAGAATGCAAAACTGCATTTTTGTTTCAACCTGAATTATCAAACAAGACAGTTGCTAGTGGATATATTGTAAGATACTCTTTCTTCCTTCTAAACTGTGGTACAGAATTTCATGAAACTTTGCAAGGAAATACTCAACGTGTTTAACGAAAATTGTGTTTTTGAACTCAACCCTTCAAACACAATTGCCTCCAGTGAATCAAATTGGCTGATCAAAGTTTTAAGCCAGAGAAATGCCATTATCTATTGATTTCTTGTAGAAGAAACTGGAGTACTAGTTCATGAAACTCTGTCAAATGCAGAACAAAATTAAACGGAAGAAAAAAAATTTGCTTTATTTTTAATATCTCAAGATTCAATGACATTCTTGTAATCACTCATATCTGTGCAAATACATGTATGGCAACAATTCATCATTATATATACATACATATTACATCACTTCTCATCAAAGGATCAGTGACATCAATGGTGAATGTATAAACTTTCTCCAGTCTGTTCGGAAATCTGCAAGACTTCAGTGAATTAATATACAATATGTACATAGAAATAATAACATACGCAATTCTACTTCAAAGATATAACATACAAATCCCCATTACTGCAACGACAGAACGAAAATTAAAGCTGTAAATAAGCTACATATAAAATAAAGAAATTACCCATTGAAATTCAGATATGGTTTGTTTTGTAATGTAAATATTCACGAAAATTAAACCTAAACAAGAGATAACAATTGTACAACAGTAGATGTAGATACAAATATCACAGAGTGAAATGTACAATTTTAACTATCTATAAAAATTTAACGCAAGATTCAAACTAAATGATGTTTACGTACATTTATTTGAACACTGACCATCCATCTATTCTTTGATATTGTAGATCAAAGAATTCAACCTTTAAATGAGTGAGTTTTATTGTTTATGCCCATAATATTGAAAGCTTTGATGACTCGTCAACGCAGTTGTCCAGTCCTTGTCAAATTTTCTGTGTAAAATTTTGTTTAAATTAAAGTAAACTAACAGTTCCTAATCATCTAATTTTAGGGGGGAATACCTCCAATACTCTGAAATATTTATACGTAACAATGCATCAAATGAACAGATGCACATACCTACTTCACTAAACTATATGTAGATTTTAATGGCACTGATTAACAGGAAGATAATGTGTATATATATGGTCAATGTTTTTATTTATTATACTAGTAAATAAGATACATATATCTATTATTAGTAGTTTCCGACTTTAATGCATCAAATTAATGTGTACAATGTTTTTTTTTTACAATTGAACACAACGATAAGATTTTACTCTGCATGGTTATTAAAAACTTTTTTGGCCTCTCTTATGTACATGTTTATTATCTTTTCATACATTCATATGATTGCACATGTAGATGAGCTCTTTATAATTCTTACATTAAAATTCATGCTGGGTCAGCACACTCACTTATAAGTAATGCACCTACTTCATCATTCGACTGTGCGTCCTACTTGGGAGGGTGGTCATTCTGCTTTCCTCCTGCTTAAATGACCCCCTCCCTTCAACACTATAGCTAGTGTGTGAGCTGCATAATGCAAAATGAATCAAGTTTAAATTTACACGATGAATAATAAAATTCCATCACTACAATGGACGAGGATGAGCAACATTAAAGGTCAGTTTGAAGGATAATATAAAAGAACACATTTACCTCCTCTTCACAGCCAAAGAATGTACATCATGATATAAACATATTAACTTTGTTTTACATTCAATTTGTATAATATGACAGAGAAATGATATTTAAGTTTATATATTTACATGAAATCTATATATCATTTAGTTCTAAATGTAACAACTAATCTGATTGGTTGCTATAATACCTGGTTTATGGTATGCAAAATATTCCCTGGATGAAAACAAGATGTAGTTAGACCTTTGAGTAGTGTTTGCAGATAAAGAACATTTTAAGTTTAAAATAATCTTAATGTAAAATTCTAATTCCAATTCCAATTTGATTTTAAAATCAAATATTCTGAACAGACTGTGAAGTGTTTCTGAGTGTTCCAGAGCATGCTACATGTTTATACTGAAGTTGTACATGTACTTCATTCCCAAGTTTAAACCTAAATTATTTTTTTATCAATATACATGTACATGTATCTTGTACAAATTATATATTACTTCAATTGATTATACATGTACATTATGCTTCTGTCTCGTAGCATGTTGCACCAAAGCTGCCCCTAGATTAAGAGTATTCAAAAATCTTTTAGCTGAATGAATAATATGAACAAAGAAAATTATTAATCTTTGACAGTATAATCTAATAGACATATACTAGATGTGCAAGCGAATTGTTTTCTGCTCTAAGTCTGTTTGGGAAACAGATTAAACATATACAATAAATTGAAACTAAATGTTCTATAAAAATTTAATATATTATTCTGCATATCAAATTATTTTTCTACTGCACACTGACTTCGCCAAGTTCAATTAATTTGAGAAAACAGGTTAAAAGGAAATAAATTGACTTCATAGCACAATCAATAAGTAGCACATTTTTTTCTATCTTAATTTCATGACATAGTCTTAATCCAATATAATCCTGCTTAAATAATGACAGTCACGTTCAGTACCTCATTACAAAAATCAACTAATTATCACTATCTGAACTAAAGTCAAACTAAGTGACATGCACCTAGAAGCAAGCGTATGATAAAATTAGAGGTAGATATTCTTAAAATATTGTGTAAGGGCAAAAAGAACTACTTAGCCAAATTGTACTTCCAATTCAAATGATAAGCAGGAGCCATGTAATTGTGAATCAAGAATGTACTAACTAACATAATCATTAATGTGTACAGAAATGAGGCAAAAGAATTGTCCATGTAAATTTCCTGATGAATTTGTAGGAATGTAGATGTGGAAACTTCAAATACTGGATATGAACTGAGTATAAATACGAAAGATGGAGGCAGCATTGGAATTTAAAAACAAATTTAATTCTCATGAAAATACCAGGATGCACATGTACAATATGCATTAATTCATTATCTACGTAGATTCTTATCAGTTGAATCCACTTTTTTTAAATATTCCTAGATATTTTACCTTTATAACTAAACGCAGTCTATTGTAAATGGAACATTTCATTGTAGATTTACATACATGTATATACATGTAAGACCTATTTTGTGCGTTGTATTTTTGAATTTCTGTTTTGGAATTGATCATAAAACTTGGTATCAATTAATCTTGATGCAAAATTAGAAAATATATGTTTGAATGGCTAAAAAAATTAAGTTATGACATACAATCCCTCCAACATTATAAAATTCATTGCAGAAACATAACATAATATATAAAAATACCTAGCAAACATCAAGTCATTCATTATAATAACATTAATTCATTCAGTGAATATCTTGTAACACTTTTGGCTGGAATAATTTGACACTGATAAATAAAGTCAGATATCTACATCTATCTAAAGAATGAATCCTCTTAACAGCAGCGAAATGAACATAATCGGTATGGTTTCACCAGGACATTGAAACGAGCATTCTGTTTATTTATTATACATACACTGAGGCTACTCATTGAACAAAAAACATTAATTCTGAGTGAGTTGGATGTATATACAGTATAATTCTATTTAAATCCGTAAAATGCCATCAGTTCCAGCTGCTACTATAATCTTCGTCTCATTTGCCTCAGCTCCGTTCTGCAGGAAGCTCGTTAGTCTTACTACACTTGTGCCTGACCTGAAAACAAACAACACTGGGTGATTTTCTTTATTTAAATCAATGTCTCAGTCATTTATACAAAACAGAGAAGGATGTTTTCAGTAATACATAATAAAGAGGTACATTTAGTGATTTACATATATCATGTTGGTCATTCTGTGGACTTCGCAGGGTTCAGGGTCTGAACAAATGACAATAAACGTTTCTGGCCCTACACTTCAACCAACACAAAGGACGAAAAAATATCACAGTGGAAAGAGTAACCTTTTGTCTAATTTTCTTTTGAACTTTTTTTGTTTTTAACTCATCTAAGCGAAGCTCAAGTGAGCTATTGTCATAGTGCAATGTCCGGTGTACATCTGGTATCTGTCGGGCATAAACTTTTTTTTACATTTTTGACATCTCTTCTACAACCGCTTCACAGAATTTCATGAAACCTTACAAGGAACAAGCACTTAAGGTCCTGTACCAAATTTGTGTTTTTCGTGCCTATCAGTCAACAAATATGGCTGCCAAGGGCTCTGATTGGCTGACACATTTTTTGACTTCTCCTCTGCAACAGCTGCAAAGAATTTCACAAAACCTTACACGAAGCAAGTACTTCAGGTCCTCTACCAAGTTTGTGTTTTTTGTGCCAATGTGTCAACAAATATGGCTACTGAGGGCTCTGATTGGCTCAGGCATTTTCGTCATCTCCGAAATTATTGCACAGAATTTCACAAAACCTTATAGAAAGCAAATACTCAAAGGCCTCAACCAAATTGGCCACTATTATTCTTTTGTCTGTAACTCAGTTGAGCGATGTGGCCTCCTTGGGCCTCTTGCTAAATTGCTGATTAGTTGGTCTGATAGTGGTGTGTGAACACAAATGAAATTTACATTGTGTACAAGTATCAAATTCCACAAGATTCCTATGGTATCAAAAATTTTTCCTATTAAAAATGTTCAAATTTGAAATCAAACTGCTGTTTCAAGCTGACACACTTGTACAAAGAGGGAAGCAAGAGATATGCATATATAAACATAAAGATTTATCTTATCTTGTTTTCCTTTTCTTGAGATTACATGGAACATTTTGTAGTTATATGACATTGAAATGAGTAATGAACAACACTTACCATTGGTTGTCAAATGTGGAATGTTTGTAGGCTGTGTAACATTGGCTAACATTGCATCTAATTCTCGTTCAAACTCGTCAGGGGCAGATAAATTATCTGAAATACAAGTAATTATAATCAATGTTTGTTATCATCTCTAGGGTTGTTTCAAACTTAAATTGTGCAAATGTACATGAACCAAAATTTTCTTGTAACTTTTTTTTCTTCCCAGCGAGAAATCTTTTTAAATATGTATAAGCTCTAAGCTGATTACACTTGGTTTTTTTTTTTTTGTTTTTTTTTGTTTAATTTGTTGATGTTTCTATTTGGTACTTGTCAGAGAACTTTTTATGAAAGCAGTCTATATATCCTTACTAACCACTTCCACTTACATGTAATTGCCTTTAGTCATGTTAGTTATGTACTTCATATGATACAATATATTCAGACATTATGTGTAGTATACTAAGAATATGCATTCACATTTATTTATAGATGTAAATACAAAACCAAAGAACATAACTACATTATTTTGAAAAAGAGCAATCCAAGGAATGCTTGTATCACCTGCGAAGCAGCTTATTAAAGTTATTTTTCAAAAGTGGATCAAATTTGGCCAAGGTCACTAGGTCAAAATTATTAGTATCAGTAGGAAAGTCTTGTCAAATGAAATTCACATGTGAAATATCAGTTTATTTAGCAATGAAATGATATGGTCAATCTCAAATTTTCAAAAAAAAAGGTCAATCATCTATGTCAAGTAGCAAGGTAAAAAAATTGTACATAAAAGAGAGGTCTCATCATAAGAAATATACATCAATTAAACAAAATGTTTTTCATAAAAAAAACAGATGTCTCCCCCCTCCCTCTAAGTTACTTTGACCTTAGGCCAAAATGCAAAAACATAGTGTAATCAAAGATTACCAAGCTCACCTCGCGGCAGCAAAGTTCAATTTAAACATATCTCTAAGTACATGTATATTAAGAAAATCACTCAAGTGGAAAAAAGTAGGTCAAGGTCATTTTATGAAAGTTTGATCAAAGATACATCCAATATGCAAGTTTGGTACATGTAGCACTTATACTTTGCTCAATATTGGCCTTTAAAGGCAAAATCACTCAAGCAGAAAAAGTAGGTCAAGGTCATTTTATGAAAATTTGATTAAAGATACATCCAATATGCAAGTTTGGTACATGTAGCACTTATACTTTGCTCAATATTGGCCTTTAAAGGCAAAATCACTCAAGCAGAAAAAGTAGCTCAAGGTCATTTTATGAAAGTTTGATCTAAGATACATCTAATATGCAAGTTTGGTACATGTAGCACTTAAACTTTGCTCAATATTGGCTTTTAAAGGCAAAATCACTCAAGCGGAAAAAGTAGGTCAAGGTCATTTTATGAAAATTTGATTAAAGATACATCTAATATGCAAGTTTGGTACATGTAGCACTTATACTTTGCTCAATATTGGCTTTTAAAGGCAAAATCACTCAAGCAGAAAAAGTAGGTCAAGGTCATTTTATGAAAATTTGATCAAAGATACATCTAATATGCAAGTTTGGTACATGCAGCACTTTAACTTTGCTCACAATTAGCCTTTAAAGGCAAAATCACTCAAGTGGAAAAAGTAGGTCAAGGTCATTTTATGAAAGTTTGATAAAAGATACATCTAATATGCAAGTTTGGTACATGTAGCACTTATACTTTGCTCAATATTGGCCTTTAAAGGCAAAATCACTCAAGCAGAAAAAGTAGGTCAAGGTCATTTTATGAAAATTTGATCAAAGATACATCCAATATGCAAGTTTGGTACATGTAGCACTTATACTTTGCTCAATATTGGTCTTTAAAGCCAAAATCACTCAAGTGGAAAAAGTAGGTCAAGGTCATTTTATGAAAGTTTGATCAAAGATACATCCAATATGCAAGTTTGGTACATGTAGCACTTATACTTTGCTCAATATTGGCCTTATAAGACAAAATCGCTCAAGTGGAAAAAGTAGGTCAGATGCTGCATCCGATGCATGGGTTCACCTCAGCATCCAAAGATGAATCACTTGTGCAAGTTTGGTTACTGTAGCATCAGTACTTTGTCAGATACTGAACTACCCCAAAAACTTTAACCAGATAAGACAATGTCATTCAACCGGAAAATGTAGGTCAGATGCTGCATCCGATGCATGGGTTCACCTCAGCATCCCAAGATGAATCACTTGTACAAGTTTGGTTACTGTAGCATCAGTACTTTGTCAGATACTGAGTTACCCCAAAAACTTTAACCAGACATTGACAAAGTCATTCAACCGGAAAATGTAGGTCAGATGCTGCATCTGATGCATGGGTTCAACTCAGCATCCCAAGATGAATCACTGGTGCAAGTTTGGTTACTGTACCATCAGTACTTTGTCAGATACTGAGTTACCCCAAAAACTTTAACCGGACGCGGACGCGGACGCGGACGGGGACGCGGACGCGGACGCCGGGGTTATAGCATAAGCTCATCTCAACTTCGTCGAGGTGAGCTAATGATGTGAAACCTTTGAGTCATGGGCAACATCATACTAAAACATGAAAGTGATTCATTACATTGTTTGAGGTAAAGGCCAAACATGATTGGCATATACAATTTCATTATAAGCATATTTAAAGAAATTGACTTTGGTCACATGACCTTGGATATAGGTGATCTGAAACCTACACTCACTGACGAGGGTTAAGTACCCGAAACATGCATGTCTGGTCCATGCCGCAAACTTATCTGCTTTTAAATGATGCTATTGAATTTGAAGACGTTTAACATTGTATGGATCATGAGCAACAAAAAACTGAATTAGTGATTGGATACACGGTTCAAAATATAAAGCCTAAACATTATTAGAATAGACAATTTCAGCCTGGACATGCTTAGCATATACAATTTCATTACCAAAGTAAGAAGCTACCTTAACCATGTGACGTTGGGACAATGTGATAAGAAACATTTAGTCCTTAGAAACAACATACTAAAATATGAAAACAGTTGTAAGAAGGGTTCAGGAGATATAGCCCAGACAATATTAGTATGTACAATTTCATTAAAAAGAACTAAATGATCTTGACCTTGGGCACATGACCTTGGGTCAAGGTGATAAGAAACCCCCCAATCCTGAGCAACAGCATACTATAGTATAAGAGTGATCCAGTATACGATTCCACAGATATAGCACAGACTCAATAGCATTTACAATTTCATTAAAAAATGTAATACTTGACCTTAGTCATATGACCTTTGATCAAGAAGGTGTGAAACCTTTGGGTCATCAGCACCATCATACTAAAATATGATGTGATCCAATCACGGTTCAAAAGATTAAGCCTGGATATAATACATGTAACAAATACAATTTCATTTAAAATATACTAATTGACCTTGACTTTGGTCACATGACCTTGAGTCAACGTGATGTAAAACCTTTACGTGATAAGCAACAACATACTAAAATATGAAAGTGATCCGGCAAACGGTTCAACAGATATAGCACGGACAAGAATGTATGCACAATATCATTAAAAATGCACTAAGTGACCTTGACCTTGGTCACATGACCTTGGGTCAAGGTGATGTGAAACCTACGGGTTATAAGCAACAACATACTTAGATATGAAAGTGATCCAGCAAATGGTTCAAGAGGTATAGCTCGTACAGGAATGTATGCATAATTTCATTAAAAATGCACTAAGTGACCTTGGTCACATGACCTTGGGTCATGGTGATGTGAAACCTTTGGGTCATAAGCAACAACATACTAAAATATGAAAGTCTTCCGGCAAACGGTTCAAGGGATATAGCACGGACTGGAATGTATGTACAGTTTCATTAAAAATGCACTAAGTGACCTTGACCTTGGTCACATGACCTTGGGTCAAGGTGATGTGAAACCTACGGGTCATAAGCAACAACATACTAAAATATGAAAGTGATCCGGCAAAGGGTTCAAGAGATATAGCCCAGACAGGAATGTATGCATAATTTCATTAAAAATGCACTAAGTGACCTTGACCTTGGTCACATGACATTGGGTCAAGGTGATGTGAAACCTTCGGGTCATAAGCAACAACATACTAAAATATGAAAGTGATCCGACAAACGGTTCAAGAGATATAGCCCGGACAGGAATGTATGCATAATTTCATTAAAAATGCACTAAGTGACCTTGACCTTGGTCACATGACCTTGGGTAAAGGTGATGTGAAACCTTCGGGTCATAAGCAACAACATACTAAAATATGAAAGTGATCGGGCAAACGGTTCAGGAGTTATAGCCCGGACACGATGTGTGACAGACGGACAGACAGACAGACAGACAGACGGACGGACGGACAGACAGACGGACAGACAGACGGACAACGAAGGCAAAACCAATCAAAAGTTATGGGGTGTAATACCCAAAGTGTGACAGATTTTTTTTTTGGAAAAGTAGATCAAATATCTAGGTCAAGGTCACTAGGTCAATAATTATGGTATGTGTAGAAAGGTTTTGTCAAAAGGAATACACATGTGAAATATCAAAGCCCTATCACTAATCAATCAAAAGCTATAGGCTGTGACACCCAAAGTGTGACAGACAGATGGATAGACAGACGGACAAAGTGATCCCTAAGTGTCACTATGCTTTGCAGGCGCCACAAAAATATGGTTACATACAGTAGTTTTATCAACTTTCTCTCTTAATTTTTTTTACAAGAGATTGAAGTCCATTTCTTACCATATGATAGTTCTTTATTCTGGTATTTTTCTGTGTCTATATTGTCCAAAGCACTAGCTAGTTCTTGTGTCATACCATTCATAGTAAATGTAGAATGAAAGTCCGGATTTCCTGTCTCCAGTTTGTTTTGGTCACTGAGCACATCAGAGTCTGGTACAGGATGTTTAACATGCGTCCATTGTTCATTTTCAGTATTATTTATCTTGGAATCTTGCACAGCAATCTTATTCTTGTTCTGCATACCATCGTTACTCACAACACTAAATTCTACGATATTTATATTCTCAGTTTTCACCGTATTAGCCGATTTTCCAGATTGGTTGACTTTATCACATGATATATCACTGACCTGCGATTCGCTATTTTCACTTTCAAGAGGACTAGAACTTTCCTCTGTTTTCGGAACTGTCTCGCTATGAACTTGAGAGTCACCCTTATTGCACATTGAAATACCAGGTGAATCACCTATAACTTCTTGAGCATTTTCCTGAATTACCCCTGACTGTGAAGAATCAGCCTGAAGTTCCTCTTTTTCACTAACTTCCTCTGATTCCATACTTTCCCTTTCATTATCATAGTCCATTAGACCATCCGCCTTATCTGGATCTGCCAGGAGCAGCATAAATTTACTGTCGTTTGACACAAACTGAGACTTCGGAAGCTCTGGACTGGCACAACCACTAAAGGTCATATTACTGATAGTCGGAGAGAGAATTATCTTAGATGTCGCAGGTAAGACGGACATTGCCGTAGGAGATATCAATGACTGGATATCTACCTTTGACACTGTGAAAACTTTTTTCTTTTTGACCTGCGGTACATACTGCGGACTTAAAATGACCTCTGCAGGGGGCGTTGCTATAGGAATGCTTGGGATGCCCAATGTTGGGGAATCTAAAGACGACACAACATCCCTCGAGGGTAAAGAAGTGGACAAGCCCATTATGCCTGCAAACTGTGAAGTAGGCACTGGACAAACATGAGGAGAGTCCAATGTCTGTTCTAGGGGTATCATAGGTGGATCCCGAATGAAAAGTAACCCAGGACGCCGTACAGTATCTAAGCTTTCCAAGAGGGAAGCTTCAGTGGGAACCATTTCTTCCTTTTCCTCAGTAACAGGTTCAGGTTTTGTTTTAGATTCTGACATCTTTGCTTGTGACTCTGCCTCTTTAGCTTTGGCCTTAGCTAGGTCCCTGTTCCTCTCTAAGCATCTAGATAACTCGTCTTGTAATCTTCTCTGCTGTTCAGCATAATCCTTCATACCCTGAAATACATGTACATGTACATTGATATTCATATGAACATAGGCAAAGCCTATAGAAGAGCGCAATATAAAAGTACTTCAATCTTCAGGAGTGTTTATACTTTCATTCAATTGAAAAAAAAAATAATGACAGTTAGCTCGAATTTTTATTTCAAATCTGGACTGTTCTTCTGGACGGGCATACACCCTCCAGTAGGGGACTAATAAAGACTTTTAGCTTAACGTTTGAGGATAAAGGTAAGGGATTTATATCCTAAATGAACATGCAGTATACAAGTATACATTTTCAGGTCCCATTTCATTAAAATCTGTTCTCAAATACATGTATATGCATGTTTATGCGTTAAGTCAAATATATGCATGAATCTCAAACTGCACTATGATCAAATGAATATAAATCTAACTGTCCAAGAACATGTGTACTATTGACCCATACTTTGTGTTGTGTCTCATTTTGCTTGACCATCACTGAAAGTAAGATGGCTGTGCAATGTACATTAAGTAAGCTATAGCTACATGTATATGTGACTCTCTGACAGACAGAAAAAACAAATTGACACATACATGAACATAGGCATTCTTTCCCCTGTAAGATTTCAAATAAGAAACAATAACTTTCAAATTCTAGCCTTGTTTGATAAGGGCAAGTATTCATTAATCCCTTATACATAATACATATGTAATGCTGCATATTTCTATATGAAAGTGTTTACAAGTTTTATAAGACTCTCACTAAAATTAAAATTTCTTCTTCAGTAACTAACTTACAGATTCCCTCTTTGTATCTCTGTCTAGATCAATCCTGGTCACCTGTCTCATTCACCTTTAAAGCTAGTGATAAAGCCATCAGTCCTGCCGTTTTTATATCGTTTTCTCGTAGATCTACACGTAAAAGTCTGTGACTATCAGCTATGGCCTCTGCTAAAGCTACTGCACCTGTTTATATGAAATATAATCTGAAGAATCTCTTACTCACACATTTCTTATCTTACATGTAGTTCATTTCTTTGCAAAAAAAAAAACCCTTTCTATTTGCTTGAAATTTATCATTAATTGGAAACTTGGCCAAATATATATACATCAGCATGTTTTACATCATACTTCTCATGTACTTCAGCTACATGTATATCTATCAGCTACTTCCTATATCTCATGAATATCAGCTTGTTTTACTTCCTAATATGCGTGTAGTTATTAATCTCAATTACTTCCTATATCTCAAAGAAAGAGAATATACAGTAGCATATACCTACATTTGAATAGATCGTGATAAATAACATAAAATTTCTATATCTTCATATTTTTTGAGACAAAATTAAATGAAACTTATACATATCAGGACGAGTATGCATTCTCAAAAAACATGTACAGTGTTTCATACTTTACCTTCACATGAGATCTTTGTGGCCTGTAGACCAAGCCTAAGTAGAGATTTACTGGCCAGTAGCCCATCCTTTACTAGATGTATGCCCTCATTGGTTAAGTTGTTATGGCCTAGGTTTAATGTTTCTAAATTTTCTGTCTGTGACTACAAGGTAAGCATAATAATCTAAACATATCATATAGCAATTTTAAATTCTTCTTTGTGATAGACAATAAATAATCACAAATGAAGGGAAACAACTCTTATTCACTTCAACTTGAAATTAAAGTCACATTGTTGCAGCTCTACATAAGAATTTTATCTTAATTCAATGAGAAATAAACTAAATGTAAAAGTCAATTTCACCCCAAAAACATCTATACTTTGGGAAAATTTCAATTGATTTAAGAATTGAAATTACATTCGATGTTGAACAATTTACCAGCTAAATAGCAAAACTCAATACAACAAAACAAAAACAAATATGATTATAGAGAACTTACAATAGCTTTGCCGATTGCAGCCATTGCTTGGTATGTGATCTGGTTATTCCACAGGACAAGGGTACAAAGTCCTGTGTCTAAATTCTGCTCATATAAACCGTCACAAATATGACCAACTCCTACGTCCTGTATGAAAAATAAAATTTATTACCATGACATGTACGGAATTTTTTTGTTCAATTATTCACATTTCTCACATAATCTCCACATTTTGCTACATAAAGAATAAATGTTCATTGTAAACTGTGGAGAATAAATAAAAAATAATGTAATATTTCAATATAAATACAATGATAAGATAAACTCAATACCTTCATTGGAACAAATCTATCACTTTCTTTGGTGTGAAATACATGTACATCATTCTTCTATATAATTCTACATAATTTTTTTTATTAAAATAATTACAGTGTCAATTTCTCAATTACTGGTATACTGGCATAAAAATTCTATAAAATCCAAACCTGTAGATTATTGTTTCTTAGGTCCAGCAGCTGTAAGGTATGGTTATATTTCAGCAGATTTCCGAGCTGAATTCCGTCAGTCGGCATTAGTTTGTTGTCAGCCAGGAATAACTCCTTCAATAACTCATTCATCTTTAATGCCGCCACTGCAAAGGACATGGTAAATAAGCATATTAGTACACAATATATTATCATAATTTAATATATATCCCTACAATATACCTTGTCAGCAGAAAAAATGTGACATTTAATTGAACACTTTAATATGATGAGCAATACAGAATTTGAAACTGAAACTGAATTCCAGGATTAATAAAGAAATTTTAGAATGCTACGAATGGAAACAGGTGTTTTTCTTGCCTAAAAGAAAATATCTCAAAAAAATCTGTCTTTATCTTCATCTTCTACAGCTGAGCTACAAATCTTGCCCCACGGCCTATCTAGTACTTGACTTAATTATTTCTAAAGCTTGGTCTCCAATACTGAAGATCGCAAATACATCAAACAAATGTTTTCGCGCACTTTCTGATTGTTCTCCATTGTCTTGACTTCATCAATTTACTTAGGCAGAAAAGGTGCCCAAGTTTTGAACAATGCTTTAGATAGGTGACTAAAATGCAAATAAGAACGGATATGCTGCACGCACTGTAGTTGCGATCTTGCGTATTGGCTGAAAATTTTTTTAGATAAATTCAAATTATCAATTTTTTACAATGATGAAGTCTATTCATCTTACCCAGTACGACAAGTGCCCGTCCAGATATATTAGTATTTTCCATGTGGAGAGTAGTCAGGAAGCATCCCATTCTGAGAGATCTGCCCAGGAGAGGTATCACTCGCTCATTACAGTCACAATTACGCATGTCTAGGAAGGTCAGGCCAGGTGTCTACAAAAACAAAGTATGTTGTTATCATGAATTCCTTTAAAATCCTTGAGCTTGTGGTATCACTTAGTTTTTCTTTTGCTCAAGTTATCATAGTTATATTGTACATTGTATATACAATGTACTAAAAACAGAGTATGGCAAACAGCAGAACGTGCACCCTTGGATACTATCTATAGCTGTAACCTTGATCTTAAACCTCTGATCATGACAATCAAAAGGTATTTTCCTCTTATCATGGTGATCCTTTGTTTACATTTATTTATATTTACATTACTAGTAGTTTCCCCACATTAAACGCCCATTAGGCAACTAGAATTATATTCCAATAACTTGGGTTGCTATTGTGACCTCGCGTTCAAATTTTGCATGTAGGGAGAATTTACCAACATTAGAATAAATTTGACGCTGTTACAGGCAAAATGAGCAAAGTGCATGCGAATGAAAATGACTGATTATTAGAATAAATGTAAATATTAGTAATGACTGTCTTACTTTTGGTGTTCATGGGTGTATAATTCTGGTTGGACACGTGCAAATTTTCCGAGAATCGCTTCATGATTCCAGAATTTGCACATGACCAACCAGAATAATACACCCGTGAACACCAAAAGTAAGACAGTCATTTCTTAATTGACATTCATACATACATGCATTTCAACAGACAGAAGCACTTATGATACCATGGCAACAAATATATCAAATAGAAGTTTCGACAACTCTAAAAAGCACAAAATGGGTTAAAATAACAGCTCTAGATATACATACTTTTCTGATGAGGCGTGAACAGGCCTGCCATCCACGTCCTGAGATACTCTTATTGAAGGAGATGTTGACTTTACATGCAGACTCATAGTACTCTATCATGTCAAACAGAGCCACTGCCGTCTGATAAATAAACGTTCATGTAGAACTAAATCAGTACTGTGATAAACAATTCTAAATCAAACTTTAACATAGACCTAAATACTATGTAGATGTGGTAAGAATGAACATAATGAATTGATTTACAACAAAATTTAAAGATTAAGTATAATCTGATTTTTTTACCTAAAAAGGATGCACATTAAAACTGAAATAATTATGTTCTTATACGACATCCCGTTTAAGTACATGAATTTTTGCTCTTTTTTCAAAAAATCATTTTGGTTTGAAGTACATGCAAATCTGATGCCCTTAATTTGAATTCAATGACATATAGAAGTGTAAATGAATGTCAGATACGGTCATCCCTTCCATGTGTTTTTTTTTTAACAGGACAGTAACATTTCACCTTTCTTTTCAAAATTTAATGTTGAAAATTAGAATTTCATTCAACTACAAATGTATACAGATCATGTTTGACATTTTCTGTATAACATGTAGATGAAAAGCCATATAATACATAGTGAAACCTACACAAAGATAAAAATTTGATTAAAATCAATGATACGTACACTGAAATTATATACATGCAAAAAATGTTAAGAAATTCTTAGGTCTTTCGAAACTTAATTGTCTCCAAAAAGATATCAATTTAAGGATTCAATTACACCCACTATAACTAAGCTACAGTATTCAATCACGCCCACTATAACTAAGCTATAGGATTCAATCACGCCCACTATAACCATAAGAATAACTTTCAGGAAATTATATCATAGAATGTAAATGTCAAAAGGTGTGGCAAAAGTTGGCATACGGCAATCAGTCTAAATAAATTTAATATTTCATAAAGAATTTACCTCATCATCAAGGTGTGTTGCCTCTAAATCCACGCATCGGAACTGTACTAACTTGAAAATCTCTTCCAAACTCTCGCAGATTTTTGTGTCTAGTTTCTCTCCTTTCAAGCTGAGAATTTCATATCTTTCACCCGTGTTTTCAATGCCCTTCAAATAAATCACAAATTTTTATTTGCAAATTGAAAAATAACATGTTTAGTACTTCACTTTCATACTCTATCATTTATACTTGAAGAATTCTCATGACATCGTTTATTAAGCTAAAATATATACTAATATCTGGCAATGGTACATACACACATTCAGTACTTAAGGTTGGTCCCTACTCAAAGAATTAACAGATGAAATTTGTGTTTAAGGGTCTTTTCCTAAACACTATGGTCCAAATGAGAAATAAAACACGGACAGAGATATGTAATTTTTTTTTCATCAAAGATACAGTACATTATAGAAAGGTACCCTTGGACATTAAGATTGAGGAATATCAAATATCCAGCATATGCTTTTGAACCCTCCAAATTCAGTTATGATAATAATATGTTTATTTGTTTTGTTTTATTTTATGATAATTAACAAGTCATATAGGAGAAATGTTACACATAAAATAAAATTCAAACATAAATCTGAGCATGATAAGTCTCCAAACATAAGGGTACCCCCTTATAATTTCATGACATTTTTTACCAATAATATATACTAACCAACTTTTTGTAGAAAAAAACAGATGAATTTTTTTCTTTTTGCAATATTTCATATAATTATGTATGTAGATGAAGAAAAAAAAAACACATATAGGTACACAGTTTTATAAATGATCAAGATATGGCTCCAAACATAAGGGTACACCTTAATAATTTCATTGCAATTTCAACTAAGAATATATATAGTATATCCCACTTTTTTGCATAAAATACCGGATGGAAGTTCTTCATTTTGCATTATTTCATATTATAATGTATATAGATTGTGAAAAAATCACATACAGGTATACAGCTTTATAAATGATCAAGATCAAGTTAAGGGTGCCCCATTACAATTTCATCGCTTTTTCAACTAAGAATATACCAGTATACTTTATCTATCTTTTTGCATAAAATACCTGATGGAAGTTGTTCATATTGCATAATTTCATAAGATAATGTCCATAGATGAAGAAAAATCACATACAGGTATATATTGTTATAAATGATCAAGATATCGCTCCAAACATACTGCATAGAAGGAAAACCTATAACGGTTCGAGTAGGGACCCACCTTAAACAAATGACAATGGACAGCAATTTTTCCTTTTTATATTTTTTTGCTCTCTCAACAATCAAAGATAGGCCTTTACAGAAATCCCTTTAACAATCATATCAAATTTGTGTTGTATAGTACTCTTAAATTATTTTTCTCGTTTCTATTGTCCTATTGATTAAGTTTTGTCTTGACATATTTCACCACACTGAGCAATCAAATTATCTTTGAGACATACATTCTTCAAAACCATAATTTAGGCCAATAACTGTTCTTTTAAATCCAGACTATGGCAAAAACTTGGCGTAATCATTAATTCCCAGGAGTCTTGTGAGCAGACCTCTAGACCCACATAGAATCAAAACATTTCTTCAGCGAGAAAAGCTCGGCAAAGACAGATTGGACAAAAATAGTCATAAGACAGATAGGTCTTTGACAGAACTGCTGCAGACATGTAATAGAAGAATCGGTGATAAACGTTTAAAAGTTCATCCATTCATACAATATTACGGAGAATCCTTCATCAAATTACCGAGACAGAATCAATGTTGCCCATTCATGGAGACAGCATTCGTTGTGTATTGGTATACTGAACGTCAATCAATAACACACTTAAATGGCAACAGTGGCATCTTTATATTGAATTTCAATATTTCGTTTTTGGTCCCATCCTTGCTGCATACATATGACATTTTGTATGAAAAATGACTCAAACCTTACACAGGATAAAAGCTGTCTGTTACTACAGTGTATTTTATCCATAGCAATCATGTGAAATTTCTATATAAACTGACAAGTCAGCAAATACAAAATAACATCATAAAGAGATTTCCCTTCATTTTTCAAGCCAACATTCCTCCTAAAAGTTTTTAAAAATTCATTCTTTAATTCCTTTAATTACACAAATAGGAGCAGTGTATTAAAGTGCTTCTGAGTGTTTGTTCACGATAACCTTGACCTTAAAACAATGATCTTTTGAGCAATTCAAGTATGCTTGCCCCCATATTCCAAAAAAAAAAAAAAAATGTGGAAGACCATTTTCTTTGAGAAAACTGTTTGGTAATTGGGGCAGCATCTGAAATTCAAATACATGTACTGCCCAAATTACCAAACAGTTTGAGAAACTTTACATAGTAACTTAGACAAATCAAACACAGCAATAAATTTGGACTTGACCTTTGACCTTGAGATATAAACATTTTAACTTTGTGTTTTGGCTAATAAAGAGAAAACTATTGGGAATATTGACAAGTAACATAACATGACAATGAATGATGAAATGAACCCTGCATGCTAATAAATTTTTGCCTTGACCTTTGAACAAGTGACATTACTTTCCTTTTTTTTCTTAAAAAAACTCCACCATGGACATGTGGACACAACACAGACATTAAAGGCCATTTTTAACATATAGCTTAAACATGTAAGTGTATACATGTATATGTTGGCAGAGCCATGGTACTAGTGTGGTTCAGTCATGCTACCTTTCAGTCACTGGCCAGACACCCTAAGCACTTGACCACAGTACCAACTTGACTTTAACTTAGTGACATTGACTTTTAGGCTCAAACTGCTTTTAGGCTCAAACTGCTTTAAAAAACCATAAGTCCTTGGCTATTTCTTTTAAACCGTACATGACAAGACCTTTCATATGAAACCTTGACTTTTGACTTTGAAGTTTGGTATACTTTTCAAAAACCTTAAAATTGACTATGCATGTATCTCTAAATAGAATGGCTTTCATATTTGAATTTCACATGAAAATTTTTCATTTGAGAAATTGACCTTAAACTTGAACTTTGACCTACATTCCAAACAAATTGGCTACATTTCTAGAATCACAGAGATGGGCTTTGATATTTCACTTAAAGATTCCTTAGATAGATAAACAATACATCAACTAAAACTGACGCTTCATAATACGGCTAAATGGTCTTCAGCAGTCTATGGTTTACATGTATTTGTTTTTTATAACCATAACTTATCAAGTTGTAAGATTACATCTTTTTTCATTTCCACTGTTTATACATATAATAGCTATGATCCTGGAGAATCTAGGAGTGAAAATGCTGAAATACCAAAGCCTTACTGGTACATGTATAAATATTTGAAATTTTGAAAAGATAGTCCAAATTAGAATTAGTTCAAAGTCACTAAGTTAAAGTCTAGGTCTCATCATGGTAAATTCACAGATAAGGTATTTAAAAGCTTTTAACTCTCTTCCTTGATGCAAGTTTGCTAAAACTGAAGCATTTTTACTACCGTAGCACAAAGAACCAATCTATTGCAATTAGCCAATAAGTTCATACAACACAGAATATCTATGACTAGATTCAAGAGGAAAGTAATATTTTAAATGATCTAGTAAGCACATCATTACATGTATGTGTTAGAACTTTACATATATTATGCATCATCAGTAATGATAAAGACAGGGGGGTTCTTAAAAAGAACAAACATCTTTTAATGTTATAATCACCTGCAACTGCTGCAAAACCTTGGTGAGAGGTTTTGTCCCATGCTTCTCACAACCATGTTTGTATGCCTGAATAAGATCAACCGTTGTCCATTTTTTGGCTACAAGAGAAAAGCAAAATTATTACCCAATGGCAAATGAGCTTAAATTTAGTGGATTTGTATTAAAGTCATATATGGCGTTGACAAGCACACAATGATTCTAATAAATATTAAACAGTCTGTACTGGTATGAAGGTCAATTTTGTAAGCACTCATACATGTATACCGGTATGTACATATTTTAAGGTATTTTTAAAAGTTTTAGATAAAATTATCTCAATGAATATAAAATTGAGTTTTGTCAAAACAAAATAAATAAATAAAACTTAGTCAACGCAAAGCGTAGCATCCCCTTGCATGGTAGGAAAATCAATATGCCTTCTAGGCTGTATACAAGAAAAATAAATAAGGTTCATCCTCTAGACGTTACAAGCAATAAGAGTATGAAGTTTGGTTAAGATCCAATCAAAACTGCATCCTCTGGGCTATATACATAGATTTTGACCATTTCCAATCTCAGTATCTGTGACCTTGACCTTTAACCTTGAAAATCAATACATTGTAGGATTCTTCCTCTTGTCATAAGCAATCAGTGTATGAAGTTTGGTTAAAATATCCGATCAAAACTGCAACCTCTAGGCTGTATTAAAGGATTTTGACCATTTCCAATTTGTAATGTTGACCTTTGACCTATGACCTTGAAAATCCATAGGGTTCTACCTCTTGTCATAAGCAATAAGTGTATGAAGTTTGGTTAGGATCCAATAACCAGAAGTCTCTGATGAGACTGAAGCTCTACTAGCTGTTTTGTTAAATTCACTGAATTGACATCCATTTTCCAACCCTGGGGCTCACACTAAATATCAGATGCACATTATTTCTCTATCTATTACACTTTCTGAGAATTGATGTTCAAAAGGTAACATAGACTTATATATGAAAAAATAACCACACCCATTTCCAAGACCTTGGCAGTCAGGGGTTCAAACAAAATACAATGTATCAGATGCACAACTACACCAGGGATGATTACACAGTAATGCAAAAAGAATTATCTCTCTATCAATTACACTTTCTGAGAATTTGTGTTCACAAGAGTAAATAGAGTTATAATTTATATCAGTACAAAGGAGAAAATGAACCCACCCTTTTTAGTAGACCCTGGGAGTCAGAGGCTCAAACAAAATATCAGGTGCACAACTAAATGTACAATGTATAGACAATTGGCTAAACTACTGGTAAATGCAAAAAGAATTAGGTTTCTATCATTTATGGTTTCAGAGGAGTTGCGATCACAAAAAATTGTAAACAGACAGAGAGACGGACGGCCGGACAAAATGGTACATGTATCGCATAAGCTTGACTGGTCTTTGATCAGTAGAGCTAAAAATGGTGTTTTTACTTAACACGCTAAATCAACCCAATATTAAGGTTTGTTTGAGATGAAGAACAATTATGAAGATTATATTCAATGATAGATGATGGGTACATCTAAATTTTGTGCTAGTTTCAAGACAACATTTTGGTGAAGAGCCCAGGAAACATCACAAAAAACGCTTAAATTAAGCCAGGAACTGGCCCCTGACCAGTTGCAGAAACGTGTTGCGCATGCGCTTGGAAATTATTCACATCCAGCCGGCACAACCCGAGTGATATATCATCTTCAATGTGTTGAAGGCTGATCACTGAAGAAGTAGAAGTAGAGTAGACCAGTGTGCTTAACTGCTGCAAGACTTCACTATTCAATGATGTCAATGTAAAATAATCATGACTTCCTACGACATTTTTGAAGATGTGCATCCAATATGTTGATCATACACCATTAACGTGCATTCCTATATCAGATCTAATGAATTATTCAATGAAAATTGACCATTTTTCATGAACAAAGCATCTATTACCTTTCCTATGAGCTGACGGATCTGGAGGTTCCAAGTAACTCTTCACACAAGTATCCGAAGGGAAACTGACATTACGTTTTAATCGTTTCTTTTCACCTTCTAATGGAACGGTTAATGACACAACATCAACACTTTCCCCATTATCAGACGTGTCGTCAGTTTGTTTACATTCGCAGGAATTGTTCACTTCCTGCACTGCCTCATCAGCTTGCGGAATCAAGGGGGCCGATCCGTCTGCTGTTGGGTCAGTTGTTTCGGGGTTTGAGGACACAAGGTTTTCCCCCGGATTTTCACATGGTTCTGTCATTATGTTGTCAACATCATGTACTGACAAATGTCCTCAAATAAAGGGGTTTTAATACACATATTCTCATTTTCGTTTTCTTGTGACAGCACAACTTTCAAGCGCTAATGAGACAAGTCTGAGTCTTCGAAATGCTTAGATAATGAGATGCGAATTTTCTTGTGATCCCGAGTTTTGATTTGAAAAAAAAATGTTTTGGTAGATTGCCTGAAGGGAAAGATCATAAGATCGAATATTTTCGAGTAGGAGGAATTTTCCGCCCAATTATTTAGTTGATACAAATACTCCCTCAAGATTTATCAGTGAAATGAGCAGAAAAATATATAACTGGTGGCACTAATGTTTTTATTACAACAATCTAATTAAATTCAACTCTCTTTGTTTCGTAAGAAATAGAGGTGTATTGTACTTTATGTCTATGTAGTTTACGAAATAAAGAGAGCTGAATTTTAATTAGATTGCCATTACAAAAATAAAATTCAATTGTGGAATTGTGGTCCCCCGCTTTTGGGTGTTTGACGGAGACGTGCCGCTTATACAGACCCCCCTACCACCTATTCTGACGTTTTCATAATATATCTCATGTATTATCAAATTCTAAAATAAACTCTAGTCTAAGAAAAGGTAAAAAGATCCAAACTTTTATTACCAAAGGAAAGGTCTTGTGAAAAGGAATGCACATGTGAAATATGAAAATCCTTTCATTTACCATCCAAACGTTATGGTCGAGGTTGAAGTTTTCAAATGCGGTCAACCTCCAAGGGCGAGGTCACAAGGTCAGAATGTTGTTACCAACGGAAAGGTCTTGTCACAAGGAATACAGGTGTGAAATGTGAAAGCCTAATCCCCAATGGTCATGCTTTTGAAAAGTAGGTCAAACCACAAGGTCAAGGTCACAAGGACAAAATTTGTGGTGCCCATGGAAAGATTTTGTCAGGATGAATACAAATGTGAAATACGAAAGCCCTATCACTTTCCATTCAAAAGCTATATATGGTCAAGGTGAAAGTTTTTTAAAAGTAGGTCAAACTCCATGGTCAGGGTCATAAGGTCACACATTTTGGTATCCATGAAAATGTCTTGTCGACATGGATGAATACACATGTGAAATATGAAAGCCCTATCTCTTTCCATTCAAAAGTTACGGTCAATTAAGGTAGATGTTTTTGAAAAGTAAGTCAAACTCCAAGGGTTAAGATGACAAGGTTAAAACTTTTGGTACCCGCGGAAAGGTCTTGTCACGAGGAATACCCCCGCCAGGTATGAAAACACACAAATGATCAATATGAAGGAATTGCAGTTTTTAAGATGCGAGCGAGTAAAATAATACATTTCTGATGTATTCCATTACTCAAAAATGGTATCCCCATAGGAATCTGGTGACTAGGAATTAAGCCTGGTACATAGCAGTACGGAAAATATTTTCGAACATCCCCCCTCCTTGACTTTCAGTGCCATATGTATATAGGACAACAAATTTGCTCCCAACAATATTTTTTCAAACACTAGAATTATCATTTCTTCATACTTTGCACAACCTTAGACTTCTAGAGGCTATAAGATTTGCAGAAATCAGAACTGACCCCAAAAAATCTTGAGCCAGAAACTTTGTGCGGGCGAGCATTTTATTTTCATAATGTTATTTTTTGTTAAATTTTGAAAAATATGGTGCGGGAAGTCCAAAGAAATTAATTAATATGGTATGGCCTTATGTACAATCAAAAAGCCAAAAAACTAAAATTGAATATATTTATTCTAAAAAGTAGCATCACAGATCCCCTATAATAAATCAATATCCATCATCTTTAATTTCAGCTTCTCGTTGTTGCTTATTTTGCTTTGTTTTGGGGTACCACTCGGTCCACTGTCGTCTTCGTTCTGGGTGTTTTCATGTCTCTGTTGCCTCAAAATATCATGTTCCCACGGGGCATATGTCGTCTGCATCGTGTCTATGTGCACATGCAATGGCTGCAGACGAGGAGCCGTTCTTTTTGGAGTGCCCATGGACAACGTGTAACCTTCTTCTTTTTCACTTTCAGATTTTACCATTCCTATATGACGTAAATCATTCATGACCTTTTCTGGATCAGACCGTTTATTAATAATTCCTTGTCTTCCCAGCTGGTGTAAGATGTCTGTCTGTTTAGACTGTTTGTCCAAAACAGGATTTAATACAGGAAGGTCGGAATTTCTCTTCTTCAGAATTTCAGCATTATCAAACATGAATTTCTCGTTTGGTTTGACATGACGCTTACTGGATGACTGAGTGTTCGCATGGTCATCTTGAGACGAGAGAACGATAGGGTTCTCTAATACATCTTTTGAAACCTTTGACGTATTTTCAAATTCTGTCACTCTGTCATCGTTCCTAAAGTTATCCTCACGGAAAGAATGCACTTTCACGTCCTCATCCGTTGACCTCTTCAGTCTCTTCGGTGCCTTGACATAACCGTCGACGAGTGCTTGTTCTCTCGTGTAAATCCGTAGCATTTTCTCGGCATCGGAGACCGGCGGGTTTCGTTTCAGTTCCTCAAATCTTTTGATTTTCATCGATTCCTTATTTTGCACCTCTGTTTTCGCACACTCTTCGGTGACGTCCATTCGTTCATTTTGTGAGTTGTTTTCCGCTCCTGATGTCACACTCCTTACAACAATGACATGTTCGCTGGACCGAGATCTTGTGGGAACCCTGTCTAAACTACTGGAACCAGCTCCCATTACGAAAATACCAAAGTTTCATCAAGCAACCATATTTATTCACCCCGTTTCTTCACGTCGATCTGTGACGTCACAGTGGACAGTAGTTTCGAAGACGGCGCCACACAATCAATAAACACAAGGCGCTTTTTATTCAAGAAGTGTTGTTTTGAAATGGGTCTTGGGATATCCAAGAGAAAGCAAAACAGAAAGAGCAAGAACGGAATATCTGTATTAGAAGAACATAAAGACGATGAACCATCTGGCCGTGGGACAAGAACGTCCAAAATCCCAAGAGCAATAAGGTATAATTACAATAACAATCTCAATGTCTTGAACTACATGTATGAACCAACACAAAGTTCAGACGATTAATATATTCATTTTGATGACAATGAGAAGAAATGTTAAGATTCTAAAGGGGGGGGGGAAATAAAAAGAAATGTATTAGAAGAATTTCTGCTGCTGAAGATACCATATATAGTCATAGAGATCCATAGAGTTTTGACAGTCTTATTTATATATACACGTTTGATGAAATGCTCTGACATATTCTTCATAAATGGTGTACATAGAACGGACGTCTGGTTGACAGATGTTTTTTTTTAACCAAAATGCCGACGGTATAGAAGCAATAAAGATCCTTTTCCACGCGGGGATAAAAATGTTGAAGGTCCGGGATCGAACCCATAACCTTTGTAATTGCCAGAGACGTGTTTTTGGATATGTGGCTATTTCTTAATGACTTAACTTACCAGTTTCGATACCCAAAACATCACACTCAATGTAACACAAAACTATTTTTGGAACATTTTCATTAAAATTTTGCTGACGATAGACAGTTAAAAAATGCCCTTGTAAGGTAAGTATTTCGATATGTTTTGAAAATTTTTGTATACTTAGTGAGAATATTTAGTAATCATATTTGTGGAGCAACAGAAAATGATTTTTTAAAGACATTAAGGCCACACCAAGTATTTTCATTGTTAAGCGTCAACGACTGGGTTACCCCGTAGGTTTAAGGGTATTGCTTGCAAAATCAAACAGTCCACAGTATGATAATGACGGTTTCGTGGTGTCCTACTTTGACGCCGAAGTAGGTCACTAAATCTTCAAACGTAAAAAAATACAAAGAAAACGTTACAAAATGGTTCTCGGCATGATAAATTCGTTATAGGGTTCGTTCCTGTCAACAAATTTACACACCTACTTTGAGTAGGAAGTATGACAGGAACAAACCCTATAACTAATAAAATAAAGCACACACGAGACAAATTGCACTTCAATTTAACCGAAGTCTCAAATCTTTAATTTGGATAATACCAATAAAACTAAAAAAAACTTTTTTTAATTATAGGCACGTTGTAAACTCGACAAGGAAGGAATCTCCGTATCCTAGACTCTCGGAATTTCCATATACCAAACCGAAACTTGTGTTACCACGCAACAGACCACTTAAACCTACAAAAGAGCCAGGTTATATCAAGTTTTCATACAACTGTTTTGAAAACTCATACAGCCAAGTTCATAGATACAGAAATGATACAGGTCTTTGCACATTTTGTGGCAGCGGATTTCCTAAACTTGAGTGTGATCTGACCAATCAGCTTGCGCGGATGGAACAAGGCCCGTCGGGAAGACAGGCCGCTACCAGAAGACAGGAAGAAATGGTGCAGATCAGAGATGGGATGAGGATGTGTAATAAAGCTCTACATCTTAGACAAGCATTCAATCAAAATAAATTCAACGACACCTGAATAAAACCAGTTTAAAACACGTATTATTTATTAATTTCATACATACATGTATATTTTTTGATAAACACACATATTTTCTGCAAAGAGTTATAGAGAAGACTTGTTTATAAGTCCTTGTATGCATGAAGGACGATATTCAAAGTAAGAGGAAAACACACGAGGCGTGTTATTTGATTGACCTAACCATAAAGAACACTATCACTCATAGACTGTTCCTTTACTTATGGCCAAGGTCAAGGTCTTTTACAAGATATTAATTATTAATGATAAAATTTAAAGTTGTGACCAGAAAGATGTTTCCAGAAAGATAATACTTATAATCTATACTAGTCGTATCAACGACGATCGAGTTCTCACCAAGACCTTTGAAATGTTAAATCACCAGGACCAAAAATATGAATGCGTCTGTCGAAATCTCAAACCAACTTTTGATGGACAAAAACGTCAACAAACTTTACCATTGTTCTCAAATCGTATAATGGTTGGCTTTATATTCAGTTGCTTGATGCTCATTTTCGGCTTCAGTGAAAGAGAACTCGTCTTTTTACGTTTAAAACGCAGTACAGTGCATTCATAACTTCTACCAATGAATTCAGTTGAAATAATATATAAATATTAAGGAAACATCCTGTAAACAATTTAAAACAAAATCACGGAGGCACACTGCAAAACATTGCTGTATGAATATTCTTTCCTTAAAGGAGAATTAGCAAATTGTTCTGTACATTGTGGTAAGAAATTTTGTTATGACTTCCTTAGTTTAAGGAAACTATACCTAGACAGGCATAAAAGGCAAGTTGTGGTGCAAACGTATATCAAACCTGATTAGACTCGATAATATGCAGAATTAGTTATACAAGCATCCGAGATTGAGCGTATTTTGCATTTCTAAGCTTTGTTTTCAACTTCAGAGCTTTAGTTTCATCCACATATGATAAGTAAGCATTCATCTTAACTTGCTGTTTTAACTTGCAACCATATAAATTCATCTCCTCCTACTTTCTACACCAGTCATGGAATATAGTAGTCAAATACATCGAGATGACGCCCTACATGTGCAGTTTTGGACGTTCTCACCTGTGTATCGGAATGCAATCCATGCTCGAAGCATCCAAATATATGGTTCCCAAGGGCAATGTGACTGTGGTCACTGAAAGGGATTTCAAACCTGTGTCATGTTGTTATTAAAAGATAAGCAGTCTGGTACTTTAACTGTAAAAGATAAGCAGTCTGGTACTTTAACTGTCGAGTCCCTTGCTACAGTTATACAAGTGCGGTGTTATTTATTTACGTTCTCACCTGTGTATCGGAATGCAATCCATGCTCGAAGCATCCAAATATATGGTTCCCAAGGGCAATGTGACTGTGGTCACTGAAAGGGATTTCAAACCTGTGTCATGTTGTTATTAAAAGATAAGCAGTCTGGTACTTTAACTGTCGAGTCCCTTGCTACAGTTATACAAGTGCGGTGTTATTTATGCATTTCTTATTTATCAAGTAATCCATGCATTGGAATATGGATAGATGTTAACTTCACTACCCATCAGTGTCTTTAAGCAGTGAATTAAACCAAGTACATCTTGAAAATGAATCCTACTTCCATGTATAATGCATGGCTCTATCTCTATAGGCAAAGATGAGCCAATTTGATGCAAATTTGGTCATTGAGGCATTAGTCAGTCAAATTACAATAAGTTACGCTAAGTCTCTTCACCAAATGTGCTTGAGCTTATAGCATAAGCTTAATTAAATTTTGACTAACAAAGAAAAATTCAAACAAATCTTTGACCTCATCCTATTTTCATATCTTGTATCAATGGTCATCCTTATGCTAAGTTTCATTTGGTTATTTTTAAAATGTTGTCTGTCCTGTAAAATGATATCCAGGATAAGCCAGGGAAATTTAGTGAACCAAGCACCCTCTTACAGAGATAAGTCATCTATTACACTAAAAATCACACTACGTATACTGTATCGGAATGACAGATGGTCAGTTACAGGCGATGAAAGAAATAATAAAAATGCAATCTGAACAAAATATCAAATTATCAGCAAAACTGTTTAATATCTCTTCTTGAGAAGTACATGTAACAAATGTTTAATAGTGAAACTGACAAATGAGTGATTAAAGTAAAATGATACAAAGACATGATTTATAAAGGGAAATCTGAAAGGAATCTACATTGTTTTAACAAACAAATATTACTGAATAAATTGCTCCATACACAACTTTGTCTTTTTCAGGCCATACCTATGTTCTGAGAACAAGTAACCATAGTAAATAATAAGAATTAACAATCTTTTTCTAGTAATTTTTTTTTAAAGAAGAGCTGATTAAAATGTCAATTACTAACGCTACTTCAAAGAATATTGTATACACTACCAGAACAACGACAAAAGAAAAATGTATAAAGATGACAAAGATGATGCTTCTTGAAATGAATTCACCGAGTACACAATGTAAAATCATTAGGAATCTAGTTCCTATCAACAAAATCCAAAATGACTCCAACAATTAACAAATGATTAAACTGGCTACAGTTAAGAAATACATGAAAAATATCATAACATGATTACATGATTTATGACCAATCTTGTAGAACTGACAAAAATAAAGTGGATAAACAGACCAAAATCTGAACTGTTGGGCATAAAAAACATGGCGGAAAACATGATTAAAACAACTGTCATAGCATTGACTTCTTCACCAAAATGGATGATATTGCTGCTATGTCTGACTTTATAATAGCATTTGCACCTCAGGTCTTTCCAAATTTTTCCCCTTTATCCTATTGCCATCATGAGAATCATTACACTTGATTTCTCTCGGCTAAAAACAAAGCAACACGGATTATTTACATTGTCTTCATAGATTTAACACCATGGTGTTGTTCACATACATGTACATGTAATACACACATGCTACGTAGCACTGCGTTATGCCGCTCTCTCGCACCTATCTCGCTGATCGACATGCGTGGATGTATTGTCTTTGCTTGCTCTTTGGCTCAACCAAAATCAAACGGACTCAGCTATTCCGAGTTCAGCTGTACAATGCTTCCTCCCTCAACTGGTGAGGACGAGTCTCCAAGTGTAAAAGTAGCAACTGGGGGGTCTGCCATGTCATGTTACATAACTCACATAGGATTGGCTCTCTCTTGTAAGGGCTGAAAATATATGTAATTTGGTAAAGAATGACCAACATTTTGTGATAGTTGCAATGGGAAAGACTTGGAACTACACATAACATTGTAGAACTTTAAGTTTTAACTAACTGGATTTTTTCTCTCTCCTGGAATTGTACTGACATCTCAGCAATTGCTAAAACATTCTTAAAAGTATGAAGAACAGCAAAAACCATTCTTTCATTTGGTAAAAAAGCATAGTCAATTCTCAAGCTTTCTGTCTCCCTCTGAAATCAAAACCTTAAAAATAGATGCCAGAGTCACCTAATGCTCGACTGCATAGCATGTCTTTAATGACAGCTAATTTCTTAAGCTCACCTTTTCCCCCAATTGACATATTTACATATACACAATTGTATACTCATGTAGCACCTATACTTTGCTCAATATTGGCTTCTATAAGCAAAACCATCGAAACTGAAAAAGTAGGTCAAGGTCATTTTATGAAAGCTTGATTAAAGATACATCCAATTAGTAAGTTTGGAACATGTAGCACTTATACTTTGCTCAATATTGGCTATTAAAGGCAAAATCACTCAAGCGGTAAGAGTAGGTCACATCCAATTAGTAAGTTTGGAACATGTAGCACTTATACTTTGCTCAATATTGGCTATTAAAGGCAAAATCACTCAAGCGGTAAGAGTAGGTCAAGGTCATTTTATGAAAGTTTGATCAAAGATACATCTAACATGTAAGTTTGGAATATGTAGCACTTATACTTTGCTCAATATTGGCTTTTAAAGACAAAATCGTTCAAGCGGTAAGAGTAGGTCAAGGTCATTTTATGAAAGTTTGATCAAAGATACATCTAACATGTAAGTTTGGAATATGTAGCACTTATACTTTGCTCAATATTGGCTTTTAAAGGCAAAATCACTCAAGCGGTAAAAGTAGGTCAAGGTCATTTTATGAATGTTTGATCAAAGATACATCTAACATGTAAGTTTGGAATATGAAGCACTTATACTTTGCTCAATATTGGCTTTTAAAGGCAAAATCGCTCAAGCGGTAAGAGTAGGTCAAGGTCATTTTATGAAAGTTTGATCAAATGTACATCTAACATGTAAGTTTGGAATATGTAGCACTTATACTTTGCTCAATATTGGCTTTTAAAGGCAAAATCACTCAAGCGGTAAAAGTAGGTCAAGGTCATTTTATGAATGTTTGATCAAAGATACAATGTACATCCAACATTAAGGCTGAGTATTGCGAATCAAATTTGTATTGCGATATATTGCGATATTAGGAAAAATATTGCGATATATTGCAATATTTCATAACATTGAGATTCCTTATGATTTTCATTTTCCGACCTCAATTTTGCTTTCGAAATTTTATTTTAAAAATCTAGAAATGTTTGATGGACATGACGTGCAGACAAATTTGACAGTCCTTCTATAACATTCGAAGTCAATCGTACATGCATAAGTATCCGGTCAAAAGATTTTGCTTTTCTCCTTGACATGTGCAGTGTGTTGACATACGCATTTTAAAGGTCTATAGTATTAGGCTGTGCAGCCAAGTACTGAAGCTTCTTGGCTAGTCAGAAAATTGTAGATTTTATCACCAATGTTATCGTACGAAATTTAAAAATAAAAGGTGGAATGTGCACGATGTAATTCACGAATGCATATCATAATGACAATTAGCAAGATGGAAGAGAATTATCTGTCCAAAATTAACACATTGATAAACAAAGCGATAGATGCCTATACACCCCCCCCCTCCCCCGTTGACACCTTTGGCAATTGGAATTACCCTATTGTTTTATTTTGAGTAGGAATTAGCGTTCTCTTATATGATTTTCCAGGAAACAACTTAAAAATATGGAGATGAAAAAATATCGTCAAAAACCGATTTTTGAAAAGGAATACCGTGGTACGTTCCGGTACCGCGATAAAACCGCTCAGCCCTATCCAACATATAAGTTTGGAATATGTAGCACTTATACTTTGCTCAATATTGGCTATTAAAGGCAAAATATTGCTATCTTAACATTTACCTTACATGTATTTCTCAACATTTGCCTCATCATTTGAAATAATTTAAAAATTCCCAACCCCAGGGGCTACATCCCCATCTGGTTAATATTAAACAAAGTATAATTAAACATTAACAACAAAAAGAACCAATAGAATATAAATATAGGATTAAAGGTAATTGTGTGATCTTAACATTTACCTTATCATCTAGTTCGGATGACGCCGACGCCAGGGGTATTGCAATAGCACTTTTGCACTGTAGTGCAGTCAAGATAAAATTAGCAGCGCCTATGCAAAAAGACTTACTTTTTGGCTACCTCCTTGAGGTAATCACAGTGTTTCCTCATTCTGAGTATCTCCTGCATCCGTAGTTTCTCCTCGTCCGTTGTGAGGTCCCCTGCCTCGGCTATCTCCTCCTCCGTTACTAGGGCGACTCCGTTATGGAGATTAAGGAGCATCGGACAATCGGCGTCTGTCCCCTCTAAGTGATGATACAATATGTCCTCTGGATTTATCTGAAATGGAGGAATATAAATGAGAACATTTGAATGAATGTCTTGGGGTTTTTTTTATTGATGAGTGATATGTATGATTATTGCCTGTTTTTTTAAATTGAAAATTCGTAAGTTAAGAAACTGTAGTGGTCCTAAGACTGAAGTTCGAATCATAGTTTAGGATTAGTATCTATACAAAAACTTTTAAAAATTTACAACAATGTAGTCCACAATATTGTAAAATGGCATAATGAAAGTTTAAGAATATTTCTTTTCACGACAAAGTAATCTCTATACATTGCCAAAATATTGCAGCCGACATGAGAAGATGACTAAACCCTATTTCATAAAATTTTAGCTGCCTGGGTTTATCACCTGTAAAAGATATAACTACAGCCCAGTTCACATTTTTGTAAGATCAGCATTTATAATACCTACATAAAGCAGGATGTAATTCAAATCATCAGCATTAATAACAAAGCTTACTTGGTTCCATTTGTAGAAGTGCGAGGTGGAGTTAGAATCACTTTCAATAGGAGCCCTCCTCTTCTGAATGAGACTGAAAAATGAACATATGGTGCAATTTCAAAATTTTCTATGTAGTCATTAATTGAAAGTATTGTTCATCTTTTTACGATCAAGAGCTCTAAGATCTAAATAAATTTAATTTAAAAAGAGTCAACAGATAAAGCCTGTGTTTGTGAAACACGAATGCCCCCGGTGGCATCTTTGTTAGTATGAACACTATTTTCTGTTAAGTACATGTATGTGAGGTCACTGGGTTCAAAGGTCAAGGTCACGAGGTCAAAAATGTTGGTATCAATGGATATGTCTTGTCACAAGGAATGCACATATGAAATATGAAAGCCCTATCACTTACCATTCAAAAGTTATGCCCAATGTTAAAGTTTTTGAAAAGTAGGTCAAAGGTCAAGGTCACGAGGTCAAAAATTTAGGTATCAATGGAAAGGTCTTGTCGCAAGGAATACACATGTGAAATATGAAAGCCCTATCACTTCCCATTCAAAAGTTATGCCCAATGTTAAAGTTTTTGAAAAGTAGGTCAAAGGTCAAGGTCACGAGGTCAAAAATTTAGGTATCAATGGAAAGGTCTTGTCACAAGGAATACACATGTGAAATATGAAAGCCCTATCACTTCCCATTCAAAAGTTATGCCCAATGTTAAAGTTTTTGAAAAGTAGGTCAAAGGTCAAGGTCAAGGTCACGAGGTCAAAAATTTTGGTATCAATGGAAAGGTCTTGTCACAAGGAATACACATGTGAAATATGAAAGCCCTATCACTTCCCATTCAAAAGTTCTGCCCAATATTAAAGTTTTTGAAAAGTAGGTCAAAGGTCAAGGTCAAGGTCACGAGGTCAAAAATGTTGGTATCAATGGAAAGGTCTTGTCACAAGGAATACACATGTGAAATATGAAAGCCCTATCACTTCCCATTCAAAAGTTATGCCCAATGTTAAAGTTTTTGAAAAGTAGGTCAAAGGTCAAGGTCAAGGTCACGAGGTCAAAAATTTAGGTATCAATGGAAAGGTCTTGTCACAAGGAATACACATGTGAAATATGAAAGCCCTATCACTTCCCATTCAAAAGTTATGCCCAATGTTAAAGTTTTTGAAAAGTAGGTCAAAGGTCAAGGTCAAGGTCACGAGGTCAAAAATTTTGGTATCAATGGAAAGGTCTTGTCACAAGGAATACACATGTGAAATATGAAAGCCCTATCACTTCCCATTCAAAAGTTATGCCCAATGTTAAAGTTTTTGAAAAGTAGGTCAAAGGTCAAGGTCACGAGGTCAAAAATTTTGGTATCAATGGAAAGGTCTTGTCACAAGGAATACACATGTGAAATATGAAAGCCCTATCACTTCCCATTCAAAAGTTATGTCCAATGTTAAAGTTTTTCGGACAAACAGACAGACAAACAGATAAACAGACAAACAGACGGACAGGCCAAAAACTATATGCCCCCGAATCTTTGATTCCGGGGGCATAAAAAAGTGTAACAGTTTATGAATTGCCCTCAGTAGGATTCCTAAAAGAACAAGGTGCGATAACCCCTTAAGGCATGTCATTTCTGAATGAAGGAATTTCAACGATTTTGTGATAACCACATGAAAATATAGTATTCATGTCACTTAATCCTTTTATGAAGGAAAACTAATAGGTCCGTTATGAAAATCAAGATTTATGCTTATTTGAAAACTGGGTAAAAATGTCGGAAATTTGTTGCTAAAAATAGCACATTTGTAAAGAAGATACGAAAAGTGTTGAAATGCACTCATTTGATTTTTATTTTACTTTTCTTAGATATTATACAATAAAACAGGTTAGAATCTTTGTATAAAAGTAGAATTTGATAAAGTGCTACCTTACGTACCATCTTCACTGATAATTTAAAATTTTCTAGATTTTACACAAAATTAATGAAAATCATCCAAGTGAAGGTCAAAATTTCAGAGATACCGAATTTCAACAATTTTTCCAAACACACAGTAACACGTGCTCCTAGGGAAGACTTTTCAAAATATTGAAGAAAAAGTTTATGTCCGTGTTCAAATAAGAGAGAACAGACGCTCACAAATAGTGTCATTTTGTGATTATTTCTTGGAAAATTGTCAGAGCTGAAAATTTGCCTTATTTTGGGTAGAATTTAAACAATTTATAATTTTTCGGTATTCAAATGCCATACCTCATAAAAAAAGCTTAAATCAATAATATTCCATACGTAAAACAAAATTCATGGGTAATCACTAACTTAAAAATCATCCGAACAGTTAAAAAAGTACCTCCACATCAATTTTTACAGAAATTACCGCGAAGCATTTTCTTACGCATACTTCATTCATTTTAGATCAATTTTTCAAACTTGGCCGCTTTAATGTGTCTAAGGAATTAAAGTCTTTAAAAGAGTGAGAAATGATACATTGGCCATAATAACTTGAAATATCTATAAAAGTCAAGCTCAATGAGTGCTAAAACAGGAGATGCGCAAGAATAGTCCAAAATCGTAACCAATGACGCACCTTAAATTGGCCCTATAATTTCCATGTAAATTGCTTTTATTTAACGAATAATGAAATATCACTTATTGTGATGCACAATATGAGAGGAAATACTATTTCAATATTTTGAGTCCTCGTAATGTCATGCGCGTGCTGTATGACGTCATATTATGACGTCACCTGTCCTGAATAATGGCAAACAGTGGAAAATCATCGTATTTTACTTACAAATCTTTAAAATTTGAGTGCGCACCAGGCTTGGCACACAAAACTTTTAATGCATCAGACATCTATCAATTTTTATAAGTAAGAATTAAATGGGCACCGTGTGAAGACTTCTTAAATTCATAATTTTGTATCATGATTTTTGCCCGTTTATTGATATTTTCAATGAGTTTACCGTTTTTAGACATTATGAACCTCTTAGTATACAGTGTAGGGCTTTGAAATCAAACCAATCCGTTCTCATTTCGATTCACCATACGTTTGATTTTATGTAAACTATAAAATGATGAATATCTGAACGTCTTTAAAAATAGGACCAAAATTGCCGGGTACCGTACCTGCTCCTTTGCTTTGTGGACACAGAAGAAATCTCATATTATATTATATATATGACAGAAATCTGTGATGAAACATTTCTTTAATCCATACAATGATTAATCTTTTCATATCAAAGCAAACCAATATTTTCTATGTATCAGTTCAGTGATAGATAATGACTTACTCCATGATTTTGCGTCGTGAATTTTCCTGTAGTTTGAACAGAGCATCTGAGCTCCACTTACACACAGTCTCCTCACTACCTACAGCAATGTTTACTGCCATCCTCACACCAGTTAATCTGAAATATAGATACTGATTTAAACGCTGACCACAGCAATCATCAAATAATTTCCTAAATACGAATATACTTAACTCTTGCAGTATATTTCATTTACAAACCTGACATAGAATATGATATTAAAGATCCATTCCAAATGATCTACATATTTGTTAATTCATGATTTGAACCAAACAAAGTGTAAACCTAGAATTAAAGTTCATAAATAAGCACTAATGAATTTTGATCAGAATCCATCCACATACTGTAGGAGAATAGATTATGTTCAAATATAGTAAAAAGCATTGTAGAACTCGTGGATTGAAACATAGAATATAACCACAAGGTACTTAACCACGACTTATCCTTGTATATTCTAAAAGTTTTTTGTAAGTTGATCCTACAAACCTTTGAGATATCTTCCATGTCTAATTCAGCATCAAACTCTATCTCTATATCATGGTCCGGCATCACTGGTTGATTAGTCATCTTGTCCACACCTAGACCACATATGGCACCGGTGTATTGCTTCTTCTTGGAGTCAGTCCTGTAATTCATTGTATACACTCACTTTACTTAATACTCTCTTCAACTTTGTTGTGCCTCTAACTGGTTCACTTGTGGTGAATGTATCAAAATACAATGTATATACATGTACATGATGATTCTAAAACTTCTGCTTTGTTTCAGCAATTCAAAGTCTATTTGCAATTAAGGGTTGGTAATCTACTGTCCAAGAACGTTCTGTGCGTTTTTTCAAACATATGTAATCATAATCATGCATACAGAATATTGTCCTCTTTCCTTTTACATGAGTGAGAGCATTGTAGTAAATTTGTAAAAAATGTTGTAAATTTAACTGCATGTAACTTAAATATTACAGCATCATAATAAAAGGGTACATCAAACAATGCTTAAAGAGGCCATCTGATTATAATATATTTGCAAGTTTGACACATACAGGACATTTGGCAATCACATAATTAGATGTACATGTATAATATACTGTGAATGTTTGGATAAGTAAATGAAGTATACGTACCTGAATTCTGCCATGGGAGCAAACAACAGTGCCACAAGGGCAGGTAATCCAGGAATAAGTGGTAGAATGGTTGTGTCCCTTGCTATCATAGCTGAAGCACTTGGGTTCAGACCCACATACCCAGCACACATCATTCTGGAGTGAGGTGATTCTGGCTCGTCATCAATGGCTACAGAGTTCACACTGTCGGGGTCAATCTTTGCCGCCCTGAAAAAAAAAATGCATTCATTTAAAATTTCAAATGCGGATTGGTATTCCTTAATTTTGATATGCAGAGTTAATTCCCATTTGGGATGGTATCTGACATTTACTAATTGTGATGTCATCAAATTCTATGGACACAGTCCCGTAACTCTGGGAAACGACGGTACAAAATCGTCCTTACCATACCATTTTCATGACGTGATAATGGTTTTACATCAGATACCGTCTCAAATGGAAAATAACTCTGTATTCAGCAGACTCAATAAATGCCCTATTATATCATGAAATTCCTTTCGAATTTGTATTTGAAGCATGTTTTCCTGAATTTTAAGTTTAATTCAGATACCATCCCAAATAGGAAGTAACTCTATAAATCATAAAGAACTAAAAGATAATAAGGTTAAAGTTTTGCTGACTGACGGACAGACGGATGGACAGACAGACAGACTGGACAGTTTTAATGTCCCCGCTGCTTTCGCGAAAGCGGGGGACAAAAAGGACAAATCAAACACCCTACCTCAGTCTCCCCACGTTAGTCATACTGTAGAAGGACAACTCGTAGGCATTGTGTGGGCCGTTCAATCTGACCTCAGAACCTGCTCTACGTTTAAGTCCACCAGATGAGGTCAAAGGTCGACTGCTTCCAAGGGCAACACTCAGCCAATCATTCTGCTCCTTTCTATTCTGACTAGGTAAGACTGGAGCTACGTTGGCTTCTAATTGTCTCTGCTCATTGCTTTGCTGTAAAAAAATACATGTACATGTATTAAGGTAGAATTGCTACGTGTATCTTCCTTTGTTCTTCCACTGGGTGCCATTAGATTCATGTATTTCACAAACTATAGTATCATTTCATAGTTGAGAACTATTACTTGCCCTGGGCTGGTAAGCAACAATAAATTGGCATCAATGATTGTGTAATGATGTCATTATGATGTTTAGAATGACATCATTGATACTCTTAGATAAAACAGTTGAGATGTTCTCCCTCTAGATAAAACTCTTTCATAGTTCCATCAAATGTGCAATGTCCCTATGAATGATTGCTCACTTTTGAAAATGTCCATGAGGACCATTCCATATCGAGTGATACTCATACGTTTATTATGGAACATACAGTAACATATCACTTATACTCTTACAAGTATCTTTAGAAAGGCAAGACATGAAAATATAGAAAATATATGATCTTTCTTAGACACAACCAAATATGAATAATCTGATATAACATTTACATGTACTTGTATGTATGTATTAGCACTTCAAAGCTGAAAGTCATCAATTCAAGGATTTATTCCTAATTTACCTTGGACAGAAAGCTTTCCTCTGCAGGGTCTGCTAATCCCTCATCTATCAGTACTTGATTGATAGACAACTGTCTACCGTTTGGAAAGGGCTCTATCAGCTCAAGGCGTAGTGCATTCCTCACGATGGAAAAGATCTATACAAAAATAATGCATACACATTGTATATTTACATTGTACCAGTATGATTGCTTATTTTGTTTTATTTTACCTCTACTGATTATTTCCTATGTAAAAAGAGACTCATTAAATTTAACTAAATCCCTGAAAATTGCCAGATAAGACTATTTCCATGCAAAGGGGTGCGTTAGTTGAGAAGACTATTTCCCTAGGGAGTTAGTTTCAAAATGAGGCGGAGCTTCTTTGGTGGTGTGTCAGTATCAGCCAATCGGTGCCATTGAAGGTTGATCGGATGACGCTATTAATATGCGAGCAGAGTAATCCGCCTCCTATCCGCTTAGCACATAAATTAATCCGCAATAAAATAAAACAATAAAAAATTTAACATGTATGATTATGATAAATGATGTTTCTGTTTATCTTATCATCAAAAATTAATATTTTCCATCAATCAGTCATTCAGTCGAGAAGGCAAGGCAAAATCATTAGAATTTCCATTGGAACCATGTGGACCTAAGAGTCTAAGAGATACGTTTGTTTCAGTATAATGTTTGTTTCGGTATACCTAAGAGATATGTTTGTTTCAGTTTAATGTTTGTTTCGGTATAATAAAACAGTTAAAGTATACCATTGAGGGAGTTAGCACGATTCTGGTTCCCCTCGACCAGACCTATTTCCTGAGGCGAAGCCGAGGGAAATAGGTCTGGTCTTGGGGAACCAGAATCGTGCTAACTCCCTCAATGGTATACTTTTACTGTATACTGTCACCTACGTCCTAACTCAAAAAATGAATAGAAATACATGTATATATGTACATGTATTACGTATCCCAGACAAAAATTACTGAAAGCAAAAACTTATCACATACATCTGCAAAAGAGTAAATCTGTGGAATATTTGCATAATGAATCTTAGTTTTTTGAATAAAAGTTCTTTATACAGAAATGCATTTATCTGTAAACCCCTATATTTACCTGTCCATAAAGGGTCTTTCCATTGACAATAGAGGCAAACTTGTTTGATGCAGCTTTAGTCCATTTGCCGTCAGGGCAACCCACTGCAGAGGGTCGGATACGGCACAAAAAACACTCTACTGCCTGTTAATAACATTTCATATCAATCATTCCTCATATGCTATCACTTGACATAGTTAAAAAACATAGGTAATCACAGATTACGAAGCTCACCTCGTGGCAGCAAAATTCAATTCAAACATATTTCTAAATACATGTATATTGGCTTTTAAAGGCAAAATCATTCAAGCGGAAAAAGTAGGTAAATTTCATTTTATGAAAGTTTGATCAAAGATACATCCAATATGCAAGTTTGGTACATGAAGCACTTGTACTTTGCTAAATATTGGCTTTTAAAGGCAAAATTACTCAACCGGAAAAAGTAGGTCAAGGTCATTTTATGAAAGAATGATCAAAGATACATCCAATATGTAAGTTTGGTACATGTAGCACTTATACTTTGCTCAATATTGGCTTTTAAAGGCAAAGTAGGTCAAGGCCATTTTATGAAAGTTTGATAAAAAATAAATCATATATGCAAGTTTGGTACATGTAGCACTTATACTTTGCTCAATATTGGCTTTTAAAGGCAAAATCACTCAAGCGGAAAAAGTAGGTCAAGGTCATTACATGAAAAGTTTGATCAATGATACATCCAATAAGCAAGCTTTGAACATGTAGCACTTATACTTTGCTCAATAATGGCTTTTAAAGGCAAAATCACTCAATCGGAAAAAGTAGGTCAAGGTCATTTTATGAAAGTTTGATCAAAGATACATCCAATATGCAAGTTTGGTACATGTGGCACTTATACTTTGCTCAATATTGGCTTTTAAAAGCAAAATCACTGAAGTGGAAAAAGTAGGTCAGATGCTGCATCCGATGCATGGATCCATCTCGGCATCCAAAGATGAATCACTTGTGCAAGTTTGGTTACTGTAGCATTATAACTTGGTCAGATACTGAGCTACCCCAAACTTCCTTACCAAGTCACTCAAGTGGAAAATGTAGGTCAGATGCTGCATCTGATGCATGGGTTCACCTCAGCATCCAAAGATGAATCACTTGTGCAAGTTTGGTTAATGTAGCATCAGTACTTTGTCAGATACTGAGCTACCCCAAACTTCTTAACCAAGTCACTCAAGCGGAAAATGTAGGTCAGATGCAGCATCCGATGCATGGGTTCACCTCAGCATCCAAAGATGAATCACTTGTGCAAGTTTGGTTACTGTAGCATCAGTACTTTGCCAAATACTGAGCTACCCCAAAATTCTTAACCGGACGCGGACGCGGACATGGACACGGACGCGGACGCGTGGGGGTATAGCATAAGCTCACTCAACTTCGTCGAGGTGAGCTAAAAATTCAAACAATCTTGTATATGATTTTGTTTTCATAGTACATACATGTAGTTTCTACTGATCATATTCAACAGAATTTCAATAATTTGAGCAATACAACAGTCTGTTGCATTTTCATGATCGATCGACAATCAACAATTACATGTAGCAATAATCAGTACACCATTACAATAAATTAGCTCATACATTTGAAAAGGAATGTGGGAAATAATTCAATCTAAAGAGTGTAGAAACAGTAGTCTTGAAAACAAGCTTTTTTTTCTCTTGGCTGAACTTTGTTATTTGATATACTATACCTGAAATGGGATTTCCAGCATATTTCCATGAAGTGTTCTCAGATCTAGTCTGTCCATGGTTTCTGTGTTACCAAAATCCACAAAGAAAACCTAAAATTACAGATGAAGTCCAAATGTACTTGCATATACTTCGCAAAAAGTCTGGAAATTTAATGTCAAAATTTTAGTACCTAATCCAACTCAATCCTAATATAAGATTTACTATTTCACATTGTATGTAAATTTTTACAACAGTAAAATGAAGAATATCATTCCAGGTACAAAATGTCTTGCAAATTTTGCCACTCCAATATGAAATTTTCATTATGTATCGGTCAGATTATATTAAACAAAATGTGTGGTTTTTTTTTTACAGTAAACATTCATTCTGCAGAATTCGCACGACTGAGAAAAATCTATAATTCCATGAGTTGCAAATCAGTATAAGCACTTCAGTTCAAAATAGAGATCATGTAACAGAAATGAAGTAATACATGTGTTACACTGCAAAGGGCAAACTTTGTAATGTGGACATTGCACATGTACATGTACATGCATTTTCAACTTTTCTTCACAGGAAGCATACTTATATGAACATGTACATTGTACTATATGATTCTGCAAGTTAGACATCTTCATGCTGAGTTCTATTTTTTGCTAAAAATCTTGTGAGTGAATTACACATTCGAGAGAGAGAAGCATTGATATGACACTGACTGTGACAGTTTCTTTCCACTGCCCGTTCCTCAGTGACTTTCTGTCTATAGACTCGATCCTGGCTCTGTAATATTCTGTCGTCTCATCAGTAAAAGGAGCAGCTACGAACATACCCGTGTAGATTTTATCGTAGAGGGGCTGCAATAGATTATGAAAATCTAATAATTTATTGTTTCAGAAATTTTAAAAAGTTTCTTTAGATGACAGAAATTTATGTACTGGTATACAGTTACAGTCATTCATGACTCAAGATCAAGTGCATGGTAAAAATACATTGGGATATCCCTTAATTGTGTCACTACAAATTGTTGTAAGTACATTTGCTAAACAAGCCATTTATCTAAATGTATAAATAGTGGTACTACCTGAAGCTGTCCCTGATTGAGCTGACCCTGGACGAGTTGTAGATCATAGTAGTTTTTCTCCTCATGATACTGTGCCCAAAAATGTCCACACTCCAAAACCTAAATATAGATGATAAACACGTAGTAATATACATCTTTCTTTATATCTGCTGACTTAGAGATACTTTCAAATGTAGAAATAAATTCAGTTCAATTGTTGTCAGAGAGAATGCCAATTTTTTTCCTTTTCTAATAAATGTCAATTTTTGTAACATACTGTACATACATGTATTCATTACATACATGTACATGAAATGAATAAGACACAGATTATTAATGTATGGTAGACATACACTGGTAACAGTAAGAACCACAGTGGTTTGTGAAGCTTCAGGGAGTGGTACCTTTAACTTGTTACTGACCTCTGCTGACATTTACAGATTATTCATGTATGGTAAACTTACACTGGTAACAGTAAGAACCACAGTGGTCTGTGAAGCTCCAGGGAGTGGTACCATTAACTTGTTACTGATCTCTGCTGACATTTACAGATTATTTATGTAAGGTAGACTTACACTGGTAATAATAAGAGCCACAGTGGTTTGTGAAGCTTCAGCATGTTCAGGGAGTGGTACCATTAACTTGTTACTGATCTCTGCTGACATTTACAGATTATTTATGTAAGAACCACGGTGTTCTGTGAAGCTTCAGAGAGTGGTACCATTAACTTGTTACTGATCTCTGCTGACATTTACAGATTATTTATGTAAGAACCACGGTGTTCTGTGAAGCTTCAGAGAGTGGTACCATTAACTTGTTACTGATCTCTGCTGACATTTACAGATTATTTATGTACAAACTACGGTGTTCTGTGAAGCTTCAGAGAGTGGTACCATTAACTTGTTACTGATCTCTGCTGACATTTACAGATTATTTATGTACGAACTACGGTGTTCTGTGAAGCTTCAGACAGTGGTACCATTAACTTGTTACTGATCTCTACTGACATTTACAGATTATTTATGTATGGTAGACTTACACTGGTAACAGTAAGAACCACTGTGGTTTGTGAAGCTTCAGGGAGTGGTACCATTAACTTGTTACTGATCTCTACTGACATTTACAGATTATTTGTATGGTAGACTTACACTGGTAACAGTAAGAACCACAGTGGTTTGTGAAGCTTCAGGGAGTGGTACCATTACCCTGTTACTGATCTCTGCTGACATTTACAGATTATTTATGTATGGTAGACTTACACTGGTAACAGTAAGAACCACAGTGGTTTGTGAAGCTTCAGGGAGTGGTACCATTTACTTGTTACTGATCTCCGCTGACATTTACAGATTATTTATGTATGGTAGACATACACTGGTAACAGTAAGAACCACAGTGGTTTGTGAAGCTTCAGGGAGTGGTACCATTAACATGTTACTGATCTCTGCAGACATTTACAGATTATTTATGTATAGTAGACTTACACTGGTAACAGTAAGAACCACAGTGGTTTGTGAAGCTTCAGAAAGTGGTACCATTAACTTGTTACTGATCTCTGCTGACATTTACAGATTATTTATGTATGGTAGACTTACACTGGTAACAGTAAGAACCACTGTGGTTTGTGAAGCTTCAGGGAGTGGTACCATTAACTTGTTACTGATCTCTGCAGATTTGTCCTCTATTGTGATCCTGAAAAACAAAACAAACTAAGTAAACCACATCTACTTATTTTCAATGATTGCTTACAGAACAACAAATTAGCTTAACACTGAAGCATACACACATTTATTTTGACATAAAAATGGAACAATTTTACATTATATCTGCTATTTTAACAAGTCATGCTGCCTTCCATATGAAAAATAACTGGATACCTTTATTTCATAAAGACAGACAAATAGTCCTTACCTGTTAGTCCTGAGCTGAGCTGGTTGTCCTGCTATTTGTTTGTGTAAGTTCTGTAACCTAACCTTGGATTCTTCAGTGGAAAACAGCTGGATAACCAAAGGTACTCTCAATAACCTGAAATTGTATGTGACTGATCAAAACTTGTTGAACTCTGAAGGTATACATGTAAATAAGTTCATAGAAACTCATCCTTAGGAAATTAATAACTTGCTTGATAAAGGATTCCAGTACATATGGTCAAATTAGTTTTCTTTTTTTCATCGTAGATTAAAGTCGAATTAAAGGAAAAATTTGAGAACCGAATGCTTCTACTCCTTCCTGTAATAACCTGAAAAAAGGTGAACATCAAGGTGCATAGATCTGAGAAAGAGCGTTTTTCTCACCTCCGTTTCACGGCAAGATATACCCCAGGGTGAACTTTGCCTTTGTCTTCATGTTTCCACTGGAACTTAACATAGGCTCTGAAGAAAAAATAAAAAACGTGTTTGTGAAACACGAATGCCCCCGTTGGCATCTTTGTCAGTAAAACAGCTGAAAAGTAGTTCATATTTTGAGGTCAAGGTCACAAGGTCAAATTTGGTATCTATGGAAAGGTCTTGCCACAAGAAAGTCATATATGAAATATGAAAGCCCTATCACTTACCTTTCAAAAGTCATGGCTAAAGTTCAAATTTTCAAAAGTAGGTCAAATTCCAAGGTCAAGGTCATAAGTTAAACATTTTTGGTATCCATGGAAAGATTTTGTCACAAGGAATACACATGTGAATTATGAAAGCCCTATCACTTACCATTCAAAAGTCACGGCCAAGGTTAATGTTTTTCAAAAGTAGGTCAATCTCCAAGGTCAAGGTTACAAGGTCAAAAATTTTGGTATCAATGGAAAGGTCTTGTCACATGGAATACACATGTGAAATATGAAAGCCCAATCACTTACCATTCAAAAGTTATGGCAAAGGTTAAAGTTTTTCAAAAGTAGGTCAAACTCCAAGGTCAAGGTCACAAGGTCAAAATTTTTGGTATCCATGGAAAGGTCTTGTCACAAGGAATACACATGTGAAATATGAAAGCCCTATCACTTACTATTCAAAATTTATGGCCAAGGTTAAAGTTTTTACGGACAAACAGACGGACGTACAGACCAAAAACTACATGTATATGCCCCCGAATCTTTGGTTACGGGGGCATAAAAACCCTAAAATCATTGTACACATTTTAATGTTTATTTATTCTATTCAGTCAATGGTCAACCAATTTCCATGTATATGTATATGAGGTTTCCAAATGCATTTATCTTATTTTCATTTTTAAAAATAATGTGAAGGTCATGACAAGAAAGCACATTTTTACTGTAAACATGGACATTTTTGCATTGGGGTAATTTTTGTGATTGTATTGTTATCGCAAAATATCCCCATGTGAGTATTACAACAAGTAATATGAATCAAGGCAAAGCCTTTTTGTGCGAGCGGAGAGAAAATAGATATGATTATATAAAATAAAAATGATTTTTCTTTTTTTATTTTGACTATGACGGTTTATCTTATCTGACAAAACTTTCCGTTTGATGACTGCCAAAAAAAGGTAGTATATAAGTCGAGTGGAAACACGGAAGCATTTGTAAAATTGATCTAGACCAGCAGATTAACATTTTAAGGGGGTGGGGGGTGGGGGGGGGGCTTAAAATACGGTTCTTTAAAAATATGGTTGTTTATAATTCATTTTTGTTTTGTAAGAAAAATGTTTAGGCTAGATGAAAATAAATTACTTCAGAACAAAAGAAAAACCAAACATATTCCGACTTCTGACAGTACGAAACCACCCGAGACGAGAAAAGCAATCAGAGCGAAACGTCTCGTTTAAAACCGGAAATGTCGGATTTCCCGTGGTTACGCCGCCTGGTTGATGCTTTATCGTTACCTGATTTACGAAGAATATTTTCAATAAATTTAACTTATAAACAAAAATTGAGTATAACATGTACGTCTACTTGGAGTCGAAAAAAAATTTAAATGGCAATATGCAGCATCTCCGCAGTAACTCTGTCTGCGAGGGGACGAAAATTTTTGAAAGCATAGTAGTATTTTCTCATTCTTTGATTCAGCATATTTTCTCAATAAGATATGTGTATACGCGTTACCATAAGGGCGAGCTTCGCTCGCAAAGGCCCTTCGGGCCTTTGCAGCGAGCTCCGCTCGCTATAAAACACTAAAGGGAATACCTCTGATTTCACCAAAATTACTCCTATACCTACTATTGCAATGATCATTTCGTAAAATTTTCCCCCAGTGAAAATAATTAAGAAATGACTGTCTCACTTTAGGTGTTCATGGGTGTATAATTCTGGTTGGTCACGTGCAAATTCCATGAATCGCGAAGACAGTCATTACTTATATTTACATTTATTCTAATTATCGGTCATTTTTATTTGCATGAACATCGCACATTTTGCCTTTAACAGCGCCAAATGTATCTTAACTTTGATAAATTCTCCCTACATGCAAACGTTGAAGTTATTGGAATATAATCCTAGTTGCCTAATGGGCGTTCAACATGGGGAATCTACTAGTAATGTAAATACATGTATTAGCATTTACAATAAATCCAGGGATGAATGAATAATAATGCATCTGATTATACATACATGTACATGCTGTGTATAACAATTAAAGGGTGACCTACATGTAAAAATAACATTTTCTACCGAAGACTGTTACAAAGTGTCATGACTTTTCTTCTAAAGTTTAACATGTCACATACATGGATATTTTAAAATTCATCATTCAAATAATTTCTTTCCTATTCCAATGCTTCAAAAATCTTAAGTCAAGTATGATAAAGGTCAAGGATTGTCAACCTTTTGTATTTTAGTTTATTTATTAGTTGTCTTTTTATACTTCATCACTAGCACACACAAACTCCTAAATATACCTTCAAAGTTGGAGAAATTCATCCTATCTTCTAATAGTTACTGTCCACGGTAGGATAGAAATCTACAGTTTGAGGACACAATTAAACCTACCTAGTTTCCTCAAAGTAAGCTGTGGGGTTGAATCCTATACTACAGAAATGGTCTTCCAATGATGTCTTGTACAGGCTGCCCTCATTGGCAGGGAATCCCTTCACCTATAACAAAATCAAACTTTTGTCAAAATTTACATTAGAAATTTAGCTTACAGAGTTTTACAGATGTTTAATATCTGGGTAGAGAATTTCAGAAGTAAAGGTAAGATACATTTACTTACCATGACAGTATTGAGAGGGTCATGACCTGACATTGACCTCAGAGCCTCCTCTTCATTGACCTGACCTTTGATGAAGAAGTTGGGGTAAAACGCTCCACACAACACAAGCTAACAATAGAAAATAGAGACTTACAATGTACAAGTACTTGTGTATTTTTATTTGAAAACGCAAGATCGCAACCACCGCCAGTACAGCATGTCCGTTCTGATTTGCATTTAGTCATCTAGCAAACCATTGTTTAAAACTTGGGCAACATTTCTGCCCAAGAAAATTGATGACATCAAAACAATGAAGAACAACAAGAGTGCACGCAAATATTGGTATATCTTGATTAGAAGTATTTGTGATCTTCCGTATTCTGAATGAAATTATTACACAAACATTAAACATCAAAATATGAATTTCTTTTTTGAGCAACATAATTACATGTACCACACCTATTTCAATCATTTTGAACATGATTCTTAAGATAAAGATAATTTTCTCCTTCCATATCACTGTGAGAGTTCATACCAATACAAAGCAAAGTCTCTCAACTCTGCCGTCAGAAAAATTCAGAATACAATGCACCAGACATGGATGTTTTAGATACTGTAAACTAGGGCTGGGCGGTGCACCGAAAAATTCGGTGCTTCGAAATTAGACTTGACGGTTCGATGCACCGACGTAGAATAGCAGATTTCGATTCGGTTCAGACGTAATTTATCAAAGTAAATTAAAGCCAAATAGAGACTAGATAAATGTTTGAAATATCTTAGAAATTACATTTAAGAAGGCCAGAAAGTTCTCACTTACATGTATCGCGCCGATTTACAAGCTCTTCCCCCCACTTGCATTCTTGCACTTGCAGGCCTCCCATTAAAATGAAAGTAGATCTACTTTCGCTTTCCGTGAATGGTAAGAGGTACAAGTAGCAACAAGAAGAAACAGGGTTTTAGTCGCCAAATACCATGTAAGGAAAGCATTTACTGTGAAGGTCCCAGGAGACCTGTCAATACTTGGTTGTTAAAAATGAGGTGTTGAAATTTGTATTTATATCTCATACATGTACATAATTTCTCACAATACATACATGTACTGTTGGAGCACATGCATCCACAATAATTAGGGATGTAAAACTTAGTCTTTATAGATGGTGGCATAATTTATGCCCTCACATATTTTAAATATACATAAATCAATTCTGTAAAACGTTAGAGTGACGTGATTGGTTGGTCAAATCAATTTAGATTTGTTGTTATTTTTATTAATTTTATCCATTTACATATTATTTTGTATTTTTTCTCATTCAAATGAACCGAATCGAAATAAACCGAACTGAGGCCTTGTGATTCGAAACCAAACCGAATCAAAGGATACCTGAATCGTCCCAGCCCTACTGTAAACACGGAAAGTTTCACGTTTCTTGTGAATCAAGCAACTTTGGGAAAATATCCCCAATGCATTCTTACCATGGAAAAAGACATTTTTCATCGCAAATATTTCCCCCAAGCATAACATCTAGATGTTATAATCGCGAAATTTTCCCCCAGCGAAAATAACTGACTCCTCATCCTATCAATACATAGTACCATACCTTCAGTAGCAGTCTCTCCTGATCATCAGTGAACTTCTTCTTGTAGTTGGGCATGTTTCTGGGCTTCTGAATGTTGAAGCTACCAAGTCTGTCCTCTAACTCTTTCATCAACTCTTCTACCTGAAACAAAATTTTTAAATAAACAAAGTCTGATATTTCATTGTGTATAATGTTCCACATTTAAATAGAAAATGGATATTCTTTAATTTTGGGATAAAGAACAAGATCTATGTTTGTGAAACATAATTGCTCCCATTTATGTGGCAGCATTGAGAATATAAAACTTGTTACCCAAACAGGGGGTTGAAATCCAAAGTCCAAGTCACAAATTCAAATTTTTTTTATACTTGGCAAGGTAATTCCAAAAGATATGTACATGTGTATGTATGAAATGTAAAGGTCCTAGGCCATAATTAAAAACTTTTCTGTTTCCCCTTGCCCCAACAGGGTCAGGAAAATTTTTTTTTTGTAGCCAAAATATCCAATTTTTTCCCCCAGAAATCTTGCCATATTTGGACCCTGCAATAAAGTATAAGTAATTACAAACTCAATAGTTTAAGTGCATGAAACATGCATGGTAAAATAAAAAGAAAACAGAAATATGAATTTTAACTTTTCTATTACATGTAACTGTCACTTTAATTCACCTCTTTCAACCGTCTCAGCTGTAGGAAATTCTTGGTACACCAATCCTTTTCACTAATACCAATCCTCCTGAATTCTCCCATAGCCTTCTTGTGTTGATACTCCTGTTATTATAGATCAATATATTCATTGTGATTTTAATATAAAATTCAAGAACAGACAGTGCCTTGATAATTTCCTGCAAAGTATGGCTGTGCTATACAAATTCAAGGTTGCTAGAAGAGCAAATCAATTCTTTGTGATGAATTTGTGAAGTGGTGTATTTTTTAAAAAGTTTTTTCATAGTTTTTTTCTTCATTTTACAGTTTTCATATAGGAAAAGTGATGGAGTCATACATGTACATGTAACTCTGTACCGAGCTTTCCTCTATCTAATAAGCTTCGTTGAAAGCTGGCATATTTGAATCATTTTGATTCCCCGTCAGATCAAATGTCAAAGTAAATTACATAATGTGCAAAATGTACCTTGAAAGCGTTAAGGACTGCCATACTGTCACTAAGTGAGCCTTGGGACCAGTTCAGCTTATGTCTGTAATAAGATAATATTTCATATAACTGAATTATTGTGTTTAAATAGTAATGAAATAGATGAAAATTTGTACAACTCTTAACAGAGTCATACATCTTATGGTAAAATTTGTACAACTCTTTACAGAGTCATACATCTTACGATAATACAAATTGAAAGACTTAGTACAGTACAATGGTACCACACAAGGTGTCAACATTTTTCACACAAAATAGAGTCAATTTATTCTCTTTGGAAAATTAAAAAGTTGGTCATTACAAAAAACAAATGACTTCATATCTTGTGTGATGATTCATGTTGCTTGAAGTTTCAAGTGGGTTTGGGGTTTAACTTGCTAAGATGTTTGTTTCTTTCCATCAGTGTAAATTTTAATGGAAACAAAACTTCCCTCACAGACACAATATCACAAGTATTCCTACAAACCCAAGACACTATTAATGAAGCAATCAGCGATGGCTAAGTTATTTGTATATGTACATCCATAGATATTTCCCGTCACACATGTAGTATTACCAGCTAAACATAGCTAAATTACAGGTGTTTAAATTACCATCAGTTATCAGCTGGTTGTAAATAACACAACTAGAAATTCAATGGACCAACTAACAGACAGAACTCATACAAAATGAAATATTTCCTGTATGTTGACAGAAAGTTGGGAGAAACAAGAGACCCAACTGCTCAATCAAAATTATAAGGCTTGAGGTAGAAAAGCCAACTTTTAATCAATTAAAATCTGGCAAGTTGACACCTACATGTTCATGTAAGGTTGCATGTTGCAAAAACTTGTAGGAAATGTTGCTGTATAGTACCAACTTAAATTAGCTAAATGACAGCATGGAGGATTACCTGTATGCATCCAGGTGCCTTTTGTATGGCTTGGCAAAGAATGACTTCAGGGACATAGCAGCAGCTGAAGGAGACAAAAATACATAGGGTAATCAAATATTCATTTATTATGTTCTGTGAGTTTAACAGCAAAAGTAATTTGTTCTAGTGCAATAAAATTCAAAAATTCATCATAAAAACTGTGTAGCTCAATTTTCTGAAGACAGTAGGATAAAAAATGTTACATTTTATGGCTTGAATCATCATGTGATAAACATTTTTTTCTCATACCCGAATATATGTTACAGAGCAATGAAGTACTGCTATGTGAGCTACATACAACTGTACATGTACATGTATGTATCACATGACAGTTGTATCACATATCATGTGACATTACTATCGCTTCAATTGTTTATGTTATGATTTCAGCCTGCAAAACAAACTAGTGGCAAAGCGGTAATAAAACATCAATTTAAGAAACTTTTTCTATGTATTCTTGCTTATTATTTTGAAAAGCCTTCTATTTGGGGGCACTGAATTCGAATATCGCAAAATTTTTGCTACTAGATCAACTGTACATTATACAAATTTTGTCTCTTCTCTTTTGTCTCTTCTCTTTCGATTTTGACCTTGGCCCTTAGATATGAGAGAAAAATACTATTTCATGGTTCCATAAGAGATAGATCATTTCCACTTTCTGGTTTTCAAAATGTTGCAAGCTTGGGATTTTACTTGATTTTGAGACCCCTCGGATAAATCTTTTATAGAAGATCATGAAAGAGTCATATAATATTTATAATGTATTTTCACAAATATTTAATATGAACAAACCTATAATGAGACAGTCTTCCAGTAATCCAAACACATGACCCAGCACTAAAAGCTTTCCTACTCTGATGTCTATCGGCAGATCAGCCAGCACACGCCCTATAAATGTCAACCTGCCATCATGTCGGTTACCAACCCCTGTGGTGGGAGTCGACAGAGCACCAATCTGACAAAAACAGACAAATTATTTGTTTACTTTATTATTGAAACTAGAACATTCTTAAAACTCAAAAGTTTGATTCGTCTCACAACAGGTTTAAGTTCTGACTTCAGGGCAATAAGAACAATCAACTGAATTTTCCATTTGATGATAAAAAAATTGACTGAATTCATGCATAAACTGATAAAATTAGAGCTGATGTAAAAAAAAAAAAATCAAAACAAATGTAAAAGCCAACCTCCTTCAGGAGAAGTACAGTTCTTTCTATATCAGCCAGGTTAGGTACAGATAAAGCCAGGGCCAGCAGGGCTTTAGGCTCCCCCATGTCAAACACCTTGGTCTGAAGTACCAGTTTCTCCAAAGGACATCTCTGAAAGTAAATAGATTTTATTTTAACAAAATGAATTTACATGTAAGTATGCATGCATGCATCTAAGGCTGAAAGTTTACAGTGTAATCACACTATTTTCTCAAAATTTCTATTCATCATTTCTAGATGTTCTACATTTTTAAACAACAATAAATTAGATAAGAGAAAAAGACATGCTGTATATGTTTAATTAATTTACACGTAGTTTTCACTGAGGAACATCTACACATTTTTCTGTATTACAAGTATCTTGCAATTAACCAAATTAATGAATGCATATGGCACTTTCATTATCAACAAGACATTCTCCCAAATTTTTCTGAAAGAAGCATGAGATTTGTGTCTAGTCTATATACAAATGTACCTGCATTTCCGGTACACCATACTCGGGTATGTAAGTTTCCCAGAATGCACGATCTATCATCCTGTAAACCCTCCCATCAGACACACGCCCAGCACGACCTAAATTAACAAACAAAAAATATATAGTGTTAGTTATTCTGTAAGTTTGTTCCCATCACCAACCCTATGCTGCTTTGAGCATTAAATACGTTAAAACTAAACTGGTCTTTCATTCTTCAAAACATGTGTGTCAAACACCTTCAAATACATGTAGAGAATAATCTTTTCCATGCTTTTCTCCATATTTGGTACTTCTGCATTTACATAACTTGCATACATGCAAAAATAAAGATATAAAAAATATAAAAATATAAAAAAATGTTTGTGAAGATCTCTACATGCAAATTGTAAATTTCCATTCTGTAAATTTCCATTCTGTTTTCTAACGTCTCTATGTTATACAAGGTCAAATCAACTGTAACTTGATAATTGGAATGTATATGTTTTTTTTCACATGCAAACACATATTAGCACATAAAATCCTAGCATCTGAAACTATAGTCAGATCATTTTCTCCTTTTCAGTCAGAAAGCTAAAAGGTTACTTCAAAACTAAAATCACAAAATTGCATGCAATATAATTCCCTTTTGATATGGAAATACCCATCAGCCTTTATTTACATACCTTTCCTCTGAATACAGTTAGCCTTTGACGCCCACTCAACCTGTAAGCTGGTGTAGTTAGTGTCAGGATCACACACCAAATTCTTGGTCAAACAGAAATCAATCACTGGAAATAAATATCTTACGTAGAAATAATTGAAATGCTTATCCATATACATGTAAGTCTTACATACATGTATCCACAACATAACGAAAAGATTTACATGTAATGTGTCATACTTTTATCTTTGATTACAGGGTAGTACTTAATGATTTAGAAGGCAGTATTTTACACATTAATCATATCTGACATACCGTATTTGATATCAGGAACTGTAATTGAACTCTCTGCAATATTTGTTGACAAGATCACCTGCATGAAAACAACAAAAATATAACAATTGGATCAAAAGTCTGCATACATTTGCACAAGAGTGTTTGGCAATTAAGAGAGGTCATAAACCATCTTAAACTATCATACATGTATGTTAGGAGAATTATTGTAAATTGTGGATACACAATGCAGGGTTATATACAAATGTACATTCTTACTACTTTTCAAATACATGTACATGTATGTTTGACTAAACATTTCACTTAGCATTTCATCAAGCACCATATTTAATGTAAAATCATCAATGACAATAAGTTCATCATTTTTTTGGTAACATTAACTGACCAAGTTAATATTCATAGAAACAAAGAAAATGTTGACAAATTCATCCAACCATTTCACTAATGTGACTTTTATCTTCAAGACACCCTATCTAGAGCATAACACATATTACATGTATGTACATGTATAATGTACTCACCTTCCTCACTCCATCTGTAGGTGACAGGAATACTTCTCCCTGTTCCTCCATAGTAATTGTTGAATGAAGAGGGATGATCTTCAAACTAAAAGTACAAATGACATCCGTATACACATAATATGGTGGCGGCACTTGCTATCTGACCACAGTCTTATCTATAATATTTTCTGAGTATCAAAGTGACCTTTTAATATTTTTTGTATGGCCCTGTTGATGCAGTGGTCAGCATACTCCGTTCTCACCTAGGTAGATGAGAATCAAGCCCTTTGTACAATAAGAGGTTTTAAGAGGGCCGGTCAACCATTCAGACAGTGTTAGTAGATACATTTCTAACCAGCATTTATCACTTTAACTGACCACATTTTGTCTCCCTGATGTACCTTATTAGGACAGGTAAGTTTAGCTTGGGGTTGGCTACAACAGAACATTATAGAAGGTTGTTCCTTAATTTAATATACACTTCCTGACTAAATGCACAAGTACAAAAATTCTCATACAAACGCATGGATCAGTATAGGGTACATTTTACATAAAAAGTTTATAGAATAGAAAAACATCTACCTGTACTTGAGTCAGTATGCCATTATACTGGTATGTACATTGTAGATCTATAGTCTTATTGCTTGGAGATTGATTTTGACAGCAGAGTTCACCTTTTTTTTTAAAAGTAAGTTATACATTAATTTATGTTTGACTTACTTGCATTTCTCCTGGATAGGTCTCAGGTATTCATACATTGTGTCAATCTCAGCTAAACCTGGCAAAAATACCAGAACCGTCCCTCGGAACTTGGCAAAACCTAATGCTGTCTTCCTGGGTAAACAAACAGAAAGAGAGGATACATCAAGTACACATTTTTTGAATATTTTACGATATGCATATACATAATATTAAGCAAAATATTCTAAGATTCATCCGACAATTTGTACATAAATGAATACACAATAGCATTCATTTTCGTATAATTCAGAATTAGTGACAAATGACCCACAATAAGTTACATATAAAACAAATCAATTACTTTATGCATCTGAATAAGCATATTTTATTTTTCTTACAGTCTATTGACTTTGAATATAGAGTTGTTGAGATTTCCTACGTGTAACTTGTACAGGTACATCTAGAGTACAAGTTGAAATACACGTTACTGTTGTCGAGTTAAAATATGTACTTGTAAAATCTTAGTGAACTCCAGTTGACTTTTGGACGGGTTAAAACCAGAAGGAACATTAAGTTTGGTTAAATCTTTATTGAAATAGAAACTTAAAAGCATTCTGAATTGACTGGCATAATTTTCATACTATTTTATTAAATCAAGTGGATGAAATATCTTGAAGTGAAGTCCTACGTGTATCTCGCACTTTACAATTTCACTGGCGATGTGTACCTTGTAAAGCAAATGACGTCAAATGCAATAAATGATGACGTCAAAATAGGGGATCAGAATTCAAGTACACGTACAAGTTACACATAGAAAATTTCAACCTCTCTTATGCCTTTCCTACATGTACATTGTATATACATGTACATGTACATGTATCTGACTGTTTACACAAGATCCAAAAATTTACAAGTCTTAATGAAAATCTTTTATGTAAAAGCAACAGTCCAAAGACAAATTATACTGGTCTGGTTTAGTTTGTCAGACATTTTTACTAGCCCGACAAAATTTCTAATAGTCACAGGTGTCAGGCTTAAGAGTTTTCATGAAGACTGATTCACATGTACAAAACAATATAATTACTTTGTACATCTAAATAGAACTTTTTTTACTTTTCCTTTTGCACTAACATGTAATCTTGAATAAATATTTTTTTTTACATGTGCATGTATAAGTCTATATTATAAGATTACAAACCCTTGTCTTTTGATTTCTATGGTATCAAATTCTTCTATTAGTCTAGATGCCAGCAAGTAGGATTCTACTTTTATATCTGGGCTAAATTCTTCCAAAACAGGCAGCTGAAAGCAAGAAATTACATATAATCTAGTTTTGGGAATCAAATGGAGTAATCAAAATCAACTAATAGGATAGCCTTTCGATAAATTATCGATTATAATGGGATTCTTATAATACATTGCAAAAACTATAAAATATTTCATGATTTGTCCATATCTTACTTTTTATTGACAGCAAATATTAAGGAAACTTGGCAAAACGTTTCATACCAGTATGCATACTGACCTAATTCAAAGATATATCAATTGATTTAAATTATTTGTATGACATACAGACTGTTTCTCTAGTAAAATTACGGTTTAATGAGTCAAATATTTCACTCTTATAATGCTTTAAGTTTCCTGATAATTGATTATCAAAATTATAATCGATTATAGTAATCAGAAGGGTCTGGTGACGATGTCCCAAACAATTAGCACAATACTAATATAATGAAACATTTTTCTGATGTAAACATAAAATTTCATAATTTTTTGTAATAAATTACATGTACTTTTCATGGTAGCAAGTAAGGGAAGAATTTAAGAAAAAAATATATTACATTCAGACTACTTTTTCACAAATACACGCATTGAAGCATAAAACATATCCTCACAATTTTTTTATTTTTAATTAGAGCATTCCAAGATATAAAAGTATTAACTTATCCTTTTTGATAATCTAATGTAACACCTAGTGAAGAACACAATGTACATGTAGATTACAGAACTCAGGTTATGTGGCAATGCAATACTCTTCTAACATAAAGAAAGGTGCATTTGCTACACTAATTACATGTAGTATGTTTAGCAGAACAATGTAATTTTTTTTATTTGCCCTGAATGTTATAGTTTCTTCTTTTTGTAGACATCTATGATTTTATCGCACTGCAAACACCAGAAAAATTCAGCAACTACATGTACATAAATACAATCAACACATTACCCTTATCTTCTTTTAGCTAAAGATGACTTTTTGTACAAAATAGCATACATGTATGTGCAGACCAGATGAGATTTCCTGGTGTTTGTAATGTAATGTAATACTTCATACATATTCATACTAGCTAATTCTCCCTCCATAAAAATAATAAAACTAAAAGATATACAAAATCAATGGCAACTAAAGTCTTACATCTCCTAGAGGACTGATGTCTTCTACGTAATACTCAGACACACGGAAACAATGTCCTTCTACACTGTACACGGGGGCCGGCTCTAAACGATCCCTGATAGGCAGAGCAAAATAATCGGCAAACTCTCCAGTGTTAAAGGTAGCCGACATCAGTATAACCTTAACATGACGTGAGTTGGTTCTCAGCAATTTTTTGACGATGAGCAAGCTGAAATCTGTATCTTGGTCTCGTTCATGAACCTATTAAAAAGACACACAGTAATATTTAAATCTAAAGTTTGATTGGGTTGGGTCGGATCTGAATCTAAATACTGGTAGGTCATATCAAGTACCAGACCAGCCTACCCTACTGGAATTTTAAGTGTATTGTCTATGTTTTCTTTCCATAGAATTTGCCTTTTCTACTCTGGAATGTTTTCTGAGGTTTTCCTTGGTGCATTAAGCAACAATCATGTTTACAACCAAGCTGCCATATTGGAAATGTCATGAAAAATATGATATTCTTATGCATGTACATGTAATGATGTTTGAAAATAAGATTACCTAGAATTTTGTGAGATCTTGGTTACAAATAGTAGGTCCTATTCTAGGGATACAAAAATCGGGAAAGTAGACATGTGTAAGGTTTAATGCCCACTAATATCTATTGTTAGATGTTGCCTTTCTGTTTGCTCAAGTTTTTGGGGATATAAAGAAAACATTTACCACTTACCTCATCTAAGATTACATGTGTAAACTGACTCATGTTCTTTAACGTAACAAGTTTCCTCAATAACACCCCTGTAGTCACATAAAGTATTCTTGTGTCAGGTGAACTCTCCTTGGCACGCCCCACCTGTAACAAATGTAATTTAGACATTTATTCAGTATGAAGTATAATATAATACATGTATATTGGATTTTCCATTGATAGAAAATTCATAATACATGAAAATATCTGTTGTGAAATGCAATCAGCACAAAAACCATACATGTGAAATTATACTGCAATTGACCCTTCTGATGGCAGGAAATTAAGTTCCAAATTTAATGATGTCACAATGTTTACTCTGGACAAGCAAAGTTGGAATATCAGCAAGACATTAAAATGCATAGCAATGTTTTGCATTTTCTAAAAGTTTTAGCACAATAGGAAGTGTCATTCCCTCGAGTTTGATGAAAACAACCTACAATGATGTCTGCCCCTACTTTCCCTATTTTGTCTTAAGAGAGAAAGGAATTGTCATTGAGGGTTGTTGGCATCAAGCCCTTGTGACATATATTCTGTAGATGTTTGTTTTACGAGATAGACTTACCTGAAAACCACAGACCGATCCTCTACTCCAGCCCCGTTCTGCACAGACTCGTCTGGCGATACTCATGGCTGCTATCCTACGGGGTTGGGTGACTATGATATTACAGTACTTCTCCTCCTTGGCATAGTGGTCCAGAATGTACTGAGGTACCTGGGTTGTCTTTCCTGAGCCGGTGCTTCCTTGTATGATGGTGACTTGGTTTGTCTCAATAGTCGCCACAACCTATCAAAATATATACATGAGAATATACCTAAAATGTAAAGCATATTCTATAAATGGAACAGAAAAGATTAATTTTAAAGATTTGAATTTCATATTACATTTTTTTGTAGTACATAATGCATGTTTCTACAAGCATATTCTTTTTATCTAATATCTTTTAAAAATTGTCTCTTACAATTAAGATTAAAATGATTCAACACAGTAAATGTAACTTTATCATGGTCAGACATAAAAAGAATCCCTTAATCTTTAGTTCCACAAAAGCCATGTTATTTGACCATGTTATAGACAAACCTGTAGTCTATGAGGGGTGATAGGCAGATTAATGTAGTAGCTGTGAGTAAAGCTATAGTCAACTTACATGTACCTGACCATGTAATAGACAAACCTGCTCTCTATGAGGAGTGATAGGCAAGTTTATGTCGTAGCTGTGAGTAAAGCTATAGCCAAGTTACATGTATCTGACCATGTTATAGACAAACCTGCTCTCTATGAGGAGTGATAGGTAGATTTATGTCATAGCTGTGTGTAAAGCTATAGTCAAGTTACATGTACCTGACCATGTTATAGACAAACCTGCTCTCTATGAGGAGTGATAGGCAGATTGATGTCGTAGCTGTGAGTAAAGCTATAGTTATTGTACACGTCCATGGCATTCTCTGGTATCTGGTCCTCCGGCATGGCTATAGCAGTGGTGGCAATGCTAGACAGATCAATCTGGTCCAAATCTTCACCCAAAGCCTCCAAATCACGATTCTGTAATCATTAAAATTTATTTAGAATACGTATTGCTTGCAAGAGAAGAATAGTTTGTTGCTATTTGTTAAGATAGTAGAAAAATGTAACAAGCAAATTCAAAAAATTGCAATCAGCCACTTTGGGTCTCAAAAAAAGATAAAATTTGCAGTTAAAAGTCACAAGATCAAATATCTAAAAAATGTAAGATATGGAATAATAATAACATAATTTCTAGCTTTTCCACGATATTTTTATTATACCCTTATAATATCGTAAGTACATTTCTATTCAAAGATCAGTAAAACTAAAGCTTACATGTGGTTGGGCATACTGCATGAGCTCTTCTTGAGCTTCTCTTCTATACCTCTCTGCATACTGCTGCTGACTTGGATGGCCAACATTTCTGAAAATTATTGATATGTTGGCCAGTTTTCTTTAGATATAGTTTACATTCATTCAAGACAATGATTGTACAAATATAAAGAAAAAGATATATTTATCAGGAGCATACCTAATTTATGGTATCCAAATACAATGTAGTTATCTTAAAGAAAAGGGGATAATATCCAGTATGACCACCCTGCACTCACCCAGCGAAACAAACCCACAAGAAAGTGATACGTAAATGACATCAGACAAAAACTACAAACCACAAAAAATACACGACAAAAATCAATAGAACATGATACAAAACAATCGAAACAGATGTACAAAAACATCAAACATTAATGACAACACATAAAAGGAAGGAGATCAATGTGCATCTGTCGCCGACTTTGAACGGCCATCTGCTGTAAGCCAGTGATTGGGATAAGCATTCGCCCTGCGCCATAGTCACATTCAATTCTAAAATGGCACATTTAAATTTTACTTAGTGCGCCGATGTGGCGCATTAAATTTTTAAACAAATTGTGGAAATCTTCCATTCTTTTATTCAACGTGGTGCTGAGTTCATTATATTCACTTATTTAAAGTTCTGCATGTGATTCAATTTGTTTACTTTTCGTATCAATTGATACACCAGAAAGTAATTTGAAAGTGTCATTTATTCAAAACACCAACGTTTCCTATTGCAACAATCCCTATCTCAAAACTATATACATGAATGTATGTACAAATGGACTTCACCAGCTAAGGCGAATCATGGACTAAATTGATTTGTTCACAAAACGCAAATTTCATACAAAGTTTTGCCATTAGATTTGGATGTAGTTTACAACAATTTACAGCAGAATGCGTTATTTTTGGGGGGAGGGGGGGGTGATTTTCAGGCAAATTTTGAATTATAAATTCAGCTTCAAAGCATGCAACAAATCTTTAAGACCATCTTTTGAGACTGTTTGGGTGAAATGCGTCCCCTTATTTCCCATGTTTAAGTACAGAAAAGTCTGTCTAGATGTTTGGAGTGGCAGGTGATGCAGATCTATATATGTACTTGCTTGGGGTTTTTTTGTTTTTGTTTTTTGTTTTTTTTTTTTGCAAATTGCTCATGGCACATTCATTTTCAACAATGGCACATTCATTTTGTAAATGGCACATTGACGTTCCAGTATATGGGGCCATTGTCACATTCACCTATCCCAATCACTGGTAAGCAAATGGTTAGTCCGACTTGCAGACCTACGACGGTGTTATCTGTGTTTTCGTCTTCGACGAAAACACAGATAACACCGTCGTAGGTCTGCAAGACGGACTAACAAATGGTGTGGTTATCTGGATTATGTGTGCACAACCAGTACATTAAATAAATTCATATCCTCAGATTACTACCTTTGATAGGAAGGGACATAAGTTTCTTGCAATGGTGCGGCGACAATGGGCTTCTGACTTTTCACGTCAAAGTTTCGACCACCTGTGATGCTCCGAGGTGCAGTTTTTATGTTTGATTTTGACGTTGACTTCTTTCCGATCTTAAACCAATCGTCAATGTCATCTAGGGTTAGCTCACTAGTTAATCGACTCATTTTCAAGTTTCAATCATTCACTCGGGTCAAGATACATCATCCTCTGCAAACTTTAGCTCACATGTCTGGAGCCCTTCTGTCAAAATTGAAAGTGCTTAAAATTCGACCCAACAACCTTACTGTCATTCCGGAAATTCAAAGTATAGGTTATTATTGGCATTTTTGGAAAAGAAAGTCGCTCAAGCCAGATTTTCTGCTTTTTTCTTTTCTTCTTTTTTTTTGGGCTAAAATAGAAAAAAAATTCAACCACAACAACATTATCAATTTCCATCGCTCAAACAAATTCAACGGCGTAGCTCTGTCCACAGGCACATATGTAGAAAGAGCGTCAACATCCTGTATGGTCGGTATCTATACTGTATTTCTAAACATATATTCTCTTATGGCTTGAAAAGGGTTTAATACAGGATACTGACGCTCTTTCTACATGTGCCTGTGGCTCTGTCGGCACAACATCCCAAAGTTAAAAAAGATAGGGGGGGGGGAGAGATTTAAAAAAAAAATATGGGGGTTTCATGTTCTGTATGCACAAATTTTAACATGTCTGGTGCAATTCTATGTTAAAGTACATGAAGAAATGTCTGGCGAGCGGTAGCGAGCCAGGACATTTTTTCACAAAATAATTTGACATTGGACATAACTTTTGAATGGGAGGTGATAGGGCTTTCATATTTCACATGTTTATTCCTTGTGATAAGACATTTCCAATGATACCTAAATTTTTGACTTCGTGACCTTGACCTTTGACCTACTTTTCAAAAACTTTAACATTGGGCATAACTTTTGAATGGTAAGCGATAGGGCTTTCATATTTCACATGTGTCTTCCTTGTGACTAGATCTTTCCATTGGTACCAAAATGTTTGACCTCGGGACCTTCACCTTCACCTTTGACCTATTTTTCAAAACCTTTAACACTGGGAATAACTTTTGAATGGTAAGTGGTTGGTTTTTCATATTTCACATGTTTATTCCTTGTGAAAAGACCTTTCCAATGATACCAAAATTTTTGATCTCGTGACCTTGACCTTTGACCTACTTTTGAAAACCTTTAACATTGGGCATAACTTTTGAATGGTTAGTGATAGGGCTTTCATATTTCACATGTGTCTTCCTTGTGACTAGATCTTTCCATTAGTACCAAAATGTTTGACCTCGGGACCTTGACCTTCACCTTTGAGCTATTTTTCTAAACCGTTAACACTGGGAATAACTTTTGAATGGTAAGTGGTAGGGTTTTCATATTTCACATGTGTATTCCTTGTGAAAAGACCTTTCCAATGATACCAAAATTTTTGATCTCGTGACCTTGACCTACTTTTCAAAACCTTTAACATTGGGCATAACTTTTGAATGGTAAGTGATAGGGCTTTCATATTTCACATGTGTATTCCTTGTCACAAGATTTTTCGATCGATACCAAAAAATTTTAATCAAGTGACCCTGACCTTGACCTTTCACATACATGTACTTAACAGAAAAAAGTGTTTATACTAACAAAGATGCCACCGGCGGCATTTGTGTTTCACAAACACAGGCTTTTTTTCTAAATAAAAAAGGTCAAACTCCAAAGTCAGGGTCATTGGGTCTAAGATTTAGGCGTCAAATGAACGGTCTTGTCACAGGCAATCTACATGGAAAATATATAAACTGTATCCCATGTGGTTCAAAACTTATTGCCAAGGTTAAAGTTTTTAATTAAAATTCTGAAGTTGAGGTCAGTTATGGAGGTCAAGGTCATGGGTAACAAAACATGTTATCCTTAGAACTACTAGTATACTGTCATAAGAACGGTACGTGTGAAATATGAACATCACATCTTTATGGATGAAGAATATATTGCTGATTTGTATTTTTTTTTAAAGTAGAACAAACTCCAAGGTCAAGGTCACGGGTTCAAAGATCAAGGTGTCAGATAAAATGTCTTATCAGAGACAATTTACATACTAATGTGAAACACCAAAGCTATGTCATATTTGGTTAAAATGTTATGGCCGATGTTAAAGCTTTTCTCTAATCAGTCATGAAGGTCAAGGTCACACAATCAAAAGTTATAGTATCTATTTGATGGTCTCGTCATGTAAAGACGCATATGAAATATCACACAAGGTCAAGCTGTCAAATGAAAGGTCTTGTCAAATGCAATCCACATGTGAATGATCAAAGCTTGTCCCCCCTCGCAACTCTGTTGCGGAGGGGATGTAGCATCGTTCTCGTGTGTCCGTGTGTGGGTGTGTGTGTTAGTGTGCACCTGGATTCTCGTGAACAGCAAAGAAGACAAAGTAATCATCACAGAAACATCAAACCTTCCACTGATGTTCCCGATGGGGAGAGGATGAACCCTATTGATTTTCAAGATCAAGGGTCAGGATCACTGTGGACTTTGACTTAAACTGCATGTGAACAGCACATACAACAAAGCAATCATCACAAACCTTCCACAAATGTTCCCCAAGGGGAGGGGATGAACCCTATTGATTTTCAAGGTCAAGGTCACTGTGGACTAAGGCTTAGTTCCTTGTGAACAGCATGGAAGACAAAGCAATTGTCATAGACACATCAAACCTTCCACAAATGTTCCTCATGGGGAGAGGATGAATCGTATTGATTTTCAAGGTCAAAGGCCAATGCGGACTTTGGCTTAAATTATTTTGCTCAGTGATATAGTAAATGCAATTGCAAGGGGATGCTACGCTTGCCTTGCCTTTATTCTTATATGGTGCAAAGGTTATGTCCAAGGTTTAAGATTCAGACAATCAGACATTTACTGAGCTGTTAATATGATATCATATGTGCTTCAATCAGCCAATGATGTATAACACCATGGTGAAATCTATTTGTTCGGCTGTTCAAATGATGAACATTGATGTTTTAAAATGCCAATGTAGTACACAAACTATGGTAAAATCGATCTGCCAAACAGTCATGTCATATGTGCTTCTTTCAGCCAATGTTGTACAGGACAGACCATGGTATAATCAAGTAGTCAAACTAGTCATATGTCGACAGCCAATGTTGTACACACACTATGGTAAAGTCAATTTGCCAAACTGGTAAAAATATGTCACGTGCTTCTTTCAGCCATTGTTCAAACTCGCAGTACACGTAACCATGGTATAAGCCATTTGTCAGACTAGTCATATGTGCTTCAATCAGCCAATGTTATATACATACCATGGAATAATCAATTTGTTAAACTAATCATATAAGTCATATGCCCTTTACTCAGTCAATTGTATAAAGTCAAATTCAGATTTTTATTTCTCCACTCGCTGGCACATAAGTACTTAAGGTGATGCACTCCATAATATCACCGGAATGTTTCAGTAAATTTTAATTTGTTAATTTCCGGACAAGTGACACAATTTTCTAATTCATTTTTCTTTATAATTTATTAAACATCTCTTTACACATTGAAAGAAAATATTTTAAAACACAAGTCAATATAAATAATCTTCTAATTCTATATCAATACCAAGAATTCATAAAATATAATATGACAAAGATCAATATCATGTCTGATAAACGACATGTCTGATAAATGACATTTCTGATAAAAGTTCATTGATATGTAAGTAATAATTATGTCATAATTGTTGATGCTATTGGAGGATTATGTGATGTTTTTGTTACTGATGGAGGATTGTGTGATGTCTTGTTACTGATGGAGGATTGTGTGATGTTTTTGTTACTGATGGAGAATTGTGTGATGTTTTTGTTACTGATGGAGGATTGTGTGATATTTTGTTACAGATGGAGGATTGTGTGATGTTTTTGTTACTGATGGAGGATTGTGTGATGTCCTGTTACTGATGGAGGATTGTGTGATGTTTTATTATTGATGGAGGATTGTGTGATGTTTTGCTTACTGCTTGAGGATTGTGATGTTTAGTTACTGCTAGAGGATTGTGGTGTTTAGTTACTGCTTGAAGATTGTGATGTTTTGTTATGGATGGAGGATTGTGGTGTTTTGATACTGATGGAGGATTGTGTGATGTTTTGTTACTGATGGACGATAGTGATGTTTTTATTACTGATGGAGGATTGTGTGATGTTTAGTTTACTGCTTGAGGATTGTGATGTTTTGCTACTGCTTAAGGATTGTGATGTTTAGCTACCGCTTGAGAATTGTGTGATGTTTTGATTACTGATGGAGGATTGTGTGATGTTTTGATATTGATTGAGGATTGTGTGATGTTTTGTTACTGATGGAAGATAGTGATGTTTTTGTTACTGATGGAGGATAGTCAGATGTTTTGTTACTGATGGAGGATTGTGTGATGTTTTGTTACTGATGGAAGATAGTGATGTTTTTGTTACTGATGGAGGATAGTCAGATGTTTTGTTACTGATGGAGGATTGTGTGATGTTTTGTTACTGATGGAGGATTGTCAGATGTTTTGTTACTGATGGAGGATTGTGTGATGTTTTGTTACTGATGGAGGATAGTGATGTTTTGATATTGATGGAGGGTTGTGTGATTGTTGAATTAGGATTTTTGATGTTATTTTTTTCTGATGGAGGGTAGTATGATGTTCTTTGTTACTGATGGAGGATTGTAATGTCTTGATAATGATGGAGAATTGTTTGATGTTTTGTTGATTGAGGATTTTGGAAGTCATTTTTCTGATGGAGGACTGTGTGATATTTTGTTATTAATGGAGGACAGTATTATATGATGTTTTTGTTACTGAGTGAGGATTGTGTGATGTGTAATTGATTGAAGGTAGTTTGATGTCATGTAACTAAGGTAGGATTGTATGTTGTTTTATTACAGATTGAGGATTGTAATGTTTAAGTAAAGTTTGTGTATGTATACAATGATGTTATTTATTGAATAATATGACATGGATTGAACTTAATATCAATAACATATTTAGAAGACCAAATATCAATGTGCATATGGTAGGTCCAAAGTACAGTTCTACACAATGTTGAGATCTTTATATGATAAAATATATCATAGGATATAACGAATTGTAATATTTAAACATATATAATACAAAATTATACAAAAAAGAATTTAATAGATACTTTTCTAAAATCAATGTCATTCAGATATTAAAAAAAACCCAGTGGGATAAAAAAAAGTCTCTGAAACTATCACATTGCCTTTAGTGAATGATGTACTATCAATAAGAGAATATATCATACAATATAAAGGCAAAATAACAATGTGGCTAATATGAGTGTGAATGAAACTCAAAACTTCATCATTTGTTTAAAAATTGCTTATTAATACTTATCTTCTTTGATACAAAAACAATTAAAAAATGTAGCTATCCTATTGAAGATCAAACACTCTCTATAATATCATTAGAAAATACATTGTAAATGTAACATTATTGAAATTGTGCTGAGGGAAGATTTTTAATCTCTTTGTATCTTTATATGTTAACTCATCTAAATTATTTAAAAATGCTTTAAATTAATTCAGGAAGTTGTTATATGACCATATGTAGCACATATGGTATGGTATGATTTTGATTTGAATAATTAATAACTGATGGAGAATAATGTGATGTCATGTAACTGATGATGGATAGTGTGAGGATACTATGTTACTGATTGAGGATTGTTTGATGTCATGTAACTGATGATGGATAGTGTGAGGATGTTATGGAACTTACGGATGATAGTGTGATGATGTCCTGTAACTGATGGGGGATAGTATGAGGATGTAGGATTGTGTAATGTCATGTTGTTGATGGAGGATAGTGTGTGATGTCATGTAAATGATGATGGATAGTGTGAGGGTATTACGTTACTGTTGGAGGATTGTTTGATGTCATGTAACTGATGATGGATAGTGTGAGGGTATTATGTTACTGTTGGAGGATTGTTTGATGTCATGTAAGTGATGATGGATAGTGTGAAGGTATTATGTTACTGTTGGAGGATTGTTTGATGTCATGTAACTGATGATGGATAGTGTGAGGGTATTATGTTACTGTTGGAGGATTGTTTGATGTCATGTGACTGATGATGGATAGTGTGAGGGTATTATGTTACTGTTGGAGGATAGTGTGATCATGTCCTGTAACTGATGGGGGATAGTGTGATGATGTAGTTACTGATGGAGGATAGTGTGATGATATCATGTTACTGATGGAGGATGGTTTGATCCTAAGTAACTGAAGGAGGATAGTGTGATGATAAGAAGCTGATGAAGAATAGCATGAGGATGTTATGTTACTGATGGAGGATTGTGTGATGTCATATTACTGATGGAGGATTGTGTTATGTCATATTACTGATGGAGGATTGTGTGATGTCATATTACTGATGGAGGATTGTGTGATGTCATATTACTGATGGAGTATTTGTGTGATGTTTTTTGTTACTGATTGAGGATTGTGTGATGTCAATGTTACAATTGGAAGATAGTGATTGTGTCATGTTACTGATGAAAGATAGCATAATGATGTCATGTTACTGATAAAGGATAGTGATGTCAATTTACTTATGGAGGATAGCAATTATTTCATGTTACTGATGGAGGAGAGTGATGGTGTCATGTTACTGATGGATAATAGTTGTGTGATGTCATGTTTTGATGGAGGAGTGTGGGATGTCCTGTAACTGATGAAGAATGGTGATGATGTCATGTTACTCTTGAAGGAAAGTGATGATGCCATTTTACTGTTGGAGGATAAGTATAAAGATGTCAAGTTACTGTTGGAGGATAATGTTACTGTTGGAGGATAGTGTTATTGTTAGAGGATTGTGTTACTGTTGGAGGATTGTGTGATGTCATGTTACTGATTCGGGAGTTTGACGATGTAATGTCACTGGTGGAGAATTGCGTGGTGTCATGTTACTGATAAAGGATAGAGATGATGTCATGTTACTGATGAAGAATATTGATGATGTCATGTTACTGATGAAGAATATTGTCATTTACTGGTTGAAGATTGTGTGTTGCCATGTTTTATTACTGATTGAAGATAGTACGGTGACAGCATGTTACAGCAGGAGGATAGTGTGATGATGTCATGTTACTGATTGAGGATAGTGTGATGATGTTATGTTACTGTTTGATGATAATGTGAGGATACCATGTTACCGCTGGGGGATTGTGTGATAATGTGTCCGATTGAGGATAGTGTGATGATGTCATATTACTGATTGAGGATAGTGTAATAATTTCATGTAACTATTTGAGGATGGTATGATGTCATGTTACTGTTTGAGGATGGTATGATGATGTCATGTTACTGTTTGCGGATGGTATGATGATGTCATGTTACTGTGTGAGGGTGGTATGATGATGTCATGTTACTGTGTGAGGATGGTATGATGAAGTCATGTTACTGTGTGAGGATGGTATGATGTCATGTTACTATTTGAGGATGGTATGATGATGTCATGTTACTGTGTGAGGATGGTATGATGATGTCATGTTACTGTGTGAGGATGGTATGATGATGTCATGTTACTGTGTGAGGATGGTATGATGTCATGTTACTATTTGAGGATGGTATGATGTCATGTTACTGTTTGAGGATGGTATGATTATGTCATGTTACTGTTTGATGATGGTATGATGATGTCATGTTACTGTTTGAGGATGGTATGATGATGTCATGCTACTGTGTGGGGATGGTAATGGTGATGTCATGTTACTAAAATAATGACTGTAGATTTTATTCATCAATTGATCAAGTGATTTGCAGATCAGTCTTTCCTAAGGTAATTTGCACAAAATTAAAATAGGGAAAAATATCAAATCATTCCAACAAAAATTTAAATCTACTTTACAGATTCTTTGAAAGTCTTTATCTATTTAATACATCATTGTTATTTCATTTTCTCTTTAAATGAAAATAAAATTTTATATAAAATTTCAGTAATCTAAAAATATCTTGAATCAGCATTATAGTTACAAACAGATTGTACAACTAAATCTTGTATCAGATATGTTCGTTTCTGGGGTCATAATATAAAGAAAGAGGAAACCGGAGTGCCCGGAGAAAAACCTCTTGTGACCGTTGGTGGCGACAAACTTAACCTCATAATACCCGTGCCACATTGTGGATTTGATAATGGGTTGTAAAGAATAGATCAAGAGAGCTCATAAAATTAAGGATATATGCCTTAACATTTATTGTATCTGAACAGTGAGTTTAATAACATAGACAAATTAGGAGAGTAGACAGATCTGCAACATGACCATTTCAGCACAATTTCAATCGATCTATATACAAATTGCCTCTTTTTATCTCAATACCATATCAAAATAGGATTAATGCTAAAACTTTGGTGTTACTAATTCATTTTTGTAGATATTTACATCACTCTTGAGTGAACAGACAAGTTCAAATATAAAATGATGTCCAAGTTATAAACATCATAACACCTGCATAACAATATTTGTAAAAAAAAAAATGTTGACATCTTTAAGTACCACAAACCAATTAATAGCAAGGCTTGTGGTGTGGAATGGAAAAGTTTGGCTTCATGTTAAAATAACCTAGTAACAGGACTTGACCTGAGAAAAATAAATTGGAGAGACTATATAGAATAACTAGATGTGAGAGGTCCTGGCAGATTGATTCAAAAACTTGTTTGACCCCTCTTGCTTACATCAGTCTACCACGAGCCACCACAACCAAAAATCTAACCCAAAAAGTCCACCTGAAAAACCAAAAAGAACAAAAAAAAGGAAAAAGACCCAATGTAATCAAGATTAGTCAAGCAAGTGTTTGAATCAAGCTGTCAGGACATCACATCTGAGCTGTTCCACAGTCTCTCCAATTTAGATTCCTCTCTGCAAGCACTGTTACCTAGTTATTGTAACATATACCTCCCCCTCCCACTCCACATCTCCCACAGATAGCGGTTCTGTGGGAGAATTAAGCCGAGGGCTTGACACAGGCTGGATACAATCCGTAAACTACCCATTCCTCCATGGTTTGAGGAGAAATGCGCCCTGTTCATCAAGAACAGTACAGGCTGGACAATGGCTAGATAAAATCCCCAAAATGTTCATATCAGTAACTTACTGAGAAAAAGATTATCATCAAGAACAGTACAAACTGGACAAAGGCTAGATAAAATTCTTTAAATGTTCATATCGGTCACTTATTGAGAAGAGGATTAGGAAGATTTTTGTAAAATTTGGTACAAGCCCTCAGCTCTGTTCTTAATTCAAAGATAGGAGGAATGTTAACTGTTTATGGAACCCAATTTACAAACTTGATAAGAAGATAACAATTAATATAAATGCCTTAATTAATAATATCTACCCTTATAGCTGTATAGTTCCATCTCATTAAGGTCAGGTCTTCCTCAGGGTCATGGCTTCATATTTCTTCACAGTCCTTCAACAGTTATTTCCACAAAACAGTTATTTCTACACAACAGTTATTCTTGAAGCACTACAGCTACTTTCCACACAAGTTATTTCTGCACAACAGATTTGCACACTTGTCCTGTATCAATTTGTCCATAAGTTATTATTTTCTTCTGGCACAATGAATACCATCAGATTTCTGCAGTACACAAGAATATTCCTTAAGCGTCTATACTTCTTCTATAGGCTTACTGAATCCTTCCATAAGATTTTCTCTCCCTAAGCTTCATCTTTATGCCTAGAATAAATAATATTGGTAAATTTTAAGAACATCAAAACTGAAGTGCATTAAATACTCAATTAAGTAAACATCAGGAAACTGTATCAAAACAGTGTAGCCAGATTGCAAAACAGTACTGCCAGACAGCCATTCAAGCGGAAAATCAAAGGTCAAAAGTCATGGTACCAAGTAAAAGCTCAGTAGTCATCGTGAACCTACTTATGTGAAAGCTGTATTCCTTGCACTGTGCAGAAATATAGTATAGTACACATAAAATTTGTGAGTAATTAAGGTCAAAATAAAAGGTTACACTGGCTAACTAAGGTAAAAGTTAAGGTCTAAAACATAGTTCTGAACTCAAATTTGCTATTATGTCAAAAACATAGAGTTTAACTAAAACTCTGTTCACAAACCATCCGTAAAAGTCCTATTCCTTGCAGTTCAATAGTAAATTTTAGCTTTTCAGAAAAGTAGGTCCAAATTAAACAAAATGTTTTTCATAAAAAAACAGATGTCTCCCCCCTCCCTCTAAGTTACTTTGACCTTAGGCCAAAATGCAAAATGATGTGAAACCTTCGAGTCATGGGCAACATCATACTAAAACATGAAAGTGATTCATTACATTGTTTGAGGTAAAGCCCAAACATGATTGGCATATACAATTTCATTATAAGCATATTTAAAGAAATTGACTTTGGTCACATGACCTTGGATATAGGTGATCTGAAAACTACACTCACTGACGAGTGTTAAGTACCCGAAACATGCATGTCTGGTCCATGCTGCAAATTTATCTGCTTTTAAATGATGCTATGAATTTGAAGACGTTTAACATTGTATGGATCATGAGCAACAAAAAACTGAATTAGTGATTGGATACACGGTTCAAAATATAAAGCCTAAAGATGATAAGCATAGACAATTTCAGCCTGGACACGATTAGCATATACAATTTCATTACCAAAGTAAGAAGTGACCTTAACCATGTGACCTTGGGACAATGTGATAAGAAACATTTAGTCCTTAGAAACAACATACTAAAATATGAAAACAATTGTAAGAAGGGTTCAGGAGATATAGCCCAGACAATATTAGTACATACAATTTCATTAAAAAGAACTAAATGATCTTGACCTTGGGCACATGACCTTGGGTCAAGATGATAAGAAACCCTCCAATCCTGAGCAACAGCATACTATAGTATAAGAGTGATCCAGTATACAATTCCACAGATATAGCCCAGACTCAATAGCATTTACAATTTCATTAAAAAATGTAATACTTGACCTTAGTCATATGACCTTGGATCAAGGTGGTGTGAAACCTTTGGGTCATCAGCACCATCATACTAAAATATGACGTGATCCAATCACGGTTCAAAAGATTAAGCCTGGACATAATACATGTAACAAATACAATTTCATTTAAAATATACTAATTGACCTTGACTATGGTCACATGACCTTGAGCCAACGTGATGTGAAACCTTTACATGATAAGCAACAACATACTAAAATATGAAGGTGATCTGATAAATAGTTAAAAAAGATACAGCCCCAATTGGATAGCATGTACAATTTCATTAAAATGTACTTAGTAACTTTGACCTTGATCAAATAACTTTGACCTTGATCAAATGACCATGGGTCTAGGTGAAACCTTTTGGTCATGACTAAATACATTCTTAAACTAGAAAGCAATCCAATATGCGGTCCAAGGGATAAAGCCTAAACAAGAATGTATCTACAATTTCATTAAAAATGTAGTAAGTGACCTTGGCCTTGGGTCTATGTGATGTGAAGCCTTCTGGTCATAAGCAAAAACATACTAAAATATGAAAGTGATCCGGCAAACGGTTCAAGAGATATAGCCCGGACAAGAATGTATGCACAATATCATTAAAAATGCACTAAGTGACCTTGACCTTGGTCACATGACCTTGGGTCAAGGTGATGTGAAACCTACGGGTCATAAGCAACAACATACTTAGATATGAAAGTGATCCAGCAAACAGTTCAAGAGATATAGCTCATACAGGAATGTATGCATAATCTCATATAAAATGCACTAAGTGACCTTGACCTTGGTCACATGACCTTGAGTCATGGTGATGTGAAACCTACTGGTCATAAGCAACAACATACTAAAATATGAAAGTGATCCGGCAAACGGTTCAAGAGATATAGCCCGGACAGGAATGTATGCATAATTTCATTAAAAATGCACTGAGTGACCTTGACCTTGGTCACATGAACTTGGGTCATGGTGATGTGAAACCTTTGGGTCATAAGCAACAACATACTAAAATATGAAAGTTATCCGGCAAACGGTTCAAGGGATATAGCACGGACAGGAATGTATGCATAATTTCATTAAAAATAGTTGCCAGAGTCACCTAATGCTCGACTGCATAGCATAATATCTCTCATGACAGCCAATTTATTTAAAACTCCCTTTCTCAGGCAACAACATATATCAAGTCACATAAAAAATTTAAAGTTATAAATTACAAGTCTGGTGCATGTAGCACTTATAGTAAGCTCAATATTGCCAATTTAAAGCAAAATCACTGAAGCGGAAAAAATAGGTCAAGGTCATATTTCAATAGTCTAACCCAAGATGCATCCAATATGCAAGTCTGGTGCACGTAGCACTTATACTTTTCTCAATATTGGCTTTTAAAGGTAAAATCATTCAAGGGGAAAAAGTAGGTCAAGGTCATATTTCAATAGTCTAACCCAAGATGCATCCAATATGCAAGTCTGGTGCATGTAGCACTTATACTTTTCTCAATATTGGCTTTTAAAGGTAAAATCATTCAAGCGGAAAAAGTAGGTCAAGGTCATTTTATGAAAGTTTGATCAAAGATACATCCAATATGCAAGTTTGGTACATGTAGCACTTATACTTTGCTCAATATTGGCTTTTAAAGGCAAAATCATTCAAGCGGAAAAAAGTAGGTCAAGGACATTTTTTGAAAGTTTGATCAAAGATACATCAAATATGTAAGTTTGGTACATGTAGCACTTATACATTGCTCAATATTGGCTTTTAAAGGCAAAATCATTCAAGCGGAAAAAAGTAGGTCAAGGTCATTTTTTGAAAGTTTGATCAAAGATACATCAAATATGTAAGTTTGGTACATGTAGCACTTATACTTTGCTCAATATTGGCTTTTAAAGGCAAAATCATTCAAGCGGAAAAAGTAGGTCAAGGTCATTTTATGAAAGTTTGATCAAAGATACAACCAATATGTAAGTTTGGTACATGTAGCACTTATACTTTGCTCAATATTGGCTTTTAAAGGCAAAATCATTCAAGCGGAAAAAAGTAGGTCAAGGTCATTTTTTGAAAGTTTGATCAAAGATACATCAAATATGTAAGTTTGGTACATGTAGCACTTATACTTTGCTCAATATTGGCTTTTAAAGGCAAAATCATTCAAGCGGAAAAAAGTAGGTCAAGGTCATTTTTTGAAAGTTTGATCAAAGATACATCAAATATGTAAGTTTGGTACATGTAGCACTTATACTTTGCTCAATATTGGCTTTTAAAGGCAAAATCATTCAAGCGGAAAAAAGTAGGTCAAGGTCATTTTTTGAAAGTTTGATCAAAGATACATCAAATATGTAAGTTTGGTACATGTAGCACTTATACTTTGCTCAATATTGGCTTTTAAGGACTTTATTGCTATCTTAACATTTACCTTATCATCTCAACATTTACCTTATCATTTGAAATAATTTTAAAAATCCCAACCCCAGGGGCTATATCCTCATCTGGATATATTAAATGATGTATAATTAAACATTTGCAACAAAAAAACCCAACAGAATATGAATATAGGAAAGGTAAATGTGTAATCTTAACATTTACCTTATCATCTAGTTCGGACGACGCCGACGCCGACGCGGACGCCGACGCCGACGCCGACGCTGACGCCGGGGGTATTGCAATAGCTCTTTTGCACTAAAGTGCAGTCGAGCTAAAAATGCACTGAGTGACCTTGACCTTGGTCACATGAACTTGGGTCATGGTGATGTGAAACCTTGGGGTCATAAGCAACAACATACTAAAATATGAAAGTTATCCGGCAAACGGTTCAAGGGATAAAGCACGGACTGGAATGTATGTACAGTTTCATTAAAAATGCACTAAGTGACCTTGACCTTGGTCACATGACCTTGGGTCAAGGTGATGTGAAACTTTTGGGTCATAAGCAACAACATACTAAAATATGAAAGTGATCCGGCAAACGGTTCAAGAGATATAGCCTGGACAGGAATGTATGCATATTTCATTAAAAATGAGCTGAGTGACCTTGACCTTAGTCACATGACCTTGGGTCAAGGTGATGTGAAACCATCGGGTCATAAGCAACAACATACTAAAATATGAAAGTTATCCGGCAAACGGTTCAAGAGATATAGCCCGGACAGGAATGTATGCATAATTTCATTAAAAATGCACTAAGTGACCTTGACCTTGGTCACATGACCTTGGGTCAAGGTGATGTGAAACCTACGGGTCATAAGCAACAACATACTAAAATATGAAAGTGATCCGGCGAATGGTTCAAGAGATATAGCCCGGACAGGAATGTATGCATAATTTCATTAAAAATGCACTGAGTGACCTTGACCTTGGTCACATGACCTTGGGTCAAGGTGATGTGAAACCTTCGGGTCATAAGCAACAACATACTAAAGTATGAAAGTGATCGGGCAAACAGTTCAGGAGATATAGCCCGGACACGATGTGTGACAGACGGACAGACAGACTGACGATGAAGGCAAGACCAATTTGTCTCCTCCCCGTTGGGGGGGGGGGGGGGAGACATAATTAAAAGGTCACAATGACAAGGTACTAATGATGTCATCCTAACAAAATTTTGCAGTAGGAGAGATGTTGGATATGTGTTGATCCAGCAATTCTATATAAACTTCAACCATTAAAATAAACCAAGATTTTGACAAATGAATGGACAGACTACCAGATGTACAGACCACCATTTCCATAAAATCTATTATATAAAGTCTGCTTTACAATCTGGCCTGGAAATAACTCTATTTGCTGATGAGGTGTACTTTATAAGTGACTTTGAAATATACAGCTGAAAATTCTTTAAAATTCTGACATATTTACCTATCAAAACCTAGTCAAAATATGGCAACAGTTAATGCTGTAAAATTATTACATGAGTGAGGCACAAGTCATATGATATCAGAATTTATTATTCAATTGAAACTAAAGTGACCTTCACTATTTGTCCGACTTTTATCAAAGTATTAAGAGAATCAAACTTTTAAACATGAATTAATAAGTTCTCACCTCTTTTTGAAATTTTAACTGCTTTCCAAAGACTCAATCTTTAACTGATTGTCTTTTACAAAACTGAAAAATAGAAGAAAAAGGGATATGATTTCATCCAAAAATCATTTTACCATTAATCTCATGATGACTGCTCCAAAAACAGTGAAAAAAAATTGTGAATAAAATGTTAAAAATTCACTTCATATTTAGAATATAACTTACTGCTAGTTTATGAAAATCTGATCTCATTCCAATGAGACCTTGACCTCAAACCTACACATATGACTTCGAAAATTTAAAGTATCTGTGAAATATCTGATTATGGTAAAAGTTGAAAATCTTTGCCATCAAAACGGTTTTATTTTTTGTCTTAAAAAACGCAGATGCGTTATGAATAGTTATAAAAATTGAAATTCAGTATGTGATGTTATATCTTCAATTACTGAAATGGAGTTGTGCTAAAATAAATGCAAAATGCACTTTTTCCCCACTTATATATTATACCCTACCTAAATTCTGCAGTGGTTCTGCCTCATTTTTGGTCAAGCTTTTTCTGGCGTCTAGCCACTCTAGTACTCTGCAGTCCCCATTGATCCAGCCATACAACCAGTGACAGTAGCTCAGTGTGTCCTTACTGAGTCCACTCCAGTCATTACTCTGTAGTCCCTATTGATACAGTCGTGCAACCAGTGACAGTAGCTCAGTGTGTCCTTACTGAGTCCACTCCAGCCATTTCTCAGCAGTCCAATTGATCCAGCCATAAAACCAGTGACAGTAGCCCAGTGTGTCCTTACTGAGTCCACTCCAGTCATTACTCTGCAGTCCCCATTAATCCAGCCATACAACCAGTGACAGTAGCTCAGTGTGTCCTTAATGAGTCCACCCCAGTCGTTACTCTGCAGTCCCCATTGATCCAGCCATACAACCAGTGACAGTAGCTCAGTGTGTCCTTACTGAGTCCACTCCAGTCATTACTCTGTAGTCCCTATTGATACAGTCGTGCAACCAGTGACAGTAGCTCAGTGTGTCCTTACTGAGTCAACTCCAGTCGTTACTCTGCAGTCCCCATTAATCCAGCCATACAACCAGTGACAGTAGCTCAGTGTGTCCTTACTGAGTCCACTCTGGCCATTACTCTACAGTCCCCATTAATTCAGCCATACAACCAGTGACAGTAGCTCAGTGTGTCCTTACTGAGTCCACTCAAATCATTACTCTGCAGTCCCCATTAATCCAGCCATACAACCAGTGACAGTAGCTCAGTGTGTCCTTACTGAGTCCACTCTGGCCATTACTCTACAGTCCCCATTAATTCAGCCATACAACCAGTGACAGTAGCTCAGTGTGTCCTTACTGAGTCCACTCTGGTAATTACTCTACAGTCCCCATTAATCCAGCCATACAACCAGTGACAGTAGCTCAGTGTGTCCTTACTGAGTCCACTCCAGTCGTTACTCTGCAGTCCCCATTGATCCAGCCATACAACCAGTGACAGTGGCTCAGTGTGTCCTTACTGAGTCCACTCTGGTCATTACTCTGCAGTCCCCATTAATCCAGCCATAGAACCAGTGACAGTAGCCCAGTGTGTCCTTACTGAGTCCACTCCAGTCATTACTCTGCAGCCCCATTAATCCAGATATATAACCATTGACAGTAGCTCAGTGTGTCCATACTGAGTCCACTCTGGTCATTACTCTGCAGTTGCCATTGATCCAGCCATAAGCCAGTGACAGTAGCTCAATGTGTCCTTACTGAGTCCACTCTGGTCATTACTCTACAGTCCACATTAATCCAGCCATACAACCATTGACAGTAGCTCAGTGTGTCCTTACTGAGTCAACTCCAGTCGTTACTCTACAGTCCCTATTGATCCAGCCATACAACCAGTGACAGTAGCTCACTGTGTCCTTACTGAGTCCACTCTGGCCAATACTCTACAGTCCCCATTGATCCAGCCATACAACCAGTGACAGTAGCTCAGTGTGTCCTTTACTGAGTCCACTCTGGCAATTACTCTACAGTCCCCATTCATCCAGCCATACAACCAGTGACAGTAGCTCAGTGTGTCCTTACCGAGTCCACTCCAGCCATTACTCTGCAGTCCCCATTGATCCAGCCATACAATCAATGACAGTAGCTTAGTGTGTCCTTACCGAGTCCACTCCACTCATTACTCTGCAGTCCACATTAATCCAGCCATACAACCAGTAACAGAAGCTAAGTGTGTCCTTACCAAGTCCACTCTGGCCATTACTCTACAGTCCCCATTGATCAAACCATACAACCAGTGACAGTAGCTCAGTGTGTCCTTACCGAGTCCACTCCGGCCATTACTCTGCAGTCCCCATTAATCCAGATATACAACCAGTGACAGTAGCTCAGTGTGTCCTTACTGAGTCCAATCTGGCCAGAACTCTGCAGTCCCCATTGATCCAGCCATACAACCAGTGACAGTAGCTCAGTGTGTCCTTACTGAGTCCACTCTGGTCATTACTCTACAGTCCCCATTGATCCAGCCATACAACCAGTGACAGTAGCCCAGTGTGTTCTTACCGAGACTACTCCAGCCATTATTCTGCAGTTCCCATGGATCCAGCAATACAACCAGTGACTGTAGCTCAGTGTGTCCTTACTGAGACTACTCCATCCATTACTCTGCAGTACCAACTGATCCAGCAATATAACCAGTGACAGTAGCTCAGTGTGTCCTTACTGAGTCAACTCCAGTCGTTACTCTGCAGTCCCCATTAATCCAGCCATACAACCAGTGACAGTAGCCCAGTGTGTCCTTACTGAGTCCACTCCAGTCATTACTCTGCAGTCCCCATTGATCCAGCCATACAACCAGTGACAGTAGCTCAGTGTGTCCTTACTGAGTCCACTCTGGCCATTACTCTACAGTCCCCATTGATCCAGCCATACAACCAGTGACAGTAGATCAGTGTGTCCTTACTGAGTCCACTCTGGCCATTACTCTACAGTCCCCATTAATCCAGCCATACAACCAGTGACAGAAGCTCAGTGTGTCCTTACTGAGTCCACTCTGGTCATTACTCTACAGTCCCCATTAATCCAGCCATACAACCAGTGACAGTAGCTCAGTGTGTCCTTACTGAGTCCACTCCAGTCGTTACTCTGCAGTCCCCATTGATCCAGCCATACAACCAGTGACAGTAGCTCAGTGTGTCCTTACTTAGTCCACTCTGGCCAGTACTCTGCAGTCCCCATTGATCCAGCCATACAACCAGTGACAGTAGCTCAGTGTGTCCTTATTGAGTCCACTCTGGTCATTACTCTACAGTCCCCATTAATCCAGCCATACAACCAGTGACAGTAGCTCAGTGTGTCCTTACTGAGTCCACTCCAGTCGTTACTCTGCAGTCCCCATTGATCCAGCCATACAACCAGTGACAGTAGCTCAGTGTGTCCTGACTGAGTCCACTCCAGTCATTACTCTGTAGTCCCTATTGATACAGTCGTCCAACCAGTGACAGTAGCTCAGTGTGTCCTTACTGAGTCCACTCCAGCCATTTCTCAGCAGTCCTATTGATCCAGCCATACAACCAGTGACAGTAGCCCAGTGTGTCCTTACTGAGTCCACTCCAGTCATTACTCTGCAGTCCCCATTAATCCAGCCATACAACCAGTGACAGTAGCCCAGTGTGTTCTTACCGAGACTACTCCAGCCATTATTCTGCAGTTCCCATGGATCCAGCAATACAACCAGTGACTGTAGCTCAGTGTGTCCTTACTGAGACTACTCCATCCATTATTCTGCAGTACCAACTGATCCAGCAATATAACCAGTGACAGTAGCTCAGTGTGTCCTTACTGAGTCAACTCCAGTCGTTACTCTGCAGTCCCCATTAATCCAGCCATACAACCAGTCACAGTAGCCCAAAGTGTCCTTACTGAGTCCACTCCAGTCATTACTCTGCAGTCCCCATTAATCCAGCCATACAACCAGTGACAGTAGCTCAGTGTGTCCTTACTGAGTCCACTCTGGCCATTACTCTACAGTCCCCATTGATCCAGCCATACAACCAGTGACAGTAGCTCAGTGTGTCCTTACTGAGTCCACTCTGGCCATTACTCTACAGTCCCCATTAATCCAGCCATACAACCAGTGACAGTAGCTCAGTGTGTCCTTACTGAGTCCACTCCAGTCGTTACTCTGCAGTCCCCATTGATCCAGCCATACAACCAGTGACAGTAGCTCAGTGTGTCCTTACTGAGTCCACTCTGGTCATTACTCTGCAGTCCCCATTAATCCAGCCATACAACCAGTGACAGTAGCTCAGTGTGTCCTTACTGAGTCCACTCGAGTCATTACTCTGCAGCCCCCATTAATCCAGATATACAACCAGTGACAGTAGCTCAGTGTGTACTTACTGAGTCCACTCTGGCCATTACTCTGCAGTCCCCATTGATCCAGCCATAAACCAGTGACAGTAGCTCAATGTGTCCTTACCGAGTCCACTCTGGTCATTACTCTACAGTCCACATTGATCCAGCCATACAACCAGTGACAGTAGCTCAGTGTGTCCTTACTGAGTCAACTCCAGTCGTTACTCTACAGTCCCGATTAATCCAGCCATACAACCAGTGACATTAGCTCAGTGTGTCCTTACTGAGTCCACTCTGGCCATTACTCTGCAGTCCCCATTGATCCAGCCACACAACCAGTGACAGTAGCTCAGTGTGTCTTTACTGAGTCCACTCTGGCCATTACTCTACAGTCCCCATTGATCCAGCCATACAACCAGTGACAGTAGCTCAGTGTGTCCTTACTGAGTCCACTCCAACCATTACTCTGCAGTCCCCATTGTCCAGCCATACAACCAGTGACAGTAGCTCAGTGTGTCCTTACTGAGTCCACTACAACCATTACTCTGCAGTCCCAATTGATCCAGCCATACAACCAATGACAGTAGCTCAGTGTGTCTTTACCGAGTCCACTCCACTCATTACTCTGCAGTCCACATTAATCCAGCCATACAACCAGTAACAGTAGCTGAGTGTGTCCTTACCGAGTCCACTCTGGCCATTACTCTACAGTCCCCATTGATCAAACCATACAACCAGTGACAGTAGCTCAGTGTGTCCTTACTGAGTCCACTCTGGCCATTACTCTGCAGTCCCAGTTGATCCAGCCATACAACCAGTGACAGTAGCTCAGTGTGTCCTTATTGAGTCCACTCTGGTCATTACTCTACAGTCCCCATTGATCCAGCCTTACAACCAGTGACAGTAGCCCAGTGTGTTCTTACCGAGACTACTGCAGCCATTATTCTGCAGTTCCCATGGATCCAGCCATACAACCAGTGACTGTAGCTCAGTGTGTCCTTACTGAGACTACTCCATCTATTACTCTGCAGTACCAACTGATCCAGCTATACAACCAGTGACAGTAGCTCAGTGTGTCCTTACTGAGACTACTCCAGCCATTATTCTGCAGTCCCCATTGATCCAGCCATACAACCAGTGACTGTAGCTCAGTGTGTCCTTACTGAGACTACTCCATCCATTACTCTGCAGTACCAACTGATCCAGCCATACAACCAGTGACAGTAGCTCAGTGTGTCCTTACTGAGACTACTCCATCCATTACTCTGCAGTACCAACTGATCCAGCCATACAACCAGTGACAGTAGCTCAGTGTGTCCTTACTGAGACTACTCCATCCATTACTCTGCAGTACCAACTGATCCAGCTATACAACCAGTGACAGTAGCTCAGTGTGTCCTTACTGAGACTACTCCAGCCATTATTCTGCAGTCCCCATTGATCCAGCCATACAACCAGTGACAGAAGCTCAGTGTGTCCTTACTGAGCCTACTCCAGCCATTATACTGCAGTACCAACTGATCCAGCCATATAACCAGTGACAGTAGCTCAGTGTGTCCTTACTGAGACTACTCCAGTCATTACTCTGCACTCCCCATTGATCCAGCCATACAACTAGTGACAGTAGCTCGATGTGTCCTTACTGAGACTACTCCATCCATTACTCTGCAGTACCAACTGATCCAGCCATATAACCAGTGACAGTAGCTCAGTGTGTCCTTACTGAGACTACTCCAGTCATCATCTGCACTCCCCATTGATCCAGCCATACAACTAGTGACAGTAGCTCGATGTGTCCTTACTGAGACTACTCCATCCATTACTCTGCAGTACCAACTGATCCAGCCATACAACCAGTGACTGTAGCTCAGTGTGTCCTTACTGAGACTACTTCATCCATTACTCTGCACTCCCCATTGATCCAGCCATACAACCAGTGACAGTAGCTCAGTGTGTCCTTACTGAGACTACTCCATCCATTACTCTGCACTACCAACTGATCCAGCCATACAACCGGTGACTGTAGCTCAGTGTGTCCTTACTGAGACTACTTCATCCATTACTCTGCACTACCAACTGATCCAGCCATACAACCAGTGACAATAGCTCAGTGTGTCCTTACTGAGACTACTCCATCCATTACTCTGCACTACCAACTGATCCAGCTATACAACCAGTGACTGTAGCTCAGTGTGCCCTTACTGAGACTATTCCAGTATTACTCTGCAGTCCCAACTGATCCAGCCATAAAACCAATGACAGCTCAGTGTGTCCTCCACTTTTCTAATAGACTCTGTACTGTGGTGCCTCACTGTGAATGTAGAATCCGAGCCCTAAAACAGAAAATAAGTTGTATTTATAATTTGAATATAGCTTTATCAAAGGAAATGAAAACACTGTACATTGTACATGTAGAGTTTAGTATGAATATAATTTGTTGTTGATCAACTTTTTTAGAATAAGGAGGGTAAAATAAATGTTTCAGAGGGTTGAGTAGAATTTCATGCTCCCACAAAATTTATATGTTACAGAGGAGAAGTGTGTAAAGGTTGGCACAAACAGACACTGTCAGAAATCTATAGTATATAGAACATATATCCACTTTTAAAGGGGGATTATATAATGAATATTGCCTAAATACCTTAGCATACTGCTGGTCTCATTGTTCTTGATGATAAGGTGTCTGTCTACATCTCTGTCATAACTCTGTACCACTGCATCTTCTGAAAAGTATAGTAACCAAAATAAATCTTCATACAATAAAGAATTTTAACTCTTCATTATCAAAGATTTATGACAATATGACTTTCATTTTTAAATCAATCTATTAAACTCAGCTATAAAGTTAAATCCGATTTGTTGGTTGGTGTGACCTTGAACATTGACCTTGAAAAAGAATTCACAGTAGCATAGGATTTCATGCAACCGCAAAACACTTGTATCTATAGTGATTGAAGGAAAGTGTTAGTGGTGTTAAATAAGTCAAAATTTAATATGGCATACCAACTTTCTACCTAGAGTGTCACTACTTTAATGAATATTGCCTAAATACCTTAATTATACAGCTTGTCTCATTGTCCTTTATATTATATCATCACTGGTTTCCTTCTCCTACATAACTAGTTTTCCTTTCTCTGCATCTCTGTCATAATTCTGTACCATTTCATCATCTGAAAAGTAAAGTAACCAAAATTAATCTTCATACAACATAGAATCTTATCTCCTTTTAAACTCTTCATTATCTTCCAATTTCTTCAAAGATTTAAATTTATGACAGACTTTTATTTCTAAATTTATCTACATGTGTTTAACTAGCCATATAGTTTAATCTGATCTCTTGATTGGTGTGACCTTGACCATTGACATTGAAAAGGTGTTTAAGAGATAATGAAGTTAGACAGCAATCATAATTATAAGGCATATCAACAGTTACTTAGAGTGTATTGAATGAATATTGCCTTAATTTTGCAACTTGTCACATTGTCCTTTTTAACACATCATCACTGGTTCTGTATCCTACATACATCATTAGCTTAATTTTCTTTGCATCTCTGTCATAATTCTGTACCACTTCATCTTCTGAAAAATACAGTAAACAGCAGAGTAGAATCTTTATATCTCCTTTTAAACTCTTTATTCCCCTCTAAAATTTTAGAACTGGTGTTAATTTCTGAACTTCTCTATTAATCTAGAGTTTGATATAATCTGTTTATATGTATGTATGACCTTGAACCTTGATCCATAATTAACAGTATAATACGGTTTTTTAAAGCAAATATTGACAAATAAGATTTATCATAAGCAAATGAGCAATCAAAATTAAATGAATTAATATAATAGTACATTTTCAAAGTGAAAAGAACAAACCTTGAACATTGATGAAGTCCTTTTGTCCCCGATCCTTGATTTAACACTTATCTGAATGCCGATGATGACGTTAAGTTGGCCATTCTGTGTTGTGTCCATGGATGTCAATTTCTGTCTTCCTGCCTTGATATTCATATTCTTGTAACAATATGTCAATTTTTGTCTTTCTTCCTTGGTTTACAAACACCATTTTGTCTAATGAATGTTGATTTCTGCCTTGATATACATGATGCACTATATAATTTAATCTTCCAATCTTTTCTGAAAATTTCCTGTCCCTTGTTGACAAGATCCTCTCTTTTCAGTCTATTTCTGTTTTCATTTGTCTTTTTTCAAAATTCTAATGCTTATTACAATTCCTCTCATAAATTACTATCTATAATTCCATGGATTTTAATTACATAAGTCATCACACTTGCAGAATCACATTTGGACCGAGGAACATTCAACATCATCAGCTTTCTTATACACTGCAGGTTAATTTAGGATGTTAACCCAGAACCAGGACATGTAGGAAAGAGGAAGTAGGATAGTGCAGTGCAAGGGAAAGGTGCTGGAACATGCAAAGGTTAAAGTGCAGTGTTAGATGATGGGAGATATTGCAATGTATAATAGACTGACAATGTGAATTGGACGTCAGCACACACATCTGGTGGAAGGCTAAAACTATGGACACTGGTTTACACCCTGAAGTTTCCATCAGTTTGTTACACGTACATCTTGTCCTCAGATAGGCTGGTTGGTAATACACAGAACACACAATTTGCTGGAGATGTTTCCCATTCACATCTGTACGTGCATATTCAGGGTATATTACTAGACCAGCAATGTTTCTTACAAATATCTGCAATTTTTATCCTTCCACCAATTATGGACATCAGTTTTAGTGCAGGACTGGATCCCTTTACTAAGATTCTTCATAGCTCAGCTTCCATCCATTTTCACCTGATGTGATAATAAAATGTATTTATTCATCTAAGCTTAATCATCAGAGAATAATGGAAACATAATGTTATGGGTCAGAATACCCCAAAACGCCAGCAAAAATCAGACAAAGACAGAATATAAATTTACAAGTTTAATTATGTACAAAATATATATATTTCAAATGATTACAACTTACAATACAATGTCCGGATCAAAGTGTCCGTTACGGTCCACAAAGTCTATCGAATGTATGGTTTCCGGTAATCACAAACGTTCTCGAAAGATCGGTGTCCAAACGTTGTCAAATGGATTAAAGTCTCAACAAATAAAGTGTCCCAGTATATCAGAATAGATGAATGAATCGTGTCTACGAATGTGTACGAATGCCCCTAACACAGTTCCTCAGAGGTATTTATACTTAATAACAATGAATTAACCAGAAGCTTCTAGAACAATGACTCATTACAAATGATTAACAATAGAGTAAATTCTAGAAATCACAGTCATGTGATGATAATGATGTAACAAAGAACATACTGGAATATTCTCTAAAGAAATAAACATGACATAGTAAAATCTAGAAAGAATTATTATGAAATCATTAAATAACATGACTAAGTACATGTGTACCTACATATAAAGTAAAACAAAAATAATACATGACCCACAACACCTCCCCCCTTAAAAAAAGTTTGAATGTCAATGAAAACTTAGCTGGTAAATTCTGCAAAAATCACTCATGAAACTCTCGATAGTGCATCTGCAATCACATTGTCTTTACCCTTGATATGGTTAATAATAATATTGTACTCTTGCAACAATAAACTCCACCTTGTAAGTCTTTGATTCTTGTTTGACATTTTGTGCAAAAATGTGAGAGGGTTGTGGTCAGTAAACACAAGAATGGGATGTAAAGTAACATTCAAATAAACATCAAAATGTTGTAAAGCTAACAATAATGCAAGACACTCTTTTTCAATAGTAGAGTAATTCTTTTGACATTTTGTCAATTTCTTTGAAAAATAACAAACAACTCTATCTACACCATCATCATTTTCTTGAAACAAAGCAGCCCCGATTCCTACGTCACTGGCATCAACAGTAAGCTTAAATTGCTTATCAAAATTTGGAGCTGACAGGACAGGACTATTCATAAGAACACATTTGATTTTCTTAAAAGATTCGTCACAGTCATTGGTCCATGCAAAATTCACCCTCTTTTGTAACAGATTGGTAAGTGGACCAACAACTGACGAGAAATTTGGACAAAATTTTCTGTAAAATCCTGCCATTCCCAAAAATCTCATTATCTCTTTCTTATTGGTAGGAATCGGGAACTTTGAAATAGCTTCCACCTTGGCCATGATAGGAGTAACAAAACCTTGACCTACTTTGTGACCCAAATATTCTACAGTCGCATGACAAAATTCACTTTTCGCAAGGTTCACTGTGAGGTTTGCTTTCGCCAGTATGTCGAAGAAGGTACGCATGATTCGGAGATGGTCATTCCAGGTGTCGCTGTAGATGATGACGTCATCGATGTACGCCTCGCATCCTTCAAGATGATTTAGGAGCGAATGAATCATCCTCTGGAATGTGGCTGGTGCGTTTTTCATACCAAAGGGCATTACTTTATATTGGTATAGCCCATCTGGAGTCGCAAATGCCGATATTTCTCTGGCTCTCTCGGTAAGCGGGACCTGCCAATAGCCTTTAAGCAAGTCAAATTTACTGACAAATTTTGCACTGCCAATTTTATCTATACAGTCATCGATTCGTGGGATCGGATAAGAGTCAGTTTTGGTGACTGAATTGACTTTTCTGAAGTCCGTACACAATCGGTAAGTTCCATCTGGCTTCGGAACAAGAAGACATGGGGAACTCCAATCACTATTGCTGGGTTCAATAATGTCATTTTCAAGCATGTACTGAATTTCTTTCCGCATGTATTGATGTTTTATTGGGTTTAACCGATAGGGATGCTGTTTGATAGGTGACGCATCACCTACAATGACGTCATGATGAGATGCATTCGTCTTTTTTGGAACGTCCGGAAAGATGGTCGTATATTCCCGCATTAATTGGTGCACTTCCTCTTTTTGATGCACGGTCAGATGTCCGAGTTTCACTTCCGGATTTGTCAGAATTTCAGAATTCTTTAAACGGACACTTTGAGCGAAGTCTTTTTCGACAGTCTCTTCATTACATTCAGGTTCAACACAATTTTCTAATGTATTTACATTGGCCAAAGTGGAAACTGGTTTTACAAAATTTCGGTCACTTCTATCAAAATACTCTTTCAACATGTTAACATGACACACTCTTTTTTCTTTTCGCCGACCTGGTGTCTTAACTACGTAGTTAACATCACTAATTTTACTCTCAATCTCATAAGGACCGAAATATCTAGCTTGCAAAGGATGACCAGGGATAGGCAAAAATACAAGAACTTTATCGCCTGGTTTAAAAACTCTGTTTCTAGCATCTTTGTCATACCATGTTTTCATTTTCATTTGTGATGTTTTGAGATTTTCTTGAGCCAACTTGCAAGCATTATATAATTTCTCTTTGAAATTAGACACGTAGTCTAAGAGATTCAAATCGCTAGTCTCAGTCAACCATTTTTCCTTCAATAACTTCAATGGCCCCCTGACCGTATGCCCAAAAACTAGCTCAAAGGGACTGAACCCCAGGGACTCCTGAACCGCTTCTCGTGCCGCAAACAACACGAGGTGAACCCCTTCATCCCAGTCTTTTCCATACTGGTGACAATATGTTTTCATCATAGTTTTAAGGGTTTGATGAAAGCGTTCAAGTGCCCCCTGGGACTCAGGATGGTAAGCAGAAGATTTATACTGCCTGATACCTAGCTCATGCATAACCTGCTGAAACAATCCTGACATAAAATTCGAACCCTGATCTGACTGAATAGCCTTGGGAGCACCTACGAAACTGAAAAACTTTGTAAGGGCCTTAACTATGGTCTTTGCCTTAATATTCCTAAGAGGTATGGCCTCAGGAAACCTAGTCGAAGTACACATAATTGTCAGTAAGTACTGATTACCTGACCTAGTCCTAGGCAAAGGACCTACACAATCAACTAACACCCTACTAAAAGGTTCCTCGAAGGCTGGAATGGGTTGGAGGGGAGCAGGTGGTATAACTTGATTGGGTTTACCTACCATCTGACAATTATGACAAGACTTACAAAACTCAGACACATCTTTTCTCAACTTAGGCCAGTAAAAGTGATTTAAAATCCTATTATAAGTCTTATTGACACCTAAATGACCTGCCATGGGTGTGTCGTGAGCTAAACTCATGATGTCCCCGCGATACGCTACTGGAACCACTATCTGGTGAACGACCCGCCACACGTCATTAGGGGGTGCATCGGGTGGTCTCCATTTCCGCATAAGGATGCCATCTTGTATGTAGAAGCACTCTCCGACTTTGTCCGCTTCTTCTCGGGGAAGGGCCCTCTTGCTTAGTCGGATGATCTCCGGATCTTTAGTTTGCTCGGAGAGGAGCTGCTCACGGCTTAAGGCATCTGTATCTCTGTCTAATGGCGGATGGGAATCATCACCAGGTACTGTCGGAGACTTGTCAACATGAAGTGGTACTGACGTCTCAGGTACACTGTCATCAATGGTAGACATGAATGTGTCAGAAAGGTCTATATTTTTGGAGGGATGGTCCTCGTTAAGTGCAGAAGTACTCGCAGCCTCTTTTAGTCTGTTCCTGACCATCGCCCTGGTAACTGCGCAGGCTGGGTACAAGTCGTCGTCTTCATCATCGGACACGACATCGGACGTGATTTTTTCACAAACAATCGGATCGGCTACAACTTTGCCGCCAGCTAAATCGTTGCCAAGCAACAAGGAAACGCCTTGAACGGGAAGAGTAGGTCGAACACCTACGATAACAGGTCCAGTAATTAAGTCTGACTTTAAATAAATTTTATGAAGGGGAACATCAATGACGCCTAGCTCCACACCCTGTAATAAAACTGACCTACCAGTAAAAGTGTGCTCAGACAAAGGCAATGAACCCTCTAACAATAAAGTCTGGGCAGCACCAGTATCTCTCAAAATCTGAACAGGCAAAGCTTCGCTAGAATCACTGAGTGAAACAAATCCCTGTGACAAAAAGGGCTTATAATGATCCTCCACAAAATCATCAGAACTAAACTTAGAACCCTGAATCTCAGGAGTGTCAGAACAAATCGAATCTAAGGCTTTCCTATCATTTCTAACAGACGCACAGGCCTGTGACTTAAGTTCTTTTTTCTTCTTAAGCTTTAAACACTCACCAATAACATGACCTTTTTTCTTACAATAATTGCATGTAGGAAGCGACCCCACCCCTAGGGATGCCTCAGAACGCTCGGACCTAGGTCCGGACGTAGAACCACCTTGAGATGGTGACTGGGAACTAATGGACGACTGAGACTCTTGTAAATTTTTCTTTGGAAAATCTGACGTTTTTGCACTATCGCTAGATTGAGTTTTTGACACAAAATTTTTCTTATGAGTGAGAGCATACGTATCAGACAAAACAGCGGCTTCTTCAAGAGTTTTAACATTTTTGTCTTCCAAATGAGTTCTTAAATCTTGATGTACACACTCTTTGAACTCTTCTATCAGAATGATTTGACGCAAATTGTCAAATGAATTGGGAATTTTCTTAGATCGAAACCACTGATCAAATAAATCTTCTTTTTCTCGAGCAAATTCAACATATGTTTGATTTTCAAACTTTTTGTACTTTCTAAACTTTTGTCTGTACGCCTCAGGTACTAACTGATATGCTCTCAAAATCGTGTCCTTGACCTTGTCATAGTCTGAACTCTCAGCAATACTGAGCGCCGAGTACACTTCAGCCGCTTTGCCAATAAGTACGCTTTGTAATAAAGTTGGCCAAAAATCGCGTGGCCACTTCAGATTGGCCGCGATTTTCTCAAAATGTGGAAAATATTTGTCCACGGACTTTTCCTGAAATTTTGGTACTAATCTGATGTTTTTGGCGGCGTCGAATTCAGACTTGACAGGCGAAGGAACAGGATTTTCCTTAGCGCTTTTCTCTAACTTTAACTTTTCTAACTCAAACTGGAGTTCTTTCTCGTGCATACGTTCCTGTTTCTCTCTTTCTTTTTCTTCTTTTTCAAATTGTAATTGAATTTTCATTTTCTCTAATTCAAACTCATATTCTGACATTTTGGTTTCGCTTGAAACAGGTTCAACAGGAAAATCGTATGACGAAAAGATTTCCTCAGCTAAAAACTTTTTAGCCACAATATTTCTAATTTCTTGTTTTCTCATAGAAGATTTTACATCTAACTTCAAGTGAAGACCTAAACCAATCAAATCATCTTTTTTCAATGATTCGAACTCATCTACAGTCGGCGATTTCAAAAATTCAGTGACCGAAAATACCATGATTGATTTCTGCTGGCAAAAGTTTTGAGAATTTTCTTTTTTTTTCAAAAAACGAACTTTACGTAAAAATGCAAATATGCAGAGATTACTATCCCGGACGAGCCCCCAATTCTGTTATGGGTCAGAATACCCCAAAACGCCAGCAAAAATCAGACAAAGACAGAATATAAATTTACAAGTTTAATTATGTACAAAATATATATATTTCAAATGATTACAACTTACAATACAATGTCCGGATCAAAGTGTCCGTTACGGTCCACAAAGTCTATCGAATGTATGGTTTCCGGTAATCACAAACGTTCTCGAAAGATCGGTGTCCAAACGTTGTCAAATGGATTAAAGTCTCAACAAATAAAGTGTCCCAGTATATCAGAATAGATGAATGAATCGTGTCTACGAATGTGTACGAATGCCCCTAACACAGTTCCTCAGAGGTATTTATACTTAATAACAATGAATTAACCAGAAGCTTCTAGAACAATGACTCATTACAAATGATTAACAATAGAGTAAATTCTAGAAATCACAGTCATGTGATGATAATGATGTAACAAAGAACATACTGGAATATTCTCTAAAGAAATAAACATGACATAGTAAAATCTAGAAAGAATTATTATGAAATCATTAAATAACATGACTAAGTACATGTGTACCTACATATAAAGTAAAACAAAAATAATACATGACCCACAACAATAATAGGTACTTTGTTACATAGGAGTAATGCAGATGCACCATTTATATTACAATTCATTTTAGACTGTGTTTTATTGAAACGATAAGTGAAATATCGAAGCCCTAACCCCGATACAATTTAAGAGATAATCAGCCAATTTCAACTCTTTTTAATGTGGGTCAAAGTTCAAGGCCAAGTTCTAAAATGAAGGGCTTATCATATTGAATCTTCAATTTGAAACACAAAAGATACCATTAAGTTTTAAGTCTTTGAAAAGTATAAATGGTATTGTTATATTGGACTCTACTTTGTGATACATACATGTATACATTGTATATGGAAACCATATCCCAACAGTTTAAGAGATATCAAGCCATGCAAGATCAATATTTTTTAAAAGTAGGTCAAACTTCAAGATCATGGTTACTAGTTCAAAGGTCAAGCTAAAAATTAACATCAAGCTGGGTTCATTTCATCATGATCTATCGTCTGGAAAATGAGAAAACAATGTAAGCTGATGAATTGAAACATGCCCAACATGGGATGGAAAACACAGAATCTGATGCCGCTGGTAGTCTCAAAACCCATATTGTGCTTCAATGTTTTGCATAAAAAATGCAAGCTAAAGCTCTAATCAGGGAACTAAGTTAAATCATAGAATACAATGATATAGATTACATACCTAAGATACGAGGTGACAGGGCTGTTTGGGCTGATGTCCATTTCTGACTTGCTGGCTTGGCTGGATGACATAGTCCTTTTTCCACCATGTAGATCCACATTTTTGACTGGTGTGGATACATTTTACACTTCTTTCCTGTAAAACACAAGTAAAAAAAATATCGTACTGAATTAACCAATGCACTGTTCTTTTAATCTAATAATTATTATTAGAATTACAAACCATACGTTCACAAGTAGAAAAGTCCATTCTAGAAAATTAAGCAATTCTTCAAACAATGTCAAAGGTCAAACACTTAATACCATAATATAACAATAATTTAGTGTTACATACCTAGTGTCAAGCTGACGTCTGGCTGCTTATTAACTGAATGGCTCGGTATTTTAACATCACATTCATATTACAGGCTTGAAGATCATTAGACACTACCACGTTCTCAGGAGAGTGCTTATGTCCATTTCTGGCTGGCTGTCTTGGTAAGATAGCTGGCATTCTGATGCAGTCTAACCCACAACTTTAGGCTTGTGGATTACATATGTGCCCTCCCTTTTTCTGTAAATAAGAAATGCAATAAACGCTTAAATTAATAAAGGCAACACAAACCCTCCTAATTGCATGTTGAATGCAACCAGCAAAAGGATCATTAAATAAAATTTACTGTCACTAAAGTTCAGTGATCTTATCACTAACTTATTACACAATATGCAAACGATATGTTCCACATGAATCCCCTTTGATTAAACCAGGTAAATACTGTCTAAATCTACTTTATATGGAATTATTTTAGGCCTATCATATGATGATTATTATCAAATATATGATGGTAATCTTTTCTTATCAAGAATAGAGCTATATTTAGAAAACACTTAAACAGAAATTTTTCAATGCTCAACACGTTATGATATGGTGCACTGATCGACAGATACAAAATTTTCTGTTTAAGTGTTCTCTCAATATTTGTCTATTCATGTCCAGAATAGATTACAATCATATAATTAATAATGTTGGCTATATGATAGGCCTAAAATGAATTAATATAAAGTAGATATAGACAGTATTTACCTGGTTTATTCAAAGGGGAATGATGGAACATATCAATGAGTATCATGTGATATGCGACAGTGCTAATTGATGATTGCAATATGCCTTCTATGCTGTTCACAAGAATTTTAAATACATGTCCACTGTGACCTTAACCTTTAAAAATCAATAGGTTTCATCCTCTCCACATGGAGAACATTTGTGAAGGTTTGATGTTTCTATGATGAATCCTTTGGCTTCAATGCTGTCAACAAGGATTTTAAGCTGTAACCTTGACCTTTGACATTGAGAATCAATAGGGTTCATCCTCTCCCCATGGGAAACATTTGTGAAGGTATTATATGTTTGCTGATTGCTGCCCTCAGGTGGACAAATTATACCCTGCACCTTCTATGCTGTTCACAAGAAAATCTGGACATGCACACCCACCCTTACACACATGACACACGCCAGCAGTGCTTAGTAATGTCCCCTCCACAACTCAGGGGATAAATATTACTACATGCAATTGGAACAAATCTGAATTGCATAAATTAATTTTAATCTTGCATGATTTGAAAATTTTCTAAGAAATTTACCAGCAGGTATCACAAAATTAAATTTCAAGTTGATGTCTGAACTATCTCACACTGTAGCTCATCAAAACATAGTGTAATCAAAGATTACGAAGCTCACCTCGCGGCAGCAAAGTTCAATTTAAACATATCTCTAAGTACATGTATAATAAGAAAATCACTCAAGTGAAAATCAAAGCTGTGAAGGAACTGATGGCGAGTTTCATTTATTCATTTTAGAATGATATCAAACTATTCTATTGGATTTTTAAATATTGTATTAGCAGATAGAACAAATCCATTTTCCAATGTTCGGAAATAAAACATTTATGAACCGTCAGGGACAGAAATTGGCGGTCGCCCAGTCGCCCATGGCGACCAAATTTTTAGCTGGGCCCCCAAAACAAAACATCATGTCCTACTCGCCCATTTGGCGAATGAAAATAAAAATACATAGTCCATATTTAATAATATTATATAACCAGGATGTAACGTCGATTCTGATTGGCTGGAGCGCGAGTCATTATTTTCCGATAATGACCGCTGACGGAAAATAATGACTCGGTTTGCTATTTGTCCTGATTTTAGTATTTACGATAGAAATCAAGATAGTTATTTTGATTTATTTTAAAAGTTTAGATATACTTTTCACAAAAAGTGCAAATAATAGTAGAATTCTTGATTGAAAATTATATGTTCATATTGTTCTGAATCATTATTTTAATCATATGTAGTCTTACGATTCGTTATATAATATAACAAATAAAGACTTGGCCTCGGTCATTATGTCATTATAATGACCCGATGAGATTTGCAATATCGACCTCGGCCTTTGGCCTCGGTCGATATTACAAATCTCATCGGGTCATTATAATGACATAATGACCTCGACCAAGTCCATATTTGTATAATAAAAAGGAATTTCTTTTGCTTCTATGTTAGGCCCCATACTTCGTCAATGAAGCTCTTTTAAAATCAGGGGCTTATAGTAATACATGTACGTACCTGTTTACATACGCGAAATTTATCTATACGAACCGTGTATTGTTCTAGGCCCCCCCCCCCCCCTCTCTCTCTCTCATTTTGTCGTTGATAACTTGCATCAATAAGCGTGAAACGTGAGACTGTACAATACTAAAGTGACGTTTTATTCAGTAGAAACCTATCGGATTAAAAAGAACCCCCCCCCCCAAAAAAAAAAATAAAACAAAAACAATAGGCAAGCATTTGGAAGGGGTGTCATGACCCGCTGAAAGAAAAAAAAAACGATCGTGAAAGTGATTTCAAAAGAACTACAGCAGAGGTTTTTATTGTTCTATTAGAGGCTATTAAAACGTGTAGAACTCGACATTGTACAAGAGTATCTGTACCTGGAAGAAATAAACTTATCTTCTTTACAAGTTTAAGATTAGATGTGTATTTTTTCTGGGCCCCCAAATTTTAGCCTGGGCTCCTAAATTTTAGAGTTTAGGGGCCCAGTTGGCTCCTAGGATATTTTGATAAAGGTTTGTCCCTGTGAACCTATGTCAGCATGACTGCTAGTCAGTGACAGATTCAAGGGGGGCGTAGGGCCCCCTTTAATTTTCCAATCATGGGTAAAACAATCATTTTAAATCAAGAAAGAGTGAATATTAGTGAATATTACTTACCTTTAAGTAAATATAATTGTTAAATGCATCAAATCCCATTCTTTAATTAATTACAGTCACGAAAATGGTCCTAAAAAGGCTGAAATTCAAGAGATTCCAGGAGGCTTCAACCCCCCTAACAGGGCTCTGCCCTGGACCCGCTGGGGATCTAGGAAGTCCCCAGACCCCTTGCCAATTATTTACGCCCCCCCCTAAATAATAAGGTGGATCCGCACTGATAGAACAGACGTTTATTTTTTCTTCATGTATAGCACAGGGGTGAGGTATTATCGCTTGGTCACAAACCCTTTCCTCTATACGTACCCTTTCTTCTATATGTCTATATTAAAAAAGTTTTATATATATAGACAGAAGGGTTTGTATTGAGGAAAGGGTTTGTGACCAAGCGATGATACCTCACCCCTGTGGTGTATAGATCTGCATGTCTGTTCCACAGGCCGTAAAAGTGCCTGGTATGTGTACGATCTCGCAGATACACAGTCATGTCAAATTTCTAACTTCAACCATTGCAAAATTTGCTATAGAGGTTCCAATAAGATCATACTTTCTACGATTGTACCTATATATTTTATCTACTATGTCACCAAATTTCATTAAAAAATTCCCCGTACTTCCAGAGATATCGTAGGTACCATTTCTTCAGTGACCTAGTTTTTGTTTACTCGAATTTAGCTGTTCAGTGTGTCCGTTCCAGCCCTGGCTCGGTGTTCAGTGAGTCAGTGCATTCTATTTGCGAGATGCGACAGACCAATGCGCTATGAACGCTTGATTGTCTGTGAATTCTAAATTGATTTCTATACCTAGAAGTGTAATGTATGACCGTAACTCCTCGTTAATCGCTTAAACACTCGAACTGCTACGACTTGAATATCAGCGCCTTCCATTTTATTTACATAGTGTCACATGGTACAGTATACGGGTCGTAGGAATTACCGAAAAGACAGCATTTACCGAAAAGACAGTGGTATTTACTGAAAAGACCCCAAATTGTACTGAAAAGACACTTAAATTTCAAAACTAAACACATTTTATGATTGGAAATGTGTTTATACAATTAAATGTATCACCAAAACAAAAAATGAATATATCCGTCTATTCGGTAAATATCACTGTCGTTTCGGTAAATGCTGTCTTTTCGGTAATTCCAAGTATCGCAGTATAGCCGATAAACTTCTAAGCATATTAACACACGTGCACACGAGACAGTTGATGTTTACTGTATCCTAAGTATCCTCTTTAAAATAATCTCTAACTTTTTTTTAAACATTATGAAACAACTGTTAAAATGCGGAATGCAATGTACGCTGTCTTAAATAAATATGGTGAATAATGAGGTCCAGGGTCATCAGGCCACGCGATCGGAGTTGAGAAAAATTGTGAATATATATTTATCTTTACTCATTTATACATGTACATTTTGGGGCGTGGGGATGTCACGGAAGTGGTGTGACGTCAAAATCCTGCGATCACTATAGCCGAGATCGCTACGCGAAACTCGCCTAAAAAGTAGGTCAAGGTCATTTTAATGAAAGCTTGATCAAAGATACATCCAATATGCAAGTTTGGTACATGTAGCACTTATACTTTGCTCAATATTGGCCTTTAAATGCAAAATCACTCAAGCAGAAAAAGTAGGTCAAGGTCATTTTATGAAAGTTTGATCAAAGATACATCCAATATGCAAGTTTGGTACATGTAGCACTTATACTTTGCTCAATATTGGCCTTTAAATGCAAAATCACTCAAGCAGAAAAAGTAGGTCAAGGTCATTTTATGAAAATTTGATCAAAGATACATCCAATATGCAAGTTTGGTACATGTAGCACCTATACTTTGCTCAATATTGGCCTTTAAATGCAAAATCACTCAAGTGGAAAAAGTAGGTCAAGGTCATTTTTTGAAAGTTTGATCAAAGATACATCCAATATGCAAGTTTGGTACATGTAGCACTTATACTTTTTCAATATTGGCCTTTAAAGGCAAAATCACTCGAGTGGAAAAAGTAGGTCAAGGTCATTTTATGAAAGTTTGATCAAAGATACATCCAATATGCAAGTTTGGTACATGTAGCACTTATACTTTGCTCAATATTGGCCTTTCAAGGCAAAATCACTCGAGTGGAAAAAGTAGGTCAAGGTCATTTTATGAAAGTTTGATCAAAGATACATCCAATATGCAAGTTTGGTACATGTAGCACTTATACTTTGCTCAATTTTGGCCTTATAAGGCAAAATCACTCAAGCGGAAAAAGTAGGTCAGATGCTGCATCCGATGCATGGGTTCACCTCAGCATCTCAAGATTAATCACTTGTGCAAGTTTGGTTACTGTAGCATCAGTACTTTGTCAGATACTGAACTACCCCAAAAACTTTAACCAGACATTGACAAAGTCATTCAACCGGAAAATGTAGGTCAGATGCTGCATCCGATGCATGGGTTCAACTCAGCATCCCAAGATGAATCACTTGTGCAAGTTTGGTCACTGTAGCATCAGTACTTTGTCAGATACTGAGTTGCCCAAAAACTTTAACCGGACGCGGACGCGGACGGGGACGCGGACGCGGATGCCGGGGTTATAGCATAAGCTCATCTCAACTTCGTCGAGGTGAGCTAAAAATCAAATTTGTTGAATCTGTTTTAGAATTGAAAGAAATTTACTCAAAACTATTACATACATACTCATTAACAAGGTGACTTGGTCAGCTGAATTAATTAAAGTTTCAGGTTTGATGTGCCTCTTGGCTGGAGTTTGTCCACATCCACATCTGCCTTGTTGGCTTGGTTGTATGGGCTTTCAGCTTTCAGGTCTGGCCTCCTTTCCACCACATCTTACTCTGATATGTATCTTCTTCACTGTTAAAGAACAATAAAATCATCTTTGATTGCTGATGCTTTAAATTACAATGTTATCTTACCTTTAGAGTATCAAAATAATTTCTCAAGCAGTATAATTTTCATTGCAAGGTTCAGTCAATCTTTAGTATTTTAGACAAAAACTACAATCATACTATGCACACATATATAAACTATACAATCTTGTAACATTGCCCTCTGTGACCTTGACCTCTGACCTTAACATAATGTTACTTTTAAAGTCTTTGACCTTATAAGTGTCCAGACTGATACACATACTGCTGTGACAGCCCCGGCCGTGCTTACACATCCAGTTCAACCCAACTACTGTAAACATGGACATTTTTGTGCAGGGCAATAAATCCACTCTCCTCAATCATTGTGAAAATAAGCCCCACGCGAAACTTTCAACCAAAATAAAACACTAAAGGAAACACTCCCAATTTCACAAAAACGTCACGCGTACTGTTGCTGTCAATTAAGCTCTGGTCACAACCCGCTGTGCATGCTTTTAGGACGTGCATGTTTGTGGAGGCTTCGTGTGCTACGTTTTTTTTCTGAAGACGCAAGGAAGAAAGTGGCAAGTCTACAGAAAGGAGTGCGTCACGCATGTCGCACGCACGGTTATATGGATGGTTACAAGCATCATATGTAGCGCAAAAAAGTAAGTGCATTGCATGTACTTACGACTTGTGTGCAACTTGCTTACAACTTACTTTCTCTGTATGTCTTCTACGTACTTCTATTGTAAGGATGTCGAATTGACATGTACTGCTAACGCACAGAGTCCTCAGTTCCTTGCATCGAAGGTGCAATGCACGTACTTGCAACGTGCGTGTGTGTGTTCCCAAATCCGCAAGGAGGATGTATGGGACACAAACTGATAACGCACCGATACCGTACGGATAACCGAGGTTCGCCTACGTTTTTGCATGCAGACAGCACATATATGTGCACGTACGGCAGGTTGTGACAACCGCTTTACAGTCATTTCACGAAAATTCCCCCAGCAAAAATTATCATGTTTACAGTTCACATGATGGCGTAGGAGGAAAGTTGTGCAAGTAGATAATAAGAATGTACATACCAAATAAGTGAGTAATTTCGTTATCTTCCGACATCCACTTCTGGCTAGCTAATTGGACTGAATATTTGCTGGATGGCTGGGTGTTTGCAGTCAGTTTTGGTGGATGTTTTAAATATTTTCTCTGTTAATAACATAATTTATTTATTATCTAAGCTAGACCACTCTAAAATCAAATGAAATTTTTAAGTCACACTACATTTTACTGCTTTACACCATTTTCAGGATGTTAATAAGGTAGGATCATACATACTGAGTTACAAAGAGGTGTCCATGCTGTTATGTCGTCTCTGGCTCGTCCATGCCTCTATGACCAGTGCCCTCCCTGCCTCTGTGACCTGAGTGTCCTCCCTTCCTCTGACCAATGTCCTCCTTGCCTGTGACCAACGTCTTCTCTGCCTAACCTGACAATAGTTAACTTGATACTGACAAAAGTTTCTCCTATATATTAGTGCAAGTTAAACCTAAATAATCAAATTAAAGGAATTGTGGTCTCCCAATTTTGGGTGTTTGTCTTTAAATTGCTTACAGACTCCCCCCCCCCCCTCTCAAAGTATTAGTTTTTATAATATATCTATATACTGTAAACGTGGTTATTTTCGCGGGGGAAAAATTCGCGATTTTAACATCAAGACTTTTTGCATGGGGGAAATATTTGCAATTAAAATGTGTTTTCCACGGTAAGAATGCAAAAACGCGAAAATTTCCACGTTTACAGTCTGTACAATCATAATGTTGAATCTTATAACATAGGTTGAACTTCAAGGTGAAGGTCAAAATATTTGGTATCAAGGGAAATGTCTTGTTATGAGGAATACACATGTGAAATATGAAATTTGGTATCTACAGAAAGGTCTTGTAACAAGAAACACACATTTGATATATGTAAGCCCTATCTGTGACTTTGAAATAATTCTTTTTTTTAATTTATGCTCATGATTAAAGATTTTTAAAAATGGCTTAACTCCAAGGTCAAGGGCAAAGGTAAATTAATCAGGTAATCATGGAAAGGTCTTGTCTTTAAATATGAATTTAAAGCCCCATCACTTACCATTCAAAAGTTATGCCCAAGTTTAAAGTTTTTGTGACTGACGGACGGACAGACGGATCAGTTTAACATCTCCCGTGCCTTCACAAAAGCAGGGGACAATTTAGGTGTCAAAGAAATACACATGTGAAATATGTAAGCCCCTATCACTTACCATTCAAAGATTTATGGTCAAAGTTATAGTTTGTGTGACCCACAGACAGACAGACAGAATAAGCGATTTTAATGTCACAATAACAAATACATGTATTTCTATTGTTTAAGAAGGCAAGACCAGCTGTTCATCATCATATATAAACAAACTTACATGAAACAATCCAAATACAGATGTTTTCATGTTCATCCAATCAGAATGACTATCTTGCAAACAGACACTGCATAAGAATCAAGGTTTAAAGTAAGAATACATACTTAGCAACAAGGAGGTCCATGCTTTTATGACCAGTGTCTTCTCTGCCTTGTCCCTGTCTTCACCTGTGCCTTACATAAAAAAATTACCATTCATTACTAATTAAGAGCCAAAAAGAAAGAAGAAGGGACGAATTGTTGAGAGTTTTTGCGTAAACTGAAAACTTTATGCTCCTTGTCTCCAATTACAGTGAAATAGAAATACATCAAACATTAATCTGCTTACCCTAAGGACTGCTGTTCTTTTGTTGTCATGCTTGGAATAGGTCCTTTTGGTTGGTAACTCCTAAATCTAGGGTTGTTGGTATGTGAGATCCAGTGTGACATCCTTCGGTGGTCCTTTTGTTCCAAGTACCAGGGATGATGTCCACCCTTAATAGGCTGGACATCATCTCTGGTTGGACTGCTTCGTGGTATGATCCTCATCTTGGGTTGGTAGTGTGCCCCTGGTCTTGGGTTAGTTGTGTGCCCCTCATCTTGGGTTGGTAGTGTGCCCCTCGTCTTGGGTTGGTAGTGTGCCCTTCATCTTGGGTTGGTAGTGTTTCCCTCATTTTGGGTTGGTAGTGTGCCCCTCATCTTTGGTTGGTTGTGTGCCTCTCATCTTGGGTTGGTTGTGTGCCCCTCATCTTGGGTTGGTTGTGTGTCCCTCATCTTGGGTTGGTTGTGTGCTCCTGTCTTGGGTTGGTAGTGTGCCCCTCATCTTGGGTTGGTAGTGTACCCCTGTCTTGGGTTGGTAGTGTGCCCCTCATCTTGGGTTGGTTGTGTGCCTCTCATCTTGGGTTGGTTGTGTGCCCCTCATCTTGGGTTGGTTGTGTGCTCCTCATCTTGGGTTGGTTGTGTGCCTCTCATCTTGGGTTGGTTGGTGTGCCTCTCATCTTGGGTTGGTTGTGTGTCCCTCATCTTGGGTTGGTTGTGTGCCTCTCATCTTGGATTGGCTGGTGTGCCCCTGGTCTTGGGTTGGTTGGTGTGTCCCTCATCTTAGGTTAGTTGGTATGCCCCTCATCTTAGGTTGGTTGACGAGTCCCTCATCTTTGGTTGGTTGGTGTGCCCCTCAACTTGGGTTGGTTGTGTGCATCTCAACTTGGTTTGGTTGGTGTGCCCCTCATCTTGGGTTGGTTGGTGTGTTCCTTATTTTGGGTTGGTTGGTGTGCCCCTCGTCTTGGGTTGGTTGGCATGTCCCTCAACTTGGGTTGGTCATTGTGGTCCTCATCTTAAGTTTGGTTGGTGTGGATTTATCTTCGTTTGGTCGGTGTGGTCCTTTAGTGTTCAATAAGATAATTAATTATTAAGTAACAGTGAACTTTAAAAAAGAATATCATAATTTGTCTCGTATTTTTCGTAATGGGCGAAAATGTTTGGGAAAAAATATACTGTGTAAATGAAAGTCATGTTTGAGCCATCGAAACCTCTAGCAGCAATCAATGAAAATGCCACAACAAAGAATCCTTCCAAGTTCAAAGTAGGTATTCAACAAACATATAATTTTTAAAAAAAATTCCTAAATATCCAAACATTTAAAAATATATATAACAATTTCATTTGAAAATCACCTTAAATCCATCATGGACTGAACTTTTATCTCAGTCTGGATGGTGTACTTATCTCCATCAAAGGCTGGACTTTATATCAGTCTGGCTGATGTGCTTATCTCCATAATGGGCTGGACTTCCTCTCAGTCCGGTTGGTGTGCTTATTTCCATCAAGGGCTGGACTTAATCTCAGTCTTGTTGGTGTGCTTATTTTGACCATGGCTGGGCTTCATCTCATTCTGGCTGGTGTACTTCTCTCCATCATGGGCTTGACTTTATCTCATTCTGGTTGGACCGTGCTTATCTTCATCATGGACTGAACTTCATCCCAGTCTGGTTGGTGTGCTTATCTCCACCAAAGGCTGGACTTCATCTCAGTCTGGTTGGTGTGCTCGTCTCTTATCATTGGTTGGGCTTCATCTCAGTCTGGTTGGTGTGCTTATCTCCATCAAAGGCTTGACTTCATCTCAGTCTGGTTGGTGTATTTGTCTCCATCAAAGGCTGGACTTCATCTCAGTCTGGTTGCTGTGCTTATCTCCATCATGGGCTGGACTTCATCTCAGTCTGGTTGGTGTACTCATCTCCATCATCTAAGTCTGGTTGGTGTACTCATCTCCATCATCTCAGTCTGGTTGGTGTACTTATCTCCATCAAGGACTGGACTTCATCTCAGTCTGGTTTGTGTGCTTAACTTTATCATTGGCTGGACTTCATCTCAGTCTGGTTGCATGGTGTGCTTATCTCCATCATCGACTGGACTTCATCTCAGTCTGTTTGATGTGAAAATCTCCTACTTAAAATAAATCAGGTGATCTAAAAAGTCTTGAAGGACAGACAGAGAGAAAATACTTGACTCATATTTGTGACTGAGTCATCTCTTCTAAGGCGACAGAAATGTAATTTTTAGTTTTTCAGATTTTATTATTTCCAACAAAAAAAAAGGGTCGGAGGAGGGGAAAAAAATAAAATTATAATAGGTAAATTTCAACATTTTATGTTTTGTGTCACTATTGCAATGATAATTCAGCTTGTTTACCATATGTTCAAAGCCACATTCCCTAAAGTGCTTGCACAGTAAAGATTTAGCATCAAAGAAAAGAAAAATCTCGTAACGGTCAGGCAAAATTCTTAGCGGAAGAAACAAATTAAGAAATGAACTTAATATATTCACCTTTGAATGACTTTTTCTCCATTTCACTGCATGTATATATAAACAGTCTGCTTATGCTCTGATATACCGTCTTTGTTAATACAATGGTTATCTTTGACTCCATACTACCTGTTTCAATGCAGTAATTAACAGAAAGATGACAATCCTATGTTTTAAAAGAATATTTTTATCATTAACTTGATCAACAGTTTGATGAACTATATCATACCATACATTCTATATACAGTCAAACCTGTCTTATGTGTTTTTGCAAGGGCTGTCAGAAAATAGGTCACATAAGACAGGTGGTCACTGAATACAGGTTCAAGCTGATCTGACTTTGACAAACAAAATTTGAGTAATGTAAGAGCAATACTATTAAATGAATCACTGCATATATCAATTAGTGTATTTATTGATTAATCGTATTACACATATAAAATCACATTACATTTAATTTATCACAGAAAATTGAATTATGAAAAACACCGATGAAGAGATTTTATGTAAAATATTATGTAGTTGGGGTCCCTTGCAACACTAAAAGTCGTAATATACAGGTTCGGAATTCGGTACGGGACAGAAAAATCTTGGTCGTTGTCGCGTTAGACAGGTTGTCGCTATATACAGGTTAATTTGATAGGAAAATTGCTCGGGGGAATAAAAATGGTCACATAAAGCAGGAAGTCGCTAAAAAGAGGGTCACTTTAAGACAGGTTTGACTGTATGTATATTATATATATATAGGCACACTTAATTATATTAAATTTTGACAATACTGAGAAAATATAATAATCAATTCAATACTGTTTTTATACACATTTGAAATTGTTTTCTTTCTAATAAATTACCTTCAAGTAAATCATGATGCTCAATATAATTGCTTGTTTATTTAAAAGCCTCCATCCTCTATCGCTTGTAGTCTCAGTCACAAATTATTCATTCAGGCCAATGTTTCAAAAGTTATTCTCTAATTAGGCTGTATGAAATCATTTTCCATCTTCACATCTTTTAATTAAATGCTGAATAATTCAATCCTTCTTCATTATTGTCAGTCCCTGCAGGTGTATATTCCTCAATCCTCTTTTTGATAATATATTTGGCTTCATGTGTCTAATTTATGTTCGCACATTGCACTTCTTCTTTTGTGGGAGGAAACATTGGTTTATGGTTGTCAATAACAAAATAAGATTGCATATCAATATCTCCTTCATTGTTTGTCAAATCATTATTATACATATATGGGTCAGTCTTACAATTCATACTTCATGAAGTAATACAGCTCTCTTATGGCATCCTCCCACATTGAGGTATGGAAAAGTTCCCCAAATACTACACTCAGCCAGTGATATAAGGCCAGAAGAGGGGAATCTTGTAGGTTTGAGAGACCATCAACGAAACATCTCAGACAGGATGGATCTACAGGGGTTCAGAAACTTCCTTAGCCGTGAGCACCTCCCTCAGTCTACCAAGCACACTATAATCCAAAAATCTTACCAAACTGACCCACCTGGTAAATAAAAAAAATATATAAAAAAAAAACAGACCTGATGAAGACAAGGCAAGGAAGCATCTTAATCCCTGTAGATACACCCAGGGGTGTCTGAACTGCTTCTAAGTCTGCCAAACATACATATTCCCCACTCCAGGTCCCAACACTGAATGTTTGTAAAACCTGATTCCCTTAACCATACCACTGCACACCAATAATCCACCACTGCACACCAATATAATCCACCACTGCACACTGATATAACATCAATGGACACCGTTACACCGCACTGGTCTTTCTCATGGCAGTGGTGATTTTCCTCATACACTGGTCACTGATCATCAAGACAGGATGAATATGGTTTTCTTCATGCACTGGTCACTGTTCATCAAAGCAGAGTGGTGGCTTTTCTTCATACACTGGTCAACATGTTCATCATTTAGGCAAAGTGGTGGTTTTCTTCATACACTGGTCACTGTTCATAAAGGCAGAGTGGTACTGTTTATCAAGGCAGAGTGGTGGTTTTTCTTTATTCTCTGGTTGCACTTTTCAACAAAGCAGAGTTGTGGTTTTTCTTCATTCACGTGTCATGCACTGTTCATCAAAGCAGAGTCGTGGCTTTTTTTTCATGCACTGGTCAATATTCATTAAGGCAGAGTCGTGGCTTTTCTTCATACACTGGTCACTGTTAATCAAGGCTGTGTTGCGCGTGGCTTTTCTTCATGCACTGGTCTCTGTTAATCAAGGCAGAGTGGTGGTTTTTCTTCATACACTGGTCACTGTTCATCAAGGCAGAGTGATGGTTTTTCTTTATTCTCTGGTTGAACTTTTCAACAAAGCAGAGTTGTGGTTTTTCTTCATTCACTTGTCATGCACTGTTCATCAAGGCAGAGTCATGGCTTTTTTTCATGCACTCATGGTTAATATTCATTAAGGCAGAGTTGTGGCTTTTCTTTATTCACTGGTCACTGTTAATCAAGGCAGAGTGGTGGTTTTTCTTCATACACTGGTTACAGTACATCAAGCTGAGTGGTAGTTTTTCTTCATACCATACCATAATTGGTTGGTTTATTCTTCATGCACTGGTCACTGTCCAGAAAAGATTTAAGGCTGATTGGTTTTTCATAATGCATTAGTCACTGTCAGAGAGCTTTTTTCCCATGAATTCAGGTCCCTCAACATACATGTACATCATGGCAAGGCTAGTTATGTTAAGGTCAGGCTGGTTATGTAGGTCAGTCATCATTATGGCATTAAACTCTTCTTTGACCATTTCCTTGTCAATCTGAAATATAATATATAACATATAATAGTAAAAAAAAAAATCTGCCCCCACTGAAGCAATTTGCAACAACAATCAAAAGTGACCTTGACCTTTAATGTATTAAATGAATATGCTTCTTCCCTTCCCTATGCAGTATTCATGGTTTCAATAGTTGACAGTGATGCGGTGCTATCTGTTTACCTCAGTTTGAAATCTATTTTTCCTAAAAGTGACCTTGAGTTTGACTAATTGGCCCCAAAATTAATAGGCTTCTTCCCCTTTTGTCCATGTATTCACAATTTGCTAGGATATAAGAAAGTGTTGTTGAATAAATAATCATTTGAAGTAAAAATTATCTGAAGGTGACCTTGACTTTTAATATATTGGCCTTAAAAGCAAAAAGTTTCTCCTGGTAAGAAACCATATACATGTATCATAATTTGATTAAGATGCATTTATTTTTCTGAAAAGGTTCTTGAACTTATATGGTAACAAAACCTGTGTTTGTGAAACATGAATGCCCTCATCTGCATCTTTGTTAGAATTAACACCATTTTCTGTTCAGTAAGTGAAAGGTCAAGGTCACGAGGTAAAAAATGTTGGTATCAATAGGAAAGTCTTGTCACAAGGAAATCAAAGCCCTATCACTTACCATTCAAAAGTTATGCCCAATATTAGAGTTTATGAAAAGTAGGTCAAAGGTCAAGGTCAGAACAATGATGGTATCAATGGAAAGGTCTCGTCATAAGGAATTCACATGTGAAATATCAAAGTCTTATCACTTACCATTCAAAAGTTATGCCCAATGTTAAAATTTTTGCCTTGGACAAACAGACAAACTGATGGACATGCCAAAAATTATATTCCCCTGCATCTTTAATTCCTGGGGCATGAAAATAAGACTTGTCAGAAGACAACATCGCAGGGGGTGTGGTTTTCGACAGTAACAAGTCAATTTTATAAGATAATAAGATACAAAAAAAATGTATATGGCCCAGACTTAAGTTTTTGAAAGGAAGGTCAAACTCCAAGTTCAAGGTCACTATATCCAAAGTCAAGATCAGAAATGAAAGATCTAGATGGGAGGTATCCACACATGTTAAATATCTAGGCTACATCCCTAATAGATCAAAAGATAGGGCCCAAGTCAAAGTTAATGAAAAGTGGGTCAACTCTAAGATCAAGGTCACTAGGTCAAAAGTCATTCAATTTCGAAATACTAGGTCTAATTATAAGCATCCACACATGTGAAATATTTATTTTTCTGCATGCATGAACATTCACTAAATCCAGAGCACCCTGTTTTGGAGTTTCATTAATGATATCGTACGTCTTTAGGAAATTGTCGATTATTTTTTGTCTTTTTTTTAGGTTAACCTCCCTTAGTCTTAACAGGAAATGTTTCAGCTGCTAGATGGAAAATAAAATAAATAAAATGTCTAAGGGGGTATTCCTATGTTAATTTCAGCCCGCCACCATATTGTTCTCCGTATAAAATAAAACACCGCTAAAGACGGTATGGCCGGATTGCAAAGTAAGTTTTTGGTCACCAACTGGGTCAAGGTCACTAAGTCAAATATTACAGCATACATAGAGAGGTCTTGTCAGAGGCAACCTAAATGTATAATATAAAGTTTCTACTGTATACAGTTCCTTAGATTTTGCTTAAACCAGGAACTTTAACCAAAGTCTTTAACTAGGTCAAAGTCCAAGGTCAAGGTCACTAGGTCCAATGTTACGGCATAAATTGAAAGGTATCATCATGGGCAACCTAAATGTATAATATAAGGTTTCTACTGCATACAGTTCCTTAGATTTTGCTTAAAACAAGAACTTTAACCAAAATCTTTAACTAGGTCAAAGTCCAAGGTCAAGGTCAATGGGTCAAATGTTACGGCATAAATTGAAAGGTCTCATCATGGGCAACCTACATGTATAATATAAAGTTTCTACTGCATACAGTTCCTTAGATTTTGCTTAAACCAGAAACTTTAACCAAAATCTTTAACAAGGTCAAAGTCCAAGGTCAAAGTCACTAGGTCCAATGTTACGGCATAAATTGAAAGGTCTCATCATGGGCTACCTAAATGTATAATACAAGGTTTCTACTGCATACAGTTCCTTAGATTTTGCTTAAACCAGAAACTTTAACCAAAATCTTTAACTAGGTCAAAGTCCAAGGTCAAGGTCACTAGGTCCAATGTTATGGCATAAATTGAAAGATCTCGTCATTGGGCAACCTAAATGTATAATATAAGGTTTCTACTGAATACATTTCCTTAGATTTTGCTTAAACCAGAAACTTTAACCAAAATCTTCAACTAGGTCAAAGTCCAAGGTCAAGGTCACTTATTCCAATGTTATGGCATAAATTGAAAGGTCTCATCATGGGCAACCTAAATGTATAATATAAGGTTTCTACTGTATACAGTTCCTTAGATTTTGCTTAAACCAGAAACTTTAACCAAAATCTTTAACTAGGTCAAATTCAAAGGTCAAGGTCACTAGGTCCAATGTTATGGCATAAATTGAAAGGTCTTGTCATGGGCAACCTAAATGTATAATATAAGGTTTCTACTGCATACAGTTCCTTAGATTTTGCTTAAACCAGGAACTTTAACCAAAATCTTTAACTAGGTCAAAGTCCAAGGTCAAGGTCACAAGGTCAAATGTTACAGCATAAATTGAAAGATCTTGTCATGGGCAACATACATGTATAATATAAAGTTTCTACTGCATACAGTTCCATAGATTTTGCTTAAACCAGGAACTTTAACCAAAATCTTTAACTAGGTCAAAGTCCAAGGTCAAGGTCTCAAGGTCAAATGTTATGGCATAAATTGAAAGGTCTTGTCATGGGCAACCTTCATGTATAATATAAAGTTTCTACTGCATATAGTTCCTCAGATTTTGCCTCAACCAGAAACTTTAACCAAAATGTTGACGGCAGACGGACAGACAGACGGACATCGTCAATCTATAGATCGGAATTGCTTTGCAATCCAGCCAAAAATTGTAAGCAGTGACGTCATAAGTGCTCGATGTCTTTTCACTGAAGAAAATCCCCATAGACATTTTATATTCCGTCATACTTTTTAAAATAGTGTATGATCGCTGAGCGATTTTAGTCCCCTACTGGCATATAATTTACATCTTGCATCTCTGCCTAGGACTCTTCAATTAAATATGAATTTGAATTTACTGTCCATGCAGCTCACTTCAGAAATAAGAAAACTGAGCTTTATGTCCCTTAGTGATTTTTTGTAACTATCCAAGGCCAAGCTGTCTAGCAAACTCTATCTGTTGCAGAAAGACGTCCAGAAAACTGTATTTTTTTGCATCAATGGGCAAAACTCCTTGAAAAAGGTCATGCATGACCCAAAGTCAAACTTACTCCGTAACTATCCAATACCAAGATATGTATCAAATTTCACAGGAACATCTTAATATTTGTTGCAGAACAAAGGCCCGGAAAACTCAATTTTGCAAATCATGAATTTTGCAGGTCATAAAAGGGTGTAACTCCTAGAAAAATTGATCAAGCGTGCTAAAAGTCAAACTTGCTCTGTTACTATCCAAGACCAAGCTGTGTATCAAATTTCACCTGATTATCTCTTTTTGTTGCCGAAAAAAAAAAACCGGAAAAATTACTAAAAGTAAATTTTGCAAGTCATCAAGGGGTATACAGTAACTCCTCGAAAAATAGGTCAAGGATGATGACAGTCAAACTTATGCAAGACTACGCTGTGTATCAAATGTCACCTGGATATCTCTATCTGTTGCTGATTTTGTTCAATTCATGAAGGGGCATAACTCCTTGAACTAGAACTGCCCTAAAGTGGAGGAAATATACCCCCTGCGGGACGTTTTCTATAAATGGGACTATTTATGATGCAACGTGAAAAGCCTACCATTTATAGTATGCAACAAATCTGCTTCAAATCTTTTTAACTTAAACTGCAACATAACTCACAGTATAGTACTCTTTGTGGTGAATGTTTGTATGAAATATGAAAGACCTACTATTTATAGTATAAAAGAAACATACTTTCTAAACCTGTCCTAACTTCAACATGAACCAAAAGTTAAGGTCAAGGTCACAAGGTCAAAAGTCATGATACCAAACTGTAGTACTCTTTGTGGTGAATGTCCATGTTACGGCATTAATTGAAAGGTCTTGTCATGGGCAACCTTCACGTATAACATAAAGTTTCTACTGCATATAGTTACTTAGATTTTGCCTCAACCAGAAACTTTAACCAAAATCTTTTACTAGGTCAAAGTCCAAGGTCCAAGGTGTATGAAATATGAAAGGCCTACCATTTATAGTATAAAAGAAATCAGCTTTCAAAACATCTTAACATAAAATGTAGAACAGGGTGAAGGTCAAAGGTCACAAGGTCAAAAGTCATGGTACCAAAATGTAGTACTCTTTATGTAGAATGTGTGTATGAAATATGAAAGGCCTACCATTAATAGTATAAAAGAAAACAGCTTTCAAAACATCTTAACATAAAATGTTGTATAGGGTGAAGGTCAAGGTCACAGGGTCAAAAGTCATGGTACCAAAATGAAGTACTCTTTATGGTGAATGTGTGCATGAAATATGAAAGGCCTACCATTAATAGTGTAAAAGAAATCTGCTTTCAAAACTTCTTAACTGGACGGACGGATAGACAGACAGACAGACGGACGGACAGACGGACAGGGTGATTCCAATATACCCCCCTAAACTTCGTTTGTGGGGAGTATAATAATAATAGGGTCAAGCGTGATGAACGTCAAACTTGCTCTGTAACTATACAATACTACATGTAAGCTGTGTATTCACCTGAATATGTCCATCTGTTGCAGAAAATTGACAATCAGACAGACGGAAGGACAGGCAGATGGACATCCTCAATCTATAGACCGGAATTGCTTTGCAATCCGGCAAATTAAATGAACAAAAAAGACGGTATGGCCGGATTGCAAAGTAAGTTTTGTCACTAACAGGGTCAAGGTCAATAGGTCAAATAATACAGCATAAATTGAAAGGTTTTGTAAGAGGCAACCTACATGTATAAAATAAAGTTTCTACTGCATACAGTTCCATAGATTTTGCTTAAACCAGGAACTTTAACCAAAAAAATTCCTTAACTAGGTCAAAGTCCAAGGTCAAGGTCACTAGGTCAAATGTTATGGCATAAATTGAAAGGTCTTGTCATGGGCAAGCTTCATGTATAATATAAAGTTTCTACTGCATACAGATCCATAGATTTTGCTTAAACCAGGAACTTTTACCAAAATCTTTGAGTAGGTCAAAGTCCAAGGTCAAGGTCAAATGTTACGGCATAAATTGAAAGGTCTTGTGATGGGCAAGCTTCATGCATAATATAAAGTTTCTACTGCATATAGTTACTTAGATTTTGCCTCAACCAGAAACTTTAACCAAAATCTTTAACTAGGTGAAAGTCCAAGGTCAAGGTCACTAGGTCAAATGTTATGGCATAAATTGAAAGGTCTTGTCATGGGCAAGATTCATGTATAATATAACGTTTCTACTGCATATAGTTCCTTAGATTTTGCCTCAACTAGAAACTTTAACCAAAATGTTGACGGCAATCGGACGGATGGACAGACAACCAGACGGACATTGTCAATCTATAGGGCGGAATTGCTGTGCAATCCGTACAAAAACGGTATGGGCGGATTTCAAAGTAAGTTTTTGTCACTAAATGGATCAAGGTCACTAGGCCAAATGTTCCAGCATAAATTAAAAGGTGTCATAGGCAACTTACCTGAATAATATTATGTTTCTACTGTGTATAAAGTTTCTGACATTTGCTTCAACCAGAAACTTTAACCAAACTCTTTAACTAGGTCACTAGGTTAACTGTTTCAGCATAAATTGAAAGGTCTTGTCATAGTCAACCTACACGTATAATATAAAGTTTCTACTGTAAAATAGTTGACAGTTCCTCAACTTTTGCTTCAACCAGAAACTTTAACCAAAATCTTTAACTAGGTCAAAGTCCAAGGTCACTAGGCCAAATGTTACGGCATTAATTGAAAGGTCTTGTCATGGGCAACCTTCACGTATAACATAAAGTTTCTACTGCATATAGTTACTTAGATTTTGCCTCAACCAGAAACTTTAACCAAAATCTTTTACTAGGTCAAAGTCCAAGGTCAAGGTCACTTGGTCAAATGTTGTGGCATAAATTGACAGGTCTTGTCATGGACAACCTTCATGTATAATTTATAAAGTCTTATCTGCATACAGGTCCTCAGATTTTGCTTCAACCAGAAACTTTATCCATAATCTTTAACTAGGTCGAAGTCCAAGGTCAAGAGGTCAAATGTTACGGTATAAATTGAAAGGCCTTGTCATATGCAACCTTCATGTGTAATGTTATAAAGTTTCTACTGCATACAGTTCCTTAGATTTTGCTTCAACCAGAAACTTTCACCAAAATGTTGACTTCAGACGGACGGACAGACGAACATCTTCAATCCATAGACCGGAATTGCTTTGCAATCCAGCCAAAAATTGGAGTGGACAATTTAAGTGTTTTACCTAAATTCTGTCATCAATAAAACACCGCTAAAGACGGTATGGCCGGATTGCAAAGTAAGTTTTTGTCACTAAGTGGGTCAAGGTCAATAGGTCAAATAATACAGCATAAATTGAAAAGTTTTGTCAGAGGCAACCTACATGTATAAAATAAAGTTTCTACTGCATACAGTTCCATAGATTTTGCTTAAACAAGGAACTTAAATCAAAATCCTTGACTAGGTCAAAGTCCAAGGTCAAGGTCACTAGGTCAAATGTTACTGCATAAATTGAAAGGTCTTGTCATGGGCGAGCTTCATTAATATATAAAGTTTCTACTGCATACAGTACCATAGATTTTGCTTAAACCAGGAACTTTAACCAAAATCTTTGAGTAGGTCAAAGTCGAAGGTCAAGGTCACTAAGTCAAATGTTATGGCATAAATTGAAAGGTCTTGTCATGGGCAAGCTTCATGTATAATATAAAGTTTCTACTGCATATAGTTTCTTATATTTTGCCTCAACCAGAAACTTTAACCAAAATCTTTAACTAGGTCAAAGTCCAAGGTCAAGGTCACTAGGTCAAATGTTAGGGCATAAATTGAAAGGTCTTGTCATGGGCAAGCTTCATGTATAATATAAAGTTTCAACTGCATATAGTTTCTTAGATTTTGCCTCAACCAGAAACTTTAACCAAAATCTTTAACTAGGTCAAAGTCCAAGGTCAAGGTCACTAGGTCAAATGTTACTGCATAAATTGAAAGGTCTTGTCATGGGCAAGCTACATGTATAATATAAAGTTTCTACTGCATATAGTTACTTAGATTTTGCCTCAACCAGAAACTTTAACCAAAATCTTTAACTAGGTCAAAGTCCAAGGTCAAGGTCACTAGGTCAAATGTTACTGCATAAATTGAAAGGTCTTGTCATGGGCAAGCTACATGTATAATATAAAGTTTCTACTGCATATAGTTACTTAGATTTTGCCTCAACCAGAAACTTTAACCAAAATCTTTAACTAGGTCAAAGTCCAAGGTCAAGGTCACTAGGTCAAATGTTACTGCATAAATTGAAAGGTCTTGTCATGGGCAAGCTTCATGTATAATATAAAGTTTCTACTGCATATAGTTTCTTAGATTTTGCCTCAACCAGAAACTTTAACCAAAATGTTGACGGCAGACGGACGGACGGACGGACGGACATCGTCAATCATATAGTTACTTAGATTTTGCCTCAACCAGAAACTTTAACCAAAATCTTTAACTAGGTCAAAGTCCAAGGTCAAGGTCACTAGGTCAAATGTTACTGCATAAATTGAAAGGTCTTGTCATGGGCAAGCTTCATGTATAATATAAAGTTTCTACTGCATATAGTTTCTTAGATTTTGCCTCAACCAGAAACTTTAACCAAAATGTTGACGGCAGACGGACGGACGGACGGACGGACATCGTCAATCTATAGACCGGAATTGCTTTGCAATCCGGCCAAAAACCATTGCTATGGCAACATTAGACCTTATTCCTTGTTTCATATTATCTTTTGATAAAGGGGTAGGGCCACGAAGCCCGATATTGGCCCTAATTTTAAACATAATATTTCATAAAATTTTTAAGTATGATTTGACATTTTGAAACATTCTCTACTGAATCACGAATCGATCTTTTGTAAACATTGCATTTATCAAGAGCTTTTAGCCCTTTGAAAACACCAAAATTGGTCATATTCCGCGAAATTGATGCAAAAACTACATATATCTATAAAATTAGCAATGGCCGCATGCATTAACTATGGTGAAAAAAATATATGTGAAAGATTATCATTATATCCTTTTGTCATAAACATTTTAACTCAGTTAACGCATGCGGCCACATTGAATTCTTCCACAAAAGTCACTTCATGACGTCATTACAATTAAATGGCACTAAGATTGGTGATATTTTTCTTTTCATTCAAAGCAGTAGACATTCATGTATTTTCATGAGAGATATCAAGTATTCCTCATGAAATTTATTTCTAGCGAAAAATTGAGAGCCGTCAATTAGGGATCTCGTGGCCCTACCCCTTTGTTCCTCTTTAGAGTTACGTATGATTGTAAAAATGTATGCATGGATAGATTTGACTAACTCTTTTACAAAATGACAATTAAAATGTTCAAGGTCATGGACTTAATGTTCAAGGTCATTTCTTCTTTGAGACTCATGTGTTGCAGAAAATATTAGGTCATTATGCTTATTATAAAAGCTCATGGATATAAGATAGAAAAATCTTTGAATTTATTGAACTGTAGTAATTTAATTGGAAAAAAAAATTCTGTCAAAAAAACTAGAAGTCTCTGGAGAGACTGAAGCTCTCCTGGTTGTTTAGTAAAATTCAACTAAGTGACAACTATTTTCTAAGACCCCCAAGAGTAAGGGGCTAAAAAAATATATATCAGATGCACAAGTGTAACATTAGGCATAAGTCTATACAATATAATGCAAAAATCATACTTTCTAAGAAATGGTGTTCAGAAGATTACATAGAGACTTGTATACTAGAAAATGACCACATCCATTTTCCATGACCCTGGAAGTGACAGGGGCTAAAACTAATTATCATGTGGATAAACCACATACCCTTTACATATGTATTATGCAAAAAGAATTTATACTCTATCAATTATGCACTCTGACTCTGAGAATTGGCGTTCACAAGAATGCATAATATATATATATATAATATATATTAGGATAAAATGACCAAACACATTTTCCAAGACCCTTGGGGTCTGAATCTCAAACAAAACATCATGTACATGTACACAACTTGACCATAGACCCATCATGTTGCAAAAAGAATTGACTTTGAATCCTTTATACTTTCTGAGAAATTAAAGTAAGTCACAAATGTAGGAGAAAACGACCACACTCATTTCCTAAGACCCTGGGGGTAGGGGACTCAGAGGAAATTTCAGGTGCACAACTAAAGTAGATCATAAACCTTTTTAATTGCAAAAAGAATTAGCTGTCTATCTTTTATACTTTTCTGAGAAATGGTGACCACAAGATTGCATAGAGTTATATAGGAGAAAATGACCCACACCCATTTTCTAAGACCCTGGGTTCAGGGGCTCAAACAAAATATTGCGCGTAATACAGCTTGATCATAGATCTCTAAAGTATCAAAAAGAATTATCTTTCTATTTTTATTTTCTGAGAAATGGTGACCACACAATTACATCAGTTGAGTTAAATATATAGAAGAAAATGACCACACCCAATATCTTAGACCCTGGGGTCAGGAGCTCAAACAAAACATCAGGTGCACAACTAGCTCATAGACCTTTAATATTGCAAAATGAATGAACTTTCTATCATTTATACTCTCTGAGAAATGGTGACCACAATATTACATAGGGTTATATAAGAGGAAATGACCACACCCATTTTCTAAGACCCTGGGGGTAAGGGGCTCAAACAAAATATCTTGTGCACAACTCAATCATAGACCTATAATATAACAAAAAGAATTAACTTTCTATTACTTATACTTTCTGAGAAATCAGGTGACCACAAGATTACACTCAGGTCTATAGGAGTTAATGACCACACCCATTTCCTAAGACTCCAGGGGTCAGGGGCTCAGATGAAATATCAGGTGCACAACTAGATCCTAGACCTTTAATATTGCAAAAAGAATTAACTTTCTATCATTTATACTTTTTGAGAAATGGTGACCACAAGATTACATAGAGTTATAGGAGAAAATGACCACATCCATTTCCCAAGACTCCAGGGGTCAAGGGCTCAGTTGAAATATCAAGTGCACAAGTAGATGATCGACCTTTAATACTGCAAAAAGAATTAACTTTCTTATATATCATTTATACTTTCTGAGAAATGATGACCACAAGATTACATACTGAATTATATAGAAGGAAATGACCACATCCATTTCCTAAGATTCCAGGGGTCAGGGGCTCAGATGAAATATCAGGTGCACAACTAGACCATCGACATTCAATATTGCAAAAAGAATTAATTTTCTATCATTCATACTTTCTGAGAAATGGTGACCACAAGGTTACATATAGATATCCAAGCCCATTTTCTAAGACCCTGGGTGTCAAGGGCTCAAACAAAATATCAGGTGCACAGCTAGACCATAGACCAATCATGTTGCAAAAGGAATTAACCTTCCATCACCAACAGTTTTAGAAAACTTGAAACCACAAGAAACGTTTAACGGACAGACGGACGCAAGAACAGGACACAGGGCGATCGCATATTAGCTTGACTGGTCATAGACCAGTAGAGCTAAAAGACAAGAAAATACAGATTTTGTTCCTTTTTATCAAAATACTCACCAAGAATTTAGAAATACAAAGATGTGAAGAAAATTTATCAATAGTTCTAGGAAATTTGAGTTGGACAAATCATTTTATGGCATGTGACTGTTAAGCTCAATATCTCAAGATTTCTGAAATATTGGCAACTTCATTATGAAAGATCGGGATTTTTCGTCAAATCTGGTCACTTAAAGTAATGACCTTGGAATAGTAGTGGGTGACATTGATATATTTTCAAGGTTATCAGATAACCTTATATTCAAACGTCTCTGATAGATGTACATGTATACATGAACTTCTATTCAAATATTATGCTTGGATAGTTTGTGTTAAAATTCATCGTATCGAAACCTTTCAGCCTATTGTTGCCATAGCAACCAAATTTGAAGCTGCTTTGCATTAACAGGACAAATTTTCCCATTCAAATTTTTATATTCATCAGATATTGGGATAGGCAATCAGGTGAATGTGACAATGGCCCCATATCCTCGAATGCCAATGTGCCATTTGCAAAATGAATGTGCCATTGTTGTAAATGAATGCGCCATGAGCAATTTGCAAAAAAAAAACCCAAACAGACAAAGAATATATTTATAGATCTGCATCACCCGTCGCTCCAAATGTCTAGACGAACTTTTCTGTACTTAAACATGGAAAATAGGGGGACACATTTGACCCAAACAGTCTCAAAAGATTGTCTTGAAGATTAATTGCATGCTTTGAACCTGAATTTATCTTTCAAAATTTGCCTGAAAACCCCCTCCCTTTCCCCAAAACGCACTCTGCTGTAAATTGTAGTAAACTACAGTACAGTCAAACCTGTCTTATGTGACTTTGCAAGGGCCGACAGAAAATAGGTCATATAAGACAAGTGGTCACTGAATACAGGTTCAAACTGATTTTACTTTAACCAGCAAAATTTTCATAGTATAAGAGCAATACCATAAAATGAATCACTGCATATATCAATCCATGTATTTATTGATGAATCGTATTGCACATATAAGGCCTAAAATAAAATTTAGTTTGTTTGCCGTTAACCGACCGACCCACGAAAATTGCCGCGACTCGGAGAATTTTATTGCCATTTTCATTCTGATATTTTTTTTATTGCTTATTTCTTCCCGAGATTTTGGAATGTCAAGTTTAAATATAAGATTATTCAAAGTGAAAAAAAAAACATTTAGATTTAACAGGGCGCAATTTCAGTGAAGAGACAGTTAAGTATTATGTCCGTGTAAATGATGTTTGATAGTCGTATTTTATGTACATGTGCGACCGCGAAAAAATCAATAAGTACTTACCACATTTCAGTGACAAGAAATCCCCACAAAACAGATGGTCCTATTTAAATCATATTGAATTTAACATGAGAAAAAGTTGATAACCCGGTTCCGATCAACAATGGAAACGTATTATCTGTGCCCCCCCCCCCCCATTACTAGCTCGCGTAACTGAAGTGGTTGTAACAAATGCAAAATGAAACTTCTTTCGGGAGATGCTAACACTGGACACTTAGATTGTGCTTAAAATAATATTTACTGCGTGCTTTTGTATACGTTTTGGTAAAATGAGCAAGGAAATTCCGTGAGACTTCAGCGTCAGAGGGCACGGTTTGCTTCAATGATCCACATTTTTTTTTTTGGGGGGGGGGGGGGGGGGTCTCCAAACTCCCCCACTTCATACTCGCAGAAAAGCAGTTAAAATAGGTTTTCAGGATCTGTTCCTAACCGAATACATAAATTGAAAAATTAGATATCGTGTGTTGAACCAAACGGACAATAATGATAATGACAACGCTCCAACTCTAGTGGGTTTGTGCAATCACGTGGACACTTCTAGACAGTGGCGAGAGGATTTAACCTATTGATTTTCAAGGTCAGGAGTCAAAAGTCGAGATCACTATTGATAATGATAAAACTCTGAGGTCAGTCTAAAGATCACAATTTACTTTGGAAATCAATATTCAATCTTTGCATTGACTTAATCATGTTCAGAGCCAGAGGACGATATCTATTGGGTCTCAAGGTCAGGGGACAAAGTTCACATTAGGCAATAATAGATCAACTCTAGAGATTGCAGTTTAATAAGGTGTTCATCAAGCTTTGCATGCGAGTTGCCAATGGTGCAGGGGGAGGGGACGCCCATTGGTTTCAAGGTTCACAATAGGCAATAATGCAGAACTATATGGTGTACTTTTGATGCTCTTCAAAATTCCATGTGAGTTGCCCATGGGTCAAGGACTATGTACGAGTACACCTTGTGATTTTGAAGGTCAGAGCTCAAAGGTCAAAGTCACAATGTACAGAAATAGATTAACCTTATCGACAGCCTTTAGATAACAAATGAAAGGAAATAAAAAAGATATTAAAAATGTTGTTGTCATGCATGAAGGTGCTACATTTTGTGTGAACTTGTTTTCATTTTGACTGTTAATTAATAGACAGTGTGCATATAACAATTATCTGTCACTTTTGTAATAACTAGTATTTGAAAAAAAAAAACTTGTTTGTGAAACATGAATGCCCCCGTCGGCACCTTTGTCAGTAAAAATTGTGTAATGGTCAAACTCCAAGGTCAAGGTCACAAGGTAAAAAAAATTGGTATCAATGGAAAAGTTTTGTCACAAGGAATACACATGCGAAATATCAAAGCCCTATCCCTTACCATTCAAAAGTTATGGCCAAGGTTAAAGTTTTTGCAGACAAACAGACAGACAAACGGACAGGACAAAAACTATATGCATTTTCGATTACGGGGGCATAAAAAGAGCTTTCATTGACCATCAGTCTGTTGGATTCAGTAAGTTTAAATTCTTCCAGCATGCAGACTAAAACAATCATACATGTATAGATTATGTAATGAAACTTATTTTAAAAATGTCTCAACGCAATACATACAATGATGAATATGAAAATAAAATTTAAGGTCATGTCTACTCATATACCATATACATGTACTTATTTAAGTTTTCTAGACTTCACAATGCCATGCTTCAGTTTGCTACAATAAGCTTCTTTTAATTTTAGTTCAAAGAACATTAAAAATAAGAAATATGCTTATATGTTGAATGTAGGAAGTCTTGTGTGGCTAAGTATTTATAAAGTTATTTTCAATTAAAATAAAATATTTTCCCTACCTACCTACCTATAGGTAAAAGGGTAGAGTCGGTTAACAGCAAACATAAAATATTTTATGTCTGGCCCAAAATCACATTATATTTTATCTATCACAGACGATTTAATTATTGAAGACACTGATGAAGAGATTTAATGTACAATATTATGTAGTTTTGGTCCTCTACAACACTAAAAGTCGTTATATACAGGTCCGGAATTGGGTGCGGGACAGAAAAATCACAGTTGTTGTCGCGTTAGACAGGTTGTTGCTACAACCAGGTTTATTTGATAGGAAAATTGCTCGGGAGGAATAAAAAAGGTCACATAAAGCAGGAAGTCGCTAAAAAGTCAGGGACACTTTAAGACAGGTTTGACTGTATATCCAAATTTAATGACAAAATTTTGTACAAAATTTGCGATTTGTGAACAAATTAAGTCCATGATTCGTCTTAAGTGGTGAAGTTCTTTTGCACGTACATACATGTGTAAAGTTTTGAAATAGGGATTGTTGCAATGGGAAACGATGGTGTTTTGAATAAATGACCCTTTCAAATTACTGCCTGGTGTATCAATTGATACAAAAAGTTAACAAATAAAATCGCATGCAGAACATCAAATAAGTGAAGATGGTTAAGTCATCACCACGTTGAATAATTTAAGAACGGAAGATTTCCATAATTTGTTTAAAAATCTAATGCGCCACGTTGGCGCACTAAGTAAAATTTAAATGTGCCATTTTAGAGTTGAATGTGACTATGGCGCAGGGCGCATGCTTATCCCAATCACTGATTCATGTAAAGTTCAAAGATGATACTCATTGGATAACTAAAATTTGGACTTCAAAAACGGGTGCTTTTATGAAATTTTCAACCATGTAAAGTAGTATAAACATGCAAAAAGGGCCTTTATGTCCCCAAAAGAGCCTTTTGATACCACGATTTGGCCCAATTTTTCATCATGTACATAAAAGGTATCCAAGATTACTGTGAAATTTTTTTTACATATATGTAATCAAAGTAATTTCAGATAAAAAAGTACCCGTTTCCATGGTAACAAAGCCTACAAATATGCCTCATCCTATGAATTTTTCCGATTTTTGAAACTTCAGACACCGTGACCATGGCAATGGCAACCTTTCTTAAAAACATACACCGCTAAAGATGGTATGGCCGGATTGCAAAGTAAGTTTTTGTCATTAACTGGGTCAAGGTCACAAGGTCAAATTGAAAGGTCTCGTCATTAAACTTACCTAAAGTGTATAATATTAAGTTTCTACTGTATACAGTGATCTACACTATACAGTTCCTTAGATTTTGCTTAAACTAGAATCTTTAACCAAAATCTTTAACTAGGTCAAAGTCCAAGGTCAAGGTCACTAGGTCAAATGTTACGGCATAAATTGAAAGGTCTTGTCATGGGCAACCTACATGTATTATATAAAGTTTCTACTGCAACAGTTCCTTAGATCTTGCTTCAACCAGAAACTTTAACCAAAAATCTGTAACTAGGTCAAAGTCCAAGGTCAAGGTCACTAGGTCAAATGTTTGAGCATAAATTGAAAGGTCTTGTCATAGGCAAGCTACATATACATGTATTATAATATAAAGTTTCTATTGCATACAGTTCCTTAGAATTTGCTTCAACCAGAAACTTTAACCAAAATGTTGACAACAGACGGACATCGTAAATCTAAATAGACTGGAATTGCTTTGCAATCCGGCCAAAAACTGGTGTTGATTTACATACTAGTACTTCATATTGAACTTCCATACCAAAAATCTACAAAATCCATGACATGCCGTGCCAAAATGTCATTGCAGTTCTTTGGTTCTGAGTTGCTGTTATAATGTAACCTTTGAGGAAGCCATTTCATATCCATATGATGTATTTCTATATGTACAAGACATGCAATTGATATTTCAAATATGAAGTTTGCAATTAAAAAAAGAAAGAAACAATACATGTAGTCCCCCCCCCCCCCCCCCCCCCGCGGATATCAAATGGTCAGTGAATTAAGATGTTTAGTCTTGTCTTTCTACTCGACGTTGTACCAGATGTAACTAAACCCGAATCCTAGTTACCAGTTCTTTCTATCTGTCGACATGTTGCAGCGAAAGCTATCGTGAGTTTACGCGCCACAATTTAACATCGAAAATACCGAGTTCGAATAATTCATCATTAAGCTATTAGTATATATTTATTGCATCTACTAACTAATCTATTTATTCTGCATTTATTTATTCTTATTAAAATAATAGTTATTTACCTAATCTTTGAATTTTTCATCTCTTTTTCTTTCTTGTCGACTTGTGTCTCTGGTCACGTTCAGGGAGATGAATTCTAATCACAAAGACAATGGAAAAGTCACGTGACTCGCAGGTTTGGTCAGGCGAGATCGCAAGAATCACAACAAGCTCACTTGATTATGTTGATTGATTTTAATCAAGGAAAGATTGCGATGTTCATATTCTAGGCCAGTTTATGTACACGACGAACATAATTCTTTGAAGTCCTAACTTTAGACGAAAGCTCTCCACTAGCGTCAACTTGCGCATTTCGTTGAAATTATTTTAATTTATTCGTTGCATAATTTTAACATGTTTAATTCTTTGATTTTCTATTTTCAGTTTTTTTTTGTTTCAATTAGGCCCATAAGTCTTATCGTCTTTTCAAACTTAAAATTGTTCCTTTCTTTGAGACCGCGGTGTAACAGAACAAGTTACATAGGCAAGTTGTGCGCACGTAATCCGGATTGTACTCCATTTGCTACTAACGTGGTAGAAGGTTGTCCCAGGTCAGCACCGGCTGCCCCTGTTGGAGAAACAAAGTCCTGTTGGAGATCCACTTCTTTCTTTTACACCAAACAGTTTTTTTGTTTATATAAAAAGGATCGAAGTATTATAACTTATCTGTCAGAGAGCCTCTTCTGGATATATTCTTTTTTTCAAATCACCAGACATGTATGCTTCAGTTATGAATTTTCATCAGAGGTACTGTATCTCAAGCTTAAGTGATCCAATGATTCTAAAGTCATTGTGCCCTTTGCAACTTCGACATTCCTGATCGTTTTTTTTTTTTTTTTCAAAAGGGCATGAGTGGCTCCAAATTTTGCGTAATGGTCTATGGTAACTATAAATGAAAATTGTGGCAAAATTCATACATGCTTACAGGATATTCGCCTCCTACATTTTTTGATAAAAAAAATCCTCTTTGTATTCGGATGTACTGTGGCCGTAATGGGACGTGTGGAAAATAAAATTTATTTCGAGGGAACGAAATAGTATATCGAGGGAGTTCCCTTGAAATAGTTTTATTTTCAACACGGCCCTTTACGGCCACCGTACGGATGAGTTAATATTTCAATATACATGTATTTAGAATGTCCTTAGTCATCCTTGATAGGCAAATGCCGAAATGTGCATTAAGTTCCTTGTAACGACTATGCATGCCGTTCCCCTAAATAACCTTGAGCACCTATTTTTCGAGGAGTTATGCCCCTTGATGATTTGCAAAATTCAGTTTTAGTCAGTTTTCCGGACCTTTTTTTCTGCAACAAATAGAGATGCTCAGGTGAAATCTGATACACAGCTTAGTCTTGGATAGTTACAGAGCAACTTTAACTTTCGTCACGCTTTACCTATTTTTCGAGGAGTTATGCCCCTTGATGACTTGCAAAATTCTTTTTTTTTAAGTTTTCCGGACTTTTATCTGCAACAGAGATAATCGAATTCGAGATCTATTCACTATATGATTTTCAGTCCCCTACCGGCAATGCCGAAGGGGACTCTTATAATGGGAAAACTAGTCGATATAAGGACCAAAATAATTTCAATAGCACGTGGAAACAGCATGTCTCCAATTTTGAAGATGTTTGGTGTGGAAGGTGTATATAATGTACTGAGACAAAAATAAAATTTTACGCATCAGTAGAATACTTGTAACATGGCATTTTCACAAGGCTCGTTTCCATGGTAACAACTATTGTAGTCAACTGAAATTTCCTTAATCTTTCTCTTTATATCTTTAATAGTATAAATATTACACAAGAAGTATGTTTCTGCCCGCTATTCTCTTTGTCAATATGCTCAAAATGTAGGCAAAAACCTGTTTTGAAGAGGCCCTTTTTAAGACCGAAAAAGCTCCTAATTTAACATGATTTTGCTCAAATTTAAGGGCAAATAATCTGAAATGTAAGGCTAACTTGATTTCTACTGCCAATTATCTTTAAAGTTTAATCATCGATCTTTAAGAAAATGTTAAAATTTGAGTGGGACCTCTTCACAATTTTATTCAAAAGGGTATAAAACATGGTTACCATGGTGACATTCTGTTCAGTGCTATTACACATAGAGTAATTTACTGGTAAATTTTCAGCTGTCCGTTATATATTTTTAAGCATTTTTTTATCAGTGCATATAAAAGAGCATTATTGATTAAAAAATCACCTTAAAAATTATCAAGGTTACAGGACCCAATGTCAAAGTCACCTTGAGTGCAATTCACAAAATTTGGCAAAATTCTGTGATTTTTCAAAAATATGAGAGGCAGTTACTCAAAAATCATGTGGTATTGAGTAAAACAAACACATACATAGTGATTTTGAATATATCCCCTATTTATTGACGAAAGTTGCAAAAATCTCAAAATCAATGACATCCTTGATTTTTAGCTAGTATTTCATACATACATATAAAAAAATGTGAGATTATCATAATTTTTGTCTGGGGCTTATTTTTTTAGGAGACATGTTCTGAACAAAAAATTGTAATATTTTTTCATCTGTCGGTCCTAATTTTAGAAAGAAGTATTTTTGATACAAATAAATGACAGTCAAGCCTAAATTTAGTAACAACAAAAATGCAAATTTTATTGAAATTGGAACCAATAATTTGAACTGACCTTGAAAGTCGAGTCAATGACCTTGACAAATTTTGGAAGTGCTCAAAAACAAGAATAATTTCTTCTGTTGTCCCTACATAAAGCTTAAAAGCAATATGAGTTAGGCACGGTCCATTTGATATTCAGGGGGGGGGGGTTGTCGGAGCAAGATTATTTTTTTAGCATCGGACCAGGGCGAAATTATTTTTTTCTTGCAAAGTTGGAGCAAGGAAATTTTTTTATAACAACTGATGTGAATTATATTAAGAATGTTTGTGTTTTTTCAATAGAAATTCTTTATTTTTACTTAAATTACTTTAAACATTACTCTATTTTTATGTAAAACTTGTATTCACTTCTAAAGTGAGAGAGAAAAAAGATTTTTACAATATGTGATATATAATTTTCAGTATACAAAATGTATATAAGATCAAGTAACATGTAAGAGGACCTGATTCAAGTTTTAATATGTAGAAATGAAAACTAGTGAAAAACTTATTTGAATTCTCCTTCCAAGCTTGAATTCAATATAAAATTAGACACTATGGTGATACATGTATCTATAAATAGTTATAAATTATATTGATAATGTATTTAAGCAATTTAATTGTTTTTCAGTCACATGCATATACTTTTGATTTTTGCAAATATGAACTTGCCATTACAGAAGAAAACTATGGCGAGCGAAGCGAGCCAGAAATTTTTAATAGAAAGTAAAAACAGCGGCGAGCGAAGCGAGCCGAAAATTTTTCGGGAATTTTCAGCGAATTTTATGGTTATTCTTCAAATTCAGATTACTTGTAAGAGCAAGATTATTTTTTTCTGTCACACCATAAGCAAATTTATTTTTTTCATCAAAATTCAGAGCAAAATTATTTTTTTTTCGAAAAAAACCCAAGCCCCCCCCCCCCCCCAGAATATCAAATGGACCGTGCCTTATTTGTAAAAACCATGCTTAAAATCAATTTGAAAAGATATAGTTATCATGTGTCAAATGAAAAGTTACCATGGCAACCATTTTTGACCTCAAAATGTAGGAAAACAAAACAAGGTCCCACTTATTTTTTTCAGTGATTATAGTTGTCACATGAAATCTATTTTGTGCTGACAACAGTGATGGTGCTATCAGCCTGACATTTTGTGTTATTTTTGCTTAAAAATGGTAAATAAAAATAGGCCTTGATTTTGACCTTATTTTATGGCAATTTTTGACTGATTTTGATTTGATAGGATCCGGCTAATTGAAAGAAATGTCAAAAAATTGTTATTTATTCTTAAAATAGAGGTTTTAACGATTATAAGTTGTTACTACCAATTAACTCTGACAATGGTTTCCATGGCAACATAATAACCAAAGATGACTTATTTGACCATTTTTTAGTGCTATAAATAGACAGACCTCGTTTCCATGCAACTGGAAGATTTATTTTCAAAAAATTGTTATTTTTGTATTCAGGGCATTATACATACCATTTATAGGGAAGATCGTGAAAATCCATGACATGCTGTTTCCAAAATATTTTGGTCCTTACAGAGAATTGATATTTTAAAAAACCTCAGTTTCCTTATTTCTGAACTGAGCTGCACGGACAGTACTGTAAGCTTAATTAAAATTCTGTTTAATTGAAGAGTTCTTAGTAGACACAGTTGCAGGACATAAATTTATGCCACCGGTAGGGGACTTATATTGCTCAGCGATCATGACATTTATTTTTACCTTGATCTTCATGATTGACCTCAGTATAATTTTAACCAACAAAGTTTAACCATGGTCATAACTTTTGAAGCATATCAGACAAAGCATAGATATTTTAAATGAGGATGTCTTGTCACCTTGAATTTGATATATTGACCTTTGATCCCATGATCTTGGAGTTTGACCTCCTTTTAGAAAGATACACTTCTGCAATATCTCCATTTTTCAGAGATGGGATGCTCAAATTTCAGACTCTTTATGACAAGACAATACTATTCATACCATGATTTTGATTCCATGACCAGAAAGACCGACCTCATTGTCAGAATTTGATGGAAAACTCAAATTTTGACTTAACTTTTGAACCACAGCTGATAAAGCTTTGATATATCACACTTGTATGTATTGTAACAAGCCCTTTCGTTTGATTAATTGACTTTGACCATGGATTTAGGAAAGTAATTTACTAACAAAATATATACAAAATGTAGTGTATTCATATTTCACATAAATGTAGTGTATTCATATTTCACATAAACATTGCTTCTGATAAGACCTTTCAATTTATGTCCTAAACTTTTTGACCTAGTCACTTTCGATTTTGACTTAATTTGAGGAAAATACAATTACTACAATATCTCATTCATCTTTTAATTAAGACAAGGTTTCAAGTTTCGCATGTACATTCATCATGAAAGAACCATGACCTTTAGTTCATCGACTTTGACTCTGCCCTATGACACTTCTGATCTCAATGAAAAGCTGCCACTGGGGCACTGTGTATCACAAACACATTTTACTTTTGTTCAACTACACAAAAATACAGACATATATCGACAAATACTCTAGATATTAGGGTGTGGGATACCTCCATTGGGTTGTTCATGAACTTTATGAACAGCCCTCATATATATGTATTCACTTCAAATGAAAATACAACAAACAAGCTTCTTACATTTATCATTTGTATTTCAATTCCTGGTAGGGGAGGTAAGTAGGATTCTGGTAAGTTTACAAAATGTTCAAATACATAAAAATACTAACATGTACGGCTGACACAAACAAGTCAGGAAAGACTTTTTCACAACGAATACAATGCCTTTCATGTATTATTTGAAGAAATATGTGTAGGTTTACTGGTTCTTTTGTTTTAAAACTAGTCAATTGAAATTTGTTTGTCAAGTTAAGCAAACATGCAAGTGATAGTGTTTATTTGCCAGGCACACCTTAAAGTACTATATAGCCATAATTGTAAAAGCCAATACATGCAATCAAAATTTAAAACAAATGTTTCAATATGCACTTAGTAATTTTAAAATCCATACCCAAAGGCATTTGATCGTGTAAATAAAGATACATGTATATCAGTCATAGGCTTGACAGCACAGAATAATATTCCACATATTTGTTCTTGTCGCTATTAAACATTTATATTTAGATTATTAATGCTGTTGATAGTGTACAGTCTTGGTACATGTATAAAATGATATTTTTATAGAGTATGTATCAGAAAAACATTTTTAAAATGTTTGTACACTTGCCATTTACGCAAAGCAGAAACTTCTCCAAAAAGAAAAAAATATTTTGTAAACAAATTGGAGACCAATCTGTATAATTGTAAACGAAACGTGATGTTTATATCAAGAAAAGCAAGGTCGTAATACTGTAAATTGCTTTATTTTCGTCAGTACCAATTTTCGTCAATTCGTTCAAAATGACCATTTCGTCAGTATGTAAATTCGTCATCTAAGGGTCCATAAAACATATATCCGTCTGTTCAAATGCCAACTTAATATTCAGGTATAGGCTGTTTGCGTTTGTTTTCATTGTTTGTTTAACAATTATTGGTAAACAAACAATTAGAGACATGTATACCACCTAGCTTGTTGTGAAAACATATTATTCGGTAATTAGAAATACTTTATATGCGACTTTGCGTGCGTATTCATTTTTCAATGATTATCATTTGCCTGTCGTATCAGCTCTTAAGATTCAATTTTTCTTTCTATACCATATTTTGTCAGGAGTATTTATATTTGTCGGTACGTAATTTCGTCAAGGGAGGCACTGACGAAAATTGGTACCTGACGAATAAAAACCAATTTACAGTATGTTTTTTAATTAATTTTCAAAAGTATCTAGTCTAGCATTCTACAACATGGAAAAGTTTTTTCTTGTGTTGAAAATCCCCTTGAAAGGGAACAAACAGAGTTATCATTTTGTAAATTCATGTAATTCTTGACTGTAATCAGATACGAACTAGGAGAGGGAGGGATTTTAAAAATAAAGGGTATTAAAAAGTTGATTGTACTATTCAATGACAAGTAAGGTGCCTATAGTCATGGGGATCTAAACCAAAATCTACAGTACTACATGTATTTTCGTTATCACTCTTATACAATAAACAACACACTAGGCAACATTTAACATCCATTTACATATATTTCTTGACTTCATGCATCAACACATAATCAGGCTTCAAATATTAACAACACTTTGACTCTCTATAAAATTATATAATGGAATGTGCATATTGGATAAAAATACAAATGATTAATTAACACAAATATTGACAATTAGATTGTGCAATAGGGACTCGTATAAAGAAGACAACAAAACTCCACTCGAAAGAAAGGAGGATGACAATACCAGCGCATTTGTTCCCTTTCATCAGGAATCCCTTTGACTTTATTCTGTAAACTGGGATATGAAGCAGGCGGATTTAATTTCACTATGTTTCTGGTTTTTGGATTTTCTGCAAACATTTATTAAACCACTGTTACAGTAATATTTTGTAAAGAGGGCACTGATCTAGTTACGATCACAACACCCCAAAATTAACCAATTCACAATTTTGAAAAGATAATTTTTCAGGGATTCTAAATGGATCTCAAATCAAGCATTTTAGTACCAGTATGTTTCCATCATTATAATATAAGGGTGCATGATAGCAAAGATGTAAATGTGCTTGCAGGCTAGAGGAAAAATGTCCTCTATTAAGTTTTACTACTCCTAAATCAGCTTATTTTTTCAACTTTATAAATATGAGTATAAACCTTTGAAAAGGAAATGATCAATTTCACAACCATGTTAATGCTGGATAAACTACTACACTTTTGACAAAACAATCTCCAAATCATGCCAGTAGTTATAACTTTTGATATAAAGTCTAAGAGGGTAAATTATTTATGCATATACATGTACATGGCTTTTTGATACACTAAATGCATCTCAGTTCCCTTGTAAGTAAAAGCTTAATTTTCTGTCTCTGTTTTTGAAATTTACAAACCATTCACTGATTCAGTACACATGTTTATAAATAACTCTCATAATTACAAACTTCAGAGATATAGAAAATAATGTATACAAATTAGATACTTCATATACAACCAGGCAATTTTCAGCATCTTGGTTGATATTTTGATGACAAAGCCATAAATGAAATTGATTCCTGTACAGTCTCATATTGTTGTTGTGAAAATTATAAACTACCTTCATATATCTTTGACTAAATAATAAATACCATAGTTACAATATAATTCCTCATATATATGGACAAAATACTGGATGGATGACTGATGTAATATTTCAGTGGTGACAAAAATACAAATTGATGGGAGTTTGCTAACTTTGTTCTACTAAAAAGCTCATTCAATTGAAATAAGATATTTTCTAATATACTTAGCTGTGAAAATGATAGGGGTGCACTCAATTCAAGATCAAGTAATTTTATAACTTTGAAAGAAGACATTTTAAGGTCAAACAAATGTTTAAGTTGTAATATATGATTGATAAAAAGAGGAAAGTAAAATACTTGACCCCAAATAGAGAGCATTAAACAATTTTTGAAGCATGTGAACACAGAAAAAGATCAGATTTCAATTACATGACATGATGAGTAAAACATATTTTTTTGTTCAAAGTGTTCAATACAATATTGAATTTGTCCGTGAAATGGATTTCTTACACTACATGTATCAGCATACTGGTACAAATATACAACAAAAGAACTTTTATATTTAAAAAGTACAGGTCCATGTATAGGTCAAGCAGGTGAAATACATACCTCAACATTTTTACTGAACTTTTTCTTTCGAAATGTACGCAGATGAACACCATGTAAATTAACTTAAGGAATTTTATTCCTATTCTAATATGATGAAGAAAAATATTGAGGTAAAAAAAATTGGTTGAACTGTACAGAGAAAACTGTACTACAGTAATCGTTTTATCCCTTCATAAACTAGATAAAAATCTCTATCTAGAGAAATGAATAACATACTGTTTATCTGTATAAGATATATATTACGAAACAGGAATAAAAATTTTTAACTATTTTTTTTTATATATCACCGTTGCCTACTTCCAACATGGATTTGTACTTACATGTAACATAGCCTAAAAATTGTTATCAAGAAAACTGACTTTGTACTTGGACAGTTTCTTTGTATTCCTTTCTTCAACATCATCGGTAATATTTTTCTAAGATATGACACTTTTAAAAATAAGAAATTATTAATAATTTGATTACATGGCATGGAAAGACTAAATGTCTCAAGCTTAAGATTTCTCTCAAGTTCAAATAATAGAACTTTTATATAGTGACTATAAAATTTTGAATCTTAACTTTTCAGAAAAGAATTTAAGAAAAAATTATAATGTTAAATTGTATCAAATAACCTGATAAAGTTTTGTTAAAGTTTGTTCTCAAATTTTGAAAAAAGGAAATACATGTTTATAAATAAATCTTGGAATTACCACCTAAAAATGTTTGAATCTAAGGATTTTCTAAAATATAAATGTACATGTATATAAATTATACCAAATACATTTTGTTTTGCTTGTAGCCCGATAGAAACATACATGGTTAATGATTTTCCTAAATTAATTTTTCATAGTTCATCCTTCTTTCTATCAATCCAATCCTTCACAGAACTGATGTCTTTTTCTACTTCCTGAGGGTCATGTGAAGGGAGAGCACTGTAACATAAAATAATAATTTTCTAATCCCGGTACTTAAAGTATGTCATAAATGATTTCTTTTTTCTGAATCAACTCATACGCTGCAAATCTTAAATGTTCTAGATTTATTAGATATACATAGATGTACACCAAAACATTCAGTTGCCTGTCGCATGTTAGACACAACATTTGTGACAGTGTTCTTGAAGATGACTTTGACCTTCATTAAGCGTTCGGTCTTATCAAACTTGAACACCCCTGACCTTTTGATGGAAGTTTAGTGTATGTCAAGTAAGATATAGCCCCATTTGTAATATCTGACAAAGTGATCCCAGCATGTTGCGATTGTATAATACAGTAAAAGACCTTCAAGTATGTAGAAACACTTGACCTTTTTTTGATGTTCATACAATGAACAATGATGTTCATATAAAAAGATACATGTATAAGTTATTGGTTTCTCAATTGAATGTGACTGATATACAGATACATGAAGCACATTTTCACAGAGAAAATACATGTATAGGCAATCAGGGCTGCATTATTCTAAATCTTGAGGTGTTACTTCTATGTACTTTTCATATACTAGTACGAATCATCAATCAATAAGATATACAGGTAAATTTAATAAACAAAAATCTTACTTGACTATAGCAGCAGAAACTTTGTCTAAAATTCCACCTGTAAATTGAAAACACATGTTGTACATATATGTATAATACAGAGTAAACACTTAAAGTGAAATGCACTAATACATGTACATGTATATGCATATATAATTTATCAGTATGCATGTTTTCATGGCAGACTTTCAAACAAAACGAACGTGTAAGAAATAGATAGCAATAACGGTGCAGTAAACATTGGAGTTTGTGTCATTACAGAATATATAATTTTTTTTTCTTCTAAAATTGCATCTTTATAAGAAGATGTACATTGACTCCATTATCTAAATTACAAGACTTTGCAGATTTACATGTACTTAAGAAAATCTTCTCACCTGGTTGACATAATGTATCACAGAATCCACTGCACAGGTAGCAAAACTTACAGTACTGAAACATATATCATGAACCATTAGAATCTAATCTCAAGGTAAATATTGATGATAAAATGTAAAAATTTCAATTTTTTCTGCAAATAATTAATATGTTTACAGATTCATGTTTTTTTTTAAACATGCAGAAAACACAACTTGGGTGTGACCCATAAATTAAAGTATGATTTTCTGCATGATATATTAGAAGGTTACACATTAATAGTACATTGGGTAAATACCAGTACCTAAGCATACATGTAAATATTTAAATTGATTTACACATAATTGCTCTAACTTTTAATACAGTGACTGTAATACATGTATCTTACATGTTCAAATTGAGAAGTTTCCTCTAAATTTTCAGAAAATATTGACCACTTTTGCTTTTGGGATGGGTAAAAATAATGAACCTCAAAAATGACACTGAAAAATCCCTGCATGATAATTTGTTAACTTACCTTGCACATTTTGCAGTTTGGTTTGGTAGGACTTGTTTCACATGGGCAATCTTCATCACATAACTTGCAAAACTGAAATGATAGAATGTCACTGTTACAGAATAATTGTCTCCAAAGGTAAAATTGTTATTACATTATACAAAAAGGCCAGACATAAAATATTTTCTGTTTGCTGTTTACCGACTCTACCATTTTACCTATGGGTAGGTAGGTAGGGAAAATATTTTATTTCATTTGAAAATACCTATATAAACACTTAGCCATACAGGACTCCTACAATCAACATGTAAGCTTACTGTATTGCATATGTGTTAGGAACTGACCAGAGCATACTTAAGCACGCGAGAAGAAATATCACGCGCAAAATAGATACTGGAAAGTGTCCGTTCTTTTGATATGGGTCACTGCCTGAAACCATTTTCACGTCAGCTCGTTGTCGGACTTTTGCTTTTATCTTTTTCGGTCTCCCGCAACATCATGTTCAGCCGTTACTCTACAAATTTCAGCCTTCCTTTTTAAGATTCGGGACCTTGAGTCCTCAAACACCTAGTTCGATCGCAATAGGAGATTGGTCTTGCACTTTTGAATAATTTTATTGCGTCTGAACGCTCATTTAATAAGTTAAAACGTTCCGTTTTGATTCATTTGTTGTTGTTGTGATAGTTTCATACCTGATGACGAGTTATTAAGTACCCGATTACACACAAACAGTTCAATCAATTACCGCTGACCGCTGTAGGCCTTGGATGCAATGTTTGTACAAGTAATTTGCGAAATTACGGGGGACAGCACTGTTGAATTTTGAAGTCCAAGCCACCGACCGCTTAATTAGAGTCGAATTGGCAACTTGGGCAGTGAAAGGGGTGACCGCTGACCGCGTTACTGAGGTGACTGCTTATTAGGGTACAATCTCATAGTAAAAACAGTCGGGAGGGATTCAGAGTGACCGTTTAGAGGAGGTGACTGTTTAACAAAGGTGACCGCTTCTACAGGTTAGACTGTATTTAAAAATACAACATGTACAATGTCATGATCTAAATAGGAACGCTGGTGTGTTGGTCATTTCTTGTTATTGATTTTTCGCAGTTGTACATGTACATAAAATATGACTCTCAAACAACATTTATGAACTGTTTCTTCACTAAAATTACTTTGTTCAATCTAGAGGGTGTTTTATTTGCATTTTGAATAATCTTATCTCAAGGAATGCTGGACGTTTCGGTACGAGGATGTTTCGGTACAAGGACGTTTCGGTACAATAGAAAGACGTTTCGGTACAAGTAGAGACGTTTCGGTACAACAAAAAGACATTTCGGTACATTTTTTTGGAGATATGGGTTGATAATTAGTATGTGTTTGTTTTAATTTTTTGAAATAAGTTTCGGTACATTATGTAACATATTTGATGAAAAATGATATTTATCGGTGATCAAACATTTCGTCCGATGCCTAACAATTATAAGCCTAATCAAATATTGCAAAGAAAACGGTTTAATTAATCCATTTGTCATTGGACATACCAATACTGTATGACCCCCCCCCCCCCCAAAAAAAAACATAAAAGAAAAAAATAAAATAAAATAAAGAGGAAAGTACAAATTAAATTTATTATGTAATCAAATAAATTGGTATACTTAAATGTTTTCTGCTTTTCAACTCTACTGGTGTCGGAACAGTTTCCGGACGATTTTGAAGGTTTTTCGGGGATAACTCCTCCGTCCATCAATGGAAAAAATTCAAATTTCTCTCAAATAATGCTATGCCCTTCCCACAGATACTCATGTTGAAAGGAAATATTAAATCTCTCAAGAAATATGGTTTCTAGACCGATTTTATGACCCTATATTTTGGCCATTTTTCGCAAATCACTGGAACAGTTTCCGGACACTTGGTTTTAAATCTGTCAATCTCAATCAATTTCAGCCCAAACTGGATGAGTTTTGGATATTGTTTTCTTCAATCTTTTCTACAAATGACTGTGTAAAAATAATTTTGAAAATAGAACCAAAACTTCTCAAATCACGTAGATTAAAATAGTATGTTTCTCGGCGACTCCCCCCAGAGCGCGATATATAGTAAAACGGGGCAGAAAGAGGTAAAAAGGAGATGTGATAAAAGCATCTTAGATGCAAAAATTTGTTTATATGATTCGTGATTTGAATTCTGCATTTAAAAATCTACAAAATTGTCACATAATTTTGAAAATAATTCTTTCAAAAAAGTACTTGAAGAGGGCGACTGTCCGGAAACTGTTACTGTCCGGAAACTGTTCCGACACCAGTATCATTTCAGGGACATGAGTTTACAAAATATGTACTGAAACGACCTAAATCATGTACCGAAACGTCTTTGTACCATGTACCGAAACGACTTTTTTCTCTGTACCGAAACGTCCTTGTACCGAAACGCCCTGCACCCATCTCAAGAGTCTATACAGGATATTCCAAAACCCTTAGTGAGATCTCATGGAGAAAATAACAAATAAATCCAACATCCATGATTCGATACCCAGTCAGGTGCTGTGTAACGCTCTAGAATTCCAATCCAACGACCGTGAGTGCTCAGTTAATTACTTCATGTGTCAAACTGTCAAAGATGTCAAGAACTAAAAGACCAAATTTATAATTTGTTAAGGATTTGAAGTCACTCAAATTGAAGTTTTTTTTTATTTCCTTTTAAATGACTCCTACAGCATTGGTCAGGTGAGCTAAACACAAACTGAAAGTATGATAATCACCTTGCAATAATCGCAATATCCACAAACTGAACCTTTGGCATATGACAATTTTGTTTCATCTACTTTCTCTGCTTCGTCATCTGCTAAACATACAGACAGCAAAACAAAGGAGAAGGCAATTATTGACAACGTAGACCACTTGCTGTCCATCCTGCTTCAAAGACTCAATGTCAATCCAGCGCTTAAATTGGTTTTATTTAATCTCATTCCCGAATTTTTGTAATGCTCATCATTTTAATCATTTCTTCAGAAAGGCTAAGAATCTTACAATAATAATTTTTATATAAATGGACAAAGTATTGAGGAAATAAAAATTATGAAGACAACTTAGAAAAAATCTACCATTAATACAGTAATTCTTAGTGTCCAAAATAATTAAACGTTCAAGAGACTTAGCGGTAACTTCAGGTAGGGGTACCACTTAAACAAGCCTGCAAAGCCTGCAGACGCCTGCAATAAAAAGTACAAGCCTGCAGGTTTTTGGATGGTCGTATACTATTGATACTTACATTGTTGGATAGGTGATGGTCTCTAGTATTTAGATATATAATTTTTGTAATGATTTGATGACATTTCTAGAAGAAACTTGAGTTTAAAGACCGGTTAGTTTTACGCCTGCAGATAAGATTACCTTCACTGTACAAAGTATACATGGACAGTGTTGTTTTCATAACAATTATCATGCCTGCAGATAATATTACCTGTATTGTTTTCATAGCAATTACCAACGATTTGAATTATATTGGGTTGTTTGAATGATTATTTAAAAAAGTAGAACTCTCTGCAATATATCGTACATGTTAATGTATGAATATGTTTCTAGGCCCAACGACAAGGACGTGGCTCTACATGTGGGTCCATTTTATTTATTTTCTTTCTTTTCTTTTTTTTCATTTTTAATGGTTTGATTATAACGCCTTGATATGTCATATTTTCAGAGAGAGAGAGAGAAAGAGATATGGAAAATAGCACACACGATTGTATCCCATAGTTTTACATTCTACATTTCAAATATCGCCGTCTTAAATAAAATATGATTCAAAGATTACAAAATAATTAAAAAATATAGCGCCCACATGAAATCATACAGCTTTTTCGTCAAAAGTGAGCGGCTTCAAATTTTTAGTAGTATCCGAGAAGTTATCAAATGAAAAATGTGGCCAACTGCTTAGTACCTCCATTTTTTCTGAAAATTCAGAATGAAAAGACAGGCTTTAAAATGACGTGACGGTGTTCAGCGTTTGTGCACTTGACTTTATTTAACTTAACTTCTTCCATGTCTATCAATGAGACGATAATAACCTTGAAAGATGGATTCAAGTCACAACCTAAATTTTTGCAGTTCCTTAATATTAAGAGTAATTTCTTTTGAAAATAAAGTCTCAATTGTTTTGATAAATGAAATCCACAAAGTTCCAAACAGGGGTCTAGAATTCCCATTTCCCGTTGCCCGGGGCAAGTGAAAAGTTGGGTCGGGAAAGTGCAAAGTAGGTGTTCACTTGCCCGTGGGCAAGTAGATTAGGCCAAGCAAAAAATAAAAAGTTGGTTCTCAGGCTACATTTTTTTTCAAATCATATGCGGCAGTCAGGTTTTTTTTTCATAAAACATTTTCAGAACAACTACAAATTGGAATATAATGACATCCTTTATGCTAGTAATTTGTTTCCTCAGCGTGTGATTGGCATTTCTGTCCAGTTTTATTACTTCAATTTGTACCCATTGAATGACCGCTTGAAATGAGGCCACAATTAAAAAATTGTTTGTTTCCCCTCCCCCGGGTCTGTTTTTTTCATGTGACCCGGCAGGCGGGTACTTTTTTTTTTTTTGCTGCCAGAACTACATGTTTAAGTCGTTTGAATCCAAATTACACGTTACTGGACTCCTTACAGCTGCACAGTCACACTCTGTGTTTCTAATTGATATGATAAAGACTAAGAGCTGGCAGCCGGCGACTTAATTCTCGCCTCTTACTTGGGGAAAAATCGCCGCCTGCTTTCCGTAAAAAATATCCGTTATGTCTCAATTTCTATCGCTGGTTAAGTATGAAATGTCTATTTATTTTATTGAACATGTTCAAAAGAAAATTACGTTGTCCTGTAAAACCTACTCTATATAAACAAAATTGTCCCGAGATACACGATAAATATTTCAGCAACAGGTGCATCAAGTGTTTCAGCGCGGCGTAACAGGTCATTTTACGGCAACGTCATAAGACTAAAATCTACGAGAATAAGATGCACTATAGAACGATTACATCTCAACTTTTTACGACTTGTAAATATTGAATTTGTATAGATATTGACCACACGCAACCACGAGTTACGGACTATAAATGGCCGGTGTTTTCCAGTGCATGATAAAGATACACCTTTCTTTCTCGGTCTGTTTATTATATGTAAACAGCGAAAGTGAAAAATAATTATACGAGCAACATCAAGAACTCATTGTAATATTGAGTCTATTGATAATGACGTTCACGTTGCAAGAAGTTAGCACGGACCGCCGACAACCGCTAGAGAAACGTAGGTTAATCATAACCGAATACGTACAGTACTATGATTAGGTACTGCAAACGTGGTTATTTTCGCAAGGGGGGGGGGGGCAGATTTCGCGATTATTTATAACATCAAGACGTTTCGCGTGGGGGGAAATATTCGCAATAAAAATGTCTTTCCCATTGCGAGAATGCAGCGGTGATATTTTAGCATCGGGGAAATTTGGGCAACGTCATTTGATTCGGTGTCCAAGTTCCGTTTCCAGAAAAAGAATACTGCTTGACCAAAGAATGGAAATAGGGTTCTTTACATTTTTTTTTTAGATTCTTGGAGAAAATGTGCGGTTCAAAATACCATAGAGTTGTCAAAAATTCCAATTGCGGGATAAAATGACCAAATAGATCTATCAATAACAGAAGATGCGGCATGAATGGTATAAGCCGAAGAAAAGGAAAAATTTTCAGAACAGGCTCGCACTGATTCGTCCATTGCATACTTGCCATAATTTTTCGGAGTTTGTAATTGCAAAGAGGGACAAATCATCAAAAAGCGGGACAAATATAACACCAATGAGGGACAAAGAGGGACACTTGTAGGAGGTTGAACTCATTGCCCTCTGCAAACGAAAGAACGTCAGAGAAAAAATAAATCTTAATGCGCGCCGTATACGTAGACGGCTCCTATAAGTGGCGCTTCAGCAAACTTGTCTACTCTTTTAAATTTGAACATGTTGAAATGAACTTTCTTAATACACAATCGATAACTTAACGACTCGGGTATTAAAAATGACACTACGCAAACGTACTTTGATTAGTATTGAGAGTTTTTTATGTATTAATAATAAAGAGCATATTATGATAACTTTAGAGCGTTCCGTGGTTGCCATATTTTCTTCTTTTTTCTTTTTTTTTTATCTTGTTTACATGTTCTCATAAAAATGAATTCATATCTTGGCTTATATAAATGGTATCACTCGAACATCGTATACATGTATTTATTGCTTAATTAATTTTGATTCAATGATCGAATTTTTTCGTGAGCAAAAAAAAAAAAAAAAAAAAGACCAACAAGATTGTATTTAGGGACATTTGTGGAACAGCCGACCTTTTACCAACCTAATACTATCAAAACAGATCGATAACCGGCTGATTACTGTACATTAAACAATGAAAGTTTAAGAAAAGACGAGACCACACAGAATAATCAATATTCCGCCGAATTTTTTTTTTTTTTTTTTTGGATGGAACGTCCAAAAATCGGGATTTTGACCAGGCCGGGACACAATTTTTTCGGTCGAAAATGCGGGACAATTTTTTCCCGGGCGGGACAATGGCATACTCCACTTACAAGTGCAAGTCCGTCGTGTTTATGTAAAAAGATCGATGTTCAATCATTTCAAGGCAAGTCCTATACCTTAACTCAGATGAAAGATTTTCATCGTTTTGAAGACCGAGAGATAAGGCATTAAAAAAACAAATGCCGTCTCCGGTTGTCTCCACAGCCAAAAAGTCAGAATGTGGGCCTAAAAACTTAGATGCCGTACGATCTTTTTTTTTTTTTTTTTTGGTTACAATTTAATCATGCTAAAATGCATTATTTTCATTTAAAGACTTTAAGCCATATATCTAGAAACGTAACATACAAGACAATTAATCTATTTAACATGTAGAAAACAAGAGTAATAAAAACATACTGGACAGGTGATAATTACTATGTAAACAATGCTTGATCTACCTGTGACATGTGTTTGCAGGCGCTGTACAGCAGGCGTTAAAAAGTAGACAACTTTATCATTTATTTTATAATAAAGTATATAAAATATCGGAATGAAATTTCACATCTGAATACTAGAGACCATCACCTATCCAACCATGTAAGTATCAATAGTATCCGACCATCCAAAAACCTGCAGGCTTGTACTTTTTTATTGCAGGCGTCTGCAGGCTTTGCAGGCTTGTTTAAGTGTGACCGTCAGGTAGTGCCTATTTTTGGTACTCCGACGCGGACTCCGACTTCAAAATGTCCGACTTCGGCGGACTCGTAATCTTTATTCTTCAATATCATGTCTGCTTTACAATATATAAAAACGAATCTCTCTAAATGTTCATACCTTTGCATAACGTCTTTGTCTGCACCGTAGTTTACTGAATAGAAACCGATCTTGTGTACTATTTCGTTACCGACTCGGACTTCTGGACCCTAAAACTAGTACTTCGAACTAGTACGCGGACTTCAAATTATACATAAGAGTTATCCGTCTTTGCCCATTAGATTCTCAAAGGAAATGTTTGGGGGGTTTTTTTTTTGGGGGGGGGGGTTGATCAATCTAAATATATTCGAAACGACGAAGGGACATTGGGATGGGGGGTTGGGGTTCGATAACATGATTGAGAGCGACACAAATTTAATTTGTAAGGTGTAATGCATATTTTCAGTCCTATATTTGTATTTTGCTTATCTCTTAAAGGGGAGGGGGTTGTGATGAAATCAAAGGACGGAGAAAGATGTCTGAGTTCCAAATATATGCTTACCAGTCCACGAATAATTAGAATAATTGTGATCAGGCGGTGAGGTGACTGCTGCAGACACAAGCAACGAACCCTAGGTAGGCGCGTAGCTGCCATGTAAGCCAATGAGCCAGGGCTTGTATATTATAAAAAGAAAAAAAAATAAATTAAAAAAATATATATAAGAAAAACAATGAAAATAAAATAGATTTGAAAAAAAATATTTCAGATAAAAAGTCGGATGAGAGAATGATTACAGAAGAAAATGGGGGGATGGGGGGTTTCAAGCTATGAAAGAAATGAAAGAAAGAGGGTAGGAGGCTTTAATTTAAGGGGGTGAATCGAATTTCTATCGAGGGGAGATAGGGTAGTAAGCTGTCTGGGGGTCAAGCAGCTCTTAAGCTATTAAAAAATAAACGTAAAAACAGGGGAAATCAGCATTTTTTTTTTAAATTTTGCTTCTGGAGAGAGGGTACTGCCTTTTAGATCCGCGTTTGAAATATGATATTATTGAATAAAATTCCAGGGAATTAGATAATGAATTGCACCTCCTCAATGAATTTTATTAACACTGTGAAATTCATGTTCTCAATGTGAAATACTAGCTCAAGAACGAGTCCCAGTGGTCTGATTTTATTGAAAATTTGTGGCTTTTGACATTACAGATATTGAGAAAACCTCCTACGAGAGCTCTGCCCTGGACCCTCTGCCCCCCCCCCCCTCGCCAGATCGGGCTTGCACTTCCATACAGGGTTCCCAGTTAAGTAAGCACGGGCACAAGGTGTGTGTAGAGAGGGGGGTCGGAAGTTATCCGCCTCCCTTTTCCAAGTTTTTTTTTATAATCACCCAATAGTCCATAAAAATGGAATATGTAGAATCAACCTAATGAGCATCCAATTCATGGGCGGATCCAAGAATTTTTTACAAGGGGAGGGGGGTCCTAAAGTCCGAATTTTTTGAAGAGCAAAAAAAAAAAAAAAATAAATAAAAAAATAAAGAACGCAAACTCAAGAAAATAGTTATTGATTGATGATGTTAGAGTTCTGTATCTTATTATTAAAACAGGTGACTGGAAAGTAACGGCGAGTAGAAAGCTTTAAATCTTGAATTTTCACATCATAGTACTTGATTATCAGTTCTATTATGTGATTACAACAAATGGCGAGCGATAGCGAGCCAGCGAATTTTTTCCGAGAATTGAAATTAATAAAATCCACTATTCGTGACTTTTTCAGTTTCTTTTCGTCTTCTTAGTGCCCTTGTTTATAGGAAAGCGCAGCATCATTTGAAAAACAACGTACATGTATGTACATTTGTAACAAACTCTGGCGAGCGGCAGTTCACTAGATAGCTTTGATTTTGCTCAGAGTCTGTATCCGACTCGTATTGTTTATTCTCCATCAGAGTAGCTTGTTCAAAGTGGGTGTCCAAGTGGGTCAAATCATTATTAAGTGCTCATGATAACATTTCCTAATCATTCAAGTCGGTGTCGGAGGTAGTCAAGTTCTATTTTGAACTCGGCATCCCTGAAGTCGGTCTAATACTCAAGTCGGCGTCCGAGTCGGTCTACCTATGAAGTCGGCGTCCGAGTCGGTCTACTTCTGAAGTCGGCGTGTCCGAGTCGGTCTAACTCTGAAGTCGGCGTGTTCGAGTCGATCTAACTCTGAAGTCGGTGTCCGAGTCGGTCCAACTCTGAAGTCGGCATGCCCGAGTCGGTCTAACTCTGCAGTCGGCATGCCCGAGTCGGTCTAACTCTCAAGTGGGCGTGCCGGAGTCGGTCTAACTCTGTCAAAGTCGGCGTGCCCGAGTCGGTCTAACTCTGAAGTCGGCGTGCCCGAGTCGGTCTTACTCTGAAGTCTCTGAAGTCGGCATGCCCGAGTCGGTCTAACTCTGAAGTCGGTGAACCCGAGTCGGTCTAACTCTGAAGTCGGCGTACCCGAGTCGGTATAAATCTGAAGTCGGCCTGTCCAAGTCGGTACATGTATAAATCTGAAGTAGGTGTTGGAGTCGGTCAAGTATTCAAACTTCATATTCAGAGGTCCGCGTTCTTGAAAGAAGATTATACACATGCATACAACAAGGGCGGATTTAGGGGGGTTTGGGGGGGTTCGGGAAAACCCCCCCCGGTTTCCCAATTTTTTTTTTGTAACATTAGCACTCGGAAAAAAACCCTGCAAACTGAGTAATAAAAAATTGCTTAATGTCCATCAGAATTCACTATTTTGAAACAAAATTTACAAAACTTTTCTGATACATTCTATCGCATATCGATTCGATACCGTATCTGTGGATTCGTACAGACAATCGCGAAGTTTTTGTAATGTACGTCGCAGAGGGGGTTTTCTGTTTATTTTATTCCCAAAAATTAACATTAACAAATACTACAATATGAACATGTTCAAATAATTTGCAAAACATGTACGTGTGTCAAACAATCAATGTAAATGGTACGGGGATCGAAACCTACACGTTTCTATCCTCAAATACCCGGTTTGAGTATTTTTGTCATCTACAAATTTTGTTAAAAACATACTTTGAAATAACCGGGAAAATGGGCAAATATTTAACATTGTATATAGCTCGAATATGCTCCGGGGGCCTATAATTAAGCATTCAATTTTTCAAAGCCAAAACCCAATGATACTCAACATTTTTTTTATCGATATCGTAACAATATTCTAAGTAAATGTTACAGCAAGGACAAATCAACAAGCCAACATTTGTACGCAAAAACGTCCACATCGTCTCACGAAAAAAAAAAAAGGAGAGCGCCTCCCCAAGTTGCCAAAAAGAAGGAGGAGGGTCTTTTGAAATAGTATTTAAAGCAAACTACTGTTTAGAAATAGACCAAAGACACTCCAGAAACCACCGATTTGAATGCATTTTTCGTAATTTTCTCTTGTTTCATTAGAACTCAATACAACCATGCGCGGATCCAGAGGGGGGACCGGGGGTCTGGACCCCCCCCCCCCCTTGAGATTTTCAGAGGTGGGGTCCAGCTTTGGCCCATTTCTTATTGAAATGGGTCTAAAATGCATGAAAGGGCTTCGCTCGCCATTTACAAATACAAAACTATTTTTTTTTCTGCAAAATTCCTTAATTATTATTGGCTTGGGTCTCGGGAACGCATATTTTGAACAGTCCCTTACTTCATAGGATGTAACCTCCTTCATCTTTTTCAAGGTTTTGTAATTTTAAGATGTCTGATTATTTGGAGAATGACACATCTCTTATCTATTTATTCTCATGAAATTCGCTCCGCTCGTCGATATAAGGAGTGAAATATTCAATGTTATAAATAATCATCTCGATTGAATCAAGAAAAATTAATTTTTCATTTCTAAAAAAATTTCTGGCTCGCTACGCTCGCCAATTCTTCACAAAAATAAACCTGAAAGGAAAGCTAACAAAATTGCCCCCTCACCATCATGTGCACCGATATATAAATGTACCTACATGTACATGATAGGTAGACTTCATTAAATTTTGGACCCCCTCTGACCAAAAATGCTGTATTCGCGCATGATACAACGATCGCTAACAAAGTGCGAGCGGTCGATTGGAAAGACTTTATGTGGACGTACATATATAAGTATTTAGGGAATGTCATGTTCACATCTCAAGTTTTCTTCATCTTAGATACGGTTCATCGTCTGCTGACATCGAATCATATGCGTTATCCCATCTAAATTCAGCTCAAATATGCTCCAGAGGTCAGCAATTTGCTTCATTTTTTTTCAAAATTTTCACGGGGGACCCCCTTCAAGGGAATGGGTAACATATTTCCATACTGTCCCCACTTGACCCTTCGGGCCTCGCAAGTCATCCCCCCAAAAATGTCTGTGCCCCCGGACAGCTGAAGTTCTTGGTCCAACCCTTCTTTATAGACGTCCATATCGAAAACACCCTGGCTACGCCCCTGCCGGCAGTAAAGGAGAAATTATTTTATTAAGAAATCCTTATTAACCACATAAATTGAGTGGAAAAAATGGTCTGAATATTCGAGAAGGTAAGGAGAAAATGTGCTCCAGAATGCACCATTTTATTCCATTTTTTCAAAAATTTTCCGGGGGAGGCCCCCCGGACCCCCACCTACAGGAGGGGGCAACCCCCTCCCGTACCCTCCCCCGCTCGGCACTTTGTGCCTCGAATCGACCCAAAGGGTCGATACAAACCCCCCCCCCCCCCGCTTGCCACTCTGGATCCGCCACTGTACAATTAAAATCAGTTTTGAAGTCAACATTCGAATCGGTCAGTATTGAAGTCCGCGTCTGTCAAGTACTACTTAATTAAAATTAGGTGTCCGACTCGATCAGCCTGTTTAGAAGTCCGAGTCCGCGTCGGTCAAGTAAATTACTGAATCTAGACAATGTCGGTCACCATATTGGGTATTATCACAACGATTTCAAGATGTACGTGTCAAATATGGAAGAATTTGAAGAAAGATTAATCACTAGTATTTGTCGGAATCAGCTGATATTGGTAAAAAAAAAAAGATATATAAAACGTATATTGTACAGTACAGCTTACTTGGAAGTCCGCGTCGGCGTCGGTCAAGTACTAGTTTTAGGAGGGTGCTAGGGGAAGTCGGTCGGCTAATTTATAACAGAATGAATATTTTATCAGCATTTGTCATATATGAGAAACTTCATAATATATGTGGCAATAAAATCAACCAGGTAATTACAGTCAATGAAATAAAGCAACTAAGAATTATGCAAAAACATGTTTGAAGTCGGACATTTTGAAGTCGGAGTCCGCGTCGGAGTACTAGAAATAGGTACCACCGTAACTTCATACTCCAACTTGTTCACTCGGGCAAGGAGAAACCGCTATTCTAATTTCTAAGTTGAAAAGAAGATTAGCGGATATAACAAGTCTTTGTAAGTTGAAAGAAAATTAAGATTCCCATTTGCGTGTACTGTAACAATACTCTTAAACCATTGTCATGCGTCATATTTCTAATTTTAGAACATTGAATGGTGATGCAATGCAAAGATAGTGTTACTGTCCTCACATGCCAAAATTTTGGCTGAGGATCCTTTCTCCAAAGTAGCTGACCAATGAAATGAAAATCCATGTCTCAAAACTCGATCGATATCTATTCATAATTTGAATTTGTCTGTGTGATGCAAAAGTGCACCGTATCTCGCATGCACGTTGATGAAAAAGTTGTTTAAGGGGTATGGACAAAAGTTTATCGGCCATATTGGATTTGACGTGAAGCATACTTGAAAATCTGTCGTTCTGCAGAATTAAGACTCCAATCTTAACCATTTTAACACTGAAATTTTTTCTTTACCTCAACATCGTCATTTTCCCATCATTTTAAACAAAAACTGCATCAGTATTTTTACATGACAACCATTTGAACTTAGTGCACCGAACTGCGCAGCTACAGGTTTGCAGGATTCATGATTAATACTATAACCTACCTTAAACGTTACTATCATCATATGTCTACAAACATTTGTCCTCCAATTTTGATCATACTTTCTCAAAATACCGGGTATCTTCATTTTACACGCAAGGGGCTAGTAGCCATATCAACATAGAAATGAATCCAGGGGCGGATCCCCGGAATGTTGCACATTTGTATTTTGTCACCTATAATTCACATGACTTTCCCACTTTTCTAATATATATCATGTAAATAATTAATAATTGAATCGCAAACAGTCGAAATTCTAGTGAATTACCCCAGGAACTTTAAAATCGTTTATTTTTTCTACCTATGTAGGGGCGGATCGGCACGTGAAAATGGCTACCTGTAAAAACTCGTGTTCGAAAAGACACCGTGTTGTATTAACAAGAGATTAATATGATAATGAGACCTTGTACTCAAAATCGAAGGACAAATGGTTGTAGATATAGTATCAATGTAATGTTTAAGGTAAGTTATAGTATTATTTATAAATTCTTCTGAGGTGCAGCTGTGCAGTTCGGTGCATGAATTAAAAAAGTTTCTAATGTTAAAATCTTAATGTAATTTTTCGTAGAAAATATGGGAAAATGTAGCTATTGGGGTTGAGAATACTTGGGAATAAAAAATAGTTGAAGTTGGAGCCATGACTCGGTGTAAGGAAAGATTTTCAATAACACACTACATAAAATCCAATATGGCGAATAACGGTTTGTCCATACCCCTTAAAGCGGATCATTGAGGTGATCACAGGCAGACAGCTTGACCAGATTTGCAGTATATCCAGTAAAAAATATTTTAAGAAGTGCGTACGCAAATCTAGGCGATTGTTCTGCATATAATGTATAACCTGCCAACACATTGTAAATTATATATGTCGCACATTTGCTATCCCATGACTACAATAGTTTTCTAATTATCTAATTTTATGTTGAGTGCTGTTCCATTTTTGAAAAAAATTTGCAACGTCCTCCGGATGTAACCTTCAAGCAAAGAAGTAGTGCTGTCTAAAATTATGATTGTCTTTCATTATGACAACAACACTCTCAGGTACATTGTGCATGATGAATTAATGTTTGCATATTGCTAGAATACCAATGTCCAACATAAAACTACACATGAAGCTGGATTAGGATGTCTCATTTATGGACTTTAAAAACACTTGACTTGACTCTAGGACATTGATGATGAAGTGACATAATGTGTAAATGCACCAATAGCTACATATATAACTCATCATTTTACAATTTTCTATTGTGAAAAAAATGCATGAATATTAGAGTTGTAACATTAATAGTCTCCAACATTAGCACTATCATCGCTAAGATATCTGAGTCACCTACTAATAAGATTTGATTCTATTTTGGAGAATCAATTAATCAAAGTTGATACACTAATTCTTTACAAAATGTCTTCTCTTCGCGCAAAATGATTAGAAAATGTATCAAAATGGTAGACTTACTAGACGCTAGCACATACAAAGAAAAACAACCCTTAATAAGGCAAATCTACAGGGCACACGTCAGGTTGTGTGAAATATTGTGTCAAAAGTTGTATGCAAAAAAGTACTGTCGGATTGGTTCACTTTGTAAAGTAGACAAAGACAATCTGAATTTTTTTGCGTATTCTAATATTCTGACTCATAAAAATAAAATCGAATATGCCAGGGAATACATGTTGTGTAGATAAATTTATCTGCACGCACATACTTATCAAATTTTTGTATACTGTCCACATAGCTTACTTCGCAAATCAGAAAATAGGAAGATTTGTTGTAAATTTTTTTCTGATGAAAGTTCATAATGTGGGATAGATCTCAAAAGTAGTGGTGCAAATAATATGTCAATACAACCTATATTATGCTCACAGTGACAGAAAATATATTAAGATATGGAGTTTTCCATGTTAATTTTAGCTTAACGTCGTTGACGTTCTCCATATACTCATTGTCAAACATTGATGACGTCACACTAAAATTAACATAGAAAACTCCCCAAAGAAAACTAAATTATTTTCTTTCACTGTGAGGAGAGTATTGTTGGTGTGACATATAACTTACGCTGTTAGTTACGAGAGTTAGAGATCTATCCTTCTATATCAATTTCAATTGGAAAATTTGATGACATTGAGTAGACAAAACTTCAATTCTATCGATTTCTGGAGTGAATTGCACAGACAGTAGTCTCTTTATGCATACCTGTCAACTTTCCCTCATTTGGAGGGAGACTCCCTGTTTTTGACCTCATATCCTTCCTTGGCATTCCTCCCTCCTATGAGTCTCCAAAGTCTCCCTTTTTTGGCCCAGTCACACTTTTTCTCCCTCTTTTGGCATATTACCAAAGAAGAACAACCCTATATAGCAGCATTTAGAGCATTTCGTGAGAAATCGCTGGACGAAATTCAGGAAAAGGAGAAAGTTCGGTTACCTGTAAAATCGGCGTGATTTTTCAAGTGGTTCAGATTTCGATTATATTCAATATCAAAGAAGTCAAATGTATGTTTGTTTGAAATATCAAAGAAATATTTCGACTCTTAAGTCATTGAACCTGAATGTACAGGTACAAAAACACCCCAAAACTCGTAAAAGGATGAAAATTGTCAAGAAATCAGCCAAATTTTGGTACAAATCAATTAGAATAAGTTGGGCGCAAAACCTCAACCAAAATTGTTCATACACTAAAAGATAGCTTTGTATCTATATAGAATTTACTTTGGTTAAGGGTTTGTGCCCATGTTAATTTAAAAGATTTTTGTCTAATATACGGTGGTTTTCCTTCATATTCCGTTATCCAGAGCACGTTGTGACATCATATTTTACGCACGTGACCTTGAAATATGAACCTAATATATTCACACATATTCTAATGAAATATTTGAGATAGAAAACCATAATTTTCATAAAATTATATTTCATGAAAAATACAGGGTCGCTTTTAGGGACAAATGGACCTTCTCCTCATTGATACATGTTTCAATGTTTGTGAATGTTTTTGCATTGAAATGTCGGAACAAGAAAATTATATTTGAAAAATGGTTTTGTGCAAAATGTTGCGTTTCATTTAAAATGTGACAAAATGGATTCAGATGCAATCTCCCTCTTTTTCAAAAGCCAAGGAGGGAGATCTCCCTCTTTGTAAGATTTCAAAGTTGACAGGTATGCTTATTAATGTAATTGATCCAGACACTCACTAAAGGGGATAGAGAGAAATCCATTAATTTGAATTATTAAAAGTAACCCTACTGAGTTTAAATGCTTGAGATGGATGTTCGAAGAGAAATTAATTGCCTTTTATCACCAAATGAACATAAGAGATTGAAAGTTGGAACACTTCCATATTTATAAAAATGGAAAAGGCATTAAAAACTTAGAAATTTGCAACAATGCAATGTATTATAGATTAAGATGAAGGTATAAAACCTGCATGTATACCAAATAGAATTGCAATTAATGGTATTATTAAAGGAATAAAAATAATATGAAATATTATCATGGTTATTGTACACCAATTAATAAAATATGGTACTCACAGAATTCTGAAGTAGTCAATTACGATAGATTGAATTGGACCCTGAATTGTCAGTTGACGTGGTTAGTATGTCAAAATTTCACTCTCCATTGCATTTTTGAAATGCTATACTTGTTTAAAAGTGTAGATTAAAGATTTTAAAAGTTGGTTGAAGACGGAGAGCATTTTTGTGAAATATGGAATAAATGTATCTTACATGTATTTGATTGAAGACATAGTTTTGAAATATTTCATATTATTCTATTCATACATGTATATATCATGTATGCATGTAGATCATTGCTACAATTATATGTATTAACAATATAAAAAAAATCAATTATTCACAAGAGGTAGAAATATATTCTCAGTGAATCATTACCCATATAAGAACATGTACATCATTTCACAGATTCCATTTCAGCCTTTACATTGGTTATTCAAATGTATATAATTTTGCATAGATTTATTTTATAGCTTTAACTTATACATTCATGAATAATGTTTTTCTTTTGATTTTCAGTATACATAAAGTTGCATTACGGTGACTTACATATTAGGACAGAGCTTTACATCTGCAACAAAGGGTTTGAATTCTGGACCAGTGACATCCAATGCAAAATTTTCAGGTAATAATAATACTCATCTTGCAGAGATACTTCCATTATCACATTATAGTATCCTGTTTGAAACATTGTGGTCTAGTTTATTCAGAGAAAAGTTTGAATGAAAGTGGAATTTTAGCTACATGAACAATGTTTGATTTCTGATCAGCCTATTTGAATTCCATTTTAAATTAAACATGGGAAATCACATCCTTTCCATTGCTCATTTGTCTGTCCATCACAAAACTAAAACTTTCGCCATAAAAGTTTAATGATTTTATATTAGTAATGAGGCTTTGATTTTATGTGTGGTAGTCCTTGTTAAAAGACTTCTTTAATCATTAATTGTACCAAATTTCTCACCTTCTGGTTTTACCTTTAGACCCTTTCCACTAATGTTCATTGAGTTGCTATAATTTAATTCCTACACTTAAATTAATAAGAAAATGCTCAGTATCTGTTCCATGACCAAAAGAAGATACAGAAAAACTTGATTGTTTTGGTAGGCATAAATGTCTTACAAAGAGACAAAAGTGAACCGATTGAACATAAGCGTGAAAGGGTCTATTGTAAGAAGTACCAAGAGAGAGAGGTACCAAACTTGTTCTGTATCTTCTTTAGGTCATGGACCAGATACTGAGCATTTTCTTATTAATGTAAGTTTAGCCAAATTTTAACATTAAGTGATGTGGAAAAAGACATACATGTAGTAGTGTAATCACAAATAAGACATACATGTAGTAGTGTAATCACAAATAAGACATACATCTAGTAGTGTAATCACAAATAAGACATACATGTAGTAGTGTAATCACAAATAAGACATATGTAGTAGTGTAATCACAAATAAGACATACATGTAGTAGTGTAATCACAAATAAGACATATATGTAGTAGTGTAATCACAAATAAGACATACATGAAGTAGTGTAATCACAAATAAGACATACATGTAGTAGTGTAATCACAAATAATGACACGAAGTTTAAGTTGTTTTCACAGTTTATTTTGATATTTTATTTTAATATAGATATCAAAACCTTGTTCTTATACAGAACCATATGCCTATATAAGTCTTAGATATTGTTGACTTACAGCAAAGTCCTGATTGGATGGAGCTTACTCAATCAAGACTGAGACAAGTCAACTAAACTGTTCCATAGAAAATGAATGCATGTAAAGTACTTAAGGAGGGATTCAACACCAAGATGGCGGCGGCATTATTTGTTTTTCTCACTTCCTATGAAAAGTACAGTCCTCACTTTCTTATAACATTTGATACCCTGATTGATATACAAATTTGAGTATTCTGATGAAGTTTGAATAATTTCCGACGTAATTTGAAGAAATTATAGCGATTTTCAAAATTGTGGATTTTGGGAGTTTTATCCATGAGCCAACCACGACGTCATTTTGACGCTATCGGGGGAAAATGGCGTCACAAACGATCGCATTCAAAATGCCATTAAAATATTAATACAAAACGTATTGCATTGAAACTTTACATGTATAAAATAGAAAATTCAATTCTTATTTTAGTGTATTCGTTGACCAATTTACATAACAAGGAAGCGGATGTTACTTTACTGAAAATGGACGAATTTGGAAGAAAAAATTGGAAAATAAAAAGCTTCGTAAAATTTTTATCCCAAATTTAATTTTTCTCGTTTAATCATGAAATCATCTCTGTACATTGTTGATCATTCTTTTAGTTTTTGACAAGGATTGATCCACAGGATTCGTAATAATCACCTATCAACTAAAGTCAATTGGCTCGAAATTGCAATTTTTTGAGCGACTGTGTCATCTATTATTCTAGTATCCTGCCTTTGTTTATGACACAATTCATTTAATCTTTTCCTTATGTAAGAGCAATACATTTATGAATATTTTGGAAGTTAAATCAAAATAAATTACCAATAGCATTAAGAGAACCGGAATGACACTTTTAATATTATGACGTCATAAAAAAAATCATGGATACGTTGAAAAATGCATATTTCAAAGTCTCATAGAAATTTTTCCTGTGGAAAGAATCAAATGTAAGTTTGTATGATGAAGGACAGACAAGAAATGAATAATTTCAGAAATTTTGAGAAAAATTGAATTTGGCGTCAAAGTGTTCAATACCTCCTTAAGTTACTTAAAAATACATTTTCCAGCAATTTTATCTGGTATAACCTAGCCAGAAATAAATATTTCTGATGGCCATCATGGAAACCCACAGCATTGTGTCCTTTCTTTCAAGCCGCATTAAAGATAATGTTAGATACTGAAAACGGGGTAATGATTGCGGTGGTTTTATTTTCGCTATGATCGCGGTTTACAACTTTTCCGCGAACATTAAACCCCCGCAATAATTTTGTGTAATGGACAAAAAATCATAGAGGAAAAGATGTTCATATGCTCAGATGTCTGAAAGCTATTGGTCATGTACAGCTGAATCGTTTAATTCTCTGATCATGTTTTCCTTTAAGTTGGTAAAGTAATATGTACATTAAAAGGTATCGATAATATTACTTACGATGCATCTATTATCAGACCCCTATTTTTTTAGCTCACCTGAGCGAAGCTCAAGTGAGCTATTGTCATAGCGCGCTGTCCGTCCGTCCGTCCGTCGTCGTCGTCCGTCCGTCCGTCTGGCGTAAACTTTTAACATTTTCAACATCTCCTCTGCAACCGCTTCACAGAATTTCACGAAACTTCACAGGAAGCAAGTACTCAATGCCCTCTACCAAGTTTGTGTTTTTCGAGCCAATCTGAAATCAAAGATGGCCGCCACAGGCTCTGATTGGCTGACACATTTTCGACATCTCCTCTGCAACCGCAGCTCGGAATTTCATGAAACTTTACAGGAAGGAAGTACTCATGGTCCTCTACCAAGTTTGTGTTTTTTGTGCCGATCGGTCAACAAATATGGCCGCCGAGGGCTGTGATTGGTTGACATATTTTCGACATCTCCTCTGCAACCGCTGCACAGAATTTCATGAAACTTTACAGGAAGGAAGTACTCAAGATCCTCTACCAAGTTTGTGTTTTTCGTGCCGACTGGTCAACAAATATGGCCGCCACGGGCTCTGATTGGCTGACACATTTTCGACATCTCCTCTGCAATCGCAGCACAGAATTTCATGAAACTGTACAGGAAGGAAGTACTAAAGGTTCTCTACCAAGTTTGTGTTTTTTGTGCCGATCGGTCAACAAATATGGCCGCCGAGGGCTGTGATTGGCTGACACATTTTCAACGTCTCCTCTGGAACTGATGCACAGAATTTCATGAAACTTTACAGGAAGGAAATACTTAAGGTCCTCTACCAAATTTGTGTTTTTCGTGCCGATCAGTCAACAAATATGGCCGCCGAGGGCTGTGATTGGCTGACACATTTTTCGACATCTCCTCTGCAACCGCAGCACAGAATTTCATGAAACTTTACAGGAAGGAAGAACTCAAGGTCCTCTACCAAGTTTGTGTTTTTTGTGCCGATCGGTCAACAAATATGGCCGCCGAGGGCTCTGATTGGCTGACACATTTTCAACATCTCCTCTGATACCGCTGCACAGAATTTCATGAAACTTTACAGAAAGGAAGTACACAACGTCCTCAACCAAGTTTGTGTTTTTCGAGGCGATCGTTCAACAGATATGGCCGCCGAGGGCTGTGATTGGCTGACACATTTTTCGACATCTCCTCTGCAACCGCAGCACAGAATTTCGTGAAACTTTACAGGAAGGAAGAACTCAAGGTCCTCTACCAAGTTTGTGTTTTTTGTGCCGATCGGTCAACAAATATGGCCGCCGAGGGCTCTGATTGGCTGACACATTTTTGACATCTCCTCTGCAACCGCTGCACAGAATTTCATGAAACTTTACAGGAAGGAAGTACTCAAGGTCCTCTACCAAGTTTGTGTTTTTCGTGCCGATCGTTCAACAAATATGGCCGCCAAGGGCTCTGATTGGCTGACACATTTTTGACATCTCTTCTGCAACTACTGCACAGAATTTCATGAAACTTTACAGGAAGGAAGTACTCAAGGTCCTCTACCAAGTTTGTGTTTTTTGTGCCGATCGGTCAACAAATATGGCTGCCGAGGGCTCTGATTGGCTAACACATTTTCGACATCTCCTCTGCAACCGCCTCACAGAATTTCATGAAACTTTACAGGAAGAAAGTATTCAAGGTCCTCCAACAAGTTTGTGTTTTTCGTGTCGATTGGTCATCAAATATGGCCGCTGAGGACTCTGATTGGCTGACACATTTTCGAAATCTCCTCTGCAACCATTGCACAGAATTTCACGAAACCTTGCAGCAAGCAAGTACTCAAGGTCCTCTGCCAAGTTTGTGTTTTTCTTGTTGATAGGTCAACAAATATGGATGTCAAGGGCTTTGATCTGTAGAAGTATTTTTGTGACTTTTAACCCTTTGTCTGCAACTCAGGTGAGCGATGTGGCCCCCTTGGGCCTCTTGTTTTATTAAACGAAAGATTACACGCACAGCGCGCTTTTAAAAGATTTCCAGGGCAAAACGTACCTACTTATCCGTACTCTTTAATTGATATTTAATCGTTTCTGTGTAATTATCACTAATTACTACGTGTTTGTTATTAATAACCACAAGAAACACTTATAACTACAAACAACAATCAAATTACATGTGTGCTTGTGCGACAAAATCTTTATACATTTATCAATAGTGTATAAGTTTTTTCTTCTGCAACTTTCGATACCACAAAATTAAAACCACCGCAATTGGCTATTTTCAGAAAACTGCAAACTTTTAACACCGCAAAATTAAACCCGTTTACAGTAGCTCATAGGGGAAATCCAGTTTTAATCTAATGTTTGGCGAAGAATTTCAGGCAATGAGCACAAGGGTTACTTTAAACAAGAGCCCCAAGGGGCACAACGCTCACCTGATACCCATGCACGCTCTAATTGACATACTGACATTGAATACTGATAGTGCCAGTACCAGGATTTTAGCCCACAACCTTTCTAAAAAGATTTTTGCCGGATGCAGAGAAGTTTTTTTTTTTCAGACAACCTTTAAAAGTACAAAAAAGAAAAAATAGTCACATTTCAAAACAATAACTTTTTTACTGATTTGAAAAGACGGATAAAGTGGTCCAACATCATATGCCCAGCTAGTATAGTTCAATTATGCAACATCAAAAATAAAATCATATTGTAACATTCCACATTAATGTGCAGCAGAAAAAGAATAAAACAATGAAATGATTTCATAAATTAAGTTTATTTAAAATTGAACACAAAACCTTTCATAATTGATAGCTAGCATGCCAGAAATTATAAAGCCTGTGTTTGTGAAACGAGAATGCCCCCAGCGGCATCTTTGTTAGTATAAACGCCATTTTCTGTTAAGTATGTGAGAGGTCAGGGTCAGCGTAATATTGGTATCAATGGAAAGATCTTGTCACAAGGAATACACATGTACAATATGAAAGCCCTATCACTAACCATTCAAAAGTTATGCCCAATGTTAAAGTTTTTGAGAAGTACGTGAAAGGTCAAGGTTATGGTCATGAGGTCAAAAATTTTGGTATCAATGGAAAGGTATTGTCACAAGGAATACACATGTGAAATATGAAGCCTCTATCACCAGCTTCCATTCAAAAGTTATGCCCAATGTTAAAGATTTTCAGAAAACAGACAGACAAACAGACAGACGGACAGGCCAAAAACTATATGCTCCCGAATCTTTTATTCCAGGGGCATAAAAAACAAAGATTTTTCGGTTTTGCCTTTATTCACTGAAATCTATGAATTATGCTTTTGATTAGTATTGATTTCATCTCAAATACATGAAACGTACTGTTAAAATCATTTTGATCCAATATTTATCAATTCAAGTGAGTTGTGCAGAAATTGTGCCAGTTTGTTTTCCAAAAAAGCAGTGTATGTTGTATCAAACCTCATGACCCAGTGAAGCCACTTGAACAAATAATTTTCAGTAAAATATGCTGAAATGCGGCGCTTCTTGCCTATGCATATTTCAACAGGCGAGAAGGAGCGTTGCATTTCAGCATACGCTGTTCAACAACTCAAGTGGTTTCTCTTATAGGTTTCGCAGTTTGAAACAAATTAAAAGGCCCATGAAATTGTTAAGCTTGTCCAACTAGCAGACCTACGACATCGTTATTTACTGTTAACTAATTGTTTTACCTCATCATAGGTCTGTTACACGGACAAGTTGTTAGCGGAGAGAGTTCATGAAATGTATCAGTTGCATCAGATTTGCCGGCAAAAAAATTATTTGGTCCGATAAAAACTCATCATGTATCTATTATTTGAACAGATAAAAATTCCCAAATGTCTTAACACAGGAACCTGTCGTTTTATGAGAGAAAATGTTTTATTATTCACAACCTCAGGCCTCTGTGTTCCTCTTAGAAATATTATACATACAAGATGACGAACACAGTGGCTTAAGGTTGTGAATAATAATTTATTTTCTCTAATAAAATAACAGCTTTCTGTGGTCCAACATTTCATTGGAAGATTTCAGGAAGTCTGAACTGAATTATTTATTTTCAAGAATTTCAGATATTAAATGTCCTATGCATTCTCAAAATCCAGAGGAAGAGATTACTCATTAGACGTAGCTTCAAGAAATCAGTCCGTAAATTACTTCATCTAAGAGAGTCTAAGACAGAGGAAATTCAAGCAAACTTAATATATGATAACAAGTACATGCAAGTGTTCCAAGTACATGAATGATAACCATTACGAAAGTGTTCCAAGTATAAAAATCTTTTCCGTTTGCACTGTATCTCCTGAAATGTATCGCAGTACTAAAGGTATCACATTACTACATGGGGAATCCCCTTCGGGTACAGGCTACAGATATGCATAGCTAGGTCATTATCTAGGTCATTGTCCAGGTCATTATCTAGGTCATTGTCCTGTCAAATAGTTCCGATTATTTTCTTATTATTTTCAACAATTGGTGGAAAATACACACAATGTTTATCTTGAATTGTCTTCCCGTGATTGTTTACTAGATAGATGAAATAAAATTTTGAATATAGTTTAAAGTGTGTGAGACATCTACATGTGTGGAAGAATACGTGTGAAAATGGGTCCTCAGATCCAGATCATAAAATTCGAATAATTCCGGTCCGGAACCAGGTGCATCCTGGCTTTGAAAAAATATTAAAAAAGTTGTGTACTTTTAATCTTTACGGCATTTTTTTCTATGTAATTCAAATAAAATTTCTAAACATTCAAAAGTAGTGTCAATGTGTTTAAGCCGGTGCGAATTGAGAATTTTTCTCCTTTTTTTGGTAAGAAAGTACTTGGTTCCAATATACAGTTTTCGCGCACTGTTCCGAAAGCGCAAAAAGTATGCGCGTCATGCTTAAGTTGAAGTCATTAGACTTTTAAAGTATTCTACATAACTTTATGAACCAGACCCTAGTACAATCAATACATCTAGACCTACAAAACATGTGAAAATCATTGCATCCAGATTTACTGTTTAATCGTAAATCAGTATCGAACGATGTGAAAATGGTAGTCGAGCGCATGCGTTCAATGGATGCAGTAGCCCAAATAGTGAGGTCAATACAGCATTGTTCTCAAAACATTATCTACATCATTTAATACTGAATTGAAAGAGAACATCAGTAGCTTTTATCATGAAAAATTATTTGAATTTTCAACATCTGGATTTTCAGATATATCCGGAAGAGTGCGAAACACACCTCCGGCACTACCGGCATCAGGAGCCCAGGACGCGCGGTACTCGCTTCGCCTTTGTCTCCTATCGCTGTATACTATATGGACCAATGGCTAAAATTGATGTCCAGTTCTCTTCTTTACATCCTTCCAAACTCATATAAACCCCAAAATTCCAAGTTTTTTCATTAACTGTGCCTACTACAAAAAATTCAAGTCTCAACACTTAGAAATAAAAAAATCGTCCCTGGCCATTTCTTCGAATACGAAACTAAAACTGTATATTGGAACCCTTGAAAAATAACTGGGATCTGGATCCTACACGGCAATAAATGGCTTGTTCCCGACTTTAAAAATAAAATTCTAAACAAGTATAAAGAATTTAAATAATTGAATCATATCACATGAAAGGTCAATCAATAAGACATTGGAGCATGTGTCACTTGTTGAATTATCAGCTGTAACCTATGGCTCAGGTGAGCTAAAAGGGGGAAAAAAATTTTGTTGGGGTCCCGCCGGGGTTTGAAGCCACTCCCCATGGGTCCATTGGGCATGGAAAACATACATTATACCTATGTACAATCTTAAAAAATATTCCTTAAAAATCCAAAAGTGGATATCTTGACAAAATTCTTTCACTTGTAGGGTACCATGCATGAGTACCTCATACCTACAACTTATTGTCATGACAATCTGAAGAGTGGTTATAGAAAAGAAGCAGAAAATGTATGAAAATCACCCCCCCCCTTCCTTTTTACATAAGAAAAAAATTCATTAAAAATCAAAAAAATAAAATTTAAGCATAAAATACATATCAAAGCATTAAGTAAGTTAAATATGATAAATATGAAGTAAATGAGTGTGTAAACTCATACACTTATTGAGTTATTTAAAGAAATAGTGCAAAAATGTGCATTTCTGACTAAGTCCGAAAAGACGTCAAAAACGCGTCAAAAATTTGACTTCGAAGTGGAACCAAAAATAACAACACTTCTTAAGACATCTCTCTAGATCATCCTGATGCTTTCGGTTTGTCGATACATGCTTCGGTTCTGAAGAAGAAGTTTGTCAAAGGAGGGTACCCCCCGTTATCTTCTTTTGGCTGTGGTGGCGCCACCTATTGACAGATCTGGACGAAAAACAACAACACTTGTAGGGGACCATGAGTACTTCATACCTACCAAGTTTCATCAAAATCCCTTCAGCCGTTCTGGAGAAGAAGTTTAAAATGTGAAAAGTTTACGACGACGGACGACGACGACGACAGACAACGGACGACAGACGCAACACTATGACAATAGCTCACTTGAGCCTATGGCTCAGGTGAGCTAAAAAGGACTTTCCACTTAAAAATGCTGAACCCTTTCAAATGATACTTTAAAACAAATGTCCCCTAATATTCCAAGCCATTGATGGCATGTAAATATTATACAATTATTGACTGGGAATGAGGGCAATATATGATTTGTTGGACCTAAAGATAAAATATTGCCCGAGGCCGAAGGCCGAGGGCTATATTTTGTCTGAAGGTCCAACAAATCATATATTGCCCGAATTCCCAGTCAATAATTGTTTTGTTATACCTTACGTCAATACTGCAGCAACAAACCGATTAGCCCGGCATGTTGACGTTCATTTTCTTCTAAGAGAAAGAGCGCGGAAAAAATAGGGAGAGCTAATAGCGTCATCAGTGACGTGACGTCACAAACGATGTACCGTTTATCGGTCAATATTTTTTGAAATATTGCCCTAGGGCCAATATTGATGTAAATATTGACCGCTTGGTCAAATATACGAATTTATAGGCATTTTTCTTATGAGGATTTTATATAGAGATACTGACAAGGGTATAACAAAATAAAATAGTCCATTTTCAAGTTTTCGAAAGTGACTGTTAAAAATCTTGATTTTACACATCAGACAATGCACATCAAGTACTAGGGTTGTAAAACTGGATAAAATTTACTATCGATTATCGGAGTCCAACTAAATCGGAGGAATTCTTTCGATTGATAATTGATATATTCCAATTTTTCATACTATTAACCTTTTTAACCTTTATTGGCTTTAATTCAAAAGGACATTATCTTTATTTCCACGTGACTTTTGACACAATTCAAAAATAAACTTTGGTATAAATCGATTTGCCTGATAAGAGAAATACGTGTTACTCTTCGTACATGTATCTGCTTAAGTGTCCGTAGTCATGTCTACCATTCTGATACATTTCTATTGTCATTTTGTGTGAAGAGAGAATATTTTGCAAAGAGGTGTATCAGTTCTTATTGATCGATTCTCAAAGATAGAATCAATAGTTGGCAACTTAGATATCTTATCAACGATAGCTCCAATGTCGGCGACTATCATTACAACACTATCAAGTACCTTAGTAACTTTTGAATTGTTACGTCATGATTTATAGTAGGTTTACGTTATGTTTCAAGTGATTCATGTGTGACGTACCAAAGGGATTCATTGCCAAAGTATTTGATGTCCTTAGTCTAGCTATCAAATGAAACATATCGGAAATCGTCTATTGCCAGTGGATCTCTGACAATAGATGAATAAGTGAAATTAGTGTCTACTTGTTTGAGTTACTTCACTATGACGATATAAATTCAACAAAAATGAGTACATTATGAGTCCCTGACATAATGTAAGCAGTGTAGTACTAACAGTTTGTAATTCTATTGGCACAGCTTATACCTCTCTCCTGGAAGAAAAGTAATACCTGGCCAATCAATATTTCTGTCTCCTTTCAATGTCATTAGGAACAGAGTTACTATGGTAGGCTCATTGTTAGTTTTGGTCACATGGTTTAGGGTCCTTATGAAGCTTTCACCTCTCTTAGACAAGAGATATTCACACTTTGGTGATAGCGTACCATGAAGACACCAAATATCAGATCCTTCTTTTATGCAGTTGTATGAGATACAAATACCACATGAGTAGCATTTGATCATATTATATCCAATAAAATAGAATCCTGCATCAGCAAGAGTGACTAGTACTTCTTCCTGAGAACTTTTTTGTTGAGATTCTTTGACATCGAAAAGAGTTGATGCTTGTAAAGAGGAGATTCTAGACTCTGGTGCGGAGAATATATCATTTCTTGTAACTGTTTTCACACGCTGATTTGGTAAGTTCTCAGGAGGGACATTTTCTTGGACAAACTTGCATGCTGGAGTGACTTGAGCATGTACCAATAAAGGATCTTTTTCTGGATCCCAGTTGCATTGGTTGTAGCCACAGGAGAAACATTGCGCAACATCAGGCTCCATCAGAAAAACGAAGCCAGATTTAGCCATAACTTCTGCAGATGGTACATTCTCCTTAGGCCATACTTCATAGAAAGATTCCAAGCGCTTTGTTTCATCATCATAGTCAGGTAGATGTAAATTTCCTGTCTCAGTGGCCTTTGCAGCATAATCAGTTTCCACTGCAAACTTCGCTGCCGCAAAAAGATCTGATATGTATTCTTGTTGTCTCTTGTCGTACAGACCAGAAACGGAGCAGACAATCATCCATTCTGTCTGAGTTTTCATCAAACTACGAGTATCAAGAAGTGCAACACACATACTAACCATATCGTTTCCAACTTCCGATAGTTGACCCTCTGCAAAGTCATCACAAAATGCAAGGTTTATGGTGGTGTTGACGTTAGTAAGGTATCCACACTGTTCACAAGTTTTATTGATACCAAGTTCATGATGCAGGTCTATGTGCTTTGAGTATTCTACCAGATCTACCTTAAGGTAACTTTCATCAGCTACTATATATAGTCCATACGCCTCCCATCTTAGGTTCAACAAACACAGGCCCCTCAATAGCAACTGATCGGAAACTTTCCCCGTTTCAAGCAAAGCACAATAGTCAACCTGTACTGCACTGATGGCCTGAAATAGTTCTTTCTTCCAGTTTCTACTTCGTATTGATATTCTTGTAGACTGATTTAGACTATACAAATTGTTTTTATAAGAAATGACTCCATCTGTGACTAGAGTGAGGATTTTCTGAGTATTGTGTTGTAAAACATCTAATGCAACATTCACCAAGAATACCAACTCTACATTGGAGGTAAAATACTTTGAGACGACAAACAGAATTTTGTTCGATTTTTGAAGCAGCGAAACAAAATCCCCCATACGAGTATTGCCTGGATCGCCATGACGTTCATCGCAGCAGAAACTTATGTCATTTTCCTCTAAAAGTGGGAGGATAACATCATTTACAAACTCATCTTGCTCATCATAAATTACGTATAGTTGAAATTGATTTTCTTTGTCCTCCTCATTTTTCGCGATCTCTGTGCATGGATTGTGTTCCTTCTCTGCTGCCTCTGCCATTTAAATGTCTGGAACTAGAGTTTCTTCCTTACATTGATCCTAACGTCATTGTACATGGGCGAGGAATGTGATGCCCTTCAAAAGGCGGCTATTTTTGGTCACCTGTGTTTAAAAGTAAAAATATTGTATACCGGAATAAATTTGTAAGTTATCCTAATTCCACTTTATTTGGCAGGAGTCTTGTTATTATTGACAATGTATCATAATTAACTCAAGAGAGTTTTGCTTTGTGTTTTTCACAATGTGTCTACCTCATTTATATACATATGATATGTGTGTCTGTTTGTATGTTTGTCTGTCTGTCTTATGTTTCTTAAAAACTATGGCCTGAAAGATGATGATAAACAAAAACTTGGGTTGCAAAGCTTCATACATTGACGCTGGTATCATATACATCATATATATATTTTATTGCACAAGTATCATTTTCACTATTATAACTGAAATTTTGGCACATATCAAATTAAATTTATACATGTAGTTATGAAATACATGTACATTGAATACCTCTTTCATTTATCACATATCGTTGGAAAGATTGCATCATCATGATCCCAAATACAATGTACAAGTAATAACCAAGGCATGTATAAGTAGATATACTTACATGTCTTTATTTTCTAAAATCTAAGTCCGGAAGTACAATAAAGTTCCTTAAATCATCTCCCAGCTTTGTATATGTCAGGGAAAAACTGCATCATATCTATTTCTGTACAACATTAGGCTTAATCAATATTCCTCACATCCACTTCCAATCAATAGCACGCTGTATGCATTATACTGCATGCATGAGTAACTTCACACAATAAAGGGTTTAGTATTGCTGACTGGAGTTTAAACTTAGACTCTGGTTATTTTTGCAGCTAAAGTTAGCATTTACAAGTATAGCGTGAAATATTATTTCCATATTGTAATACAACTGTTTTTTACACATTTATATTTTTACTTGAATTTATGATTTAAGGAATAAGGTCATATGAATAAGGTTTTCTGCACTGAGAATGTAAAGAAATCATTGTTGCCAATGTACAATTCTTTTTTTATCTACAAATATAGGTTTAAATGCCACTATATACATTCAAGGGATTTAAAAGTTTCCATTTGAGATTAATAAGCTTTAATCAAAACACTACATATTAATTATTTTTAGTACACTTTTCTCCCTAAAATTTCTATTTATGGAAACATGCTTAATCATAGTTGTTACATCTATGACAGCTTTTGTGATAAAAATTTCATTTGGTTGGTTGGTTTAGTTTTGCAGATACAATGTATATGTTGAGATAGTAAAATTTACATTTATTTGTTTTCCGTATGAATTTGAATTCAACATTTGAAGTTAGGTGAGAAATTTATGTATGAAATACTTTACAAGGATTTTTATGTCCAAAGAATAAAAACTGATCTCACTCACCAGACGTTTATGTGATTTCCAAGGACATCAGTGATCAAAATCACATTAGTCATGTTGGAGAAAACAGACACCATATTTTATTATGTGACTTTTTTTTCCATTCATTGTTTACTTTTCTGTATGATTTTTTCTTTGTAGTGACACTAGGGTTTTCAAAAAAAGAAGAATGATATAGCTATTTTACACTTTGAAAATAAGATTTTAGAATATACAAATTAATTTCCTTATTATTATGATTATTCAAATTTTCACCATCATCTTTTTCAAGATTGATCAAGTATTCCTTCCTCGAGTTGGCCTCTGGGAGCAGCAGCACCATGTGCGGTGAACACAGAACCATGACCACCATGATTGCCGTGGATGGTAGACCTTGATGTTGTCACCTCTCTAGTTGTTCTGTTATCTACTCAGCTATCATGAATCATGCATGGGATTCTTATCATACTTTTTGTGAGTATTTAGAATTGTGTGAAAAATAATTAGATTACATTTTGATTTCTTTGGAGGTCATGTAGGGTCGATGTACCTGAAAATTAAAAGATAACATTATTAAGGTATCACCAATTTTATGCTTTTTCAGTTTTTTGATCACCAGAAAATTTAAGTTTTGCCTCAAGAATATACATTATAGTTCTATAGGTGTCTGTGGAAATCTTCATGTTTTACCCCATCAGATTTTGTTGTTGTTGTTAATTGGAATCATGTCTGTAAAACGAGCAATAATAATCAGATGAAATTCTACCCATTAAAGTAAAAATCATGTACAAGGTCAAACTTTCCTCAGATTTTATGGACGCTTATTTTGACCTATGACATTTTTATTTTAAAATGGTTTTACGATACTAGACTAAGTTTCTGATATTGCACAACACTTTGTTGTTATATGCATTTGAATTTTTTTTCAGATTTTTTTGAATTTGCCAACACTAAGTTATACTGGAAACAAGGTAATGAGATGTCCGTCTATACCGGAGTGGAACCACAGAGCACAGGAATACTGTCTGACAAACCCACAACGTTATCATTGTCTACAGCTACAAGGAGATGATGGTTACATAGAATTATGTAGACCACCCATTCCCATTCCCATGGGTAAGAGAGTAATAGAATCTATCTTTTTTTTTACAGGGACAGGGAAATCCCACCCTCGTATCAAAGATTTGCAGTCCACGATGAGTCTTGCCGAGTCGTAGACGTTGCAAATCTTTGATACAAGGGTTGAATTTCCCTATCCCTGTCCAAAGGGGTGATTGATTATTTTTCTCTCATCCATATATTTTCACATAATTTATGAATAAACATGGCTTTATTTGTGTTTAATGTTACTCCATGTGATGTCAAACACCGCTAAACCTACGTAAATGTCTATGACATCATGATAGGGGGTTCGAGACAAACATTTGGGGGTGCGAGACAGAGCTGTCTCAGAAAGGGTAAATCTGTATATATCTCTGTCTGGGATGAGAGAAGATACAATCTTGTGTTCTGTTTCATTTAGTATTTATATTTTTGAAACAATTTACAAATGTATGTGATACCATTTATACTCCTTAACTTTTACATAGAGTTGAAGTCCAATAGTAAAAAAAACACTCCGTCTCCAGCCATGCTGCCAGTGAGCAGCCCTTTGGACTTGTAATTTGTAAATGTGGTCCATCAGACATGCATGATTCTGATAATGAATCCTCATCAGTGGTATTTTAAGGTAACGCTAAACACAAATTTGGACTTAAAGATTTAATAAGATTTTTATGCCCCCAGAATCAAAGATTCGGGGGCATATAGTTTTTGGCCTGTCCGTCTGTTTGTCTGTTTATCTGTTTGTCTGTCTGTTTGTCCGAAAAACTTTAACATTGGACATAACTTTTGAATGGGAAGTGATAGGGCTTTCATATTTCACATGTGTATTCCTTGTGACAAGACCTTTCCATTGATACCAAAATTTTTGACCTTGTGACCTTGACCTTGACCTTTGACCTACTTTTCAAAAGCTTTAACATTGGGCATAACTTTTGAATGGTAAGTGATAGGGCTTTCATATTTCACATGCGTATTCCTTGTGACAAGACCTTTCCATTGATACCAAAAGTTTTGACCTTGTGACCTTGACCTTGACATTTGACCTACTTTTCAAAAACTTTAACATTGGGCATAAATTTTGAATGGTAAGTGATAGGGCTTTCATATTTCAGATGTGTATTCCTTGTGACAAGACCTTTCATTGATACCAAAATTTCTGACATCGTGACCTTGACCTTTGACCTTTTAACCCAGTAACCTCACATACATGTACTTAAGGTATCCGTTGTACAATAGAGTCATTTTACATAGCGTTTCAATCATCTCCATAGTAAAGTATGGTAAATTTTATGCCTGGTAAGGTACTAAAAACTATATATTTTCTGAAAGGTAATGATGCACTGAGTACAGATATAAGACTCCCAGGTCCTAAAAATCAAAGAGGAAAAACTCTTGTAAAACTTTGTTATTTTGCATATTTTATATAGAGAAAATAGACAATTTGAGTGCTTCAACAGTTATTCCCTTTTGTTTTTCTGGCCCAAAAATTATTATTTCTGAGCAGTGGGCATTATAACCTTTCAGAAAATATATAGTTTATAGTACCTTACCTGGCATGGAAAAGTACCCTATTGTACATCGGATACCTTAACAGAAAATAGTGTTCATACTAACAAAGATGCCACCGGGGGCATTCGTGTTTCACAAACACAGGCTTTATTTTGCTTATTTTCAAGATCCATATACAATGTTACACATCAAATTGATTGTCATAAATGATTCAAAAAATTTAGTATGGCCCCTTTATGTTTGATTTCTAAGATTGTAATGACTTTCATTAAATTTGTAAGGGTAATTTGAGATTCTTTTTTTGCCTCCATAATCAAAGGTTTGGGGCATTTTAAGTTTTTAGTCTTCTAGTCAGTCTGTCAGCAAAAACAGTAATCTTTGCCCATCTCGCACGCAAGGAAACAAACTAGGCAAGCGAAGTATCCTTGCCTGCAATATTACAAAATTTTTAAAGGCTTCATACATTTTTTCCTCGCTGGAGTGCTTTGCAATAAGTTTAAATAGAAAAGAAAATCTAAAAAGTGTCTTTCCTGAAAGTTATTGCAAGATTCTTGTAGAAAAGTAGATCAGCTGACGGCAGAGATACTTTTCAAGATGAAGTCGCACACGAAATAAGAAAAAATCACTGCTTGCAGAATGATTTCTGCCATTACTTCAAAATTGTTGGTGATAGAGCTTTTATATTTCACATGTTTTGTGACCTTGACCTCAGAGTTTTACTTACCTTTCGGGGCAAAACTTGCATGCAGATGAATATGACCACAGGAAGATCTATGTTTCACAATCCATTGTTTATTATCAGAATTATTTATTCAATAACTGTCTCTTAGAATGTTATTATACTGAGAATAAGTGTCTTAATTTGTGTTTTGTTATGGGTATGCAACACACAGCAAGTGCATTTATCGTACATGCAATGTGCGTTAGCAGATTTCATACGATAAATGCACTTACTGTGTGTTGCATACCTGTAACAAAACACAAATTATGACATTTATTCTACATTTATGCACTGTAGTTGTCTGTTTCATTCTTGTTTTCTTCAATCGTGTTTTTCTTGGTGAAAAGGTGATGTTAAAATTCAGGTCACTGCGGGTTAAGTTTGCTGGATATAACAGCGGTCACGGCATGATTCTTCAGATCTAATGCATTGTGACGTCGCGAGCAATTACATGCACATGTTGATTTCAATAGTTTCATCTGAGGGAACTACATTAGATTTGCATGTATACTGTGATAACCTGCAAGGGGTCCAGGAATTATTTTCCATACTTAGCACATTATTGAGAAACATTATTCGTGGATACATTGTAGGTTATCACAGTACAATCACATTCCAAAAGACAATTATTATGCATATTTACATTCCACTTTTTATGCCCCCGGAATCACAGATTCGGGGGCATATAGTTTTTGGCCTGTCCGTCTGTTTGTCTGTCTGTCTGTTTGTCCGTTTGTCTGTTTGTCTGTTTGTCCGAACTAAAAACTTTAACATTGGGTATAACTTTTGAAAGGGAAATGATAGGGCTTTCATATTTCACATGTGTATTCCTTGTGAAAAGACCTTTCCATTGATACCAAAATTTTTGACCCCGTTACCTTGACCTTGACCTTTGACCCACTTTTCAAAAACTTTAACATTGGGCATAACTTTTGAATGGTGAGTGATAGGGCTTTCATATTTCACATGTGTATTCCTTGTGACAAGACCTTTCCATTGATACCAAAATTTTTGACCTCGTGACCTTGACTTTGACCTACTTTTCAAAAATTTTACATTGGGCATAACTTTTGAATGGTAAGTGATAGGGCTTTCATATTTCACATGTGTATTCCTTGTGACAAGACCTTTCCTTTGATACAAAAAGTTTTGTCCTCGTGACCTTGACCTTTAACCTACTTTTCAAAAAATTTAACATTGGGCATAACTTTTGAATAGTAAGTGATAGGGCTTTCATATTTCAAATGTGTATTCCTTGTGAGAAGACCATTTCATTGATAGCAAAAAGTTTTGACTTCGTCACCTTGACTTTGACCTTTCATGTACTCAACAGAAAATGGTGTTTAAACTAACAAAGATGCCACCGGGGGCATTCGTGTTTCACAAACACAGGCTTTATTCTCGCTTAATTTACCTCTAAATACATTTAAAACTCTATTGCTAAGGTTCTGTTACTACATGTATATGACGTCATAGTTCAAATCAAACAAGCGAGATTATACTCCGATAGTCACAGTGGAAATTCTATATACATGTATGTAAATATTTCACTATAATATCATTGAATGTCAATTCACAATGTGAGTGTGATGTCATATGTCACATGAATTTTACAGGGAAGTATGCCAGATGGTCAGAAGCTGCTCAGAAAATTTACGAGTTACCCTGTCCACCAGAAAGATACCAGGAGGTGCCGACATCGTCAAACAAGCATTATCAATGTGAAAAAGAGAAGTCTATATGTAACGAAGAAGGAGAATTAACTTACAGGAATGGCGACACTGTCACTGATAGAACGTGTCGATGTGACTATAAGGCTGGGTATACGGCCAACATCTATGCTTGGACCAATGTTTATAATCGGACATATTATTTTCCTAAACAAGTCCACAGGGGATGTGAGAGATTCAACGATTGTAAGGCAGACGAGGAGCTTAATCCAGGTACATTTAGTTTCTACCGTACAGTGAAATCAGCTGTGCCATATCAGTGTTTGTCCATAAATATGTATATTGAATATTTTTTTCGATGCTGAAATAAGTGTAAAAGCATATTGTAAGCTTTTGGACAGTGACTCTCTCTTACAACTCTGTCAGCAAGGTAACACATGTAAATGTATAGTGACACCACCTCAGAATTATCTGTACAACCATATATGCGCCTGACCTCTCCTTGTAGACACATTTAGAGGTTGCATTAAATTTCAGAAAAAGATAGATGTTGAAGTAACAGATTCCTCACTTCGAATTCTGAACATGTTCCGAAAGCACTGAAAAAAATCTTATACTAAGGGGATATAAGAATATTCTAAGCTATAATCAATTGAGTTTGTTCTATTCTTTCTTAAATACAAGTTTTAAGTGTAATATGCTATCAAGATAATTTCTTTACATGTATATTGATTTAATAAGTTAAAACATATTTTGTAGCATACAGATGTGTAAAGAAATGCAGTAAGGGATATTACAGACCAGATTTAGAGTTTCATTGTGTCCATAATCCTAGGTAAATACAAATTATCATAATTTCTTTGAAAATAATTGATAAATTGAACACCTAAGCTCACAATTTGCCATTTTCAAATTCTCATGTTATTAGGGCCAGCATTCAAATGTTTAATAAAATGCATTCTGATCCATCAATAAATTTAAAAAGTTAGAAATTTTACTATTTAAACCATCATTATTACACCCTAGACAGGTAATACTGATTGACTGGGGAGTATGAATTTGTTATCTGTCTAAAGCTGTCATAAAGTTTAATATACAAGTTGTCCATAAGACTTAACTAACTGTTCCAAAACCATCATTACCTTGACAATTTGACCATCAAAATTATGTTTTCCGAGCAAAGAGAAAATTTTTCAAAATTAAAATTTAAGGAAATGGTAGATGACGTGGAAGGTGTCAAAACGTTATAAGATTTTCGTTTTATTTTAGGCCTTAACGTAAAACATCATTTCTATACATACAATATGCATTATTAACACTGTATATCCTACATATACATGTATATTACCTTTAGTGCTACTTCACCGAAAACTACAACAACAGAATCTGTCAAGCCAACTCTACCACAAACAACAACAACTCTACCCCCAGGTAAACCAGGTAAAAACATGTTTGATAATACATGTATATGCAATAACCATGTAACTACCTAACTTGGCAAAGTAAATGAGAAATACTCATTAGATGCATACTATTCGGAACTGCTTATTTCGCACAGAATTTTCTTTAGTCATTGTTGGGACACTGGAATTAAATGTTTTGAATAGGAATTCACCAATGCTGTATCTACATTTACATGTAGTTCATTTGTAATTACCCACAAAAATTGAGCAATAATTATTGATAAACTCTGAATGTGACAAGAAAGACATATTTGATGAGAAATACTCTGCTCACTGTAGGAAATGTAATGATGTAATGTAAAGATTTCATTGGATTAAAAAAAAAAACCAAGCGGATTATAAAGATATCCTTGAATTGGATTATGAAGATCTCCCTTGGATTGTTTAGTCCCCAGCGGTTTATAAAAGATTGTATATAGATCTACAAGACTTGATCTTTCTATTGTTACCTACATTTGACATTTGACCTCATGACTTTAAACTTGGAATTTGATGTCCTGTAAAATTCAGCTGCATTGTGTTTCACAAACACATCTTGTATGTGTTGATTTTCTGCTAGTACCAAGGTTTCTATAATAAACATGAAGTTCTGTATGTTAAGTTACTATATACTGTTTGTTCATGCATTGGCAGTGACTGATGTACCTCCAACCACGGCTGTTTCGCCATATCCAGAAAGCAGGACTTTGGTCAAAGTGTTAGTGGGTTTCGGCATTGTCTTTGGAGTGATACTTCTGTTTGCCCTATTAAGTAAGTAATTCTTGAAAGTACTTTTTTTACCAATATTTTCAGGATACCCAAGAAACTATTTTATTATCTGTAAAATCTATGTATGTCACTTATTACAGGAAGATGTTGACAAAATACATGTACATGTCGATACCTGAAATTTAAAAATTAAGTGAGGGGGCCATCTACCATTTTGTACCATTTTGGCTTGAAGTACAAGTATGATGTTTTTTTTCTTTGTTCTGTACAATGCTTGTCAATGGAGCTACCAAACAAAGGGGGAGGGGCCACAAAGCCCCTAAATCAGCCCTGTTTCTTAAGTATGTCTCCCCCCAACGGGGAGGAGACATATTGGTTTTGCCTTCGTCGTCCGTCCGTCTGTCTGTCCGTCTGTCACACATCGTGTCCGGGCTATATCTCCTGAACCGTTTGCCCGATCACTTTCATATTTTAGTATGTTGTTGCTTATGACCCGAAGGTTTCACATCACCTTGACCCAAGGTCATGTGACCAAGGTCAAGGTCACTTAGTGCATTTTTAATGAAATTATGCATACATTCCTGTCCGGGCTATATCTCTTGAACCGTTTGCCGGATCACTTTCATATTTTAGTATGTTGTTGCTTATGACCCGAAGGTTTCACATCACCTTGACCCAAGGTCATGTGACCAAGGTCAAGGTCACTTAGTGCATTTTTAATGAAATTATGCATACATTCCTGTCCGGGCTATATCTCTTGATCCGTTTGTCGGATCACTTTCATATTTTAGTATGTTGTTGCTTATGACCCCAAGGTTTCACATCACCTTGACCCAAGGTCATGTGACCAAGGTCACTTAGTGCATTTTTAATGAAATTATGCATACATTCCTGTCCAGGCTATATCTCTTGAGCCGTTTGCCGGATCACTTTCATATTTTAGTATGTTGTTGCTTATGACCCGAAGGTTTCACATCACCTTGACCCAAAGTCATGTGACCAAGGTCAAGGTCACTTAGTGCATTTTTAATGAAATTATGCATACATTCCTGTCCGGGCTATATCTCTTGAACCATTTGCCGGATCACTTTCGTATTTTAGTATGTTGTTGCTTATGACCCGAAGGTTTCACATCACCTTGACCCAAGGTCATGTGACCAAGGTCAAGGTCACTTAGTGCATTTTTAATGAAATTATGCATACATTCCTGTCCGGGCTTTATCTCTTGAATCCTTTGCATGATCACTTTCATATTTCAGTATGTTGTTGCTTATGACCCGTAGGTTTCACATCACCTTGACCCAAGGTCATGTGACCAAGGTCAAGGTCACTTAGTGCATTTTTAATGAAACTGTACATACATTCCAGTCCGTGCTATATCCCTTGCACCGTTTGCCGGATGACTTTCATATTTTAGTATGTTGTTGCTTATGACCCGAAGGTTTCACATCACCATGACCCAAGGTCATGTGACCAAGGTCACTACGTGCATTTTTAATGAAATTATGCATACATTCCTGTACGAGCTATATCTCTTGAACCATTTTCTGGATCACTTTCATATCTAAGTATGTTGTTGCTTACGACCAGAAGGTTTCACATCACCTTGACCCAAGGTCATGTGACCAAGGTCATGGTCACTTAGTGCATTTTTAATGATATTGTGCATACATTCTTGTCCAGGCTATATCTCTTGAAACATTTGCCGGATCACTTTCATATTTTAGTATGTTGTTGCTTATCACGTAAAGGTTTCACTTCACGTTGACTCAAGGTCATGTGACCAAAGTCAAGGTCAATTAGTATATTTTAAATGAAATTGTATTTGTAACATGTATTATGTCCAGGCTTAATCTTTTGAACCATGATCGGATCACGTCATATTTTAGTATGATGGTGCTGATGACCGAAAGGTTTCACACCTCCTTGATCAAAGGTCATATGACTAAGGTCAAGTTTTACATTTTTTAATGAAATTGTAAATGCTACTTTTATTACTAGTATTGAGTCTGTGCTATATCTGTGGAATCGTATACTGGATCACTCTTATACTATAGTATGCTGTTGCTCAGGATTGGAGGGTTTCTTATCATCTTGACCCAAGGTCATGTGCCCAAGGTCAAGATCATTTAGTTCTTTTTAATGAAATTGTACATAGAGAATAAGTGTCTTAATTTGTGTTTTGTTACGGGTATACAACACACAGCAAGTGCATTTATCGTACATGTAATGCGCGTTAGCGCATTTCATGCGATAAATGCACTTGCTGTGTGTTGTATACCCGTAACAAAACACAAATTATGACATTTATTCTATATATATGCACCATAGTTGTCTATTTCATTCTTGTTTTCTGAAATTGCCTTTTCTAGGTAAAAGAGTGACGTCTAAATTCATCTCACCGCGGGCTCAGTTTGCAGGCTAGAACAGCCGTCGCGGCATGTTTCTTTAGATCTTGTGCATTGTGACGTCACGAGTGTTAATACACGAATTGCAGCACGTTCCTTTCAATAGTAACATCTCAGGGAATTACATTGGTTGTGCATATATATACTAATATTGTCTGGGTTATATCTCCTGAACCCTTCTTACAATTGTTTTCATATTTTAGTATGTTGTTTCTAAGGACTAAATGTTTCTTATTACATTGTCCCAACGTCACATGGTTAAGGTAGCTTCTTACTTTGGTAATGAAATTGTATATGCTAATCATGTCCAGGCTGAAATTGTTAATCTTATCATGTTTAGGCTTCATATTTTGAATCGTGTATCCAATCATTATTAATTCAGTTTTTTGTTGTGCATGATCCATACAATGTATTTTTCAGATCACCTATATCCAAGGTCATGTGACCAAAGTCAATTTCACTAAATATGAAATTGTATTATGCTAATCATATTTGGGCTTTATCTCAAACAATACAATGAATCACTTTCATGTTTTAGTATGATGTTGTCCATGACTCAAAGGTTTCACATCATCTTGGCCCAAGGTCAAAGTAACTTAGAGGGAGGGGGGAGACACCTGTTTTTTTCTGAAAAACATTTGATTTAATTTAGTATGTTGTTGCTTATCACGTAAAGGTTTTACATCACGTTGACTCAAGGTCATGCGACCAAAGTCAAGGTCAATTAGTATATTTTAAATGAAATTGTATTTGTTACATGTATTATGTCCAGGCTTAATCTTTTGAACCGTGATCGGATCACGTCATATTTTAGTATGATGGTGCTGATGACCCAAAGGTTTCACACCTTCTTGATCAAAGGTCATATTACTAAGGTCAAGTATTACATTTTTTAATGAAATTGTAAATGCTATTGAGTCTGTGCTATATCTGTGGAATCGTATACTGGATCACTCTTATACTATAGTATGCTGTTGCTCAGGATTGGAGGGTTTCTTATCGCCTTGACCCAAGGTCATGTGCCCAAGGTCAAGATCATTTAGTTCTTTTTAATGAAATTGTACATACTAATATTGTCTGGGCTATATCTCCTGAACCCTTCTTACAATTGTTTTCATATTTTAGTATGTTGTTTCTAAGGACTAAATGTTTCTTATCACATTGTCCCAACGTCACATGGTTAAGGTAGCTTCTTACTTTGGTAATGAAATTGTATATGCTAAGCATGTCCAGGCTGAAATTGTCTATTCTAATAATGTTTAGGCTTTATATTTTGAACCGTGTATCCAATCACTAATTCAGTTTTTTGTTGCTCATGATCCATACAATGTTAAACGTCTTCAAATTCAATAGCATCATTTAAAAGCAGATAAGTTTGCGGCATGGACCAGACATGCATGTTTCGGGTACTTAACCCTTGTCAGTGAGTGTAGGTTTCAGATCACCTATATCCAAGGTCATGTGACCAATTTTTTTGTTGCTCATTATCCATACAATGTTAAACGTCTTCAAATTCAATAGCATCATTTAAAAGCAGATAAGTTTGCAGCATGGACATGCATGTTTCGGGTACTTAACCCTCGTCAGTGAGTGTAGGTTTCAGATCACCTATATCCAAGGTCATGTGACCAAAGTTAATTTCTTTAAATATGCTTATTATGAAATTGTATAAGTCAATCATGTTTGGGCTTTACCTCAAACAATGTAATGAATCACTTTCATGTTTTAGTATGATGTTGCCCATGACTCAAAGGTTTCAAATCATTTTGCATTTTGGCCTAAGGTCAAAGTAACTTAGATGGAGGGGGGAGACATCTGTTTTTTTATGAAAAACATTTTGTTTAATATTTGAATTGATTGAATATTTTTTGTGATTTAATACTTTGTAAAGTTCTTTACTAAATCATGTGTTGAGATTTTGTAAATAATGCATTTATCAGTAGCTTTAAGCTGTTTGAAAACCCCAAATTCGGCAATTTTCCATGAAATTGCTGCAAAACCTACAAGTTTCTTTAAAATTAGCAGTGGCCAGATGCATTGAGAAACATGTAAAAATTACAAATGAAAGATAATCACTACATCTTCTTGTTATAAAAGTTTTATGTTTCTCGACACATGTGACCACATCGAGATTCTCCACTAAAGACACATTTTTGAGCATTTTTGACCATGTTTTGTGAATAACGTCAAAATGACGTCACTTGATGATGTTATAAGACTTCCTATGGTACTTCGGTTGGTGATATGTTCCTTTCATTAAAAGCGGGAAACATTCATTACATTTTATGTGATACATGCATATCAAATATTTCTCATTATTTTGATTTTAAAGAAAATTGCAGGGCCGTTTAAGGGGCTTTGTGGCCCTACCCCTTTGGAGGTCATTTGGTTTAGGGTACAATGCATAAACAGAATTCTATACATGTATATCTTTCAAGACATTAATCAGCTCGAGAAGATTTCCACTTTTCAAAATCTTTGATGGTCTTGTTTGCTTTCATTGATGGGTATTATAAGAGACAGACTACTGCAGTTGGAAAATTCTAAAGAATTGACATTCTAGCAAAACAAGATTTTAAAGATCAATTTTTTTAAAACTGTTTTTTAAAATTATAAACCCATTTCAAATGTTAGTTTATGTATAAACACATTTTCATCTGTCTTTTTAGGTTTTCTGTGGATGAAATGTAAGTATGTGTATATGTACTGTGTACATGTATGTACTGTGCTAAGATTTAAAAAACATTGACATGTATGGAACAGAGAACTTGAAAAGCAATATTTTACTTTGGAGAGATGGGACATCAAATATAGATCGGTAAAAAAACTATAAACTTTATTCTTTTCACTAAGAAATTAAAAAAAATCACTTATTAGAATTTAGAAACAAAATATCTCTTACCCTAATTAAAATACATGTACATTTAATTCTGAATTCAGCACCGACTAGTTTATTTGTCTCTTATTTCAGCACTGCATGCTTTCATACCAGAGTTTGAGACCCATGTAAAATACAACGAGGAATATACCTTACACTGTAACATCATTAACACTGTTACCCCTGGAAAACTGATATGCCATTGGAGTAAAGTCGATGACTATGATGTGAGACATCCAATAGGAACTGGAGATTTATATAAAATCAGTTCTGAAAGGAAGAAGAATGAAGATAAATCAATTACAGTGTCATCTCTTACCATCAGAAAAGTCACCGAGGAAACTGAGGGGAGTTACGAATGTGAAGTAAGGAATTTATTTCGGTACAGCCATGCAGAGACTTATATCCGTACTGCTGGAGGTAATTACTTTTCTTAAACTTGTTTGAATTTGTTGATCATGTTTCTTGTAAGCTTTTACGATCGTGACAATATGTGCATGAATATTGAATGAGGCCTTAAATCTGACATCTGTCCAATTTTTATTATCCCTGCATATCCAAAACTACTTATACATGTAGAGATTGATAGAATCTTTCATGACTTTGCGAAGATTTGTAATCTATGCATGAGAGGCTTGCCAAGTTGTGAATATAGCAAAATTTTCTACACAAGGATGAGATTTCCCTGTATCAGTTGCAAAGTTGTGAATGATTAATTTTCTCACTAAAATGATGTTTTAACGAGAGCTGACACCAAAATATGTAAAAATCAAAGGATGACTTGTCGTAACATTCATTGTCCTTTCTATGACGTCATAACACATTGTATGTGCCACATGGACGGAGAGTCTATAAGACTCTTTAATGGTCTTCTATGAATGATACATTGGTTCGAGCCTTGGTTACCTGGAGGATAGAATCGATGTATCGTTCATAGAAGACCATGAATAAGTATTTTTCTCTCATATCTAAAGGCCAAAATCAAAATTGAAAGAGAAGAGACGAAATTTTAGAAATATCAAGTTGCTCTAGTCAAAGAAATATTGCAACATTCGAATTCAGCGCCCATGAAAAGGGTTGTATAAAAATATACATGAATGTTAGGCTTTTCAAATTATTAACCAAGAATACATAGAAAAATGATCTTAAAATCGATGTATAATTGCTGCTTCATCGCCAGTTTGTTTTGCGGGCTGAAATCATGACGTCACTATAACATAAACAATGGAAACAGTAGTACGACTCGTCATACCCAAATAGATTTGGGTATGACAGTGATGCATAGCCAAAAGTTTAGATCATAGTTTCTGGTCATATAACGCATGTAAGTTGAAAAAATATGCATCACCAAGACTATTTTGGAATTCCAAATTCTCAACTTTTGCCCATGCATCATTTTCTGACCCAAAATGATACACAACAGTAATTAACAATTGTCTTTGGTCAACTTGTCGGACTATGGAAACAATAGTGACGTCATGATATGTGATACAGCTGTCATGTGATGTGTAATACACATGTAGCTCAGATAGGCGTACTTCATTGGCCTGCGCTGTAACATATATTGGGTATTAGAAAAAAGAAAATCTCACATTGCCACATTGCCACTTCTACATTTTCTTCAGTACATGTATCGTCTGGTATCAATTCCTATTATACATGTGTGTCTTAGTAGTCATGTAATCACACTTTTGCATTAATTTTATGACCATTACTTAAATATGCATTGTATGCTTCAATGAGACTTACAGGGATGGTCAAGTCTGAGGGTCAGGGTCACTTTTAAGGTCAAGGTCACACATAAAGGAACAAACATGTGACAGGTGGACATTCAAGTATGAAGAAAGTAGATCAGGCAAACTTTCCTTGAGTGGAAGATGACCCTTACTGAGGTCTAAGGTGAAGGTCACATTTGGCACTATAAGATTTACCTTGATTACACAATCAGAGAAAGATTTGAATACTGTAGAATAGTCTTCCTCTCACAAAAGCTTGCCTCAAGGAGAGGTTGACATATATGATTAAATTAGAAATGAAAGGTCTAGATCAAATAAGCAGTTTATGCAGTTTCAAAATAGGCAGTTTTAAGGGAATGTGTTATTTTTATCCCCTAGAAATTCTGTTGTGGAGGGAATATAGTATTGCTTCCATGATCCCGTATGTTTGTTTGTTGTGTGTGTCTGTAATCTTGTGAACAGCCTAAAAGATAAAGTAATCATCATAGAAACATCAGACCTTCAAGGTCAAAGGTCAAAGGTCAAGGCCACTGTGGACAGCCTAGAAGACAAAGCAATCCTCATAGATACATCGAATTCTCCACAAATGTTCCCCATGGAAAGAGGATGAACCCTATTGATTTTCGAGGTCGAGGGTCAAAGGTCGAGGTCATTGTGGACTTAGACTTAAATTGTTGTGAACAGCGTAGAAGACATAGCAATCATCATAGGATCACCAAACCTTCCACAAATGTTCCCTAAATGTAGAGGATTTACCCTACTGAATGTCAAGGTCACTATGGACTTGATTTTAAAATCAATTTGCTTAAAGAATAAAACATGCAGTTGCATGGGCATGATACGCTTGCCTTTATTATATATGCCTTGTTTTAACAGGAGGTCCAACCGAAGAAACACCGCAAGGTGAAATAAAAGGTAAGGATTTTAGAATTGATCTTGTTTCCAGATTTTTAGACTATAGTTTAAATGATGGGATGGCCTCTTTTCTTGTACTACCTCTACAATGTGTGTTGATGTATTTAGTAATTTGATAATTTCATCTGTATAATGAATTATGAAAAATTCCTTATACATGTATGTCTATGTGGATGCTTAGAACATAATCAATTGAGTTTACATGTAAATGTATGTGTTAATTTCTGTGATGATTGTACATGTACATGAAGTTAAATGTATATCACATTTTAGGTACATGTAATATGAACTCTGATAAAAGCTTGAAGAAAATCTTTGAATTTGATGCAGTGACAATTATTTCAGAATTTTCAGTGACATCATTAAAAGTAAAGGCTAGTAAAAATAATTTTAAATTTGAGACCTTGAACTGATTGCTTTACATGCATGCATTTGTTAATTTTTATAGATTAAGATTATGTTCTCCATTTATTTAACTCTCTGTCATTCTTTGTATCTTATTATAGCAATATTTCCTGATGAGAGTGGTAAATGGAAATATATGGACTACTCAGGCACAGAGCTGTCAAGGCCAAATACACCTAAATCTCAAAGACCAATGATATACATTGAACACTATCATGAAGGTATGTACATGTCATTAATTGATTTCCTTAATAATCAAATGACAGAGGGAATTTTGTTTTCATCCTTTTATTATTTCCCCGGATAATTTGAAATTAAAACTTGAGAATTCTGATTGGATAGAGTGAGGTCTTGAACAGCATGGCCCCAAAGACTTGAAAATTCATAGATGCTCTTCTTGAAAAACTATTAACCTTTTACAACTTAGGCTGACTTAATGTCCTACACTTCTATCTTTCTTATTGATTGGTAGCTTGTATACAGTTTAATCTTACAACATCTTTTCTCACATTTATACTATTGTTGTATTATTGCAGTGGTAGTGCAGGGTTACTTGATTTTGATTAAAGAAAATTTGAAGCTCTTTGACTGAAAATTTAAAGTGAAAAGGAATGAGTGTAGTTCGGGAATAATCATTGTTGGAAATCTGTGGTCTATTGTACTGCAATTGTAGCTAGTGGGATCACTCACCATGGAATTGTCGTTTTAACATCATTCACATACCTCTAATAGTGGTAACCAATGGTCTCAACCGTCACTTGTTGATCATATGCAAATATAGAATTGTTTTATGCAAAAAGGAGAGAAGGGCTCAATCTCAGTGAGATGGAATTCAGCTGATGATTTGAGAATATCATACGTAGAAATCCGAACAATTTGCCTTCATGACAAAATTTATGGGAATTCAGAGTCCCAATATTCCGTTTAGATCTGTATTATGCATACTAAAGAGAAATGATCCAATGAATTGCTTGTAATGGTTGACTTAAAAGTACCTACAAAAATTATCAGGAAACGCAGCTTTCATGGTGCAAGATTGGATGTCCGACTGTTGATTTCTACGGAAATAGAATTGCACATACTCTAGATAGGACTTACCCAAACTCTAATTTGTTACTGTTGTTAAAATTATTTTGCTTAATATTTACTCACCTTAGTATTTAAAACAATTCATTTAAAACATTTTATAAGATCATAAAATCGTGATTTTTTCCAGATTAGAGCAGAATTTTTGCATCCACCATCTTGAACTAGGCTACTAACACTGATTCAGATTATCTAATTAGAGTTCAATTTTAAGTATACTTCCAGTAGAATATTCAATGTTCAACCAAACGATGCATACCCATTTATAATTAAAACCTTTTTTCTTATGTTTGATAGGTCCTACAACAAATATTGAACAGTCTGAAAATACTATAATTGGTCCGAAAGGAAAGATTCAATATGTTTCGTATCACAAGGGCAGGACTGACAAAGACCAGGAAAGCACCAGCTCTGGGGAAACTGAAAGGGTATGTATATGTTTGTTTTATAGTAGACCATCTTCATATTATCGTTAGACTTGCATTATAGACACACTAAGACCCGATATCATAATGTTAATCTGCGTCAACGTCACAGTAAAAGGTTACATCAAATCTTATGATGTTAGGTTTTAGCATGTGCAAAATGCAAGTCTACTGGAGTAATCTGAAAATTTTCTATTAAATTACACTTAAAATTTTGTTTTGTAATATCAACATATGAAATGATACGTCAAAAAGTGTCACATTTTAGAAATTATAAAAAATTGCGAGTCATGAAGTGTGTACTGAAGTTTCAAGGGGTAAAAATGATTCACTATATAATCATTTTATTGACAAAATTGAATGAGTGAATAAGTTATATATGTTATATCTATCCAAAAAAGTTTAGTTTAATTACAGCGGAAATATAGTAAAGAAGTAGGTGCGGTAACCTGCCATATCAGCCCTATTTTCAAAGTTGTTCATATATCCATAATATTCTGGTTTTTGGCCGGATTTCGAAGCAAAATCCGGTCTATGAAATGGCGAAGTCAGTCCGTCAGTCAGTGCATCAACATTTTGGTTAAAGTGTTGCGTTTAAGTCTGTTGAGAGAAAACTGTTTGAAGGTGCAACTTGAAACTTGACATGGTGATAGACCATAATGAGACGAATCGAACACAGCAACAAAATTTGACCTAGTGACCTTGACCTTGGAGTTTGACCTACTTTTGAAAAAGTTTAACCTTGGCCATAGCTTTTGAATGGTAAGTGATAGGGCTTTCATATTTCACTTGTGTATTTCTTGTGACAAGACCTTTCCATGGATACCAAAAATTTTTACCTTGTGTTCTTGACCTTGGAGTTTGACCCAATTTTGAAAAACTTTAAACTTTGCCACAACTTTCAAACGGTAAATGATAGGGCTTTTATATTTCACATATGTATTCCTTGTCACAAGACCTCACCATGGATACCAAAAGTTTTGACCTTGTGACCTTGACCTTGGAGATTGACCTACTTTTAAAAATAAGAAATCTGGGCCATATCTCATGAACTATAGAGACTATGGCTTTGAAATTTCACATGCAGAATCTTTATGACCAGACCTTTCATTTGATATCATGAGTTTTTACCTAGTGACCTTGACATTGATCTTTGACCTACTTTTGAACTATAAGAGGTAGGGTCTTGATATTTCACAAATATATTTCTCATGCCCAGAACTTTCATTTGATATCATGACTTTTGACCTAGTGACCTTGACATTGACCTTTGACCTACTTTTAAACTATAAGAGGTAGGGTTTTGTTATTTCACACGTAGATTCCTCATGACCAGACCTTTCATTTGATATCATGACTTTTGATCAAATGACCTTGACATTGATTTTTGACCTACTTTTAAACTATAAGAGGTAGGGTTATGATATTTCACATATAGATTCCTTCTGACGAGATCTTTTATTTAATATCATGACTTTTGACCTAGTGACCTTGACATTGATCTTTGACCTACTTTTAAATTATAAGAGATAGGATTTTGATATTTCAGTTGTAGAATCCTCATGACCAGACCTTTCATTTGATATTATGACTTTTTTGATGAAATGACCTTGACATTTACCTTTGACCTACTTTTGAACTATGAGGGCTAGGGCTTTGATATTTCACATTTAGATTCCATATGACCATAGCTTTTTTAGCTCACCTCGACGAAGTTGAGTGAGCTTATGCTATACCCCCACGCGTCCACGTCCGTGTCCACGTCCCGTTAAGAAGTTTGGGGTAGCTCAGTATTTGGCAAAGTACTGATGCTACAGTAACCAAACTTTCACAAGTGATTCATCTTTGGATGCTGAGATGAACCCATGCATCAGATGCTGCATCTGACTTACATTTTCCGCTTGAGTGACTTGGTTAAGAAGTTTGGGGTAGCTCAGAGTGGCTTGGTTAAGAAGTTTGGGGTAGCTCAGTATCTGACAAAGTACTGATGCTACAGTAACCAAACTTGCACAAGTGATTCATCTTTGGATGCGAAGATGGACCCATGCAGCATTTGACCTACTTTTTCCACTTGAGTGATTTTGCCTTTAAAAGCCAATATTGAGCAAAGTATAAGTGCTACATGTACCAAACTTGCATATTGGATGTATCTTTGATCAAACTTTCATAAAATGACCTTGACCTACTTTTTATGCTTGAGTGATTTTGCCTTTAAAATCCAATATTGAGCAAAGTATAAGTGCTACATGTACCAAACTTGCATATTGGATGTATCTTTGATCAAACTTTCATAAAATGACTTTGACATACTTTTTCCACTTGAATAATTTTGCCTTTAAAAGCCAATATACATGTATTAAGAAATATGTTTGAATTGATTTTTGCTGCCACGAGGTGAGCTATGTAATCTGTGATTACCTATGTTTTCATTGCGCAATAGTATTAATGACCTTTGACCTTTCTGTCTGCGCAGAAATGTATACATCATCTAATACAAACACTTTGCAATCGAGCCTCACTGCCTTTAGCGGTTTATGGTTTATTAAATGTCAAATGTATGTTGAATCAATATCAGGAAAGCTTATTTTGATTTCACAGTCCTATACTGAATAATACATCTCTAAAAACGTCTAAAAATGTTGAAATCATTGAAAATATCAATACATGAGCAAAATTTCGATAGAAATTTAAGAAATTAAGTATCGATCCAGGCCTTGCCCATGATAATTTTTGTACCAATCAATGGTTTTCTGATCAGCCTTTCAAGAAGTAGGTGCGGTAACCTCTCATTTTGGCCCTATTTTTATAGTTTCTTATATATCCATAATATTCTAGTTTATAAAATGTCGAATGTATGGTGAGTCCAAATCGTGACAGCTTTTTTTTTTATTTCACAGTTGTATACTGAATAAAACGTTGCTTAAAACGTCTAAAAACGCTGAAATCATCGAAAATATCAATAAATGAGCGATATTTCGATACAAAACTATGAAATCAAGTGGTAATCCAGGCCTTGCCCATAAATATTTTTATGTCAGTAGATGGATTTCTGATCGGCCTTTTAATTTGCATAAAAAAAATTGTGGGCGAGGCCTGGAGCATAGATGAATTTTGAAGATTTGTGTGTAAAATACGATGATTTTCCTGAGTTTTGCGTCATTCAGGGTAAATGACGTCAAAACATGACGTCATACATCACGCGCGTGACGTTACGAGGGCTCAAAATTATGACGCGGTATTTTCTCAAACATTCAACTTTGCAAAAAGTGATAATTAATAATTCGTTTATCAAAAATATTTTTCGTTGAAATTATAGGGCCGATATGAGGGATTAGCACACGTAGTCCTTTTCATAAAAAATATCATGTGCGAGGCCTGGATCATAGATGAATTTTGAAGATTTGTATGTAAAATATGATGATTTTTCTTTGTTTTGTATCATTCATGGCAAATGACATCAGAACATGACGTCATACATCACGCGTGTGACCTTACGAGGGCTAAAAAATGTGACGCGGTAATTTCTCAAACATTCAACATTGCAAATAGTGATAATTAATAGTTCGTTTATCAAAAGCATTTTTCGTCGAAATTATAGGGCCGATATAAGGGGTTAGCGCACCTAGTCCTTTAAACTTTCATTTTGTAAAACACTGCAGCAATTTGTTTATTGTAATGTTTTCCTAACATTATGATCCTTCCTGGGAATCTTCAGTGAGTTAACATCATTGGCTTTGTTAACTGTTCATTGTCCAATCAAGTGCTTGTTATCGACTTATATAGATAGTGCTGAGTTTAGCCTGGAACTGTTTTATGGATTTTCGTTCCAGTGTTTTTCTGTATTTTGCGTCGGTCAAAAGTTTTTATAAAACAGGAAGATTTTTCCAGGAGCTTACAAAGTAATTTATATGTATACATTAACAAATTGCAATTGATATTACTTTTGACATTGATGAAATTCAATGAAAATTGTTTTCAATTTTGAAATTTCAAGAATCTCATCAAATTGTGATTTTACATTTTGTAAATGCTAACATTCCTCAGAACAAGGAGAAGACCATTTTCTGCTCTTGAATGTTGAATTTTGATGTCCAAGCAGATACACTGTAAATACAGCAATGTTTTCAAATAACAATGAAATTGCATATTTAACATTTGCAATTAATTGGATTTATCAGCAAAAGATATCATCTTGTACATTTAGAGGTTCATTTTCAAAACCGATCGATTATTTATGCCTCGTTTACACGGAGAGTTTATTGCGCAATAAACGTAAATTTGTTGCACAATAAATTTGTTTTGCATTCACACGACAAAATTTATTGCGCAATAAATTTTCGATTTGTTTCGCAATAACTTTATTGCGCAAAAAATTCTGCCGTGTAAACGCTAAGTGAAACTGTTGCGCAATAAATCTGACGAATGCGCATCAACATGACAAGGGAAAGAGATTGTTATACTTACGAATATAACCAATCGACGTGTTTATTTTTACGATTCTTTTGAGAAGTTCCGATTTTTCATATAATATAAGAACGCTTTTCTTTAAAAGTCTGGTCCCCTTGTAGAGAATGACGTCACAATTGAATGACGTCATGCTCTAGACTGAAATGACAAATAAATGAATGAACTACCTCCCAAAATAGTCTTAAATTTGACTTAACGAAAATTATTCGAACAATTTTTCCTTAAGGTATTCGTTGTACACTTTTATTCATGATTCTTGTGCATGTTCATCGGCATTTTATTGCGCAATAGTTTCGGTCTCGTGTGAACGCAAAAAAGGTTATTGCGAAACAAATTTGTCGCGCAATAAACTTATTGCGAAATAAATTTATTGCGGAACCGTGTGAACGAGGCATTAATTTGATCAAACTCATCACACATGATTGTACAACATTTATATTTTAGACTCCAAAACCAAAGGGAAAGAGGAAGAAGAGAAAAGAGGTATTATAATATGATAAAATAATTTTTATGTTACTAACAATGCCAGGATGGTACATGTATTCAGGGATCATGTTATTCGACTTCCATCTGCCTGTTTGTCTGTTCTTCCATTGGAAAAATAACACTTTTACACATATACAGATATGGCTATAATTTACTTGATATGCATATTAAATCTATCAAAGATACTTGTAAGTAATTGTTCTCATTATCTGATGGATCCAATTACACTTGATTTGGCTCTATCTTTTCTAATTTGATAAAAATTACAACAGTTGTATATTTCTGCAATAATACATTTTATATGATGTATCTGCATGTTAATCTAGAGACTTGAGATTCTCTCCCAATACGTTCCTTAGAATAGACAAGGTGATTATTTTCCGACACTTCACAGTTCTAAAAGCCTTTTCTATTTATTGCTTATTTGTGTCATAGCTTTACTTGTTTTCTGCATTACATGTATATAACAAAATGAATAAGAACTACCTAGACATGGTATATTGTCACGTAAAACCCCTTGTTGCTTTAACCAATCAATTTTCAACTTTTCATCATTTATTTTTGACTGGGAATTACTGAATAGCAACCTTTGCGAGGTAGTTATTAAAGTAAAGTACAAATACAAGGGCTGATTGATATGTTGTGAGCCTCTTATTGAAGGATTTGAATTTTATCAGACACTTTGCATTATTTGTCTGCATAATCCGCTTCAGTATCTATACACTTGTGCCACCTGTGTTTAATGGCCTCAATACCACATTTAAAGAACTCATTATCTTGACTGTTCAGAAAGCCATCCACTGCAAGTATAAAGTCATCATCGAACTGAAAGTGGGTGCCAGAAATAGCTGCTTTCAGTTTTTGAATAGATGAAAGTCTGATGGAGCAAGATCAGGTGAATAAGGCGGATGCTCAATCAATCATGAATGACAGCCATGGCAGTGACAGACTTGTGAACAATAGCTTTGTCCTGTCAGATACAACAACACACCTTTAACTAGTGAGCTTTCCGCGGCGTTAAGTTTAATATTTTCCTGTAACTGTGTCAGAAGTGAAGCATAGTATGTGCCATTGATTGTTTGTCCTTTTTGGAGATAATCTATTGGCAGGATACCTTCTGCATCCCAGAAAACGGAAGCCACAACCTTCCCAGCTGAAGGAACAGTCTGCCTTCTTTAGTGAGGGTGAGTCAGGGTGATTCCACTGTTTTGACTGTTAATTGGCATTTGGGGTAAAATGATGGACCCATGTTTCATCAATAGTGACAAATCTTTGATGAAAACTGACAGAATCTCCCTCAAAAAGGTTTAGATTAGCAAGTGATAAACTGTGCCTGTTTTGCTTCTGATCAAATGTCAGAAGTCTTGGTACCCAATGCTTCGAAAGCTTTCTCATTTCAAGATCTTCAGTCAGAATGGAATGTACTCTTTCCAGTGAAATGCTAACTGTACTGGCCTTATATCTTTCTGTAACTTGTCTGTCAGTCATAACAATATCATGGACTCGTTGAACAGTTCTGGAGTTGCAACAGTGACGTACATGCCTTCCAGGATGGGGTCATCCTCAAGGCTCTGTCTGCTGCGCTTAAATTCCACCACGCACCTTTGCACTGAAGCATATGAAGGGGCATCTTTCCCTAGTGTTGTTACCATATCATTATGGATATCCTTAGGTGTTAAACCTTATTCATGCATATATTGGATCACTGCCCTTTCACCGATTTCGTCAATTTTGCAAAAGCAACTTGTCTTGTTTACTTTAGAGTGTTACCTTGCGATTTAAAATTGACGAAATGAGGCCAGTCCTTGGATATGGGCCTTATTTAGTCAGAGAAAAGCAGGACTTAGAAAGAGCATTCCTGTGTATCTTCTTCAATTCTAGGCTCACATGATATCAATCAGCCCTCATAGGTCACATTACGATGAGAATAGCTGATTTTCCTGTAGGTTCACTGGCCAGACAGACACCAGACATCACAAAATTTGCGATATTTTCATTGTGACGTCATAATAGGAAACATGACGATGCATAAAGTCAGTGCCATCAAGTATGACGTCACAATTTTGTGATGTCTGGTGTCTGTGCATATGAAATCAAGGTTTAAAACAATTATGAAAATTTTTTGGAAATGGACTATTTGATGAGTTATGAGTTATAATACCTTTTTAGAGAAGAAGTCCAACCAAATCCACAAGTGACGGGGGTGACACAACAAACGATGAAGAAGACAGCCTCCTACCAGAGAGGAAGCCTGTACAGAGCACGCAAAATGATTCAATGGTAACTACCTATTTTATAAGAAATCAGAAAGGAAATTTATCAATATACATTTATGCTAATCTTTATTATAGAGTGTTAGATATCCAAGGTTACAAATTTTTCTTATGTTTTTGATTGTAATTATGCAAAAAAATGTGTTTGTAGCAATGGCATTACACTGGAAAAATGCCAAAGTATGTCAGCTCAGAAATATTGAGCTCCATTTTGTAATTTTCTTTTTGCTCCCATACTAGGTGCAAATTGAAGTGACATAAAAAAAATTAAAATTACTTCACTTTCTTGTTCATAATAAATTCATGTATATACATGTAAATACCCAGCTCTAAATTCTTGAAACAGTAGGGAAACATCACTTTATATGTGTGTAAGTAAAGGGAAATTCAAGAGAATTCTTCTTGCAACAATCAGTACATGTTATGTTACTTAAAAAGATATTGACACTATTGCCTGGAAGTGACAAAAGGTAAAAAGCTTTTTACTTTTACTTATATTTTTCAGAAACCTTTGGTAAAAGGGTTTTAAAAATGAATGAGGCGGTACATGTACAATGTATTTGTATTAAACAGTTTATTGAAATTGTACAGAATTACATTTTTGTGATTCTATTGTGAGACTTTCACTTTTATTCATTTATTTATTTTTTTTTCAATACAGAGTGAATATAGGAGATCAAAACAGCGTTTGGATGAACTTGCAAGGGAGAAATACAAGTTGAAAGTTGTTGACGTTCGCGGAGATGGAAGTTGTTTGTATCACGCAGTGCTTCATCAACTAGAATCTGTGTCATCCGATGCTAAAACATTAAGAAAAGCGCTTATCAAATTCTTTGAGACCAATCCGTCCATGCCCGATGGCACTAATTACCAGGATTTCCTTTGTCTGCCACTGGATTCAGATCATGGCAGGATCCAACCAGAGGACATGTATATTGAGAAAAATATACGGGAAGAAAACAATCAGAAAGCGTTGCGCTGGCAGAGATTCCTGAAGCGTATCCAAGAGGGGGAATGGGGAGGGGATCTGGAAATCATAGGTATTGCTCAGCACTGTCAGATTGAAATTTGTGTCTTGTGCTTGAACGATAGAATGGATGATTTACAAGAGTATAATTTCAATAGTGAAAATAAAAAAGGAGATACGGACACAATTTATATTGGTCATATCAGAGTTCGTAACAGAGGATATCATTTTGTTGCCATGTGTCCACTGGAGGAAAGAAAGAAAAAAGGTATGATGTATTTTAGTGTCACCAAGAAAATGGTTACTATCCTTACATATATTTGAACATAGCTTCTTCAATGTTTGGTTGCATTATAAGGAAATTAAATTAAATATATACATGTAAATGCATTGTCATCAAATAATTCTTGATGAAAGAAAATCAATTCAATTTTTTTTTCAATGAATGAACAAAATGAACATTGTGAAATTCAAGGAACAGAAAATGATTACATGTATATGCAAATGAAATTGTAGAGATTCAGTAATAATGATTTTAAAATGTTTGTACAGAATTTTATACTTGTACTTGTACATACTGTATGCCTCATTATAATTTCATCTTTTAGATAAGGACCCGTTATTGGTGAGAATGGAGAGTTTGCACTACACTCTAATAGATAAAATAGCTCAGACTGTATATCATGGCTCGGATTCATTAAGACGTCTAAAAACGTTACTCACACCTTATCTAGAGCCAGTTGATCTACAGGATAAAGCAACATTTTCTGACTTGTGCGCTTCCCTGCTTAAGGAAGAACTCATAAGAATAGGTGAATATAAATTTTTAAAGGAACAATTGAAATCAATTGACCTCGACAAACTTGTTCATTTCATTGATACTACTGAGGACGAGATTCAAGACATTAAAGATAATAATGGACTGGAACGGAGATGTTTGGATGAAGACGCTGGTGATGTTATGAATGGTGGAGCGACAAACGGTGCAGATAACTGCGATGAAAAAGAAATTAAAGCAGATTTAGAGAAGGATGTTTGTAAGGCTGAAGATGATGAAACTGAAGTCAAGGATGTTGAAGTTAAAGATGTTGAAGTTAAAGATGTTGAAGTTACAGAATTTAAGGAAAAGGATACTAATGATGATGCTAACAAAGTTAGTGAGAATGGAGAGGTTGAAGAAGTTAATGGACATCAGAAAAGCAGTGAAGAAGAAGACAAGGATGTGTTTGTTCTGAAGTGTAAAAACAACACAAACAATGGTGGAATGGGTGATGCTACAGATAATGTTGAATCGCCACATATAAATGTTTAAGGTAAAGGGAACTGCATGTTGATGTGTCCATTTTTAGCTCGACTGCACTTTAGTGCAAAAGAGCTATTGCAATACCCCCGGCGTCGGCGTCGTCCGAACTAGATGATAAGGTAAATGTTAAGATTACACATTTACCTTTCCTATATTCATATTCTGTTGGTTTTTTTTGTTGCAAATGTTTAATTATACATCATTTAATATATCCAGATGAGGATATAGCCCCTGGGGTTGGGATTTTTAAAATTATTTCAAATGATAAGGCAAATGTTGAGATGATAAGGTAAATGTTAAGATAGCAATAAAGTCTTTAAAAGCCAATATTGAGCAAAGTATAAGTGCTACATGTACCAAACTTACATATTTGATGTATCTTTGATCAAACTTTCAAAAAATGACCTTGACCTACTTTTTTCCGCTTGAATGATTTTGCCTTTAAAAGCCAATATTGAGCAAAGTATAAATGTTACATGTACCAAACTTACATATTTGATGTATCTTTGATCAAACTTTCAAAAAATGACCTTGACCTACTTTTTTCCGCTTGAATGATTTTGCCTTAAAAAGCCAATATTGAGCAAAGTATAAGTGCTACATGTTCCAAACTTGCATATTGGATGTATCTTTGATCAAACTTTCATAAAATGACCTTGACCTACTTTTTTCCGCTTGAATGATTTTACCTTTAAAAGCCAATATTGATCAAAGTATAAGTGCTACATGTACCAAACTTGCATATTGGATGTATCTTTGATCAAACTTTCATAAAATGACCTTGACCTACTTTTTCCGCTTGAATTATTTTACCTTTAAAAACCAATATTGAGAAAAGTATAAGTGCTACATGCACCAGACTTGCATATTGGATGCATCTTGGGTTAGACTATTGAAATATGACCTTGACCTACTTTTTCCGCTTCAGTGATTTTGCTTTAAATTGGCAATATTGAGCTAACTATAAGTGCTACATGCACCAGACTTGTAATTTATAACTTTAAATTTTTTATGTGACTTGATATATGTTCTTGCCTGAGATAGGGAGTTTAAATAAATTGGCTGTCATGAGAGAAATTATGCTATGCAGTCGAGCATTAGGTGACTCTGGCAACTATTTTTACTTCAGGCAAGGCACACAGGACTGTGGTGTCAATTTTTCTTAATTTTAGTACTAGCATTTCTTTATTAAAGCTTATAGATTTGAGGGTGTTTTCTGAAAATATTTCCAAATATGTTATTTCCTTATCATAACTTCCTTACCAAAGAGTAGAACTGTACATGTATTTTGATTTATTACTACAAAATCTCATCTTTCAAGCTTACATAAATATTTTCATGCTTCTCACAAGAGAAAAATTACTGAAACATTATCACCAGTAACATCCTTTTGCCTGCCAATTGTTCTTTCTTCTGTTAGAAGTCAGGATAAAATGTGAAAAGTGTTCAGTGTAAATGGAAGTTTATAATAGCATTCTCTGTACCAGTGTATTAATACATAGTATATAAAGGCAGCATTTTTATTGATCAAATAGACTGTATACAGTGTTCAAGATTTAGTCATGGTAGACATACAACTTATATATATACACCGTGTGGGATCGAAACATATGGTGCTGTGATTCCTTGCATAGTTTTTTGGTATTTTTTCATTTCCTAAATTAAACTTTACAAAACTGATGAGCCGTTGCAGTAGGGAAATGCCTAATAGATCAATCCAAATCGTCAGAGTATATGAAAAGTTCGTAGTTTTTGCAAACACTTCAATAGTTTGTCGACGACAGAAAACCATTTCCTTTGACGAACTCTTGAAGTGTTTGCAAAAACTATAGACTTTTCCGATATATAAACTATTATAATATAGACTTACTTATTAGGCATTGCCCTACTGCAACATCTTATCAATTTTGTGCAGAATCACTTAAATGATGAGAAAACAATAAAATTTCAATTTCTGTAGGAATCACAACATCATACGTTTAGATCCCACGCGGTGTATATACATGTTACATGTATTAATGTATATGAATAATTAACATTCAGGATTAGCTATTTGCCTTATTGCAGCAAAGTTATTGTAAACATTCATAATCATCTAGATAAGGTCTTACATGTATTTCCAAAGATATAGATTCATATAGGTTTTGGAAATTTAAATGTATAAAAGAAAAGTGGTAAATGCTTCTTTATCAGTGGTGGATTCAGGGGGGTGCAGAGGGGGCACCTGCTAAATTATCCAAAAACAAGTATATTTTTGCCCATTTTCAGTAAAAATTCTCTTGACCTCCCCCCCCCCCCTGGCAAAGGGGGCACTGGATCTGCCACTGCTATATATTTAGTTAGTTGTGTAGATGTAGTATGATAGTATCATTTTGTAACAGACCACCAAGCAGTGGTTAAGGTGTGCTGTTACTCTTGTAGTACTCTTACAAATGTGTATCAATTTGAAGACTGATCAAAAAGTGGGAACATAGCTTTAGGATAGAAAATATTCTTAATGACTTTAGGAAAATGTAATGATGTAATTGTATTTTTCAGAAATTTATCCTTTAAAAGTGTCAGTATAATAAAATGAGTGATCTCGCAATATTAATTAAAAAAATTACGAATCAATGTATAAAAGTCCTTTAGATGAAATACAGTATAAAGTAAATTTTATGCTTACACTTTGAATTACCTAACTTGGAACAAGGGGATTGAATGTTACAAAGTAAGAGACATTTGATGGTAAAATTCAAGTGCCTCGACAAAGTATTTGTCATTGAAATTTGTGTTTAATTTGTCCTAAGATTACAAGTTAAAGTACTATGGAGCATTACCTGGATGGTTTTGCATGTAATGCCCAGACCTACACGATAAGAATTAGAATTTCGTTGACAGTACATGTGAAAGTAAGGACTTTTTAAAACAACATTGAATATTTATGTACATAAAATATTTATTGCAGCTGTAAATATGAATTTTAAGCTTGTTATGAATCTACTTGTACAATTTGTTGCACATTTTCTACATGTACTCATACATGTTCAACTGAAAATGTAAATTAATTATTTTCAAAATATACTTTGTTGTTTGAACAATTTAAGATTATTATTGGTTTTAAGAATTGATTATCAATTTCAAATTGTTGATTTTTTCCAGTTAGCATTATATTCATTTTAGAAGTGTTGATATGATATACATGTACTACATAAATGTATTAAATACATGTAAAATATGTACATATTATTTTAGAATAGATGAATTGTGCTGATTCAATGAATAATTTTTAAAGTGTGATAAAATAGTTTGGACGGTTGTTGAATTTTTAAAGTGGATCTTAAGAAGAAAAAAAAATTGAATTATATTTTGAAGGTAAAAACTTCTCATTTTATTTTGATTTTTTTTCTTTTGTATATTTTCTTTTTTAGAGAGCTCAACTATTTCATCAAATAGGTGATTGATGTAAAAAATGTTATGCTCAATTTATCAAATGAAGAGTTCCTCAGCCTTGATCTCAGGGTATTATCAAAATGATCATCTCTCACTTATAAACTTTAACACTGTGTCTCTTCATCTTGTTTTGTTAAGAAACTTTAATCAAAATATGATCTCTGTAGAATTTCATCATGCTCTGGCCTTTTACATAATTGATGCTTGATAATTTATCAAATCTTTAAGCTAGTTGCAATGGAGCTCTCTGATCTTATATTGAATTATTAGTATCACTTGCAATGGAGCTCTCTGATCTTATATTGAATTATTAGTATCACTTGCGTGTATGACTATGGGTTCATTAGAGAAGTACATGTATGTGATTAGAAACAAGCATCTGTTAAAAGCAGGACATAAAAATCAAGCACTTTCTAAAAGTGGGACTTAAAAGGGATATCAAGGGGCTTCCTGATTTAATTCATTTCAGAGATTCAAGGGCATATAATTTTTGGCCTGTCCATTTGACTGTTTGCAAAACTTCTTGCCCGTTATTTAAGATTGGTGAATATTTTACATTAATAATCCTTGTGACCTTGGCCTTAGAGTATGACCTACTTTGTAAACCTGAAACCTTTATTGTCCCCGCTTTCCACATTTAAAAACTTCAACACCGACCATAACTTTTGGATGGTTAATAGTAGGACATATTTCACATGTGCATTCCTTTTCATAAGACCTTTGCCTTGGTAGCAAAGTTTGGACCTTTTGACATTTTCTTGCAGTTTAATCTTTTGATATTAGGAACTTTGATACATGTAGTACATGAGATATATTTTGAAAACTTTAAAATAGTAGGTGTGTCTGTAAGCATTTCTTTAAAGGCAAACACCCAAAAGCGGGGGACCACAATTCCTTGAATTTGATTTTATTACCATTATCTTTCAAATTTAAACTCATAGCTTTTTTATGTAAACCTTTTGACAAGGTATTCTATAGTAAGATTGCATTTTGTCAAAACCAACTGTTGAACTAACCCATTTCTCCACCTTTCTCCATTCAGCAGTCATAGTATTTTATGAGAAAACTCGTTGGTTGTAGTTCTTTTTGTACCAAATATAAATTTTGGGTACCATGTTTGGCATTAAAATTGTACTAAATTTGAGTTCATACTGTCAGTATGTCCTTACACTTACAATTTGAAAATCTTGTCACAAATAAGCCTACTCATATATAACGGATATAAAAAGTCTATTAGATCTTTAAAATTTGTAGATAAATAGAACTGGTCAAGACTCAGTCTGTACTATGTTACAAGGAGAATATAATATTATATAACCATATCATTATCAATCAACTTGTTATTTTTTTCTTCGCAGAAGAATGGATTTATGTATGCAAACTTTTAAGAGGAAACAACTTTTATTATTTCCTTAAACTTTAAAACAATTCTTACATGTTTAATATGTAGTTACGCCAATGGAATGAAATTCATTTTTAGCTCACCTCGACGAAGTTGAGATGAGCTTATGCTATAACCCCGGCGTCCGCGTCCCCGTCCGCGTCCGGTTAAAGTTTTTGGGCAACTCAGTATCTGACAAAGTACTGATGCTACAGTAACCAAACTTGCACAAGTGATTCATCTTGGGATGCTGAGGTGAACCCATGCATCGGATGCAGCATCTGACCTACATTTTCCGGTTGAATGACTTTGTCAATGTCTGGTTAAAGTTTTTGGGGTAATTCAGTATCTGACAAAGTACTGATGCTACAGTAACCAAACTTGCACAAATGATTCATCTTGAGATGCTGAGGTGAACCCATGCATCGGATGCAGCATCTGACCTACTTTTTCCGCTTGAGTGATTTTGCCTTATAAGGCCAATATTGAGCAAAGTATAAGTGCTACATGTACCAAACTTGCATATTGGATGTATCTTTGATCAAACTTTCATAAAATGACCTTGACCTACTTTTTCCACTTGAGTGATTTTGCCTTTAAAGGCCAATATTGAGCAAAGTATAAGTGCTACATGTACCAAACTTGCATATTGGATGTATCTTTGATCAAACTTTCATAAAATGACCTTGACCTACTTTTTCCACTTGAGTGATTTTACCTTATAAGGCCAATATTGAGCAAAGTATAAGTGCTACATGTACCAAACTTGCATATTGGATGTATCTTTGATTAAACTTTCATAAAATGACCTTGACCTACTTTTTCCACTTGAGTGATTTTGCCTTTAAAGGCCAATATTGAGCAAAGTATAAGTGCTACATGTACCAAACTTGCATATTGGATGTATCTTTGATCAAACTTTCATAAAATGACCTTGACCTACTTTTTCCACTTGAGTGATTTTACCTTATAAGGCCAATATTGAGCAAAGTATAAGTGCTACATGTACCAAACTTGCATATTGGATGTATCTTTGATCAAACTTTCATAAAATGACCATGACCTACTTTTTCCACTTGAGTGATTTTGCCTTTAAAGGCCAATATTGAGCAAAGTATAAGTGCTACATGTACCAAACTTGCATATTGGATGTATCTTTGATCAAACTTTCATAAAATGACCTTGACCTACTTTTTCCACTTGAGTGATTTTACCTTATAAGGCCAATATTGAGCAAAGTATAAGTGCTACATGTACCAAACTTGCATATTGGATGTATCTTTGATCAAACTTTCATAAAATGACCTTGACCTACTTTTTCCACTTGAGTGATTTTACCTTATAAGGCCAATATTGAGCAAAGTATAAGTGATACATGTACCAAACTTGCATATTGGATGTATCTTTGATCAAACTTTCATAAAATGACTTTGACCTACTTTTTCCGCTTGAGCGATTCTGCCTTTAAAGGCCAATATTGAGCAAAGTATAAGTGCTACATGTACCAAACTTTCATATTGGATGTATCTTTGATCAAACTTTCATAAAATGACCATGACCTACTTTTTCCCACTTTAGTGATTTTCTTATTATACATGTACTTAGAGATATGTTTTAATTGAACTTTGCTGCCGCGAGGTGAGCTTCATAATCTTTGATTACACTATGTTTCTATTTTTGTAAAGTTACAATCAGTTATCCATGAAAATTATGCTTGTTACCATGAAGTTTAGAAACATTGTGTTTCAGCATAGACTAAATATTCACGCTTCATATCCCAAGGTATTTTTCTACATAAATAGATTTAGAATTTTGCACAAAGATACTTAAACATTGCAATATGTATCCATGAATGTTAACGTTTTGGGAGTTTTTATAGGAGTGTAAGATTTCATACATGTATACATGCATTTTGTTTTAAACATGCGAAGTCTTATCAACACATCATCAGTTTTGGTGCATTTGCCAGTTTACCGGTACATTTTCATGATTTGTATTTTCATTTGGCATTATCATTCCCCCAATCCGGCTCAATATGATAACATTCTCTGTATTTAAATTGCATTTGATTACAACATGGCAATAAAAGTGGAATTTTATGAGTCTTAATGTTGTTTTTACACAGCAAAACTTTTTTTTTTTTTCTAGAGAATCATTTGTTTCAGAAGCTATATTATCATCATAATAAAAATTGTACATGGATAGACATTGATACTTCCCCAGATCCTCTTGATGCTAACAAGCTGCAATGATACCTCTTCTTTTTTGGTCAGATTGCGAAGCAAAATTTGTTCTATGAAATTGCATAATCCTCTGTCTGTCCGTCAGTGCATCAACATTTTGGTTAAGCTGTTGTCTTTAAGTCTGTTGGGAGAAGACTGTTGGAAACAGCAACTTGAACCTTAACATGGTGATTGACCATGGTGAGACAAATCAAATGCAGCAATAAATTTTGACCTTGAGATAGAAAATACTGATTTTGTGTGTTATCCAATAGGGAGAAAGCTAGAGGAGTATTGACAAGTAACTTAACATGATGATGGACCTTGATGAATTGTACCTTGCATGCATCCGTTTGTTTCATAAATATTATCTAGTTTGAAATTGGTTCTGTACATGTAGATTGTACATACTATGTGATATAGAATTGGAATAGGGTACATGTTATTCAGGGTGGCCACGGACTCTGGAAAACAAGGTAAATGCCAAATAAAAATTCCCTGCAGGGAATTTGAAAATCGGGAATTTTTATCATTAATATTTAAAAATATAACAAGTACCTGATGAAATTGACAACGTACATTTGAACAAAGACAGAAAACATTTTATTGCTGATTTATTGTCTTAAAATTGTTTTGGCTCGCTTCACTCGCAAATCAAAACTTTAAATGCAAAAATAAAAACAATTTGAAATGAGTAACTATAGTAAAGGAACTTAGGTAACATGTTTGAAACATAAACGGTGTAAAATTGGACTAGTATTTATGAGCATTTTGTCAGGACAAATATTGTACGAGTAAGGGAAAATCGTAGAAAATTCAGGGAGTTTCATTTATCAAAATCTGTGGCCACCCTGTTATGAGCCAAAGGTTGTCAAATCGACCTATTTCAACTCTGGATGAGATATAATGGATGAGGTTGTAAGAAATATTTTCCTTGGCATCAGCATCTGGTTAAGAAGTCTGGGGTAGTTCAGTATTTGACATAATGCCACTGAAAACTGTTCCAATAAATGTATGTTAATTTCTGAACACCAATATTGAAACACAAATAAATGCTATATCTAACAAATTGATACTTTTCCTCTTGAGTATACGGATGAAGAGATAAGAGTAGCTCAGTAATGAGCAAGTCCATAGTTCATTGAGGGATGCTGAGATGGAGCATTTGGTATTGGATGCTGCACCTGTCTACATGGCTATGTTGATACTCGTGACATTAATTTTGTACGTTATCAAAAGTTACGAAAACTATTAAAGACAATTTTTTGCCGGATTGCAAAGCAATTCCGGCCTATAGATTGACGATGTCCATCTGTCTGTCTGTCTGTCTGTCCGTCTGTCGTCAACATTTTGGTTAAAGTTTCTGGTTGAGGCAAAATCTAAGGAACTATATGCAGTAGAAACTTTACATTATACATGAAGCTTGCCCATGACAAGGCCGTTCAATTTATGCCATAACATTTGACCTAGTGACCTTGACCTTGGACTTTGACCTAGTTAAAGATTTTGGTTAAAGTTTCTGGTTGATGCAAAATCTAAGTAACTATATGCAGTAGAAACTTTATATTATACATGAAGCTTGCCCATGACAAGACCTTTCAATTTGACCTTATGACCTTGACCTTGGAGTTTGACCTAGTTAAAGATTTTGGTTAAAGTTCCTGGTTTAAGCAAAATCTATGGAACTGTGTGCAGTAGAAACTTTATTTTATACATGTAGGTTGCCTCTGACAAAACCTTTCAATTTATGCTGTATTATTTGACCTATTGACCTTGACCCAGTTAGTGACAAAAACTTACTTTGCAATCCGGCCATACCGTCTTTAGCGGTATTTCATTGAAGATGACAAATTATATATCTTGTATCATTAGAATTTAGTGCACCATATGCTGATTTCAACAAATGAAATCTCATCAGTGATGCTCAGGGAAAAAAAGAGATATGCGTATCAGTTGCGATATATCAATAGTAGAAGTTATTGAAAATCACATATCCTCCAACGTTCCTTGACACCTGTAATTGTCAACATTGAAATGTATGCACTACTATCAAATGTCAATGCACCATATGCGCATTTTAGCAAGTAATTTCTCATCAGTGATGCTGGAGGCGTAAAAAGAGGAAATCTAAATAATATGATGTAATGAAGAGCAAAAATCGAATTGCATAACCCCAAAGCGCCTATCCCCCACACCATCCCTTACAAAAAAATATTTCATTCCTGGATCATGGAATTGCTACGTTAAGTCTGTATCGATCAAATTAACCGAAAGTCCTTAAGGTATCAAATGGGTGTTGAAAAAAAAATATGCCAAAAACACTGACATTGTGTGTATTCATCATTAAATATTTTTCTGTGTCATATGATATTTTAAAAACTTTTATACTTTCCAAGTAGATATTGAAATAAGAAATATTTTAAATGGGTGGCCCAATACTTCTCATTACCCATTGAATACCTTAATATCGAAATCGTTCTTCAAATATACTGTGGAAAAAATATGTGCTAAATGATTTATTTTCGATCATATCACTTGACATTTTGACTCTTTATGCAACGATTCCAAAATGAAATCTCTAAGTATTAAAATGCTTTCATGTTTTTGTGTCTGATTAATTGTTTGTTTCACTATTCGGTGTAGATGTTTTATATGTCTTGTTGCCCCTTGTTTCAGTTGAAGTTGTTTTGCCTGATGCTCTGAGTTTGTTGGACATAGTAATAAAAAAAAAGAAGGATAAAAGAAGACAGAATTACCATCGAAATTGTGTTAGAATCATCAACCGCCAGGACTCAATGAGGGATAAACCTCTTTAGAGAAGACAGAGCCCCCAACCACCTGTCCTCTCTGAATGTCAGTCGGACTCCTGGGTTGATCGCATGCATGAACTCTCTACAGCCGGCAGAGCACGGACTGTATTTCGTATGCCTTCTGTATCAATATTGAAATATATCTTTTATCATTAGAATTTAGTGCACCATTTGCTGATTTTAAAAAATAATGTCTCATCAATGATGCTCGGGTTCAAAAGAGAGGAATTCCAAACCGTGAATATATGATGAGCGAGGTCCCTAACATGACCTAAAATTAATTTGTTAGTGTCCTTCACAGGAGAATAAGATATATCAAGTTTGTCCAACCTTGACGTCGATACCATTAATTGTTAATATTGGAATGTATGTATATGTATTATAATACAACATTCGTTACACCATATGCGCATTTCAACAAGTTATGTCTCCTCAGTGATGCTCGAGGCCGAAAAAGAGAACATCCAAATAACATGATATTATGAGGAGCATAAATCGAACTACATATTCCAAAACACCTCCTTATCCCCTCTTACAAACAATGCTTTATTCCTGGATCATGGAATTGCTCCGCTAAGTCTGTATCAATTAAATTAACTGAAATATTAAACGTCTTCAAATTCAAAAGCATCATTTAAGAGCAGATAAATTTGCAGATGGACTTGACATGCACGTTTCGGGTACTTAACCTGCGACAACACCTCACCCTTTGACAAACGTGACGACTTCAATTTCAGCATTACAAACTTTCCTTTTCTGAATAGCAACATCCCTTCATCGCCTGCTTATGACGTGTTCATATATCAGTTAAAACGCTATGCCAGAGCAAGTACAGAATATACGGATTTTGTTCTGAGAGCTAAGCGTCTTTCAGATAAGCTTCTCAGTCAGGGTTATTTTGTGACCGACTAACATCGTCACTGAGGAAGTTCTACGGTCGATATGGGGAACTCGTCATACACTATGATGTCCCACTCTCCAGAATGGTGGATGATAGACCATTTGAACCATCCAACCAAAGATTGTACTCTATGTCTTCCGAAATGGAAGTAAACGGATGTGACAGTTCTACCAAATTGAATCGGCGGGTGTTGCATGCAAGCAGGAGATGCTTACTCTTCATGGGCACCTGGTCTCACTCCCATATTGTGAATTCGCTTCTTTTCATGTGGTAGAGGTTTTTGTTTGTTTGTCTTGGTTTCTGTTTTATCCTGATTTTGTATGCCCTCGGTTTCTGATTTTCTGAATTATCGATTTTGTGCTGTATACAGGGATATGGATATTATCCATATTTGTCATTTTCAATCTAAACAATGTAATATGACCAAAGAATGTGAATGTTATTATGTCAAGAAATGTACCTAAAGACAGCAGGATGGGTGGTATATGGTGCTACAAGACACACGTTTTAAAAATTTCAAGAAAAATTTAATGTTGATTACAGAAATTTCCAATGTGTTGAAGATTTCTGAACATCTACCGTGTCGGGTGTTACTGGCAAGCAGGAAATTCGACTCCTACCTGGGCACCTGATCTCATCTGCAAAAGGGACACTTTTTTTTAGTTTTGTATTTTCCAATGATTATGTATACCCATCAGTATGAGTTTTGTATATTGGTTGCTTTGCTTGACTAATTTAAACCCATCTCCGATGAAATTTAAATATTTTTTGACAGTTATGCGGAAGAATATTAGTATGCCAGGAGGATAGAATATCAAAATCATATAAGAAAATATCTGACCAAATGAGTGATTCTTTGCATCGGAGTTTAACAATTTTATTTTTCTTTTTTACGAAGATTCACAGATTGTATGTTTACGTTTTAATGTTAATATGATATATGATATATTTAGTATTCAAAAGATACGTGTAAATGTTGATATGATATATGATATATTTAGTATTCAAAACATACGTTTAAATGTTGATATATGATATATTTAGTATTCAGAACATCATTTATATGTTGATATGATATATGATATATTTAGTATTCAAAACATACGTTTAAATGTTGATAGGATATATGATATATTTAGTATTCATAACATCATTTATATGTTGATATGATATATTTAGTATTCAAAACATCATTTATATGTTGATATGATTTATGATATATAGTAATAATTTAATTTTGAATGTAACAATGATTTTCATTGGCTTAAAAGTTGAGGTTATTTTCCATAACCTGAAAAATATTAGGACACGCCCCCCTTTTCTGGAACTACTTCTCAAATTAAGCAAAACGGCGGATCCCGTAAATTTTACCTCGAGAACGAAGACTAAATACAAGATACACGTCATTTATACTAACGTATACGCGTATTCGCTACGCGAATTGTACCGTTTGTGCATCGGCTTTTTGAGGTTATTTCCCATAACCAAAAAGAATTTTAGAAACATTCCTTAATTTCAAAACATACGTTTAAATGTCGATATGGTGTATGATTTACTTAGTACTCAAAACATACTAGTGCGTTTAAATGTTGATATGATATATGCTCTACTCTGTATTCAAAACATACGTTTAAATGTTGATATGATATATGCTCTACTCTGTATTCAAAACATACGTTTAAATGTTGATATGATATATGCTCTACTTAGTATTCAAAACATACGTTTAAATGTCGATATGGTGTGTGATTTACTTATTATTCAAAACATACGTTTAAGTGTTGATATGATGTATGCTCTACTTAGTATTCAAAACATACGTTTAAACGTTGATATGATGTATGATCTACTTAGTATTAAAAAAATACGTTTAAATATTGATATGATATATGCTCTACTCAGTATTCAAAACATACGTTTAAATGTAGATATGATATATTATAATTTATTTAGTATCCAAAACATACGTTTAAATGTTGATATGATATATGATATATTTAGTATTCAAAACATACGTTTAAGTGTTGATATGATGTATGATTTACTTAGTACTCAAAACATACTAGTGCGTTTAAATGTTGATATGATATATGCTTTACTCTGTATTCAAAACATACGTTCAATTGATATGATATTTGATCAACTTAGTATTTAAAACATACGTTTAAGTGTTGATATGATGTATGATTTACTTAGTACTCAAAACATACTAGTGCGTTTAAGTGTTGATATGATATATGCTCTACTTAGTATTCAAAACATACGTTTAAACGTTGATATGATGTATGATCTACTTAGTATTAAAAAAATACGTTTAAATATTGATATGATATATGCTCTACTCAGTATTCAAAACATACGTTTAAATGTAGATATGATATATTATAATTTATTTAGTATCCAAAACATACGTTTAAATGTTGATATGATATATGATATATTTAGTATTCAAAACATACGTTTAAGTGTTGATATGATGTATGATTTACTTAGTACTCAAAACATACTAGTGCGTTTAAATGTTGATATGATATATGCTTTACTCTGTATTCAAAACATACGTTTAATTGATATGATATTTGATCTACTTAGTATTTAAAACATACGTTTAAGTGTTGATATGATGTATGATTTACTTAGTACTCAAAACATACTAGTGCGTTTAAATGTTGATATGATATATGCTCTACTCTGTATTCAAAACATACGTTTAAATGTTGATATGATATATGCTCTACTCTGTATTCAAAACATACGTTTAAATGTTGATATGATATATGCTTTACTCTGTATTCAAAACATACGTTTAATTGATATGATATTTGATCTATTTAGTATTCAAAACATACGTTTAAGTGTTGATATGATGTATGATTTACTTAGTACTCAAAACATACTAGTGCGTTTAAATGTTGATATGATATATGCTCTACTCTGTATTCAAAACATACGTTTAAATGTTGATATGATATATGCTCTACTCTGTATTCAAAACATACGTTTAAATGTTGATATGATATATGCTCTACTCTGTATTCAAAACATACGTTTAAACGTTGATATGATGTATGATCTACTTAGTATTCAATTCTGATAATAGGAATATTAGATTATATAGGTTATGAATGGTTTCGTCTTTTTTCCAAAGCATCGGGGACTGTGTATCTTATTCAATCATTTTAATCTAGGTTTCACTAGTAAACTTAGATAAAACTTGTTTAAGTCGAATGTTATCTTGATTGGTTATTCGAGCTTTTTATGTGACGTCAGTGCACTTCATTGTTCTTCAAATTGTGCAAACTTGCCCGTGAGACAAGGAAGGATACTGTGATTTTTCTTTTGTTCCTTGAAAGATCATGCAGCCTTACTGTACATCAATATCTGATATGCACTGCAATTAAAAATGTAAGTTATATTTTTCTCTTTATTACTGTCATATACTTCTGTATTTTCAGGATTATGTATTTTCAGGAATATTATAACTTTGATAATAATAAAAATGTATGGCTTCTCTTATAATGAACTAGATAGCTGTGACACTAGACAAAATTCTCGATTTAATCAATTCTATTTTCTTACAATTTCTCTTAATCAATTTTATGAATCTTATTTTCTTACCTAGATATCAATCACACTGAACAGATGTCCAACAGATAAAATATTTCATGTTATTTTTCTTTATTTAGTTCCAATGCTGTTTTCTACATCTGGCAAACTCCCTTTTCACTGCCATACATACCGTTAAGAGAAAGCAGTAACAATGATCTTAAGTAGCTTTTCTGTTTGTTTCCATTCCGTCTATGTTGGGAAACCCTAGGTTTAGTGACTCAAGTGACAGACGTATTAATTATCACTTTGCATACTATTGTGGCTGATTTGTGCCATGTCGCGTTGTCGCTCCGCGCTTTGTCGCATTGTCGCATTGTCGCGTTGTCGCATTGTCGCATTGTTAGCTCTAACCCTAACCGTTCCATCTTGGGGTAAGCTTACCGTACCACTAACTAAGTCGAAAAAAAAAGGGATTGCACTCAGGGAAATGAATTTTCATGCAAAATTCACCAGGTGCGGAGACTGGTTACGACGATAAAGATATTGCGGATGCAGCTGACACCCTTATTTTCTACCTTATTTTTTCCACAATCTTACACCAATGAATTCCCCATCCAAACGTCTATTACATATTTAAGACCGAATTTCTGGTGTTAAGGACTCTATGCAAGGTTTTAATCACGTGATTATGTGTAATAGTCAAACTGGAATCATTTCTATCATGTACAATTAAGCAAACTCTGGTTTTCATGCAAATTAATATTACAAATTTCATAAGAAATTTGTATTAGTCTGAATAATTTTGCCATGCAGATAATCATTTTCTATGTTATTTAAGTGCATCTGCAAGCTCTATTCTTTTAAAATTAATTTCTATTAGACATACTGAAGATTATTCAGCAAGTGTAACTCCGGTTGAATTAAGATTTGACGCGCCTTTATCTATCATCTCACTATGTTGAGTGTTGATTCTACATTCGGCGGAGATAGGATCGATTATTTATATCGTCATACTAACTTTTTCAACAAGTTTCGTTTCCTGATAAGAGGAATTCCCTCCCAAAGTTCCCTTTGGATTAATAAGAAAAGAGGAGATATCTATGAAAATTCGGTTGCAGCACTCACAGCAAAATAGCAAACACCCGTTGCAAAAACACAGAGCAGACATGCACAACGAGAGTCACAGAGGAGACAATGAACACAAAAACACAACACAGAAACATCAAACACAAAAGACTACACATAAACCAACGAGACCCATTGGGCGACCGGTGCCGACGTATGACGGTCATCTGTCACGCCATTAGCAAATGGTTTTGTAATCCGGATTACGTGCGCACAACCCTCCCACTTTTTCGGTTACCCAGAGGTCTCGAAGAACGCACAATAGTGGTGTAAAATAACCTCCTCACTGTGATATGAATATACAAACAAGACAGTAAAACGCAGGGCCAAAGCAATACACAGCTTGCTATGTTAATGGAAATAAGAATAAAGGGTACAGTTCGTGCTCTGCTGACTGTAGCGAGCTCATTCATCTAATGTCATCAACTCGTCTTTATACACGATGATCTTTTTGGAGAAAATATTGTATTCTGCATCACAATAAATCAAAGACTCCGGAAACTATCAAGTGAGAAGCACTCCATTTCTTGCTTATCCTATCTAATCTTATCTTTTTAAATTCCTGTTTTCTTTATACTGCAATTTGGTCATATCGGAGAAGTTTTTTCCTTACCAAATAATGATGATTCGCCTTAATATTCTTTTCTTATCCGTGTTATAATTTTTTTTCCAAATAAAAGGATCACTTGATATTAAGACGATACATCAAGGGTTGGACTTTCCTTAATAAACATTTCGAAGAGAAAATACTCAAATGCAAAGGACACTAGATTGCTTTCAACTCTTTAATATGAAAAGAGTGGGAAAGAACAAAGATCGAGTATTACTGAATTAAGGAAGTACTTAGCTGTTCATATAGTGATATAAAACTTTAGAGCAATTTGATATATAGTTTTCAGTATTTTTAATTTCATTTTTAGTCGGTGTGTTTTAAAATTTTGTTATCAAATTTTCTTGAAATTTCTAAAACGTGGGTCCTGAAGCATCATATCCCACCCATCCTGATAGTCTTTCGGTACATTTTGGACATAATCACTTCCACACTCTTAGGTTATATTACATTGTTTACATTAAGGATCACTGACGAGGGTTAAGTACCCGAAACGTGCATGTCTGTTGCATTCTGCAAATTTATCTGTTTTAAAATGATGCTATTTAATTTGAAGACGTTTAACATTAATCCATCTTTTTTTAACGGGACACTAATGAAAGCATGTCTTTAATCGAATTGATGAATTTCATAAAGGAAGTAGGAATTAATCCTTCTTTTTATTCATCACATAATTCGGTGCTGCCACCTACAACACATTTCGTTTTAAGTACGGGACTTTGAAGAAAATTCATATATCGCGCTGCCCTTCATGTTGCAATTATTGATAAGCCCGAAATCAGATTTAAGAAATCACAACGAAGCAGAAACATGAGGTGACAATAATACAGCTTCATAGAAACAGAGGGGGTCTCCAACAACACCAGGTTGCAGCATCCTCAGCAAAACCCCAACACACCCAATGCAAAAAAGCACAAAGCAGACACCCACAGAAAGAGACACAAAAGGGACAAGGAACATCAATGCACAACACGGAAACATGAAATACAAAGGACCACACATAAACCAACGAGACCAATGGACAACCGGTGCCGACTTAGGACGGCCATCTGCCACAAAAACAGCAGACGGTGTGGTTATCCTGGATTACGTGCGCACAACCCTTCCACTTTTCCGATTACACAGAGGTCTTGCGGTCACAGAAACACAATGGACAATTTAATCTAACTAACAGAATGTATTCAGTGTAGGTTGAGATTTAAAGCGGTGTCGTGCTTTTTAGTACAGTTGAAACATATTCAGTTATCACATGAAGTATGTTATATATGTGATGCAAATAAAAGGAAGTTTATTTTTTGTCTAAAGCTTTCTTTTCGTATTATCACAAAAATAGGATGAGGGGGGGGGGCTTTCGTTCACTGGCCAAGAACTTAGAACAGGAAATTACCAGAAATAATTGTAAGCAGCGCCACCTTGAATAAGTTCTAACAATTCTACCTTTTTCTAAAATCTTACACCAATGAATTCTCCATCCAAACTTTTATTACTTATTTTTTAAGATCAAGTTTTAGGTGTCAGGGACTCCATGAAAGGTTTTGATCACGTGATGACGTGCAATAGTCAAACAGGAATAATTTCTATCATACAAAATTAAACAAAAATTCTCAGGTTTTCATGTAAGAAATTCATTAGAAATTTGTATTAGTATGAAAAATTTTGCCATGTCGGCGAATCATTTTCTATGTTAATTATTTGCATCTGCAAGTTCTATTCAGTACGTATAACTCCGATTGAATTAAGTTGACAAATATGGATAATGACCATATCCCTGTATACAGCACAAAATCGATAATTCAGAAAATCAGAAACCGAAGGCATACAAAATCAGGATAAAACAGGAACCAAAGCAAACAAACAAAAACCTCCACCATATGAAAAGAAGCGAACTCCTTTAAATTTTCGTAAGAACTTTTGTGAAACTGGGCGCAGGTGCCCAGGAAGAGTAAGCATCTCCTGCTTGCATGCAGCACCCGCCGATTCAATTCGGTAGAAATGTCACATCCGGTTACTTCCATTTCGTAAGACATAGAGTACAATCTTTGGTTGGATGGTGGAAATGGTCTATGACAGAATATCATCCACCATTCTGGAGAGTGGGATATCATAGTGTATGACGAGTTCCCCATATCGACCGTAGAACTTCCTCAGTGACGATGTTAGTCGGTCACAAACATATCCCTGACTGAGAAGCTTATCTGAAAGACGCCTAGCTCTCAGAACAAAATCCGTATATTTGGTACTTGCTCTGGCATAAGATTTGACGCGCTTTTATCTATCATCTCACAATATTGAGTGTCTATCAATTCTACATTCGGCGGAAATAGGGTCGATTCTTCTTCTTTTTCATGTTTTAAGCACTCAGTCACTTTTGACCATTAATTGCCTGAATATATGCTCTGCGCAACAGGAAATTGTGGAAAAATCTAAGATTAAAATTTAAAATGATAATAATTCAAAACTATTTACAATTGCTTGGCTGTCTAGAAAAATATGTTCAAAAGAACAGGTATGCTTGCCCTGTTCTTTGAATGCTTCGAGTGATGGTGCTGATGTAATGTCTGGAGGTAGTTTGTTCCATTGTGTTATTGTATGTGGAAAGAAGGAGTATTTGTAGATGTGTTTATGAGTGTGAATGTGTTTGAAGCCTGATGGATTTGAGTGACGGGTGCGAGTGTCTTGTGGTATAAGGAGGTGGGCTGGGTAAATTGCAACAATAATCATATTGTGAATTACTTTGTAAAGAAGATGAGCCGGGTTCGAAGACGACGTTGTTGAGTGTTGGCCAGTTTAAAGTTGTAAGCATGTCATTTACTGAGCTTGTGTTGTGGAATCTATTTGTGGTGTACCTAGCTGCCCTACGCTTTGGTGTATCTGTGATTTAGTGTGGGGATGATTATTAATTTCGTCGTACTTACTTTTCCAACTTTCAAGTTTCGTTTCCTGATAAGATGCTGACGTCACGTGACCAAAACCTTGGATGGAGTGAGGTGTGAGGTAAGGTGTAGGAGGCGCTATTGAAATGAATTTGTTGGAAGTCGCACAAAATAAAAATGTTGTATTTATCAAAAGTATATGAGGAATAAATATTCATTTGGATGTTTGAATGATCTTTAAAGTTGCTTTTCTGTTTGTTTCCTTCTAATGACAAATATGGATAATGACCATATCCCTGTATACAGCACATAATCGATAATTCAGAAAATCAGAAACCGAAGGCATACAAAATCAGGATAAAACAGGAACCAAAGCAAACAAACAAAAACCTCCCCATATGAAAAGAAGCGAACTCCCGATATGGGAGTTTGGAATCTTTTGGTTTTAGTGACTCTAATGACATGCTTATTTAAAATTATTACTTTGCTAAATGCACGTGGCACTTTCCATTCACTGATACTTTTTGCTGTGCAGTCATAACACATGAGTCTGACACACTAATCATCTCGAGAGTCATACACCTATAAAACACCGAAAGGAATTCGATGCATTTTCGTGCCAAATCACCAAGTTCGGACTTTTACTTTCGACGATCAAAAAATATTGCCGGTCCAGCTAACACGTTTATTTTCCGGAAATTAAACCCTTTCTTACATCAATGAATACGCAAGATCGCAAATGAAGCGCGTGCAGCGTGTCCGTTGTGATTTTTCATTTAGTCACCTACCTAAACCATTGTTCAAAACTTGGGCACCTTTTCTGCACAAGTAAATTGATGACGTCATAACAATGGATAACAATCGAAGAGTGCGCGAGAACATTCATATAGTCTTGGTTAGAGCTATGCATGCAATTCACAAAAAAGACTGGTTACACAATAGAAACTTATGTATTGATGATTCAATAGGTACATTTGCACTAGACAACTAATAATGTCGACCAGTCGCAGTCATTCATAAATTGCTTGTCCCGTAGGAAAAATCAATTATTAGTTAACTAAGGTTTGATAAGACTTTTTTTACAAGCTGGACGTCATGGAAAATGACAACTAATATCATTCATTTATTGATATTTTACATTATAAGTACTCATATCTTTTTTTTTAGATGGCCAACAGCGATTTCTTCGGTGCCATCTCAAGAAGTCTTTATTATGCCACAAGCTCCGTAATAGGAACAGAAGAAAGAGTGAATGTAGAACGCATCCTAAGAAGGTTTCAGAGCTGTATTTATACAGATGTGGTCCATTTCAATCCAAACAATTATTCAGATCCTCGGTCACTATTTATTTATTTCATGCAGGAGGCACATAAAACTATCTACTCGGAAACTTGGGGTTATATTTACGATACAGTCATGAAGTACACAAATTTCCTCGGAATTAAAGACGTAGTTGTCAGTGGGAGTCGGTCCGAGGGCTTCGACTTCGAAACCTCTGATTATGATACAATGGTGGTTATTGACAAGATATGCGGGAAGGAGATCAAATTCCATGTGGAAGATGACCCTGATTACCCTGGATTTGTAAGACTTAAAATTGCACCAGAAATGTGCAATTCATTCCTTATCAATTTCTTTCTTTCTATGTTAAGCACTTACCATGACGGTGCGCATTATCTTTCTGGTGATCGTATCAAAGCGCGTTTACAAAATGCCCTTGATATTGCAGGAGTCAAAAGCAGAATACATGGACCATGCCTCTCTTTAGATTTGGATGGAGTCGGTGAAACGGACTTTGCTGTAGTGTTTAAACAAGATACTTGGCCATCTATAGCGAAAGGATGCATTCGTCGCCTTGAAAGGAGAGGATGGCCTCCAAAGGAAGTTGTACAAGAGATAAGGAGATACGGATGCCTGTTTGTACCTATAAGCTTTCCGCCAGCAAGTGCACCATCGGAACATGCTGAAAAGATGAAGATGCAGTGGAGAATGTCATTTTCTGTTGCTGAGAACCAGTTGGTACACTCTATGAATCATACTCAGTTTTTGACGTATGGATTACTGAAGATGACATTGAAAGAAATTATCAATGCTACAATGCCTGAGGTTAAAGATCTGTTATGCTCTTATTTTCTTAAAACGGCCGTTTTTTGGGAGATCGTAAGCAGCAAGAATATTTGGGACCCATCGAACCTAGTACATTGCTATTGGAGATGCTTTCGGCGAATTTTGAAATGGGTAAACGATGAATACTGTCCAAATTTCTTTGTTCCGGAAAATAACATGTTCAGAGCCAAAATTCATGGACATAACAGGCGAATATTACTGAAGGCATTGGGAAAACTGTATGGTGACGGGTATTTAATTTTTCAGAAAATACAAGAAGTATCAGAACTAGTGGATTTTTCGGGAGAAGATCCAAAAGATAGTGAAACTCCTCATTGGTATTTACCTTTGTGGTATGACAAATCAATTAACTTGATTCATTTGGTACAGTTGCTGAAATTCAATGAGCTCATTAAAATGGCGAGGAGCAAGGTTTCATCCGAGAAACGAAAACTTGCAACAAAAAAGCATTGCGAGTACTCAACTGCAATGCACACCTTATTTCAGCTGACAGATTTGAATGAAGCTTGTCTAGATAGTCTTTTGTCCTCTCTTGAACACGGGAATAGAAATTACTACAAAGAAAAGAAAATGATGAGGCTGTTGACTCTGTCTTCGCCATATTGTGTTAGGGGTTCTATCTATCTCGCGTATCATTTCTACATGCGCAAACGTTACGAGGATTCTATCCGTCTACTGATGAAAGTATTATCAAAGCTGAGAGATCCAAATACTTTATACAGATGGGAATTATTCGATAGCCGCTCATGGAGAAGTTCATCTAGAACTTTTAGAGTGTACAGAAAGATTGGTGGAAGTATCCTGCCGATTACCTTCATGATGCGAAGGCATGTTGCTACAGAGATCTGCATGAATTTCAGAAAATGCTTGCTGGATTTGACGGGTGAGAATTGCGAAAGGATCAACGACCACAAGGTAGTAATTTCTCCAGTTCTTTTTTCACATTTCCTCATGTTCCTTTGCTATTTGCGGAGAGACTGTATATCAGAAGCCGGGAGGTCACTAAGAAATATTGAAAGGAGCCTTCCCGTGAAAGATGTTACAAAGGAAAGTCTTTCAGAAAATACTTGGAAACTTTCGGATGAAATACATAAAGTGGCGGAACGAATGTACAGGAACATGGTTCCTTAGAATAATCAAATAATTACAATGTAGGGAAAAGTAAAAACCGAAAATTATTTTCATGTCACAATGTACATGTATCATATCAATTCGTATATGAATCGATTAAAAAACCCAACTAGAGTTCTTTTTTTAATTTCGTTAAAAACATGTTTGTTTCTTGTGTGTTACGCATTTTCTAAAGACATTTCGAATAGTAAAATACGACTCGAAATTCTGGCAGATTATCTTCGGCATTTATATGCTGCAACCGTGAGTCCCGTCTCCCTTCTTTTTTTTCTTGTTAGTCCGAATCGGTTTATCTGTACTCTAAGAATGATCATCGATAATATTGTATAGTTATTTCAAAGTTTCATGTGGACTTGATTCAGTAGTATACACAGAAAAATGTATGACCAAGAAGCATGGGAGGGATGGTGCACGGTTTATAACACCCTTTCCATATCTGCAAAGTAAAACATTATGTCAAACGGATTAAAGTCCAATGCAAAGCTGCTTTCATGCAACAGAGCTTGAAATAAAGAAATTAAACACTTGAAACACTTGAACACAGGGAACGCATTTGAATGGCTGACAACGTCACGAAAAGAAGACGTCTTTACCTTATATGTACATCAATATGAGTTAAAGAAGATCCTGACGATAATCTCAACAGCACTCACAATAGAGTACGAAATTAAGCATCGACGGACCCCTAGCAAGCTAGAGGTGGGACCAGGTGCCCGGGAGGAGTAAGCATCCCCTGTTGGCTAGCCGCATCCGCCGTCGATGTTTCAGCACGAAAATGAAAACAATATATTAACTTCATGCACTCTCTGACGTTACATGTATGTCTATATAAAAGTGCTATGGCGACAATGTCAGGGAAATATATTCAAAACACTTACTGTCAAACCCCTCGCGGGGAAATTTTTTACGAGCTCCACACGGCAAAGGGCATAAGTGTGACACAAATGAGATAAAGAAGATATGTACATCGAGACAATCACCGAATTTGACAAGTTTCATGGAACTTTTACAACGGGTGTTGCATGCAAACAGGAGATGCTGACTCTCCCCGGGCATCTGGTCTCACCTCGGAATTTTTATTCCGGATTCGATACTGTTCCAATGGAAATTCTGTTCATTTTGACTTATCTTCGCCACGTTGAGACTTAATCTGCATTACTCATTTGTGTCACACTTATGCCCTTTGCCGGGTGGAGCTCGTAAAAAAGTTCCATGCGAGGGGTTTGATAGAAAGTGTTTTATATATATTTTCTGACGTGGTCGCCATAGCACTTTCTATATAGACATAACTTCAGACAGTGTGTGTCTTGTAGTGATGGTGGCCTAGTGGTTAGCGCGATGGATCGAATCTCACCGTTGCCGATCATTGCAAAACCTTTGTAATCTTAGGCAAGTTACTTTACATTACGTTGTACTCTCTCTACCCAGGAGTAAACCGGGTACCTCGCACATGAGACGAGCTTGTAATGTGAATGAAAAGTATTATCACCTGAACGGCAGCTCTGCTTTTATACTCCCAAAGGAGTCGAGAAAGCACTGGATTGTACAGGTCTCGCCAGGAAGGTAACTGTAGAAGTCGCGTGAGGCTTAGGCGAACAAGATTATAAACCCCTACCTTTACCTTTTACATTTTCGTGCATGGACATCGACGGCGGGTACGGCTAGCCAAATAGGGGATGCTTACTCTTCCCGGACACCTGGTCCCACCTCTATCTTGCTAGGGGTCCGTCGATGCTCAATTTGGTACTCTATTGTGAGTGTTGTTGAGATTGTCGTCAGGATCTTCTTTATCTCATTAATAAAACTTTGGAAATTGAATTGACCCTTCCGATTGCGGGAAAGAAATGTAAAATTTCGTGACATCACAATGCTTTAACCTCGGACGAACAAGCTTCGAACCTCGGTCAAACATCGAAATTGCATTGTGACGTCATGAAATTTCTGAAAATTTTCCCGCGTTCGGAAGGGTCAATTGATCGACAAAAGAAAAAAAGAAGAAGAAAAAACATGAAATAAATACAATAAACGTATCAAACAAAACAGAACAGAAAGGATGACGCAAGAATATTACAAGCCTCTTTTCAATTACATTGGCCTCGGTCGATATTGGTTTTATCACTCCATAAATCATCATATCGACCTCATCACTGTGCAATAATTGTATAATATTCATGAACCTGAAGACGTTTAACGTTTGAACTACTTGGTGAGTGTCACTGCTGGTGGACCAGGAGTCCCCGAGGGCACATGTAGCCAAGTTCGATCAACTTCGGTTGAATGTCTGTCTCTTCAACACATCCGAAATTTCTGTTGCCAAATTTCTTGAAATTTCTAAAACGTGGGTCCTGTAGCATCATGTCCCATTCATCCTCCTACGTCTTTCGGTACATGTTTGGACATTATTAAAATGTTTGGGCATTATATTTTTCATACTCTTTGGCCATATTATATTGTTTAGATTAAGGATCACTGATTAAGGATCACTGACGAGGGTTAAGTACCCGAATCGTGCATGTCTGGTCCATACTGCAAATTCATCTGTTTTTAAATGATGCTATCGAATTTGAAGACGTTTAACACGTGGATATAGATGTTCACTACAACTGAGAAATGCAATTTCATTTATCCCAAAGCCTATCAAAAATGAATATTCAATGTGTTAATTCAAAGATTGAATATTCAAATGAATAAACAATTGATTAAAATCAGAGTATTTATGTGCTATTAAAGTTTTATTTCGTTTTCACATTGTTTGCTATATATTATGCTGTATTCTGCAAATGAAAAACATAGAACCAAATAGAGTAATATCTCAGTGGCGGATCTAGGATTTCAGAAGAGGGGGGGCCAAGGTTTCAGCTTGAAGGAAAACTGACAAGCAAAAAAAAAAAAAAAAAAAAAAAAAAAAAAGGCGAGACGAAAAACGTGAACCTCAAGACGAATGGTCATGGTCTAATTAAGAAGTGGCGAGCAGAGTTGATTCATTTACTTAAGGTAGACTGGCGAGCGTAGCGAGCCGGAAAATTTGTTCAGATATGAAGTTTTCATTTGTTTTCAAATTTAGTCATCCAGACATGTATACATGGTATATACAACTTAATTCTATATTGGCGAGCGCAGCGAGTCGTAAAATTTTTGGAATAGATGGTTACATTTTGTCAAGAGAATACATTCTTTCTCAATTTCATTGCTCCATTTTTGTTTGACCAATTTGGGAAGGTTGGGAAGATTAGGGCATTACAACCCCACTATCCACCTGTCTAACATGGTTAGATCGGCCCATGAAATGAAGCATTTGGTAATTATTCTAGTGTTAATTTGGTTTTGAATTTTGTATATGTTTATGGCATATGAATCCGTTGAAACACGATGACAAAGAAAGTTGAAGACAAAGAAAATGAAAAATTAAGTGCAGCGAGCGAAGGGAGCCGAAATTTTTCCAAAAAGTAAAGAGAATAAGCATAAAAAGAGTACTCCGAATCAATAACTTTGGGTGAAAAAAGGGGGGGGGGGCCGGGCCCCCTGGGCCTCCCCTCTAAATCCGCCACTGTATCTGATGAACAGATTCCTTTCCAAGGAAATACATTAATTACCTTCGAAATCGACCTTTGAATTAAAATTTTTGTACATATAGAATACCGATGTAAAATATGTATGCTGGATTCAAATGGTCAATTGGTTGATTGTTCGAACTTCACACAGGAGATTCCTCAAGAGTCATCGTTTGTTCTTCAAGAGTCATCGTTTGTCATTTCATCCAAAAATATAATCGAAATTAAAGGAGCTAAATATCTTAGCACCATCCTCCAACGCTATTTTATGAGTGGTCTTTTCTGTTTCTTGTTTCTATGGTGTAAGTTGGTGTTCCTTGTCCCTTTTCTTTTGTGTCTGTTGCTATGAGTATGTGCTCTGTGTTTTGCATTCGGTGTTTTGGAGTTTTGCTGTGGGTGCTGCAACCGAGTGTTTTTGGTGATCTCCTCCATTCTTTTATATCTACACTTATTTCATGTTGCGGTGTGGAGTTGGTTATACAATTCCTCGCGACCCGATGTTTGAAGTGTTTTATTCCATTTCGTATTCTAACTTGACTTATGTTGTAGTGTCTTCCATGCAGAATGTTTATTTACCCTTCTTCGCTCATTATATTATGGCATCTTTTAGGTCGCCTCTTATCAAATTAACTCCTTTGAGATTACCTTCTATTACTACAGTCACTTCATATCATCAACATTAAACAGTAAATCACTTTTTCCTCAACCAGGGTACTTCTATCATCTCTTAAATTTAAAACACCGTAGACATATTGCACCAACTTCTCCATCTGCTGTCTCTTTATTTAACAATAAACATAGAGGGTTATCAACCATTTGAAATTTTAAACGTCTTCATATTCAATAGCATCATTTAAGAACTGATAAATTTGCATTATGGACCAGACATGCACGTTTCGAATACTTAACATTCCTCAGTGATCCTCTATCTATACAATGAAATATGACAAAAGAGTGTGAAAGTTATTATGTCAAAAATGTATCCAAAGATGTAGCAGGATAGGTGGGATATGATGCTACATGACCAACGTTTTAGAAATTTCAAGAAATTTTGATAACAGAAATAGTACAATGGGTAAAGATGTAGGATGCATTCGCTCATCAATTGCAAATTCACAATTAAATCTAGTGTTAATGGTCAGGTGTTTTAAATCGAGATTGATCACGACATCGATTGATAGTAACAAGATGTCATTTATGTTATTTCGTGAAACGCTAGGGGATGTAGTGCCCAACATGTCGGAGAAACAGGTTAGACCTTAAAATTTCATTTTCGAAGTCATTCGCATCAGATAAGAAACTCGAGTCACAAAAATAACCCCAATGTCTTCCACTATTATAAATATCTTTTCAATCCGCCCAACACTAAACGGAAGCATAGGTCTCACGGAAAAAGATGTAACCAAAAACAAGAGTACACCGTACCCTCAATGATCTACTACTGCTACCACGCAATGGTGACGGACACGAACTGCTACATGCTCTCTCATCAGTCCCAGCAGTTCAATTGAAATCTATCTTGGATGAAGCGCGTACTGGTTGCATTCTTTAGAAACACTGATTGATTCAGACTAAATATTATTGTCGCATTCGCAGAGAATAAACTTTATCATGTTATTATTGAACCTCTCCTAAAAGACGATTCATAAAAATTCCATTTATTAACAAAGGTTTGTATCTTCTTAACATCTCCAATATTTTTCGAAATCATCGCGTACAAAGTACTTTTTCTCAATATTTTGAAAATTTAGAACCTCCTCTTACAAGTATAAGAATGACAAATATGGATAATATCTTATTCTTACAGCTCCTTTTCGAAAGGAGCTGTAAGAATAAGATAAAGAAGGTCCTGACGACAACCCCAACAGCACTAACAATAGGGCACAAAATCGAGCATCGACTGACTCCTAGCAAGCTAGAGGTGGGACCAGGTGCCCAGTAGGAGTAAGCCCCCCCCCCCCTTGTTTGGCTAGCCGCATCCGCTGTCGATGTTCACGCACGAAAATGAAAATTATATCTACGAAACATGCACTGTCTGAGGTTAGGTCTACACTGCCAGGGAAAATATATTTAAAACACACGGTCAAACCCCTCGCAAGCTCCACATGGCAAAGGGCAGAAGTGTGACACAAATGAGATAAGAGCATAAGAGTGACTTGCAAGTAAGCTACTCGTTCAGGGTTATATTGCACAAAGGCTGAAATCATCTTTGAGGAAGTTACTCGGCCGCTACGGGGATATAATAAAAACATATCAGATCCCCCTTTCCAGAATGATCAGTGACATTCTGAGTTGTGATTGAATGGCTGTCATCATCACCAAACAAGACTTACCTGATGTGTACACCAATATGTACATCGATACAATCACCAAATTTGACAAGTTTCAATGGAGTTGTTGCGACTGGTGTTGCATGCCATCAGGAGACGCTGACTCTCCTCGGGCACCTGGTCTCACTTCGGAATTTTATTCATTCCGAGGTTCGAAACCGTTCCTAAAAACCCAAGAATATATTCACACACACACACCCTGGTTCTGTCAAGTAGATATGCCATCAATCATTTACAATTTGCAAGACTTTCTTGGCACTTCAATAAGTCTATATACATGAATGTATACATGCATCACCTGCATATTCTAAATTGAGTTTTTACAGCAAATTTGGAGAGGGGTATGCAAAGAAAGATTTGCCATGTCGAGTACAACAAAAGTAGCTTGTTAATGTGTAATGTACTATAGGCATTCCTATAAGACTTGAAGCTTATCATATTATGTAAATCTGTGTAAATGTCTAAATAGCTCTTGATATAAAATTTGGTGGATGGGCGAGCATAGCGAGCGCAAAATTTTTATTAAAATAAGGCGAGTGAAGCGAGCCTAGAAATTTTGGTCTTGTTACTGGTGAAGCTGAAAATTGTTCAGTTAATGGCGAGCGAAGCGAGCCGATTTTTTTGTGTATTTTGAACACATATGTGGGCCAGAGTATTTATTTCTGCAACAAAGAGGGTCAGATTATTTATTTTCAACATTTTCTGGGTCAGAATATTTATTTCCAAGAACTGTCAGCCCCCCCCCCCTCAGGATTAAATGGTCGTCCGTTATTTTATTGTATGTAGCTTTTGAGTCTACATTTTGACATCGTATTTTGTGTTCCTTGTCCCTTCACTTCTCGTCGTTTGCTTGTTTACTCTGTGTTCTCGCAGACATGGCAGACAGCCATCCGGAGTTGGTTACGATTGCCCATAGGTCTCGTTGGCTTATCTGCACATAGTCTTTTCTGTTTTATGTTTTGATATCGTATTTTGTGCTCCTTGTCATTTTGTATCTCTTACTGTTCTTTTCTACTCTGTGTTCTCGCATTGATGCGTTTCGATGTTTTGTTGTGAGAACTGCAACCGAGTCTTGTTGGTGACCCTTCCTTTACATATTCATCTTTGTGTTGCTTGGACCCATACGTTCTACCGTCCTGTTTGTGTGGTCATCTTACTGTGAGGGGGTTATTATTCACAATAACTGAACGTTCTCTGAGACCTGTTTGTAACTGGAAAAGTGAGAGGGTTGTGCGCAGGTAATCCGGATAACTACATCATTTGCTACAAACGTAGCAGATGGTCGTACTATGTCAGCATCGATTGCTCATTGGATGTGTAGTCTTTTTTGTTTGGTGTATTGTCAAAAAAATTAAACCAGAGGGCGCTTCTGAAATTTATTTTTGCGGCTTCTGAAAATCACTTTGGTTGGAAGCATCACTGATGAGGATTTGATTAATATCCGAAACACGTTTCGGAAAAGTTGGACGCATTTGTTGCACAAATTGATGAAAAATTTTCTTCAAGAAGGTATAGAGTTGGAACACGCCCGTATTATTAATATAAACACATATTTCCTGTTCCCCGTGACTGAATGTTAATTAAGTGTATAACTTACTTCTTTCCAGCTCTGTCTCATGAAAGAAGCTTTGTTTGGCCCTTTATTAATTTGACATCATATATATATAGTACGTTTATTTCAACTTCAAGGTCAAGTTGACTGTTGGTGCCAGCTTTGCATCCTTGTATTGATTTAAAAAAAAACTATGTATTTCTATGAACGTTTTCCCAATATATCTTGTTTTACAAAAAAAAATTGCTGGATTGAACACACAATACATTTTGTAGACTAAATATGACAAATATGGATAATGAACATATCCCTGTATACAGCACAAAATCGATAATTCAGAAAATCACAAACCGAAGGCATACAAAATCAGGATAAAACAGAAACCAAATCAAACAAACAAAAACCTCCACCACATGAAAAGAAGCGAACTCCAGATATGGGAGTGAGACCAGGTGCCCAGGAAGAGTAAGTATCTCCTGCTTGCATACAATATCCGCAGCTTCAATTCGGTAGAACTGTCACATCCGGTTACTTCCATTTCGGAAGACACAGAGTACAATCTATGGTTGGATGGTTCAAATGGTCTATGACAGAATATAATCCACCATTCTGGAGAGTGGGACATCATAGTGTATGACGAGTTCTCCATATCGAACGTAGAACTTCCTCAGTGACGATGTTAGTCGGTCACAAACATTTCCTTGACTGAGAAGCTTATCTGTAAGACGCCTAGCTCTCAGAACAAAATCCGTATATTTGGTACTTACTCTGGCATAGCGTATCAACTGAGATATGAACACGCCATAAGCGGGCGATGAAGGGATGTTGCTGCTCAGAAAAGGATAGTTTGTAATGCTGAAATTGAAGTCGTCACGTTTGTCATAGAGTGTTCATGTGCCCATCAGGACAACATTATGTTCAAATAGGATGCTGAATTATTTGTCTCTGTAGTTTCTTTTACTTCAAGCTCCGAAGGATAGATACTGCTCAGGTAATCCGCGAATTTTGGATTATTGATGGACAACACATCGTCTATGTATCTGTAAGTGAAGTTGAAGTCAGAGGCTAAGTATATTTTCCCTTCAGAGACCAAAGATTGAATGAATTCAGCTTCGTACGAGTAAAGGAAAATGTTGGCAAGGAGTGCGGCACAATTGGTCCCCATTGGAATTCCGACAATTTGCTGGAAGACATTTCCTCCAAACACCGCAAAAATGTTGTCGATCTGAAAGTTTTAATCTGAATAATACCTGTTTCAGTGTACTTATTTTCAGAATCGGACTTTTCTTTACAAAGTAGGTTTTGTCATAGTTAACAACAATAAATTTGTATTTGCGATTACCGTTCTTATTTGTAAACGCATTACTTATAATCTTTGCGAGTCTTTCTTTCAATTTAGAATGCGGAATTGTAGTGTAAAGTGTCGAAACATCAAAGGCTTTGATCGAATGGACTCTACTAAAATGAGTGGATTTCAGATGTTCTAAAAGTTCCTTCGAATTCTTTAACATCCACATCTGGTTTATACCACTGCGAGAGTATTCTGTCGAACAATATTTTTGAAGCCCAGATTTGAATGAATCTTCAAATGAATCAGCATCATAATAGGTATTGTACTATTGTTTAGATTGAGGATCACTGACGAGGGTTAAGTACCCGGAACATGCATGTCTGGTTTATGCTGCAATTTCATCTGTTCTAAAATTATGCTATTGAATTTGCAGACGTTTAACATTTAAGAGATTTCTTTTCTGCAGAACTGCACAGGGGTATGTTTACATAATGATTACCAGGACGACAATGGTGTCCCTCCCCCTGTGTGCAAACGTTTTGCACATCGATTAAAATGTTATTTATTAAATATACTGACTCTTAATTCAATTTGTATATATCTATGATTTCCAAACATACATGTTTCAAATCATTTTTGTGTCTTTTCTCTGTTTAAATTGAGTATCTATGGTAAACAAAGTCGCATAAATCCTGTATTACAAATTTGATTGTTCCAATACCTCCACAACCCCTTAACTGATTTGATCTTCTTCTCTTCGTGTTACTTATTTGCGCTTGCATATTGTACAAGTAACTGCGGCCTTTTGCTAGAAATTGCATATGACCAGTTCAAATATCTAAACCTATTTTCAATAAAGCCTACGTTAACGCAGCACGATTTGGGGATTTATTTTCACAATACCAATGTGTATCTAAGTACAATTACTCCGTAACAACAAATTAGGTGAACGTGAAAATCCAAAGACATCTTCCTCTCCCCATTCTATAAAAATATAGTTAAAATTCATTGACGCACATTCAAAATATTGCATTCAATGCTCCTTCTCTTTTCCATTAGCTTAACACGCATACAATGTGCATATCACTCTCTCTTCCATTTAACATAATAACTTAATTATGCGACAAAAATTATAAACCTGTTACAAAGTGAAAGAGCATCCTTTCTTCTTGAAATATACAAATGTACAAAACATTTCACCCAAATACAAATTTTACTAAATTTTCACAGTATCGAAAAATATCTCATAACTCCGTAACGACAAATCGGATGAATCTGAAAATTGAAAGGCGGCTTCCACTCTACAGTCTGATCACAATATTTAGATACCATGAAAATCCGTTGACGCATATTCAAGTTATTTTGTTCCATGCACCAATACTATGCCCTTATCTTAACATGTATACATGTGCATACCGGTATCACACTCCTCCCATTATATTTAATTTCTCAATTATGGGACCAAAAAATAAAAAAAAACCCGTTACACATGTGAAAGAAAATCCGTTCTTCTTGAAGTATACAAATTTTCAAAACATTTCTTCCAAAAATATATTTCTAAAGCATTTTAAGCTATTTTAGTATATTTTCACAGTATTTAAAAATCTAAGTCCGATAACTCCGTAACAACAAATCAGATAAACCTGAAAATCAACAGGCGGCTTCCTCTTCACAGATTGATCACAATGTATAAATATCATGAAATTCCGTTGACGCATATTCAAGTTATTGCGTTCCATAAGCCGACGGACAGACGGACGGAAGGACGGACATCATCATACCATAATACGTCTAGTCAATTGACGGACGTATAAAATGTTAAAGCCATAGGATATTATAAGTTGTCTACCCGAGTAAATCTCCAAATAAAATCATCCTTCGCGAATGCGATGAGTCTTGAATTGTCCATTTTGGACCTGACTTCAAGACCATGAAAGGTAATTAAGAGACGAGTTTACAACTGGGCTAATAAGCATGGCAAGGAAGTACTTTGTGGAGAGGACTTTTTGTCGTAGTCAAGCTTATGCTTTAATACGCCTTATGTGCAAGCACGATATTACTGCTAAATATATATTGTAAAAAGACCTTATGAATATCCGTAGTCACGTTTTTGCTTACATCATAATGCAAACCGACATCTTAGATAGAATACTTTACAAGTTATGTAATTAAATCTGGCATTACGGGAAATCACAAGCGAAAGAATCACTCAAAAGTAATCCATGTGTTGTAAAACTCTGCTTCTACTGGTTAACCTATCATACAACAGAAGGATGAGATAAAACAACTTGTATAGTCTTTATAGAGATCAAATAAAACAAGGTATGTTCTAACTTTTATCACATTAATCACATCTTGATATTTTACTTTAAGCTGATTTGTTGTTTTTATATCTTTTATGGTTGCGAAGCCTACAAATATGCCTTGTCCTATAGATTTTCCCGATTTTTGAAACTTCAGACACGGTTACCATGGCAACGACAACCTTTTTGAAAAAACTGGGGTTGATTTACATACTAGTACTTCATATTGAACTTCCATACCAAAAATCTCAAAAATCCATGACATGCCGTGCCAAAATGTTTTGAAATTCTTTGGTTCTTACAGAGAATTGCTGTTAATGCGTTAAAGATGATCCTGACGATAATCTCAGCAACACTCACAATAGAGCACCAAATTGAGCATCGACGGACCCCTAGCAAGCTATCTAGAGGTGAGACCAGATGCCCGGGAGGAGTAAGCATCCCCTGTTGGCTAGCCGCACCCACTGTCGATAGCCATTCAAGAAAATGAAAACAATATATAAGTTAAAGAAGATCCTGACGATAATCTCAACAGCACTCACAATAGAGCAAAAAATTAAGCATCGACGGACCCCTAGCAAGCTAGAGGTGGGACCAGGTGCCCGGGAGGAGTAAGCATCCCCTGTTGGCTAGCCGCACCCGCCGTCGATGTTTAAGCACGAATATAAAAACAATATATAACATTCATGCACTGTCTGACTTTATGTCTATATAGAAAGTGCTATGGCGACAATGTCAGGGAAATATATTCAAAACACTTACTGTCAAACCCCTCGCGGGGAACTTTTTTACGAGCTCCACACGGCAAAGGGCATAAGTGTGACACAAATGAGTTAAAGAAGATCCTGACGATAATCTCAACAGCACTCACAATAGAGCAAAAAATTAAGCATCGACGGACCCCTAGCAAGCTAGAGGTGGGACCAGGTGCCCGGGAGGAGTAAGCATCCCCTGTTGGCTAGCCGCACCCGCCGTCGATGTTTAAGCACGAATATAAAAACAATATATAACATTCATGCACTGTCTGACTTTATGTCTATATAGAAAGTGCTATGGCGACAATGTCAGGGAAATATATTCAAAACACTTACTGTCAAACCCCTCGCGGGGAACTTTTTTACGAGCTCCACACGGCAAAGGGCATAAGTGTGACACAAATGAGTTAAAGAAGATCCTGACGATAATCTCAACAGCACTCACAATAGAGCAAAAAATTAAGCATCGACGGACCCCTAGCAAGCTAGAGGTGGGACCAGGTGCCCGGGAGGAGTAAGCATCCCCTGTTGGCTAGCCGCACCCGCCGTCGATGTTTAAGCACGAATATAAAAACAATATATAACATTCATGCACTGTCTGACTTTATGTCTATATAGAAAGTGCTATGGCGACAATGTCAGGGAAATATATTCAAAACACTTACTGTCAAACCCCTCGCGGGGAACTTTTTTACGAGCTCCACACGGCAAAGGGCATAAGTGTGACACAAATGAGTTAAAGAAGATCCTGACGATAATCTCAACAGCACTCACAATAGAGCAAAAAATTAAGCATCGACGGACCCCTAGCAAGCTAGAGGTGGGACCAGGTGCCCGGGAGGAGTAAAGTACATGTGCTGTCTGAGGTTATGCTATGGCGACCATGTCAGGGAAAATATTCAAAACACTTACTGTCAAACTCCTCACAGGGAACTTTTTTACGAGATCCACACGGCACAAATGAGTTAAAGAAGATCCTGACGATAATCTCAACAGCACTTACAATAGAACACGAAATTGAGCATCGACGGACCCCTAGCAAGCTAGAGGTGGGACCAGGTGCCCGGGAGGAGTAAGCATCCCCTGTTGGCTATCCGCACCTGCCGTCGATGTTCATGCAAGAAAATGAAAACAATATACAAAACATCTTCGAATAGGCTAATTAAAGATCAGTGAATGAAATTCAAACATAAACCCTAAATCAAAATCCAAAAATCATAATAAATTGGCATACAAATTCTTGAAAAATATAAAACTACTTCTCCCAAAAAAGGAAAATACGGACAGATAGACTACGACCATCATACATCATCACACGAACAGAAAGGACAATGTTATCTAATGCACCATCTCCAGTGTGAGAATGAAATTATTATATGTGGCACAGTTATATACCTGCGCTTTATCAAATATTTTAGATAATCACATCGGAATTAATGAGATAAAGAAGATCCTGACGACAATCTCAATCGCACTCACAATAGAGCACCAAAATGAGCATAGACGGACCCCTAGCAAGCTAGAGTTGGGATCAGGTGCCAGGGAGGAGTAAGTATCCCCTGTTTTGCTTGCTGCACCCGCCGTCTATGTCCACGCACGAAAATGGAAACGATATCTAAAACATGCACTGTCTGAGGTAATGTCTATATAGAAAGTGCTATGGCGACCATGTCAAGGAAAGACATTGAAAACACCGTCAAACCCCTCGCGGGTTACTTTTTACGAGCTCAACAGTACCACTAAGTACCACTGATGACGATTTACTATCAGATACACTGACATATATACAATTCAAGCAACAGTATAATCAAAGGGACTTGTTCACAATTTGGTATATATTTTTTTTTATAAGAAATGAATATTTTATAAAATCATGGAGTTTGACATCATGGCTATCCACTTACTACTATTGAATAATTGTAACGCGTGGTTGACGGGGAAACGATTTTAATGAATATTTACCTACGGCGATAAAGGGCCATATGACAAGGTACTGTGAAATTGTATTAAACAGGAACGATGTAAATATTTTTGGTGTATCAAAAATTCAGGGGATGTGATCTAGATATGCCCAAGCCAATTTGATTTCTTCATACGACTTCTCTAATTTGTACACCACGCTTTCTCAGAACAACATTAATGATCGATTGTACAAACTCATTAAATGGTGTTATGATCAAGAGGGAAAAAACTTGCATTTGTACATCTAAATCAGAGTCTCTTTTCCTCAACTTACTACACGAAAAAATAATGGACATGTAGTGAACTGTGCAACGACTTGTCTTTCCTCTTGGACAACATTTTTATTAGATTTTGTGAGGATCTATACAAGCAGGTTTAATGGATTTCTATTAGGTACTTATTGTGTGCCTCTTGTTACAGATCTATTTTTATATACTTATGAAAAAGGATTTATCTAAAATTCTCAAAAGCAAAGACAACTTAATGATTTGAAATGTTTCAATATTACTTCTAGGTACCTGAATGATAATCTGACAATTGATAATACTGTTTTTGGAACACACAAGAATTGATACTCATCGAGGCAAACGTTACAAATACAGAAACACCTAGATTTCAAAATTGTAGACAGAAGTGTGAATAACAAAAGATATGATTTTGGATTCAACGTAGTAAATTTCCCCTGGCTTGGTGATATTCCCAGATAACAGTCATGCGGCATTTACATACCATATATCATCCGGCACGCTGTAGTATGTACAAATGTTTTGGATTAACATAGTAGTAATTTACAAATTACATAAAGAAGAAGCCATAATATTTTTTTACACCGGAAAACATTTGTTATTAATGCGTTTCAATGAGAGGATCAATTGATGATAGTACAGAGTGGAAGATTTACCTTTTATATTAATTCGCTCCCTTTAAATTTATGTATGTATATTTTCTATTATACATTCTTTATCTTTTCTCTAGATGGCCTACAGCGATTTCTTCGGTGCCATCTCAAGAAGTCTATATTATGCCACAAGCTCGGCTATCCGACTCGATAAACAGAAATTGTAAACCAATAAACTTATCTCCTTATAAGGCTTAGATATAAAAAAAAATAAAAAAAGAAAATAAATATTGACAAATCAATACATTAGTTATTTTTTATTCAGCGTTTATCGCTGTTAAACTGTAACATGAATACGAATTTGTTAGTCCTCTACCGGCAACGCCGTAGGGGACTCTTAGTTTCCTCTCGGTCTGTCCGTCTGTCTGTCTGTCCGTCAAATCAAACCAAACAATCCAGACACTCTGCTAGGTATAACAGAGAAGATGTTCCATAGTCAAAGATCCACTGGAATATGGCATAATTGTGTAAGTCTCCAATAACAAGGCAATCGCGAATTCACGAATGGAACAGGTGTCCTGGTGGAGCGAGCGTCATCTGCAGCATGCAACACCCGCCGCGAATGCCAATAGAAACTTTAAATCCGGTAATATCTTGAAAAGGTCGTACCTAAGTCATTAATCATCCTTTATAGGCAAATGTAGAATGTGCAATAAATTCGTTGTAGCGACTATAGAACTTCCACAGAAACATCTTACGCCGTTCCTTGAATATCCTTGAGTAAGCAGCTTGCTGGCGATCCTCTTAGTCCTTAACATGAAGTTTTCGTTCCTACTTTTGGGATAACCACAACATTTGCTGCTAACGTGGCAGATGGCTCTCTTAAGTCGGCACCGATTGCCGATTGGTCTCGTTTGTTTATGTGTAGTCTTTTATGTTTCGCGTTTCTATGTCACATGTCTCTTTTACGTCTCTTGTTGTGCTTGTCTACTATGTGTTTTCACAACAGATGTTTTGGTGCTTTACTGTGGGTACTACAACCGAGTCTTGTTGGAGACCCCCCTCCTTTCCTTTAAAACATGCACTTTCATAGCGTATTAGTTGTGAAATAGGCTGACATAGAGGGAATATTGCTGCACACGCAGGGGAAGTTGTGATGGTGAAACTAAAATAGACACGTTCGTCTTAAAGAGGGCTGTTTATAAAGGAGGAAAAGTGCGACCCGATGTTTGAAGTGTTTTGATTCAAATTCGTTCTCTAACTTGACTGTGTTGTAGTCGTAATCCGGGATAACCACACCGTCTGCTACTGACTTGGCAGATGGCCGTCCTAAGATGGCACCGATGATTGCCCAAACTGTCTCGTTCGTTTATGTGTAGTCATTTGTATTTGATGTTTCCGTGTGATTTGGCGTTAATTGTAGAAATTCCGTCTCATTCTGTGCGTGTCTGCTTTGGAGTTTTACTGTTGGTGCTGAAACCGAGTGTTGTTTAAGATCCCCTCATTTCTTTCATTGGAGATGAAGTCATGAACCCGGGAGTAGTAAACATATCTTACTTCTTGGACCACCTGTCAATGTAGCCGTGCAGTTAAGATCAAAACAAGTGAATGCAACAGTTAAATTACTTTATTCATTAGTGTTTTGTATGTTCACTAAATCTGACCAACAATTTTTTTTTCCATTACAAAGTTAGTCGCTCACAAACTTTGCCAAGATTGTATAGTTTCGCTATTAGTCGCCACCTTCAGAAAGATGCTGTTGATGTTTGCACTGGAATAGCGTTTTAATTGCGGAATGAATATACCATAGGCAGGCAAAGAGGAAATCTTACAAATCGGGAAAGGGAAGCGGGAAACGGGAAAGGGAAACGGTCTTTAATGTTCCGTGTTCAGGAAGAAAAATGTGACCTAAATTATTTATTCAAATACATGTACATCAATCAATTCAAGAGGAGATCACATTTAATTGAAAGAACTAACGATTTTAGAAAATAGCTAGAACTGTCTTTTGTTGAATGTTATTTCATTACAATGAACGTCACAAGATGTCAATACTTGTTTCACAAGGTGACGGAATTTTTTTCTTACGATTGTAATCATTCATTCAGTATTTTCTTTAGAAGTTACTTCTTCCTTAAATTAATGACGAAGTGTCTTGTTCTGCTGACAGACAGTAACCTTATGAATTTTAATGAAAGTAAACCACAATAAAACGTATAAGCCGCAAAAAATGAATCATGACCAATGACGTACAAAACCATGAACAATACAAAACCACACAAAAATATAACCTTCAGAGGTGTAAACTCGTAACACGGTATCGACTCAAAATACATAAATTGTGATAACAATGGTGAAGCATGTTCACAAATAAGAAGTGAGAAGTAAGGTGCCATTTCCCCCTGCCTATGATTTTATCAAAGTCGTGAGTGTTTGGTATAATGTTTTTAAAGACATGCCTTAGAAAACCCGGCAATTTGTACATTTTGAGACCCATTTTGTCATTCTGAAGTGTATAAGTGTCGCATGTCTTGGAATCAGGAGAACAAGATCTATGTCAGTATGCAAAAATGGCTTCTCTACTTTAATTTTGCTAGGAGTTATTAACCATTCCATTATATTTTATTTGAAGCTGAAGCAAAGTGGGTTTGCCATTCTTCAAATAGGTAATGATATAAGATATCAATTTACTCCAAACAGAATTTTTTTCTGACAGAACGGTCTGATTCTCGACGATGATTGGTTTTTAATTTCTTCAAGAAGTGGGTAATGTTAAACGTCTTCTAATTCAATAGCATCATTTAAAATCAGATAAATATTCAGCATGAATCAGACATGCATGTTTCGGGTACTTAACCCTCGTCAGTGATTCTCGATCTAAAAAATGTAATATTACCAAAGAGTGTGTAAATCATTATGTCCCAAAATATACCGAAAGACGTACAGGATGGGTGAGATATGATGCTACAGGACCCATGTTTTAGAAATTTCAAGAAAGTGATTACAGAAATTTTCGAATGCGTTGAAGAGACGATCAACCGAAGCTTTTCATTTTCTTTGGCTTTGCCCTCGGGGACTCCTGACTATTCCTAGACAGGGAATTGCCATCCATGGCAAAAGAGATGTTTTAAGAGATTGTTTTACACCACAATTGTACGTTCTTCGAGACCTCTGGGTAATTGGAGAAGTGAGAGGGTTGTGCGCACGTAATCCAGGATAACCACACCATTTGCTTCTTGCGTGACAGATGGCCATCCAAAGTCGGCACCGGTTACCCATTGGTCTCGTCGGTTTATGTGTAGTCTTTTGTGTTTGATGTTTACATGTCGTGTGTCTCTTTTCCGTCTCGTGCTGTACTCGTCTTTTGTGTTTTTGCATCGGGTGTTTTTGGTATTTTACTGTTGATGCTGCAACGGGGTCTTGTTGGAGATCTCCTCCCTTCCTTTTAACTATCTTAAATGCTGTACAGTCTGTCTATTGCATCGTAGTTGGGTTTTTGTCAATTTTATTCTAACAATTGATGCAGAAGGTAGAACATTGTTATCGCGTATTTTCTGCCTATCACCATCAGACGACAATAACTCTTTTTAAATCAGGAAAGTGTGGATCTTCATCTGGACTCGATTGCAGCACATATAAATGAAACACCAAAATACAGAAACGCAGGATGGACAAGCACAATAAAAGACAGAAAAAAGGATAAGTAAAATCATCAAACACGACATCAAAAGACTACAATCGTTGCCAACAACTTATGACGGCCCTCTGCAATGCTCGAAGCAGATTGTGTAGCTATCCGGTTATCCTCACTCCCATCTGTTCTCTTACCCAGCAGTCCCGAAAAACGCAATTTTGTGTAAATACCAGCCTTACTAGATGACGACACAAACAAGTTACAGAAAACGGTTTATTCTAATAATGAATGTGACCAACAAATTAACACAGTCACTTTTGCGTACAGATATGCCATTCTCAACTAATACATGTACAAATAAGACAATCGTAGACTTGATATAATAAAAAAAAAGTATAAAAACGGCCACAGGGAAATACAAGAAAATAATCTGAATATAATTTTCAAAGCAAGAGAGAAGTCAACGTAGTTGCCAAAAGAAAATCTGTAAAAGATTGAGAATCACTGACGAGGGTTAAATACCCGAATCTGGCATGTCTGGCCCATGCTGCAAATTTATCTGTTCTAAAATGATGCTATTGAATTTAAAAACATTTAACATTACAATGAATCGATTAAAAATTAATGCACTTGTAAGTCAAAATACATCGCCTGAAAAAATATAAGAAATAAAGAGTTATTATAGAAAAGTTCGAAATTTCAAATTTTTTTAGGAACATGATTGTGCGATACATAAAAGATGGCCCGTTGATAGTTAGCATAAGAATCACAGTAGTAGATAACAATGCTACACAATATTTTCGTCCAATTGACCAAAAATAAAAACTTAGATCTTTGAAGGAAAGATTCTACCTAACAATGAGAGTATATATATAAAAAGAAGAATGAAATTGTGTCATAGCTCAAATTGCAGACTAGTTTTCAATTCAAGGCGACTGGAACTACTATTTATTTTCGGGAGCATAGGCTATGGCATTTCATAGGCTTATTATTATAGACTCTATAGTAGCCAAAATAACCCCGATTTTATCATCCGTTTCTCCAATCTACAATCCCACAAAAGGCTGGGCATTGGAATTCATATCGGCCCGGAAGTACATTACAACAACTTGTCCCCTGCTGTTTCAATCAAATTTCCCTCTAATTCGTTAAAGAAAGGATGGGGTCTACGACAAATCTCGACTGTAACAAAGACGAAGGTAATACCACAGCTCCATTAACTATTTAAGAGCCAATCCGGCATAAAACCATGCAAAATCGTAAAAATCGTCCAAAAGGGTGGTCAAAGTTTTACATTTTTATGTATATTTCTGTATTCTATGATGAAAAACATTCGAGAAAAAAATTATTTTAAAATTCATATATGTCCCGTTTTATAGTAATGGGCCAATTTTGTTTGTATGGCATAACGCCATTAACAGGGCTCAAAATCAACACTAAAATAGCCCTATTTTCATCGTTGAATAAGATTTGATTTTGATATGCAGTAATTCTTTTCATGATAAAATCAGATACTTACTCAATTCATCTTCATTATAGTACTCGCAAAGTTAAGATATACGAATTGACTTGCCACCAGGGGGCGCTCTAATACGACTTATATTGGGATTTGACAAAAGCGTCCCTATTTCGAACATGAATAACATCTATAAGAGAGAAAATTTTCCCACAAAATTTCAGTATAATAAAGTAAACGTATCATACTTTAATATATAAAAAACTGTCGCTGCCAAATGTATCTAAGATATGCAAATTTTATCAAGAATATTCATTATTTTGCGGAATATGATTAAAAGATTTAATGGAAAAATGTTCAAAAGATAAGCACCTTTGATCATAATCTAGAAAAAAATTTTAAGATATTAACAAAATATGTTCTAAAAATGATGGAAATCGTTTCAGATCTTTTTCAATTTCCCTTATATAAGCCCCATCATTAATCTAGACGATTTTCGAGATAGCCCGGAACGACGCCACCGAGTCAGACTTTTAGTGATGACGTCACGTGGTTAGGTTCCCTGGTAGCATGTAAACAATGACGATAAAATAAGAACTTGACACGGATAAACTATCGCATTAGATTATAACATTGATAGAGTTTAGCTCAAGATTGCATAGCAATCGTTCCCTCGTTTCTAGATGTGATTAGATGTACCCATCCCAAATCTTTTGAAATAATCTTCACAGATGTAAAAGAACGAGTCTCTAAAATAGTCGGTGCTACTACCAGTAAGTACTGGTTAGAGCGTCGAACCAATTAAGGAAAGGTTCCTGGTTCGAGTCTCCCTGGAGCAGGGGCACTTAATCTCACTTCTATTGAATTTGAAGACGTTTAACTTCTGAAAGCTCATCATAAAAGGATCACTATGCCACTGCTAGTTTCGTGTTATCAGATTTGTTACATGTAGATCTATTGTCCTGTAGACAACGGGTCGTTCGATGTACTCTTCTATGATCTCTCATTCTCTGTTATATGAACAAATTGTCCTGTCTGTGTATTGTTGACATGACTGTGGTATTTTCTTTAAAGAATGTTGAAAATCGGAAAGAAAAGTTTTCTTTACAGTCTACTCGCTGCTCTTTTCATCGACTTTCCAAATTCATTGAAAACGATCTGTTGAATTGATAAAATAAACGTGTTTTTTTTTTCTTAAAATGTTAGGTTGATCTTTCCTATAAACATAACAATTTATTCGTATTTCAGAGAAAAAATAGACAGGTTGCACGAATTATCCTCACTTTAAGTAAATCAATGAATTAACTATATATCCAGTCCTTATTTTTTTTCGAGAAAACCTCGATCATTCTGTTATTTTCGTGCATAAAACAAGAAAAAAAATTGCTTGATAGGACTGTCTCTTTCTTGATTTCAACTCAACGTCAAATAGCGCTTTCAACCAAATCGGTCATCTATGGTTATGATGAGAAAAGTCTTTGTTTATTCAAGGTCAAAATAATTTGGGGCAAATTTCAGGGGCCCTGACAACCTCTCCGTCATATTTCTTAACCTCCACCTGCCCCCGGCCCCCCTCCCGCGTTAAAAAAGAAAATCGTACTAGAAAAAGCACTCTTTTCCCCGGAACCCCCCCCCCCCCATCGCTCTAAATCTTTGCGTTTGTATAAGCTGTTTTGCTCCGTATTCATCCGCTCCGGTCCGTATGCGCGTAAATTATGAGAGTAATCACTTTCTTTTATAAAATCTCAATTCTTTCATAAAAGTTTATCTCCTTCATATCCTTAATTCAAGGTATTTCTCCTTCGAATTATTGATATTATCTTGTACTAAAGCAGAGCGGTCTTCGTTCTATAAAAAAGAAAAAAAAGAGTTCATGGTACTCCATCTTTCAAAAAAAAAAAACAATATTGAAAAACAAAACAAAACACGAAACGAAAAAAAAAAAAAAAAACCGACACCCTCCCCTCCGAAAAAAAAAAAAAAACAAAATTATACAGAAAAGAAAGAGAAAAACTCCTGGGCTAACCTAAGGGCTTAGATCTACATGTATACATTATACGCCTTTCAAACATCAAAGAGATATATAATTTCATTTTATATATAACTTCTTTTCTGCAAAAGCGTAATTCTGACATTGTTAGTTCGTGTACTGAATATGAAAAGAAACGAAGAAATGATGTGAAGAAACAAAATACGGAATGATACGGAGAAGCGAAAAAGAGATAATTTCTTCGCTTCTTCGCATCATTTCCTCACTTCAATTTTAAAGGGACGGTGTCCCTGAAAATTAATTAATTTTACAATATTTTGGAATGCAAAATTTTTCTTTTCAAATGAAAATATACATTCTCATTTGTATAAATTCAAATTTTCAGGCGAATCTAACGCATACATTCGCAGTTATAAACCTTTAAAAACGTGATTTTGAATTTGGGGTGCGCAGCTCTAATAAATTTCACTGGCGCCACCTACAATGTATTGAGTTTTTACAATAGAAGTATACGGAGATTTATTTATTAAAGAATCGACAATATTAGGGTCGTTACTGCATATTTTCAAATAAAACTTTTTATGGCTCCTTTTTTCCTCTTTCTAGACCCTTTGGAATATATTTTACGTTTTCGATAAAATTTATTTTTATTCCCAACTATCGATTGCACAATTTTGAACAAAGAGTTTGACCTTGACCTGCGTGTGAAAAGACATGATCAAATCAGCTGTGGTCACAACTCGCCGCACATGTATGCGTATTTCTACGTGTGCAATGATTGAATCTTTGGGATTCCGTATTTTTCGTTCGCATTTTTACACCGCAAAAATTCACTTTGATGCAAATTTTAACTGTCTATATCTCAATACGTAATTATTTGGCATTGGTGGATTTTTGAGATATTTATAAGATCAAAGCAAAGAGTTAAAAGATGAAATTTGAAAAAAATCAAACTTCTCTTACAAAAGATATTGGTGCGTGAAAAACGCATAAAACGTCATTTTCTCGTTAAGCTGATTTTTAATGCATATTTTAACTGTCTATATCTCGATACGTAATTATTTGGCATCGGTAGATTTTTGATATATCTAAAAGATTAAAGCAAAGAGTTGAAAGATGAAATTTGAAAAAAAAAAATCAAATTTCTCTTACAGAAGATATTGTTGCTTGAAAAACGTCTAAAACGTCGTTTTTTCGTTAAGCTGATCTTTAATGCATATTTTAACTGTCTACATCTCGATACGTAATTATTTGGCATCGATGGATTTTTGATATATTTATAAGATTAAAGCAAAGAGTTAAAAGATGAAATTTGATAAAAATCAAACTTCTCTTACAGAAGATATTGGTGCGTGAAAAACGTCTAAAACGTCGTTTTTTCGTTAAGCTGATCTTTTATACATATTTTAACTGTCTACATCTCAATAGGTAATCATTTGGCAGCGGTGGATTTTTGATATATTTATAAGATTAAAGCAAAGAGTTAAAAGATGAAATTTGATAAAAATCAAACTTCTCTTACAGAAGATATCGGTGCTTGAAAAACGTATAAAACGTCGTTTTCTCACTTAGCCGATTTTTGCCTCTTTTCAAGTTACGTTGTGGCTGTCTTTGGAAAAAAAAATTTCATACATAATATTATCCTAAGATAGAATAAAATGTTATATTTCAATATATCAATAACAATATTTACTCCAATTCAATTTATACTTAAAATTTTAGAGAAGTACATCAGCGAAAATAGGGATGTTTCTACGTCCTTTTTGTAAATTTGGCGGGAAAAATGATGGGGTGGTATATCTCTGTAACCATGGATATTTGAACAAAAATATTTGACAGAATCATTCCTAGTCATGCATCTATTAAAATAACTTAAAATCATTAAATTTGGTTACTAGGTCATTTGGACCAATTTGCATGGTTTTATGCCGGATTGGCTCTTAAAAAAGCGCGCCGTGATAATAAGTTATTCAAAAGCATCAGGTATAACAGTTTGAATTTCAGCTTTTTACAAAAAGACATTTCCTGTGTTTACGTAAACAGGCGTTATATGAAATTGAAGTGTTCTAATTCTAAATATTCTAGAACAACATTTCAAAATAAGTTAAATGTTTTGGATAGTAATTAAATCCTCATCAGTGGTACATAAAGACAAAGTGAGTTTCAGTAGCGCCCTCTAGTTTGATTTCTGAATTCTGTGTATCTATTTTGTTAGTAGTGCAAGGCTTCAGTTTTGCTGCAGGGTCGTTTCAGTAAATACAATCAATAACCATAGATTATTGAAGGGTTTACCTCCTTTAATTTCGGTGGTTTCTAAGGATGGGATGACAAGTTTCTATCATAGCAAAGTAATAATTTATACCAAATTGATAAAGAGCCAATACAAAGCTTCTTTCAAGCAACAGAGTTGGAAAGAATGTAACTAATAATAAGTGTTTTGAATATTTTTTTCCTGACATGGTCGCCATAGCACTTTCCATATGGATATGACCTCAGACAGTGCATGTATTTTAGATATTATTTTCATTTGCGGATGCGGCTAGCGAAAAAGGGGATGCTTACTCCTCCTGGGCACCTGGTCCAACCTCTAGCTTACTACTGGTCCGTTGATGCTCAGTTTGATGCTCTATTCGGAATGTTGTTGAGATTATCGTCAGGATCTTCTTTAACTAATACATAGGAAACATTCATTCACGAGGAACGTGTTTTAAAAATTACTCATCTACTTGAGTGTTACATGATATAAAGGACTCATAAAAGTTTAATTCATCATCATTTGACTTTCTTGCAAACATATATTTTCCACTTTGCGTAATGACAATGGTAGACAAGGTAAATTTATAATGCGGATGACTATCCAAAATCAGCGCCGTTTGCACATTTGCTCTTCATCTTGTTGAGTGTAGGCTGTGTAGCTGCTTTGATTTTATTTTCGGTTGGACCGTTCTTTGTGGATATTGTGGGTCTCGTCTCCCTTATTGGTTGTTGAAGTTGTTTCCTCGCTGTTCTTTGTTGATTACATCATTCGGATGCATTCCGCTGTGGTCAGTGCAGGGTATACTTATAAGACAGGAGGGGATCGCCAAAAACACGCGGTTGTAGTACCCATAACAAAACACCAAATGTAAAAACACAGAGCAGACATGCACAGATAGAGACGCAATTGGGACGGACGAGGAACACTAAATCACATCATAGAAACATCAAACACAAAAGACCACACATAACACCAACGAGACCAATGGACAATCGGTGCCGACTTAGGACGGCCATCCGTCACACCAGTGGCAGACGGTGATAGATATCTCTTCCGCTTGTGTGTCAGTCATCTCCTCGCCTCAATTGATTTTTTCAACCGTAACCCATAGTTAGATTATATTTATCTTTTCATCCATTAGAGTTCAAATTTGTCGTGTAAAGTATATTCATAGAATTAGTATTTAATTTGTGTTTTCGTACTGAAAAAAAATTGTATGGCTTTACGATGTAATAGAATTGTATACCAAGAGAGATAACTCCAAACGCACATACACTGGATTCCATTAAATTACCAAAACATGTTGTTTTTTTAAATAACTTTAGTACAATAATGCATTTTAAACAAAAGAACGAAATAATAGTCATATGACATGCATTATACAAGATGTCGCTTTTATTCGAAATGGACATAGCTGAAAAAAAAATGGTTCGCGAAAAAAGTAGGAGTAGTATCTAGATAATGTTATATCGAAAGTGTGGCCAACGATATGTTACTGTCCACGCGGCTCACTTCGGAAACTGGGTAAACGCGATTTTGATCACTTTGTCGTGCAAACATTAAGATAAAATATATATCACTGAATAGATCTTGCTTAGTCGTAAGTTTTGGTATATGTTACATGGTCGAGGGTTTATGCAATCAAATTATGCAGACAATATAAATTTTAGATGGGACGTTTTCAATGTTTTTCAGCCTGACGTCGCCAAGTTTAACATTGAGCCTATGGAGAGCGTCACGACGTCATGGGAAAAATTAGCATGGGAAATAGCCCATCTAAAATTTGTTTTGTCTATTAATTTTGATTGCGTGCACTGATTTTCATATAACTCATACCAAAATTTACGACTAAGCGAGATCTACTGAATTGTTTCAATTTTATTTAAAGGTTTGCATGATGAAATAGTCAAAATCGCGTTTATCCAGTTTCCGAAGTGAGCCGCGCGGACAGTAGTTCTTCCGTTGCAGAGAATACAGATTTTATTGTCAAAATTCAATGAAAATGTATATGATTCAGAAAAAAGAAACCGAGAGAAAGTTACCTTAATTTTTAATGTTTATAATTAAAAATGAAATTTTGACTTGTTTATCGAGAAATCCTTAATGGTACTAGATCGAAATGAAAAAAAAAAGCTTTTTGTATTAGAAATGACTTTCCATACGAACTGATAATAGCAATAAGCAGAAAATAAAAACAATTGTTACACCATGAGGAGATTTCAGTTGCCAGAGGTAATGAAAAAGGCCGTTTCAATCAATTATAAAGCTGCACTAAAGGGAAAATAAAAGTTTTATGAATCATATCGACGAAAAGATATTTACAAAATGCACGGTTTCCTTAACAACGATTTGATATGACAGAGGCATAGACACAAGGGGACACAAAATTGAGATATAATCTGGTATTAAGTGTCAACATAGCCAAGGATCGCGTTGTAGGGAAAATAAACAATTTGCTAAGTGCAATGGGGACAAGTTATCTTATGCAATGTCCATAAAAACAGCGCAATTCATTCTACGTGTCAATCATATTATGGAAAACCCAAGGAGAAATAATTGCATTATTCAGAGAAAAAAAGAGCAATCTGAAATGAAAACTAGCCTTTCCATATGCTTATAGGCCTTATTCGTTGACGAGGTATGCTGCTGAAAAATGGTAAGTTGAACGCATGACCAGACAATCAGAGTCGAAAGCCTTGTGAATTCTTGAAAGTATAGAATCTACATGGTATAAAACAGAACTTCAATACGTTTAATGAAAAATCGGACAAATAGATGGAGACCATAATACTTCACTAAAGAGACACAATAATAATCTAATGAACAATTCCCAGAGTTCAGTGCTGCATGAACGGAATTAATTGTGGGGGGCGCTGTTAAATAACGCGATGTATCAATTAGTAAAGTTGCAACAAAATCAAATAGCACTTGAATCTTGCAAGTTATAGTATATTATTAAGAAGAATTGATAAGAAAGATTTAATTTTATTTTAATCTCTCTGGCTGTATTGTTTTAAAACAAGGGGGACTTTTTCTTTTATTATGAAAATCATTAAGTTTGATCAAATTCTCAAGATAATGTCTGTTCTTTGTACAAATTTTAACTCTGCATCAACAAACACAGATGATGACGGTGACTATCGGCAATTCCAAAATGCTTTTTTGCGCATGCGTTGAAAAAGTCATCCGCGTTTTGAGAGACGTTTCCAGACTGTAGAATGTGAAAAGGTGGTTTTAAATATATAAAGAACTTTGTAGCTTCTTGTCCAATAGACACAAATATGCAAAGTCTTTTACCTCAATAACTTCCGACGAAAATTGAGTCCATCAAGCAAAACTGTTATGTCACTTCCATTGGTCACAACCAAGGATCTCATCTCTTGGTGCAGATATCGCTCTTATGCCTTTAACGTTTTCGTCAAGCTTTCCTATATTAGTCCATCCTACATGTATTGCTCCATCTATGCTTTTTCTTCTTTCTCAATGATCAAGAGCAACTCCTTTTATGTAAAAATTTAGTCTAAGAACATATTAAAGTACTAACACATTTTAATGGTCTAAATAATGAACAAAATTAAGATGTTTTCAAAATGAAGCAAGGGATGAATCAGACTAGAATCTTGTAAAGTCCAATAGTTTAAGACAGGTTGTGATGAAAGAACGGTAACTCTTTAGATAAGTATATTCCAACCTCATAATAAATACGCTCAGGTAGATCCATATCGGTGGACAGTTTCTATTTTGCGATATGTTTCTTATTTCTTCTCATTGATGAACTTGCTACCATAGAACATCTTCATATTACCCAGGAATTTCCACTAAAATCTTGCTCCTACGACATATATATTTTGATGGTCCTGTAAAGTAATAAAAAGAATATTAGCAATGAGAGCCCATAACATGAACATGATAAAAAAGAGTGTTTTTATTTATGAGAGAAATACTTAAGTCACGTGAGTTAGAACTGTATTGAGATAAAATTAAAAAAAAAGTATTCTTCTTACTCTTATTTATAACAAAAATCGATTGATCGTTCAATGGGTTTTTAAAAATTGTAATAAAGAAACATTTGGTAGGAATCTAAGGTTCTTCTCATATGTCACAATAATTAGTGAATGAGTTATTATACGGAAGTGTGCCAACTCTATACCTTTATGAAGAAAATTTCAAACCAATTGTTCCTGCACATGACACGTGTTTCGAATATTCTCATCAGTGATGCTTCCAACAGAGCCACAGAAATTCATTTCAGTAGCACCCTCTTTTATTTTTTTGTACATTTACTTTACAGAGAGTGCGCGGCTCCAAATTTCCTGTAGGGTCGATTCAGTAGCATATCCAAATAAAATAAATGTTCCAAAAGCATTGGATTAACCTCCTTTTATTCAGATGATAGTTTTGAATGGAATGACAAGTTTTCGAAATAGCAAAATAATATTTATGATGTCAAACCGATAAAGGGCCATAACGAAGATATATATCAACTTCTGAAAGTCCGAGCTGATAAAGTGGTACCAGAAATGTCAGACTAACTCCTAAATTACCCACATTTATTCATTTGGAGATACTGCATAGTTCTTAAACACAGAAAAAAACCCCAACGTTATGTTGAAAAAAAAATGCAAACAAGTGAACTGTCAATTCCACTGATATAAACATCATGACTATAGGATCTCAAATAATTTTGTATTTCATATGGTATTTATGAAACGACTTGCGAGACTTTTACATCTCCGAGCCCTGACGTATGAAATAGAAAATCATTGAGATTCTTTAGCGCTTTACCTGAATAAAATACATCCAAACTGTTATGTAACGTGTTATGATAACATTCATTTATGAAATTGCAATTAAGAATAATGACCATGTCCTAATACACAGTACAAAATCGATAATTCAGAAAATCATAAACCAAAGGCATACATAATCAGGATAAAAGAGGAACCAAAGCAAACAAACAAAACCTCCACCAAAGGAAAAGAAGCAAACTCCCAATATTGAAGGGAGACCAGGTGCCCAAGGAGAGTAAGTATCACCTGCTTGCATGCAACACCTATCGCCTCAATTCGGTAGAAATGTCAAATTCGGTTACTTGGGGTTTTTTTTTGTAAATACATAACGGGTGTATAGATCTAATGTGCTAATACGAATATTAGACCATTTGAACCATACTTGTATCTTCCGAAATGGAAGTAATCGGATGTGACAATTCTACCGAATTGAAGTAACGGGTGTCGCATGCAAGCAGGAGATGCTTTCTCTTTCTGGGCACCTGGTCTCACTCCCATTTTGTGAGTTCGCTTCTTTTTATATGGTGGAGGGTTTTTTGTTTGCTTTGGTTCTTGTTTTATCCTGATTTTTAATGCCTTTGGTTTATGATTTCCTGAATTATCGATTTTGTACTGTGTATTGGGATATGGTCATTACCCATATTTGGCATCATGTAAAACATTGTGTCCAACTTTGCTGCCAACGAACAGCCATATTGACTCGTATTTCAAAATGCGGTGCGATTAATCCCCATGAGTGATACTTGTATCATATATATTATTTTGCTATTTCAAAAAACTTGTCATTTCATCCAAAAATAATATCGAAATCAAAGGAGCTTAACATCTGAGCACCATCCTACCAATGCTATTTTGGTCATCGATTTTATTTAACTCTGCTACTGATCGACCCTACAGGACATTTGACTTTTTGCTTAGTGATTGCAACCCCCTCCCCCAAATAAAAACAGAGGAAGCTACTGAAATGAATTTCGGCTGGAAACATCCCTGCTGAGGAATTTACTAACCGAAACACCTGTGTCTTGTGCATTAGAATTGGTTTGAAAATTTTTTCAAGAAGGTGAAGAGTATTATCTAAGCCGAAATGATTAAAAACTGAAAAAAAGTGAAGCGCCTATAGTTAAATCTAAAATCGTCATTAAACTGTTTTGCGTAGAGTAAGCGGATCCAAATTTCGTGTAGGGCGATATGCTCATTTTCATAAAATCCAATTACAATAACTATATGAACAGCATATTACGTCTGCCATCAGTCTATGAGCACTTGGCATTACAAATCTACGATAATGCAGGTTCAGGAAAAACCAGGTAGCCATACACATAAGGGGAGTCAAATTCCGTGAAAAACTTACGGCAATGATAATAAAGTTATTCTTAGTTTCCTAATGACGACATTGCGTGGCAGATATCTAGCGTGAGGATTGTACTTGATATAGGATGTATGTTAAGGATGGAAACGTTGATTAAATATTCATAGAAAATGAGCATGTGATGATAATCACGTGAATAGAGCAAGGTGAATGGCACCCTCAACATTATTCCAGACTAGTTTTAAAGAAGCATGTTACTCTAGAAATAATTTTGATTGGTAAACTGAATGTTTCAGTGTAACTCTGAAACACATTTTCTTTCATTCCATTCTGATGATATTACAAATATAGTATACACCTACATTTTAAATAAAGAGATTCAGACACACCTGACCAATCCAAACGACGATACAATATTTCAAATATTGGTGGCGCCGCAAAACTTTAATTTAGAGGCGCCACCTTCATTGAAGTTTGTACAATTAAACACTACGGTGATTAATCATACAGTACGTTCTTACGACAATTGGTTTTACTATCTAGCAGAGTTTCAAATTTTCATCAAATCTTTAGGAACAAATGTCTTCAAAATACTCTCGCGGAACCATGCAGCTTTAGAATATGTAGTACATGTATCTGCAGAATTCTGTATGACTTTGGTGTCTGTCGACGAGTGAAAATCAAACCCAAAATAAGAATCAAACCATCACAATCAATAGGTGGTATTGTATAACTTTGTTATATATATAGATAGATAAAGCAATAATTCTCGATACAGCAAGAAATATTTCTCTTTTGCCTATTTATCTATGTGCATCATTGATTCATTAGAGACGACGCTGATACATGTATTTCAGCATCTGTAAATCGCTGTACCTATTGATGCTTTGGTCAATACGTATTTCAACAAATAACGTATGACAAATGATGGTCGAGGAGGCCGTAAATAGAGGTTGTCCAAATAGTGAATAAATGACAAAGATCGTTCTGTTACGACTAAGAGCGTTCTGTTACTGCTAAGAGCGTTCTGTTACTGCTAAGAGCGTTCTGTTACGACTAAGAGCGTTCTGTAACTGCTAAGAGCGTTCTGTTACCGCTAAGAGCGTTCTGTAACTGATAAGAGTGTTCTGTTACTGCTAAGAGCGTTCTATAGGCTGGGTATCAGTTTATAAGATGGCAACAGCATATTTTGTAGAAAACCGCAAAACAGGGTGCTCTGGATTCACTGAACAGGACAGTAGAATACTACTAACAAACGCTCAAATGGAACAATTGAATGAAAAATGACGAGTTAATATAACATCGCACAGCATTGTCTTGATTCAAAGTAAATCCATCCAAAGGGACGAGTACTATGTCATATTACATTATGCAGGTATTAGTATAAAGAAAGGAGTGGTACTATAACAGTTTTATCTCCTCTGATACTCACTTGCTTGAGCACGAATATAGAAATAAATATTGAAGAAGCTTATTCATATATAATGCGATGTCTGAAATAGAGAACAATGCAACTGCTACATATTTCCTAGAAAGGAAAACTGTCCTGTATCAGTTCTAGGTATGCATCGTATTTAGCCACTGCTAATGGGTGATTTATCATTACCTTTGTCTGAGATGGAGAAATAGTATATAACAAGATGGTATGTATCTAAATATGGATAGTTATTATACATGTATGACAACATGCGATGTAGTATTGAACTATTGTATTATGAATTGATCGTCAATCGAACACTCCTAGGGTACATGAAAAGAAGAAGACTGAAAGTATTATTCATTTAAATACACCTGTTTATTTCATGTCAAAAATGGGATTATTATTTTTGGGCTTATTCCGGAATTCCTTGATACAAAGATAAATGTTCTATACGTGTTTTATTATTGGGACAATCCCTAGGCTAGATATTACAATCCCTATCAAGCTTCCTTCCTGTCACTTCGTAGTAATAAAGTTTCGCTATATGACCTACAGGCTTGGTTTTTCCTTACAAGGAAATTATACGTTTTCTTTTCTTCGAAATTAATATGACGTTAAACAATTCTTACTATTGTATACTGGTGTATAAATAGGCATTCTTCTAAAACATCAACAATGTACACGTCAGAGAACGTAAATGCATGGCAAATGTTAATTATAATGAACTGACAAATGATAATAAAACATGTTCAGTTTATCCAAACAAGCTAGTTATAATATCGATTACACGATAATTTGGCTCAATATGTTGTCTCGTTTTACAAATGAAGATGGCGATTTTCTAACAACGGGAAGCCAATCAAATCATTTACACGCCATCCTTGATTATGAGTAACAGTTTTTCAATTGCGAAATTTGAATTACAATCTTTCACACGTTAAACGAAGATAAAAACAAATCCCCAACAGGTCATAGTGGCGGAAGCACACTTGCAAGTTTTACAATGTAACATACAAAACAACCACTTTAGCCTGCATGTCTGGTGAGCCGAATTTAAGAAACATGCTAACTAGAAGGCTGCTTTCTCGGTAGCACAGTTGGCCACTTCGTTATCAGAACCCCCCCCCCCCCCCATACATGAACAAGCTAATTAAAAGTACCAACCATCAATCATATCAGACGCACTGAAAATGTAAGACTAAAGATGAATGATTGGAGACCAAGATATTCAAGGGTGATGTTGGAAACGATCTGCAATTGTGGTGCAAATGGTATTGTCATCCGGCCGTTTTACGTGCACAACCCTGTCATATAGCCATCTTAAAGGTGAGGGTACCATAGTAGAAAAAAATAAGCATCTAATTTAAAAATAAAACAATGGTGAATAAACACATAATTGACAGCTGTTATACGTGTACATGACAACATCCATATTTGGACTCTGCGTAGATTACTCATTCGATAGTACTGTCTTTCGCATTTCTATGGTGTTGTGTTATCGTCAACATCTTTTGTTCAGCTTTTCTTTTTTTGTTCCGCTCTTTTTACTGTTGGAGGTATCTTCCATATCTCTGTTTAGTTTGATGTTTGATGCAGTATGGAGCAGTTAAACTCGTGTAATAATTACTTCTTTCCAGCTCTGTCGCATAAAAAAAACTTTGTTTTGCCCTCTAACAATTTCATATCATATATATTATTTTGCTATTTCGAAACTTGTCGATTCATCAAAAACTAACATCGAAATTAAAGGAGGTTTACATCTGACACAATCCCTCCAATGTTATTTTGGTCATCGATTTTATCAAACTATAATACTGAATCGACTCTACAGGAAATTTGGAGCCGCGCACTCTCTGCAAAGAAATTGCACAAATATGAATTCCAAATAAAACCAGAGGGCGCTACTGATATGAATTAAATCACTTTGGCTTTTTTTCAGGAAGGTGAAGAGTTGGAACACTTCCGTATTATTTTATTTTTCAAGAATTTGAATGTCTATTGATTCTGATGTTTGGTTTCTAATTTTGGGCTTTGTGTTTGCCTTCCATTCACTAATAGATACACAATATAAATATTATGCAATTTCCTATGCAATTTGCGAAAAAAAAAATTAGAATTTTAATATCATTTTATTTCTAGTCATTAGATTGGAATGGTTTCTATTATAACACGTTTGTAATGTCAAACAGAACAATTGATATCTTGAGTCGATCATAGCTGCAAACCTATCTTACAGTGTTAAAAAAAAATTAAGCCAGCGCACGGAATGCAATAACGAAATTGCATTTAGATATACATATCGAATAACCTTGGAAACGATATTTGAAATTCCATACTACATCGTAAATTTTGGAGAAGAGAATTAACAAATAAAATCAAAATTCCAATTTTCCTATTTTTGTGAATGGAAATTTACTTCATTAAAGAAAAGGAAGGCAAAAAAGAGGTCATATTGAAAGGGTTGTAAATAATGAATTAATAACTACGATGGATACTTAGTTTTACGGGGTTTATTACACTTTACGATCGCATTGCATGTTAACGGTAAATACAGACGGTATGTCCAAAAATAGATGTCGTAGGCGGGTTGGATCTACTCGTTCAAATTGAAAACATATTCTTCCCAATCTCCTCCATGTCCCTAAATTAAAGAAAATCATTGAAAATTAGCAAAGAATTAGAAAACCAGTGTCTTCTTTCATCTCAGCAAGACCTCTATGCTTCTTTTCATTAAATAAATGAGTTATTCCGCTTTTCATTTGAAGTTCTCAAGAAACGTCGCTTTCTTTGTTTGAAAATTAGGTTATGCCCTACGGCTACACGACAGGATTATTTCATTCAAGAAATAAGTTTTCAATCTAATCATAGACGTTTGGTATATCTCTATCATCTTTTTGTGTAAGTATGAATGAAACGAAGTCAATTACATCAACTAATCAATTTTTACGTCAAGAAAATTATTCTGAAAGAAAGAATCCGATGATACTGCGATTTTTCAAATATTCGTAATAATGAATGATATCCAAATTTCAATTTAAAATAACAATGTTTGGAATTCCAGCAAAGTCTGGCTAGTTAAATATGAAATATTTGACCGATAAATTTTCCAAACCAAATCTTAGAATGACCTTATGAATAAGAATGAAACTACTGTGTTCTTGAAAGTTGCAGTATGTAAATTATAGGGGACAACGCGACAGGAGTACACGCAAAAATATGTTTATTTGTCGAACAAGATTGATAATCGATATATTCGATATAATGGTAATCGATAACCGATTATATCATTTGCGTAACAGAAAATCTAAAACTAGGTTGTAATATAAGTTGGGTACTTGTAACGTAAGTTATAGAATATATATTTCAATATTGACAATTAATACTGTTTCTCTTTTCTGTTTTTCATATCGAAACACTAATTTAGAAGTCATCTTTTCAGAGGCAGTGCAAAAGAGAAAAGTCAAAACAGGGACAAAAAAAGAAGAACAAAGATAAGATCTATAAATTCATAAATGCACCTTACGGAAACGAATAAGAAGAAGTACCACGTTCCAGTGGCCACAGCAGAACATAAATATAATCGCTTCTAACAATGGTCACCAAACAAATAAAATTATCAACAATTGAAGGGGAGACGACGAGAACTATCATACGAATAGGACCAACTAAGAAACATAAAAAGCAAAGGAATTTTTGCACGTAAATAAGATTTTATAAAGAGGTGCGTATCTATGTGCACACGTTGTGCACTTTTTTCAAACAAGGGCACAATTTTCAAAAGTCCTGTAACTACACGATTCGGACATTTTACAAACATTTGCTTTCATTTAGAAAACGTTGTTGTTATCCGGGTTACGTATATACACCCTCCCACTTATCTAGATATACAATAATCTCCTAAAGACTTATACTTTCATTAACTTCAGACTCCAGCGTTCTTTGGTGTAAGATGGAGACTGATATTCAATCACACTTCCCAAAATAGAATCCAAATTAATGATAAATATGCATAAAGAAATGAAAAACACAGAAACAAGCAAAACTAAAATATTCTGCGAAGGAATGATTTGGATGAGATCCAGCGACTAGGGAGAGGAGACTTATCTTGCATGTTTATCTTGCATGCAAGCAGCAGATGCTGACTCTTCCTCGGTACCTGTTTTCACTCCCATATTGGGAGTGGAGTTCGCTTCTTTTCATGTGGTGGAGGATTTTGTTTATTTGCTTTGGTTCCTGTTTTATCCTGATTTTGTATGCCTTCGGTTTGTGATTTTCTGAATTGTCGAATTTGTGCTGTATATTGGGATATGGTCATTATCCATATTTGTCACCTATCATTTCAGTTATATTTCAAACAGTACAGAATGTCTCAGGGAACACTGGCATACAAACACGATATCAAATGCATTTAGGAAATTGGTAACCAATTCATTCGTCAAATCGTCTAAGTTTCCGATAGGACAAAGGATCCGTAGTTGTTCTTTTAAATCACTGATGAAACACAAAAGGTGAAAATCTCCTGCAGAACTTTGTTACAGCATCTCGCATTATTACATTGTTTAGATTGAGGATCACTGACGAGGGTTAAGTACCCGAAACGTGCATGTCTGATCCATGCTGTAAATTCATCTGTTCTTAAATGATGCTTTCGAATTTGAAGACGTTTAACATTTGAACCACTTGGTGAGTGTCACTGCTGGTGGACCAGGAGTCCCCGAGGACACATGTAGCCAAGTTCGATCAACTTCGGTTGATCGTTTGTCTTTTCAACGCATTCGAAAATTTTCTGTTATCATTCTTGTATTTCTAAAAAGTGGGTCCTGTAGCATCATATCCCACCCATCCAGCTACGTTTTTCGGTACATTTTTGGACATGATATTTTTCACCTTTTTTGGCAATATTACATTGTTTAGACTGAGGATCACTGACGAGGGTTAAGAAGCCGAAACGTGCATATCTGATCCATGCTGTAAATTCATCTGTTCTTAAATGATCCTTCGAATTTGAAGACGTTTAACATCTACACAGCAAAAATTGAACACCCAACGGCGAAAACACGGAGTGGACAAACATAAAAAACACCAGAGGGACAAGGTAGACCAAAAACGACATCTAAACATTTAAAAATACAAAGGACAACAAATACTGTAAACGTAGAAATGTCCGGCTTTTTCCCGATTGTATCATTATCGCGAAATTAACCCCTGCGTAAAAATTACAACTAGTATCATGATAGACTAAAGGACACATGCGTACTGTTGCAATGATCATAAATTTCGCGAAAATTTCCTCCAGCTAAAATAACCACGCTTACAGTAAACAATGGGCAACCGATGTCGCGACTACGGGCGGCAATTTGTCACTTTTTAGCAAATGGTTTGGCTATCGGGATTACGTGATAATGTCATCATAGGGTGTTACTGATCACTTAGAAAATGTGTATTTGTTTGATGCTTCAACGATGCATTCTTATTGCTTTTGTGCCCGTCCTCGTTGTTTGATGAATACAGTTACTTATAGTGTTCCTTCTTGGCTTAACAATAGAGTTTTCTTCCTTTAACTTGAAGAACTATTCTTAATAAGTGGGAGTCGTACACCCTGACTAAAAGGAAGTACTGTATATGATAAGTTCACGACGAAATATCAACTGACAAATTTAAAACAAATTTATGAGTTATGGTCCCATTCGTGTCGGGATCACTTCTTTTGTTAAGCTTTACAAATGTCAGGAAATTTTGCGATTTCATTATTCCGTTTGAAGTTTTAATCTTTATTTGTATAAAAATCTCAGTGCTAAGTTCATTGTTTTCTTCGTTTCTAGAAACAAAGGTTAAGAAAGAAAATTATGATTTTTCGCGGTCATATTGAAGCTGAGAGTATGTGCGTGGGACAAGATATTACTAATACTGACAAATGAACAATACAACTAACATGTAATGGAAATACTGAGCTGAAATTCAGAATTATACTTATTCTTTCCTTTTCTGACATTTTCACAAAATCAAGACTTGAAATTGAGTAGATTATGTGGTATATCAAAATCCATGAATATTTCAAAATAATTTACAGAAAGCACCGGGGGTGGGCATACTCTGAGCTATGCAACGACTTATCAAGATGATAAAATTGCATAAAATCTACATTTACAAGTAGCTGGAATGTATTTCTGTAAAATAAGACTAAGCTTTCAAAAATTGTTGTGAGGAATCTACGAGGACGGAACTACCTTAAATGTACCAGACCATGTTTCGTTTGAGTTTTTTTGTTGAAGATCTCTTTTTGACTGACTTAATGAAATACACGTCCCTGTCTATAAACAAGAATATTGATGATTGATGATTAATATAAATATTCTGCTTTCTGGAAATCCCTTGTATGATAACGATACCAACGGAGAGATATTCAACACAGTCCATACTTTCATATCACGTTCAAAAAGATTTGAATAATTTCATATCTATATATACAAATTTCTGCCACCATGCTGCTTAATTGTTTTGAACTAATTTTCTTTTCTACATTATGCTTCTTTCATAATCTTAAAAAAGTGGTTTATCTTATTAAGTCGTCCAAATATCCACATTGCATTTTCAATATTATTAAAAGGAGAGAGCTTAGCATAAGTTTCAAACTTGTTGCTCAATCCTGAATTTGTGCTCATGTAACTAATGTTTAATATGCTTTTCAAATAAATATTGTTTAAACCAAGAATATTGATGAATATGACTATGATGATTATTGACAGTTCAGCTAGAATATCTGTGAGTTTGGTGATTCTCTTTGAAAAAAAAAATAGTCCCTTTTCTGGACTGCAGACAAGTTTTTCAAACAATAAGTGTAAAATGATGGAAAAAGTTCCGATAAAAATACTCAAAAAAGTTGACCCTAACTTGTTTTATTACTATTCTGCACTGGACCCGGTTGCACAATGCGTTGTTAAATTAAACCACGAGTTAACTTGTGGTTAAGTTCATGGTTAGCTTAACTCCAAGTTATTTCTGTTGCACAAAGATAACGTCGAGCTAACTCATTGTTAAGTTTGTGGTTAAACGCCGAAAATTTAACAGTGGTCTGGGGCATGATTAACTTTTTAACCATGAACTTACACATCGAATATTCTGCCATTTCCAACAATCTAAAGGCTATTTCCCAGTATATTTTATTATAAAGGGTGGAAAACCATAGTTTATTCAAAATTTCAGATAATTTTTAAGTCTTAGATTACAAATTTGTTTTTGATGGTATCAGCCTTTTACTAATTATCGTACCATTTTATATCTTTAGCTCTTTAGATTGTCAAATGAATAAAAAATTCAATGGATGAGAAAAAAATCTGGCACAATACATACATATCTTAGTCCGTCAAAATAAAATTGATGCAATATTTGATAGAATCGTAAATTTGATCTATGATATCTAATCATTTGATCGTATTTGGTGAAATATGCTGACAGTTTTTTATCTTGCATATTTGCTTTTCTTTATGTGGAAAATATTTAAAGTTTTATGTTCATATTTCAATCAAACATTTAAGAAATGAATCTTATATTTTTTCTGTTGATGCAGGTATCACCCGAAAAATTGGACAGAAAACTGCATCAATGCGCGTAGCGCGTTGATGCAAAAGTTTTCTGTCCAATTTTTCGGGTGATACCTGCATCAACAGAAAAAATATATGATTCATTTCTTATCATTTAATTATGGAAAACAGACTGTTTTCTTTGATCTAAAAACAATCAATCACCGCATTATATTTCGTAAGTCGGAAGGTTTTGCAGTGATACGTCTGCCAAAACAAGTTATGGCAGCCGCCATGATTCAAACAGCGAACGATCGTCTCGCTATATCTTTAGAATAAGGACCAGTTTGAGCAAATTCTACATATACTGTTAATTTTTGAGTAAGTAGAAAAGAAATGGTACCCTAGAAATGATAAGCAAACATCAACAAATTTAGTTTCAGCAACGAGTTCATTCGTGTTTTAGGGAACCCCCAGTTCTAAAAATAGTGCTATAAATAGACTTCCGTGAAAAAATTGTGTTGATCGATGTATCAACAAAATTTCTCAGCCAATCAGAATTTTCGTTTCTTGAAAATGACAATGGAAATTAAATGATTCGAGAATCAACGACGTGAAGAAAACATGACGTCATTTTTAGCACGTGAGATTTTGGCAACTTAATATTATAATGTTTGCAATAGGAATGCTAAAGTAAGGAAGCGAGAAAAAAAAAGAGGTGCAGGGCGTATCGCTCATCTCAGAACACTGAAATTCTTATTAACCTGTTGGGATTTCAATGTGATATTAGAACGATATATATCACATTGAAATCCTAACAGGTTAAGAATTTATCAAGGAAACTTTTAAAATGCGGAAAAAATGCTATTTTGAATAAATTGGATCATAATGATAAGTACTTCCTAACAGTGAGGTTTCATAAATTTCTTTGCAGCAATTATTGAAATGTTGAAAATGTATCAGACAACCAAAGCCTTTCTTAAGTGACCGATTGGCTGAAAAATGGGCGTGAAAGCAAGGCTGATTTGTATTGAAAATATACAAACATTAATTTTTACCTTTCAGCTTCTGTGCGTAATTTTATAATTTATTGAGTTAGCAATCTTTCTATCTATTCTGTGCAGCCGTTGCAGATGAGATGTTCAAAATGGGTCAGCCAATCAGAGCCCTTGGTGGCCATATTTGTTGACCGATTGACACACAAAAAAAAACATAAATAAATAAATAAAAATACAAACTTGGTAGTGGATCTTGAATACTTGCTTCCTGTAAAGTTTCGTGAAATTCTGTTGATGGAGATGTTGAAAATGTTAGAAAAAAAAAATAAATAAATAAAAAAAAAACCGACGGACGGCGCGCTATGAAAATAGCTCACGTGAACTTCGCTCAGTCAAGCTAAAAGGAAAGATTTTTTTGTCCCTTTCGGGATTTGAACCTACAACCCTTCAGGCCTTGGGTACATGTGCACAGAAAACATACCTACATGTATTTACCAAATTTAAGATTCTTTAAAAACCATTTAAAATCCATTTCTTTCAGAGTTACATATGATGAAAATTGAGCAATTTCAGGGGAGAAGTTGAAAATGTTCAAAATGACCAACCAACCAACCCCTTCCCCCTCCTCGATTTTTGCATTAAAATAATTAAGTAAAGGGGACATAGAACATGTCAAAAATTATAGGTTGGAATTTAACGAAATGAACAAACCTTTATCAAACAACATCCTTCTACATCACTCAGATAATTTTTTTCTGTCCATACAGTTTTGTTTTTGTTTTTTTTTTTTATGAAATGTACCCTCTAGAACCTATTTGACCTCGATCCATTCCTCAGGCCCTGAAAGGATTGGACCGAAATTAACAAACTTGACTAAGTACTAGGTCAAAGTCACTATAGGTCAATGTATGTGTGAAATACGAAATACTTGATGAGATAGCTGCTTTAAGAACTTCTTAACCAGTCCGACAGATGGACAGAGTGTTTTCCATAACCCCCTCAAACACTTTTGCGGGGGACATGAAAAAGTCAGGGAAAACCGAGGAAAAAATGAAAAAAGAGCCATGCTTCTGTTGAACCAAACCGCAAGCTGACTTCTCGACATACGAAACGAAATTTATACTCTGGAGAAATTGCTCTATCTGGGCTATTTGTCCCAGAAGTTCTACCATGTTCGACCCGGGAATATGCGCTAAAGAAATAAAAAAAAGAGACTCTGTGGGGGCTAAGTTCATGTCAAATTTCATGAAGATTGAATCGATTTCAGATAGCAAAAATTTCATTTACTTATAATTCCTTTTTATCATAATTTCCATTCATGCAAAAAAAAAAAATAAAAATAAATAAATAAATAAATAAATAAATAAATAAATAAATAAATAAATAAATAAATAAATAAATAAATAAATAAGCGCCCATTCGACCTTTTGCCCCTAATACCAGGTTCGATCGGGGCACATGCGCTTCAATATGTAATTTAGAATGTTTAATAGGTAACCATTTTCTTACTTTTTTTACCTACTCATTTTTTAACGCTGCTATGCCTACTTCTTTTTTTCCGACACATGTATGATCATTCGAAAGCAGTTAAAGTTGGGAAGCGCATGGGGTCTCTGTTTTTTACGTGTAATCTGTTCAGATATATAATATGTCAGGATCGACAAGAAATGAGAGGATTACTCTGAGAGCTATGATTTGCATAAACTAAGTAACTGATACCATTCTTGGTGAGATTGCAAAGTCCCCTAGGCTTCCTATTCTTTAAAAACATTTTCTCAAACATACTCAGTTCCCATGTCCGCCTTTGTCATTTAGATTACATGCATATACCACAAAGTCTTGCAAATAAGATTTTAACCCACCCCTTCCCAATTATTTTCTGTTTATTTCTTTCACCATTATTTGCATTCAACATTTGCATTCATGTATACATTCTGCAGTCCTGATAAATTTTAACCAGAAGCAAAAAAATTTATCAAGTAATACTTTAGATTGACTACTAATGAAACTGCATCATCATACTCTCTTTAAAATTCGTACTTCTGTATTCTAACATTGATAAAAGGGGGGAAAATTACAATGAAAGGCTCGACTTTTCGGTTTTCATTATTTTATCTATGAAGAATTCTACAGGTATATGTATGACACAAACAAGTTCAAAGTTAAGAAAACAAACACGGGGAGGGAGAGGAGGAGCGTTAAATATATATTTTAATGGTAGGGATCACCACTGGAATAATTTCCCTCTACATCATCATGATCATGCAGATACAAAATTCCGACGAATTTACAAAGTTGTAGCTAGCATATTAGGGAACAACCGTTTGATTCTTATACAGGGTCGGGGATGAAACTTTTACAAGCCAAACTATGTCTTCTGCTTTTAGCTTTAATTTTCTTTTTTCAGAACCAGAAAAAAAAATGTATTTCAATTCTCCGAACCACGGGCAGGTATTTGGTCCAGAATACCCATATTAATTTTTAGCGGGGGAATCGAACTTAATTGATTGTGTTTTAAGTCTCCCTGCCCAAAGTCGATTGATTGCAAAATTTACTTGTACCTAGTTGTTATCAGGTCATGTATTAAATCTAGATAATTCTTTATTTATGTCTTGTTCAATTCAGTGATTCTTCTTTTTTTTTGTTCAATTGCAGCAATTTTCTTTCTAAAATATTGTTATAGATTGACGTTCGCACAGGCTGAATTTTTTAGACAGGATTTAGCAAAATTAGTTGCTTCAAAAAAGCTTGCGCTTAATTTTAACTTTGAAATAAGGATTCCACGATAAATTTGTTTCCTTTCAAAGAACATCTCACAAGCAAGAGAAAAAAAAAAACAAAACAAAACAAAACACTCTAACGGCATAAATGGCACGAATATATTTAGGAATCCCCCTCTTATTTCTACCGTGACGGCAAATAAAGTGCCAAATGGCGTCACATGTAAGCGCACATAAAGGGTAAAATGACGTCATATAAGAAGAACGTAATGACGTCACCATAGTCGTCAACATCGCTAAACAAACGTTTTGAAGTATAAATGTTTGTTTTTTACTAGTTTTATCACGTAAAATAGGAAGAATAACTAAGAATGGGTTCAGTTGTAAGTCTGAGTTCAGTTGCATCATGGGTAAATTATGTTAACTAAGAGTTAACTCTATGGTTAAATTCTTAACACAAAGTTAACTCATAGTTAGCTAACTACGTGAATGTGCAACCCGATTTAACCACGTAGTTAGCTAACTATGAGTTAACATTTAACTTGAAGTTAACTTTTAACTTATTGTTAAATTTAACAACGCATTGTGCAACCGGGTCCTGGTCACAACCCAACGTGTGTGCTTTTAGGACGTGCGTGCTTGTGGAGACTACGTGCGCAACGTTTTTCTGAAGACGCAAGGAAGGAAGTTGCAAGAGTACGGAAGGAGTGTGTCACGTACGTCGCACGCACGGTTATATGGATAGTTTCATGCATCATACATGAAGCGCAAAAAAGTACTTACGACTTGCATGCAACTTGCTTACAACGTACTTTCTCCGTACGTCTTCTACGTTATTGAAAGGATGTCGAATTTGAACGTACTGCTAACGCACGGAGTCCTCACTTCCTTGCGTCGAAGGTGCGTTGCACGTACTTGCAACGTGCGTGTTGTACTTCTAGTTGAATTCTTAGACAGCACGCAGGCGGGACGCAGCAAAAGTTCTGTTTACACTAAAACTACAACGTCCTTTCTGCGTGTTCCCAAACCGCAAGGAGGACGTACGGGTCACGTACTGCCTACGTTTTTGCACGCAGTCAGCACGTACATGCACGTACGGCGGGTTGTGACCACCGCTTTTGGGTCGGACAGTGATGCATTTTTTTTTCAATTGACATAGTTTACGTTACTGGACCACAAATATTTTCTCAACTTTTTCCTATACATTAGATAGATATTTGGGGAGTACTTGTCGTTATGAATAAAACATGTTACGTTTGGTCATGTACAAAGAATGACGTAATAATTCCCTCTTTCAGCTATAAAGCGAGACATTTATGGCAAATCTTACCGACAAAAACTACATGTATGAATTCCCATACACAGAATTATTATTTCAGTAATGCCATCTTCAGTAATAGAAGCCTATAGAGATCCAGATTACGTAAGTCGAAAGTATGTTTAATTCTCGTTTACGATCGTAGTGAAATTAAAGAAAAAAATCCGTTATTTGCCCTACAAATCTCTTGGAAGTTACAAAAATGTAAATTATTGGAAAAATATAAATACGCGTTACTTTATGGCGTCGGTTGACCATCTAAAACGATTACAGAACTCTTCGGTAACAGTGGCGTTGCTTGGGAAAAAGAAGAGAATGGTTTTCATAATAAATGAGGTCTAAAATACAAAAGATAGGAACTCCGTGTGAAGTTACTAATGGGGGCCCAGGGGAAAGACCAGCTTTGATTTGGGATCTCAAGTCCAATTGTTTTGTTTCTTTTTTATATGTCTATATCTTCGCATAATGCAAAATGTACTAAGTAAAATATTGATATGATTCAAACGACAACTAGCTAGCCGTGGTTTATTGCCCAGTAGTTCCATGAGTCGCATGAACCAATCAAATTACTGGTAATACCGAGCCGCGAAGTGGCGAGGTGATAATTTGATATGTTCAATCGACGGCTAGCTGGTTGTTATTTCTATTCTAATATATGTATAGCATTGCTGCATTAGATTTCAGGAAATGAACGGTTTTGCGCTTGAGTAGGCGTGACTTTACTGTGAATTTCTTGAAGAATAAATCATGGGTGAGCTCTAAAGCACATATAGAGAAAAAAATCTCTAGTCATATTACAATCGGCGTTTTCTTTTCAAGTCCTATTCTTAAGAAATAGAAACTTAATTAAATCAGAGCTTAAACTTTATCCTAGAATATTTCAAATGTCCTTTGACTAAACATGTGTCAAGAGGAACATGTTGTTTTAGAGGTTCGATACTGATTATAAACAATTAGACCCTTTCACGTTTTGTATGTGTTGGCCGCACTTCTTTTTACTTGTTAAAATCAGGACTGAAATTAAGGATATGGCCGGCACGAATAGGCAAGTATGACTGGGCCTGACTCTGATACTAAACGACAGGCAATTACATTTAACCTTGTTAAGCTTTACTATCAAGGAATCGGCCAGAATTACTCTTCCTTCCTTTTAGTCTCTTCGAATTAAAGCGCAAAGTAATGCTGCAGGTCAGGCACATGACACCTCGTATACAATAAATGGAGGTTGTTTGAAATATTGCAGATATTCTTGTAAATGCGTTATTTAGAAAGAATTTTGATTTATTAACAACATTGAAACATCTGATCCTTTAAAAAGTGACTTTCTTTCACTATAGTGTAAGAGCACACACCTTAATCAGGTAAAAATATTTCATCAAATACACCTTGCTGATCTGAACAGTGTTTCAAATTTTTGCGGCGCCGAAAAAAACACTTTAACACTTAGCGGCGCCACCTAAAATGATTCTTTTTTTGTTTACAATTAAAAAATTTGGAATTAATCATACATATACAGTAGTTTTTTTTTAAAACATTTTTTGAAATTAACAGAGGTCCAAAGTTTCACGCCATCCCCAACACATAGGATTCATGACAACGTCTTGGCGGACTTTGCTGCGAATATATTAAATATTTATGGGAAAATTCTAAGACGGCAAAAGTGCTGCGATACGTGGATCGATCGAGCGAAGGGATTGAACACTTTCGACGGCTGTTTGCAGTTGGTACTACAACAATGCTTTTTTTAGATTGAATGGTAACGCTTCATTTTCCAGAACGCTGCGATAACATTATTGTATTGCATTCCTTTTCATTTTTGCCGTCCTTATTATACTTTATTAATTTTTGGGAAAATGTTTCATTATGTTGTCATTTTTGTCGCGTTTAAAGTAAAGTAAAAAAAAAACCCCTCAAATCACGCCACAATTTCATTAAGGAAGTATTAAGTTTGATAAAGCTCACATGATAACAGCTTCCTAAGCTCTTATCGCTTCCGATTTTCACAACTTAAAATATTCTATTCACAAAAAAGCCTTAATCCTACAATGCGTGTTATTTTGACATGTTTAACAATCTATTGAATAAAATGATTTATCACATGATACACCCGTTATGTAGTTTCATAAAGCCATTTCATAAATAAATGTTATGATAACACGTTACATATCGCTCTGCTTGAATGCGATCGGTCAAGTTTGGAGCCTCATCACCTACACTGTGACAAGTGTGACCTTTCAAATATCGGTCAGATGTTAAATTCAGACGCAAATTCAGTATCAATGATTAAAATTGTTGTTGTTGAAATAATTATTGCATTAAAGTACTAAACAAAATTGAAATATTTTTCTCTTTACACGTAGAAAACCTATACGATGTGGAACTACTTCTCATGTCGTAGCAGACAACTTCTCAGTCACGGCGTAGTTCGCCTCAAGTTTTCAGAAACGTTGATTTCACGTTGAAAATACACATTTTTTTGTCAGAATCATGTGATAAAAAGAATCTCAAATGAATTTTCATTTCATACGATGTATTATGAAACTCGCATGAGGCTCGGGGATATAAAACACACAACTCGTTACATAATACATCGTTTGAAATGAAAATTCATTTGAGATCCTATATATACTATAATTAGTTATTTCACGAAGGACATGTTCACATTTTCAAACATAAAGTTTTAATTTCATATTGTTAACGTTATGTAATTCAATAATTCACGTTTTATTCGATTCCCATTTTTATCACTTCAAAAAATAATTCTAGTGACAAAACAATTCATTTAAATTTAAAATGACACATACAATTTCTAGTTTCTCGTTTTATAAAAAACTATCGTAATAGATTCAATAATATCGCAGATTTATACATAAATTTTTTTAAATGCCATAATGCTCACGTTTAACTTAGGTCATGTCTTTGTTATTTTCTGTTTTGCGTCCTCGTGGTGGTAGATTTTAAGCCCAATGTCATAGAACAAAACAAAATAAGATGATAAATTTTAGGCAAATTAAAAGTGTTTTCTACAAAAATTAAAGAGAAATTGTTTAAATTTGTTGTATGTTTAACGTCTTCAAATTCATTAGCATCATTTTAAAGCATATAAATTTACAGCATGGACCAGACATGCAAGTTTGGAGCCTCATCACCTACACTGTGACAAGTGTGACCTTTCAAATATCGGTCAGATGTTAAATTCAGACGCAAATTCAGTATCAATGATTAAAATTGTTGTTGTTGAAATAATTATTGCATTAAAGTACTAAACAAAATTGAAATATTTTTCTCTTTACACGTAGAAAACCTATACGATGTGGAACTACTTCTCATGTCGTAGCAGACAACTTCTCAGTCACGGCGTAGTTCGCCTCAAGTTTTCAGAAACGTTGATTTCACGTTGAAAATACACATTTTTTTGTCAGAATCATGTGATAAAAAGAATCTCAAATGAATTTTCATTTCATACGATGTATTATGAAACTCGCATGAGGCTCGGGGATATAAAACACACAACTCGTTACATAATACATCGTTTGAAATGAAAATTCATTTGAGATCCTATATATACTATAATTAGTTATTTCACGAAGAACATATTCACATTTTCAAACATAAAGTTTTAATTTCATATTGTTAACGTTATATAATTTAATAATTCACGTTTTATTCGATTCCAATTTTTATCACTTCAAAAAATAATTCTAGTGACAAAACAATTCATTTCAATTTAAAATGACACATACAATTTCTAGTTTCTCGTTTTATAAAAAACTATCGTAATAGATTCAATAATATCGCAGATTTATACATAAAATTTTTTTAAATGCCATAATGCTCACGTTTTAACTTAGGTCATGTCTTTGTTATTTTCTGTTTTGCGTCCTCGTGGTGGTAGATTTTAAGCCCAATGTCATAGAACAAAACAAAATAAGATGATAAAATATTTTGCAAATTAAAAGTGTTTTCTACAAAAATTAAAGAGAAATTGTTTAAATTTGATGTATGTTTAACGTCTTCAAATTCATTAGCATCATTTTAAAGCATATAAATTTACAGCATGGACCAGCCATGCAAGTTTGGAGCCTCATCACCTACACTGTGACAAGTGTGACCTTTCAAATATCGGTCAGATGTTAAATTCAGACGCAAATTCAGTATCAATGATTAAAATTGTTGTTGTTGAAATAATTATTGCATTAAAGTACTAAACAAAATTGAAATATTTTTCTCTTTACACGTAGAAAACCTATACGATGTGGAACTACTTCTCATGTCGTAGCAGACAACTTCTCAGTCACGGCGTAGTTCGCCTCAAGTTTTCAGAAACGTTGATTTCACGTTGAAAATACACATTTTTTTGTCAGAATCATGTGATAAAAAGAATCTCAAATGAATTTTCATTTCATACGATGTATTATGAAACTCGCATGAGGCTCGGGGATATAAAACACACAACTCGTTACATAATACATCGTTTGAAATGAAAATTCATTTGAGATCCTATATATACTATAATTAGTTATTTCACGAAGAACATATTCACATTTTCAAACATAAAGTTTTAATTTCATATTGTTAACGTTATATAATTTAATAATTCACGTTTTATTCGATTCCAATTTTTATCACTTCAAAAAATAATTCTAGTGACAAAACAATTCATTTCAATTTAAAATGACACATACAATTTCTAGTTTCTCGTTTTATAAAAAACTATCGTAATAGATTCAATAATATCGCAGATTTATACATAAAATTTTTTTAAATGCCATAATGCTCACGTTTTAACTTAGGTCATGTCTTTGTTATTTTCTGTTTTGCGTCCTCGTGGTGGTAGATTTTAAGCCCAATGTCATAGAACAAAACAAAATAAGATGATAAAATATTTTGCAAATTAAAAGTGTTTTCTACAAAAATTAAAGAGAAATTGTTTAAATTTGTTGTATGTTTAACGTCTTCAAATTCATTAGCATCATTTTAAAGCATATAAATTTACAGCATGGACCAGACATGCAAGTTTGGAGCCTCATCACCTACACTGTGACAAGTGTGACCTTTCAAATATCGGTCAGATGTTAAATTCAGACGCAAATTCAGTATCAATGATTAAAATTGTTGTTGTTGAAATAATTATTGCATTAAAGTACTAAACAAAATTGAAATATTTTTCTCTTTACACGTAGAAAACCTATACGATGTGGAACTACTTCTCATGTCGTAGCAGACAACTTCTCAGTCACGGCGTAGTTCGCCTCAAGTTTTCAGAAACGTTGATTTCACGTTGAAAATACACATTTTTTTGTCAGAATCATGTGATAAAAAGAATCTCAAATGAATTTTCATTTCATACGATGTATTATGAAACTCGCATGAGGCTCGGGGATATAAAACACACAACTCGTTACATAATACATCGTATGAAATGAAAATTCATTTGAGATCCTATATATACTATAATTAGTTATTTCACGAAGAACATATTCACATTTTCAAACATAAAGTTTTAATTTCATATTGTTAACGTTATATAATTTAATAATTCACGTTTTATTCGATTCCAATTTTTATCACTTCAAAAAATAATTCTAGTGACAAAACAATTCATTTCAATTTAAAATGACACATACAATTTCTAGTTTCTCGTTTTATAAAAAACTATCGTAATAGATTCAATAATATCGCAGATTTATACATAAAATTTTTTTAAATGCCATAATGCTCACGTTTTAACTTAGGTCATGTCTTTGTTATTTTCTGTTTTGCGTCCTCGTGGTGGTAGATTTTAAGCCCAATGTCATAGAACAAAACAAAATAAGATGATAAAATATTTTGCAAATTAAAAGTGTTTTCTACAAAAATTAAAGAGAAATTGTTTAAATTTGTTGTATGTTTAACGTCTTCAAATTCATTAGCATAATTTTAAAGCATATAAATTTACAGCATGGACCAGACATGCACGTTGCGGGTAATTCTTGTACAAATGTAAAAGTACTTCATTTAGCATTCAAGACATTGCATTATATATCATTCTTTTGTTGACTAAAATCTGTTAATAATCAAATCAAGTTTCTGTCATATTTCACATGGTACAAGTACGTCACATACATTTTGTATTATGAAATTACAAGTTTGAAATTATCAAAATCAGTTTGTTTTATATGTTTGTTTGTTTTTCTCCCTGGTTGGCTGGTAGCTTTCTCAATTTCAGAAGGATGCAAAACAGAATAGAAACAAGAAGTGGCCTAATATAATTATTGATTACTCCCATCATCACAATTTAGCCTACGTAACATTTAAATGTTTAACGTCTTCAAATTCAATAGCATCATTTAAGAACAGATCAATTTGCAGCATGGACCACACATGCGCGTTTCCGGTTCTTAACCTTCATCAGTGATCCTCAATCTAAACAATGTAATATGGCCAAAGAGTGTGAAAATTATTATGTCCAAAAATGTACCGAAAAACATAGCAGGATGGGTGGGATATGATGCTACATGACCCACGTTTTAAACACATACGATGCGTGTGGAGCAGTTAAAATCGTGCCCCGTGACCTGATGTTTAGAAGTGTAATAATTCTTTCTTTCCAGCTCTGTCGCCTGAAAGAAGCTTTGTTTTGGCCCTTTATCGATTTGACATCATAGATATTATTTTGCTATTTCGAAAACTTGTCATTCCATTCAAAACTATCACCGAAATTAAAGGAGGTTAACATCTCATCCCTCCAATGCTAGTTTGAATATATATTTTATTTGCATATGCTACTGAATCGACCCTACGGGAAATTTGGAGCCGCGCACTCTCTGTAAATTAAATGTGCAAATCTTAATTCAAAAAGTATAAGAGGGCGCTACTGAAATGAATTTTGGTGGCTCCGCTGGAAGCATCACTGATGAGAATTCAATATTCTAAACACGTGTCGGGTGCAGAAAATATTGGTTTGGAATTTTCTTCATGAAGGTATAGAGTTGGAAAACTTCCGTATTATTTTTCATATCTAAAAATCAATGTAAAAATTATATTATATTCACAAGTTCAGGAAATTTAAAGTTTCAGAATGTTCACGTAATAACAGCTTCTCATGTTTTTATCGACTCTGTCATGAATTTTAAAACTTAAACAAATCTGTTGTCAAAAAACAATCGTCTCATTTACCTTGGCAATAAAACAAATAGCTATGAAATCACATAAATAATCATTTGAAAACCTTACTGCATATCATCTTTAGTTTCAGAAACGTCTACAAATACTTATATCAAACGCAATGAAAGTGTCTCTAACATTTTGAGCAAACAAAACTGTACAGTGAACCGTTTTCATTATTCAACATCTATATTTCTAAATTGAATCTCCCTACTATATATACTAGTATTGCATAACTGCACAAGTCTCCTGATCAATTTCGATTCAATGCTAATTCCAATGCGATAAAGAAGATTCTGTCGACAATCTCCACAGCACTCGCAAAAGAGCACCAAATTAGCACCAAAGTGAGCTTCGACGGACCCCTAGCAAGCCAGAGGTGGGACCAGGCACCCGGGAAGAGCAAGCATCCCCCCCCCGCATGGCCAGCCGCACCCGCCGTCGACGCCCATGCACGAAAATGAAAACAATATCTACAAAACATGCACTGACTATGGTTATGTCGATATAGAAAGTGCTATGGCGACCATGTCAGGAAAGGACAATAAAACAATTACTGTCAATTCCCTCGCGGGGAACTTTTTTACGAACTCCATACTGCAAAGGGCATAAGTGTGACACACATGCGATAAAGAAGATCCTGACGACAATCTCCACAGCGCTCGCAATAGAGCACCAAATTAAGTATCGACGGACCCCTAGCAAGCCAGAAGTGGGACCAGGCGCCCGGGAGAAGCAAGCATCCCCCGCCTGGCCAACCACACCCACCGTCGACGCCCATGCACAAAAATGAAAACAATATTTACAAAACATGCACTGACTATGGTTATGTCTATATAGAAAGTGCTATGGCGACCATGTCAGGGAAGGACAATTTGAAACTTTATTCTTCACGAAAAATATTTTCATACCTTTTTTAAAACTACTTTGTACTTTATTCAGAGCGCTTCGGGAAATACGGCCATCGACGTGCCAACATTTCCGGCTCCCATGGGGCGAACTTTCCGTTGTCAACGGACGACAACACACACTTTTCTGCTTTTCCTCTTCGTTATATAGCTTTTTATTTATTGTAGAAATACGTGGTCCTAATTAATTTAGGAATTGCTAAATAAAGTCACATATTTTACGTATGACAATGTGGTGCCGCCCTCCCCCATTCTATGACCCTTTAAGACTTTCTATTAGATTCCCCGAAGGCTTTAAAGGGGTTCTCTGACCCAATGCATTATGAAAAGCATCCACCAAACACTTTGTAAAACCTACGAATCTGAACGGAGAGTAAGTAAGGATGATGAAAGGGAAAAATTGCACAACATTAGCCAAAGGCATATCTCAATGTTTAAAACAAAGAAAACGACGAGTCCAAATTCTGACCCATGTGCTTGCCATATATATTTACATCACTTTAGTACTAAAATAAACGTCAAAAGATACTTTTTATAGAAACTTCATTGCATAGTTTTTCAATTCACGTATTTTCATTTCTGCTTATCACAATCGAGTCTCCATACACGGTCTTGCCACGACATATCAAAATGAAGCTTTTTTATGAATTTGTCAACAGGATGATGTGTCACTTTCTGTAGTTTACTTTTATCAATCATATGTATATGTAGCGGTTAAAAGGTACGATTTGATAGAAAATGTAACACGTGGTATGTGTTCCTTGGGTTCCTACGTTTTGCTCTCTCATGTGTGTGGTGATCTAACAGTGATGAGGTTATTTTCTTTTACTGTAACATTACAACCGTGCGTTCCTCGAAAACCTCTAAGCAACCTCTCTTACTTTGTATGTCTTCTCTGTCTTTTCACTTGGGATGTTTTTATTGTGGATTCTCCAACCGCGTCTCGTTAGAGATCCCTTCCTTTCATCTAATCAATTTCTATTCAAAGGACATTTGAACAATACATCCAATTTTTGTGAAAGATTGAATAAGAGGTATCTTTCTTGTTGACTATACTATATATTGATCAGATAGTACATTTTTTATTCGCGTCAATGTCTATAACTTATTTCTATCTTTATTGTTTGCATTGATTGCGTTCAGATCACCTTTATTAACTCAGATGACAATTCCTCGAACATTTTTGTTAATACAAGAGCTACGTGGGAGACCTATGTTGGAGGAATGTGACCACTTGATCCTGATTACACAACATTATCTAACAGATATAGCCGTCAAAATGCGATTGATTCTATTTTATTCTGTGAAATTTGACAGATTGTAGGAGGAAATTGTCATTATATAAACGAGTCAATGTCATTTTTTATATTTTACTTACATATCAAATAAAAATCCGATTACATGACAAAGCAGAAAACTTATTCATTGTTTCATAAACATGTTTGAGTTTCATATGATACACGATTCTTCCCACGTGTTAGTTCAAATGAGTTAAAGAAGATCCTGAAGATAATCTCAACAGCACTCCCAATAGAGCACCAAATTGAGCATCTACGGACCCCTAGCAAGCTAGAGGTGGGACCAGGTGCCCGGGAGGAGTAAGCATCCCCTGTTGGCTAGCCGCACCCGCCGTCGAAATTCATGCACGTGTTCATGCACGAAAATAAAAACAATATATAAAATACATGCATTGCACTGTCTGAGGTTATATCTATATAGAAAGTGCTATGGCGACCACGTCAGGGAAAATAATCAAAACACTTACAGTCAAACCCCTCGCGGGGAACTTTTTTACGAGCTCCACACGGCAAAGGGCATAAGTGTGACACAAATGAGTTAAAGAAGATCCTGACGATAATCTCAACAGCACTCCCAATAGAGCACCAAATTGAGCATCTACAATACACGATTTGTTTGTACATTTTCCCTTCTTTTATTTCAGAGAATAATTACTTTAAATTTCTTAGATTTTTAGACTTCATAGAGCACTGTCTGTGTTTCGTTCGCCCTTTGTTTTTTATATTCATTTACATAATCATCCGTGTGTTACTTTGGTCACTGCGTTTTGCATGTATGACAAATATGGATAATGACCATATCCCTGTCTACAGTACAAAATCGATAATTCAGAAAATCAGAAACCGAAGGCATACAAAATCAGGACAAAACAGGAACCAAAGCAAACAAAAACAAAAACCTCCACCATATGAAAAGAAGCGAACTCCCGATATGAGAGTGAGACCAGGTGCCCAGGAAGAGTAAGCATCTCCTGCTTGCATGCAACACCCGTCATGGTCATCTTAGAGATCCCCTCCTTTCTCTTACAGAAAAAAGCTCTTTTAAACAACAATTGTGCATTCTTCGAGACCATTGGATAACCGGACAAATCGGGGGGTTATGTGCGCGTAATTCGGATAATCACACAATTTTCTGCAAACGTTGCAGATAGTCTTCCTATGTCGACACTGATTGCTTATTGGTCTGGTTAGTTTGTTTGTAGTTTATTGTGTTTGGTGTCCCTTATCCTTTTTGCTTCATTTGGTGTGCTTTATTGCAAAGGTGTATTTCCTTATCCCTTTCGCTTCATTTGGTGTGCTTTATTGCAAAGGTGTATTTCCTTGAGATCCACTCCATTCTTTTGAAATGAAAGGTTATCTTCAAAGATTTTTTATCAAGCGTCAAACGTCTTTATATTTCACTTACATATCTAATAAAGATAAAAAAGTTATTCTATTTTCGAAAACAGTCTTAAGTTACAGACGAAAAACATTGCTCCCACATGTTAACAACTTTTGTTTGAACATTTTCCTTCTTCTATTTCAGAGGATTACTTGCAAGTTTTATATTTTTAGACTTTTCAGAGCACAAACTGTTTCCGCACGCTCTGTGTTTTTGGTATAAATTTACAAATTTACCGTAAATTCCTGGGGTTAGTTTGTTGTCTCGTTTCTATGGTAATCTTAAAATGAGGCTGTTATACACAATAATTATTCATGGGAAGGTTGTGCGCCAAGATATTCGGGTAATCACATCTTTGTTTACAAAGGTGACAGACGTTCAGCCAAATAGGCACCTATTGCCCATTGTTCTCGTACGTTTATGTGTAGTCAATTATGTTTGATGTTCCCTGTCACGTTTGCTTCTCGTGTCGTGCTTGTGCTCTCCGTGTTTTATATATTGGTGTTTCGGTGATTTGCTTATGGTGCTGGACCTGTGTCTAGTTGGAAATCCCCTCCATTCTTTTACATGTAAAACGTTTTAACACATTATTCAGAATGTTACTAAGCATACTTTTTTATGGACATAGGTTCCACAGTATGAAATGCTGAAATTGATCGAAAAGCGCATCCCTTAAATAATTTCATTTTAACTTCGTTTCCGAATATGCAATTTATGAATGTGCTTTCAAGCAACTTTCTATGCAAGACATTGGCGCATGCGTGTTTAAGCTTTGTTATTGCTCTCCAATAACAATAGGATTTTCTTGTCCGTCTAAATGATACAAGTTAAAAAATGAAAAAAAGGGCATGAGGATCCCTATCAGTGCAAACAATGAAACATGATCAATTATATCGTCTCCGCCAGTTTGTCTCTTGAGTATGTTCAGTTGTTTGCACTGATAAGGATCTCAATGCCATCATCCGGTTAGAGTTATCGTTCTTCGCATATTCAATCTTATTTCTGTTTTTTCCTCGTACCTACATGTATGATTAATTTGATTATAAGGGACAAAAATCCATAAGTCGGCTATCTGAAAGCAACCTTCTTGATTAAAATGTTTTAAATGTGCAGCAACAGACATATATTTGCACAACAAATGTAATTTCCTGAGATAAAACTATTGAAAGGAACGTGTTGCATTCCGGAGTGTAAATGCTCGTGACATCACAATACATTAACTCTACAGAAACATGCTGCAACGGCTGTTCTTACCTGCAAACTGAACCCGCGGTGACTTTAACAATTTTAACGTATCTGCTTACCTGGAAAAACGCGATTACAGAAAACAAAATGAAATTGACCATCGCTGTGCATATATATGGAATGTCTTTAAATTCAATAGCATTATTTAAAACCTGATAAATTTACAGCATGGACCAGACATGCACGTTTCGGGTACTAAACCCTCGTCAGTGATCCTCAGTCTAAACAATGTAATACGGCCAAAAAGTATGAAAATTATTATGTCAAAAATGTACCAAAAGACGTAGCAGAATGTCGTAATGTCGAATGTCGGAATAGGATTGTCGGAATAGGAATGTCGTAATTTGTTAACGCTCATTACATAACGATTAATGCTCTTGTTGTGTGTTGCATACCCGTAACAAAACACAAATTAAGACACTTATTCTCTATGTATATTTCGGATTATGAATTACTCGTGTTCATCGGTAATTCTATCAATATTATTCAAAGAAATCAAAAGAGTGACGTCCTCTTGTTTAATGTTTTGAATTCAGGTGGCTGTTTGTCAAGATTGAGCGACTCCGAATTTTCTGTACGGGTCTCTTTGCAGTAAAGAATGGTTCAAGGATGTGTGCCTCCAATTTTTGTATTCAAGTGAAATGAACGGATGTTCAGATACTTATTCAAGTGATGAGCTAGGTGGTTGTATAGGTGATGAATACCGATTTTAGAATTGCATTCAAAGACGCTATTATGAACCGGAAACAAATTCAAGCTAGATCCGAAATGGCTCTGAGCACAAACTTTTTTTTTAAGTTCGAAATCTTTCTAAAACAGCGGTTCTCTATAAGGACTCAGTTACGGCACCCACAGCAAAACACCGAAACATCCTAAGACGGAAACACAAAGTGGACAAGCCCCAAAAGAGACATCAAATGGACAAGAAAGACCAAAATCCAAAAGACGAGATCAAAGTAGAAAATGCAACACAAAAACCGACGAGACCAATTGGCGACCGGTGTAAGCTTTAGACTGCTATCTGCCACGTTAGTAACAAATGGTGCAATGGTCCAGTTTTCACATCTTGACGTAGTCGCAGCGATTACCATTTGGAACCGCGTAGTCCAATTATAAAAGCAATTAAATGCTGTAAATCCATATATTCAGTAACTAAAATCCTATTTGAATGCATAAAATGGGTAAAATTCGTTGTCTAAATTCTTACTTTTTATCAATTTCCGTTTGCTGTTAAATCTTCTGAAACCGTACCCTATTATCTATGCCTGGGTAGAAAAAATGCCGGTGTTACATTTGAACCGAATATAGGTACGGCCGCGTACTTTTGACGGAAAACCTATCCGAATTTTATCCGAAACTTGTATGTTTGAAATTAAAGTGCTATGAAACACTCCTCATGTATAGAAATATAAGAATTGTTTTGCAATTGCATTATAATGGGAAGATACTTCCTTGTGCAACATAGAGTATTTTAAAATCTTTACTAAATGTATTGCACAAATCAATGCGATCTCAAAATTGAAAACCTACTAAGGGTTCCTCAAACACTCAATTATACAAGGCTTCCTGATCTCGTACTGATCATACATGTACAGTTATATTTTGTGTGTATGTGATATATGTTATTTTATCAGTGACGATGTGGACGTAAAGGAATGCATTGTGTGTTTTGTTTAAATTTGTTTTTTTGGGGGGGGGTGCAAAATGTTTAAATTTAAATTCAAAAAATAAAACTAGAGGGCGCTACTAAAATACATTTGGCTGTGTCTGAATATCAAATCACTTCAGCATTTAATAAGTACCACTGTAGAGGATTTACTATCCGAAACACGTGTCTGGTGCATTAAAACTTAAAGACTTTCCTGTGGTGGCATACTTCCCGATTATGATTGATTCTGAGATTAACAATGCAATTTTTTAAAACAAGAATAGTACAAGTAAAAACATCAAGTCATACCAAAGTAATTCAAGAAAACGAAATAGATGAATAGACGAGCGTAATCGTATCTGTTATATTCATGACAGATTTAGTACATATATTGACTTTTATGACAAGCCTTCATTATCTGCTGGTGGACTAGGAATCCCCGAGGGACACATGTAGCCAAATTTGATCAACTTCGGTTGATTGTTTCTTCAACGCATTCGAAAATTTCTTGAAATGTCTAAAACGTGGGTCCTTGCAGCGTCAGACCCCATCCATTCTGCTACGTCTTTCGGTACATCTTTGGACATAATAACTTTCACACTCTTTGGTCATATTACATTGTTTAGATTGAGGATCACTGACGAGGGTTAAGAAGACGAAACGTGCGTGGTCCATGCTGCCAATGTATCTGTTCTTAAATGATGATAATTCTATTTGAAGACGTTTAACATCAATTGCGTTGATAAGAAGGGATAGCAAAAGAAGCAAGGTCATGAAAAAGGAGAAGGAAGTAAAAATAAGAAAAGAAATGTATGATGGCATATTTCTGTCCCCTACATCAGAGATATTTTTCTTCAGAGTATGTCAACATGCAAGTTAAATATGTCGACATGAAATTTCTAAAACTTGGGTCCTGTAGCATCATTTCCCACCAATGCTGCTACGTCTTTTTGGTACATTTTTGGACATTATCATTTTCATACTTTTTGGCCATTTTACATTGTTTAGACTGAGGATCACTGACGAGGGTTTAGTACCCGAAACGTGCATGTCTGGTCCATGCTGTAAATTAATCAGATCTTAAATGATGCTATTGAATTTGAAGACGTCTATCAAGCCTTTGATTTTTCGACACTTTACACTACAATTCCACATTCTAAATTGAAAGAAAGACTCGCAAAAATTATAAGTAATGCGTTTACAAGTAAGAACGGTAATCGCAAATACAAATTTATTGTTGTGAACTATGACAAAACCTACTTTGTAAAAGAAAAGTCCGATTCTGAAAATAAGTACACTGAAACAGACATTATTCAGATGTTAAACTTTTTGATCGACAACATTTTTGTGGTGTTTGGAGGAAAGGTCTTCCAGCAAATTGTCGGAATTCCAATTGGGACCAATTGTGCTCCACTCCTTGCCGACATTTTTCTTTACTCGTACGAAGCTGAATTCATTCAATCTCTGGTCTCTGAAGGGAAAAGATACTTAGCTTCTGACTTCAACTTCACTTACAGATACATAGACGATGTGTTGTCCATTAATAATCCAAAATTCGCGGATTCCCTGAGCAGTATCTATCCTTCAGAGCTTGAAGTCAAAGAAACTACAGAGACAAATAATTCAGCATCCTATTTGGACATAATGTTGTCCTACGACACTGATGGTCACATGAACACCTCACTCTATGACAAACGTGACGACTTCGATTTCAGTATTACAAACTTTCCTTTTCTGAATAGCAACATCCTTTCATCGCCTGCTTATGACGCGTTCATATCTCAGTTGATATGCTATTCCAAAGCAAGTACCAAATATACGGATTTTGTTCTGAGAGCTAGGCGACTTTCAGATAAGCCTCTCAGTCAGGGAAATGTTTATGATCGACTAATATCGTCACTGAGGAAGTTCTATGGTCGACATGGGGAACTCGTCATACACTATGATGTCCCCACTCTCCAGAATGATGGGATGATATTCTGTCATAGTACCATTTGAACCATCCAACCAAAGATTGTACTATGGAAGTAACCGGATATGAAAGTTCTACCGAAGTTGAAGAGGCGGGTGTTGCACGCAAGCAGGAGATGTTTACTCTTTCTGGGCACCTGGTCTCACTCCCGTATCGGAAGTTCGCTTCTTTTCATATGGTGGAGGTTTTTGTTTGTTTGCTTTGGTTCCTGTTTTATCATGATTTTGTATGCCTTCGGTTTCTGATTTTCTGAATTATCGATTTTGTGCTGTATACAGGGATATGGTCATTATCCATATTTGTCATTCCAGACATTTCAATTTCCCCTCCCCGGAGATCCGCACATGCATACGGAAGTGAAACGAGACGAACTTTCCTCACGACAAAGGACCCAACCCATCCCAGGCAAGACCGTTTTTCACTTGGTAAATTTCTTTTTTTTTTTTACACTAACACGAGAATGAAGTCTTTAGTTGAATGCTTCTTTGAATTTTTTACTTGTTGAAAAGTTGATAAAGTCTCGGTTTAAAATAGTTCAAGCATCATTGAGCATCTGATATGCGCGGTATGACAAGCCTAAATGAAATGTGCAGCTTCATAAATACTTCTTCGGATTATGAAATTCATGTTTCTATTCAAATTTGAATTTTATTATGTGATTCCTTTACTGCCAAAGGGCGAATACGAAATAGGTTTAATAAAGACGCCCAAAAAAGATATTAAATTTTGTTAAAATTTTCTCACCATATCACAGCGGTATAATAATTTTGAATTCATCAAATTTCTTCTCTAATTGTAGTGATTTAATACTAAAACGATATATGTCAAGTGTAAAGTGTTTCTATATATGAAAATTTCGCGTATGGACTAAATTGAATGCTTAAGGGATGACGTAGCGCCTTAAGTGGCGGATACTGAGAGAAAACATCCACGCAAACAACGTTTTGCATACTACTCTCTATATAAAAGCATGCTTGAAAGAACTTCTTTATTATACATATGTTATTTCTCAGTGAATGGTTATACAGAATTTACTGGTCGGCATTTAATCATCAGAAACAAAGAGGAAGGACATGCGATGTAGATAGTATTAATAATATGTGATTTACCGTATTCATACTGCACTGTGGGTAAAACAAATTCGGAGGAGCATTTTTAGAGGGAGAGAAATAAAGAAAGGTGAATGGCACGGCCTTAAGCTTCACACACTGAAATGATGGTATTGTTTATCGCTAAAGGTATCCATTCTGAATCTGTTAATAGAGCTTTTTCGTTTAAGCTGAGCGGTCGTCTAAAATTTTGGTAAAACGCAAAATGGCATTAAAAGAGTAAGAGAGTATCCTGTACATATTTAAATGGATTTTTAAACTTTATTTTTCTTTCAAATTTTCACAAATCTTAAAGATAAATTAAAAGACTTTGATTTCATAATTTTCTAACAAAATTGATTTTTTTTATTTTTGCAGTGTGAAAAAAATTTAACACGCCAAATACGTTGATTTGACCGGTTAAACTGCATCGAAATCCCGTTGACGGGGTCTTGTGAAACTGTGATATTTCTCAAGAAGTCTGGATGTGGCAAAATGTGCTTGGATGGACCATGGGTTGTCATTTTATTCAGATGTTCTTGTTAGAGATTCTCATACTGCTAACGTGTGTTCAAACGCTACCTTTGACAGAAAGGGACTACATAGGAAGAAAGGGATATGAGAAAAAAGTTGAGGTGATAATGAAGGATTTTACCACAAATCATTTTGAAGTTGAGATGGAGAGTAATACAAGGATGAATTCCGAAGATAAAAACGACAAAATATCGAACACTTTTTTGGAACAGTTGAAAAAGGTTAAATTACAAAACAAGAGCAAGACAAGGACTTCCAATTCTAATGAAGTTGAATTAAAATCAAACGAACGGACAGAAACGAATTCAACTTCTCTTTCAATAGAATCCTCGAACCATGGGCAAAATGATAATTTTGATGCTCAAGAAAATCGTTCAAAGAGACGGAAACGTTTTTCAATAATGCTTAGTGGCTTTAATGCTGAAGAAAATGTAGTTGACAGTAATTTTGACAACACGCACGTTACACCGTGTGATTGGGAACATAGAAATTATTGTCATCATGGAGGAATATGCGTTTTTGTTGATGCCCTCGATATAAGGACGTGCAGGTAAGCAAAAATTGATTTCTAATGATTATGATTTTAAGGGAGAGGGGGCAGCTAAAGATATTGCAGTACTATTGCAGTACTTAATAGTAATATTTTTTTTTCATCGAAGGTTCTTATTTCCACGAGTTATTTTTAAACGAAATCACAAAATCGTTTGTACAAAAAACTCGATGACCAATTTATAAGCAATGAATCATAGTAGGGATAGAATAAAGAAGTAATTTTTTTTTTTAATATTTCACGACTGCAAGATGCAGAAATAATAGAAAAAGGATTAGATATGCATGAGTTTTTTTTCATTTCCCAATATTTGATTGCTATCATAAGTTGCTGATGAAAAGTTATGAGATGTTTTAGCCTTGACAAATAACACCACAAATCGTCTTCGATTAAATTACGTGGGGGTAGCCCACCTATCCCATCAACCCTCATTACGAAATTGATCGTCCATCGGAAATATTGTTTCATTTTCGTCTCCGAATATTTTGTTAATGAAACATGTGAGAGATGTATAGATGGTGGTAATTGGTCTTGGGTGTAATCAAATTAAAGGAAAATTGTACAAAGCACATCAACTTTATTCAATATCCTAGCGTCATTAATCGTCTAGGATCGGCTGGATGATTTGATATTCAATCCATTGTGCAGCGGGTCCGAGTCCACTCTTACAAGCCTTTTTGTCCATTGCATTGTTCGAGCGTCTGCGATTTCGTGTGGGATATAGCATCACCCTTTTCACTTTATATTAGCATATACTAATATCATTTCAATGGGGATTCTTTATTTAATTATCAACTCTTCATAGAAATATAGCACAGGGACTAATGGTCCTTAGACTAAGGGCCTCGGATATTAATCTGAATGCATTCACCAGTTTTTCTGGAGAGTTATTCCTGCGAAAAACTTTTTCATCTTAAACCCATTTTGATATCGAATTCCCCCGTTGCCTTGAATGAAACATGGTAAAGAGTCAGCGAAAGGTACATATTGTTCTAAAATCGTTATAGAAAGGTGTGATTGAATTTCAATTACTCACATAGAAACTTTTTTCCAATCTTAGCTATAGGGTGATCAAGTTGCAAAATCACTGATTAATTAGATTTCTAACTCCCATCGTCAGGTAATCATCAAAGGGAGACTCCTGCATTAACTTGCAGTCCCTCCCACGTCGGGTCCTTAACAATGTTTATTGAAAAAAGTATCGTCTAAACAATTCAAACTCTCGGATGGCATTGTCTGGAGGAAAATCCCTATGTGTTATGTATTGTTACCTGAAGAGCCTCTCATCTCTCAGTTAATGCCATTTTGCTTGTTTTTGCCCTGATAATTTTCATATCCCTGGTGAATTAGTCGGATAATGGCTTTAATTTCTAAACGAGGATAAAACAGCCATCCTTATTTTTCCATTTTAAAATGCAAAGTGACAATGGCATCCCATTGGCAAATAATGAATATTTTAAAAGAAATCTCATTTCACTGAGATCATTTCTGAAATGAAAAGAAATAAAATGAGTAAATCAGGTGATGAAGATAATGATTCTCAGCTAATTGACAAATATAATACACTATTCATGATTTCGCGGTAACTTATCGTCTCTATTTTCACGGGTACATTTCTATAGCAACAAATGTATTATGATGTCTCTTAATTAAGACCAGAATGGAAGTATTCATTAGAATCTAGAGATGAAAGTCTTTTTTGATATGAATTCAACACTTGTAGAGGTTAGCCTAAGGTCAGATTCATCAATAGGTCAGATATTAAATAAAAAGTGACATATGTGATAGGAATCCGATGTAGCGACCAAAAAAGTGTAAGTCGCCCTTACATTGGTCGCCCCCTTTCCTCGGTCTTTCTCCCATGATCAAGTATTTTACCGGTATTTATTGCTTGCTATCTTAAAGTCGCGATGGGATGTCTATTTCACAACATGTGTTTTGCATACATCAAAAGAAACGCAGCGTTTCCGATCGGCTTTTATTCTTTACAGAGCCTCACTTTTCTTTGCAGTTGTTTCAAATTATTGCAGTAGGGAGGGATGGTTACAATCCAGGCGTAAGGGAAAAAAGTGAAAAAATAAAGAGAAGTGATGGTTGTAAACTATAAATATCGGTTATCCCTGAGCATTACATCTGTCTACAATTATGTTTTGAAGAAAATTATGCTCTTCTATCGACATCCGCCGAAACAAACGAGAGAAACGGAAGTGTAGTAGATTTCATTCAGCATTATGACGTAATCTCTCCGGGAAGTCCAATTAAACTAAGTTTTTTAGCATTCCCGTTGTTCTTCCCTAGTTATAATAAGTACGAAGCGGCAGCCAATGGTATCTATCCTTTTTTGTAGGAAAAAGAAGTCCTCTCTCCCTTTGATTACACTTATGACAATCAAAAGGATGGATCAAGGATGCAAAAACACTTAAAGTTTTGAGAACAGCTTACCAAGAAATTGACGCGTAAAATACTCTTGCCGAGAAAAATATAGGATTTGTTGACGTTTTACTTCTACTTTAACATAAAAGTCCAAAATGAACCGCGCTTTATTTCAAAAATGTTTCAATGAGTAATTACCAATGTCAGTGTCAGAAATTGTCGGCACGATGAAAAAAAAAAAAAAAGGAAACGCGAAGGCCATATGGATATTAAATAGGAAAAGAGTCACTTTTTGCTTATAATCAGCATCGGGAAAGATTTCATTGTCATTTTTTTTGTTGGCTTGCCAAGACGTTTGTACAACATCAATGGCACTTCGAAACCTATTTCTTAGAACTAGTGTTTCTAAACATAAAGGGGATGTATAAACAGATTGGATGCCCATCTCTTTCTTTGTGTTTATGTTTCAGACAACGAACCTTCATTCTACCACTAATAAAACTTACACCGAGTGTTAAATCAGCGATGTATCATCTCTGAACATTATCATCAGTTTATAATTTAGGGGGAAATTCCTACTTAATCCACATCTATGCGCAAAGGAGATCTTGAAAGTTCTTTAATTAAAGAAAAAGCATAAACTCATCCCCTTTGTCTTTTAAAGAGCTTCCTGTGTGTATGAATTATTTTTGTATGATGTGCGTCTGTACAATTACAATCGAACACTCTTATGAACATGAAGCATATACCTAATCTTCAAATCAAGATATGGAAAGTACTTTCAAGATCATAGATAAAAATTGTAGATCCTCCAAGTCTAAATAAATTCGCTTTAAAATTATGAAATTCACTCTTTTTTTCGAAATCAAAAGTCGAGTAGACTTAGCAACATGTCAGAAGTTGTCTGCTTGTGAGTACTTAAAAAAATAAACAATTTACCACAAAGTGATTATAGCACTACCATGATCGTTCCTTCATTTTTTTTCACTCTTTCAAAACATATCCATTTTTGTTTAGAATAACTAATCTAATTTCTAAATTGAATAGAAATAGTTATATTATTTTGACGTCATTTGAATGCACATCGTTGATTGATGAATTCGGTACATATACACCCAGGTTCTATCCAAAGTATCAATAACAATGTTCTTCAAAAAATCGCTGATTAAAGCTCTGATTGAAAATGTGCTTGTCTACATGTATGTGCACATTGCCATATGAATTCATTGAAAAAAAAATTGGGACCTTCATCAATTTTTATTTGTCTTCAGATGAATTTTTGTACTTAAATCAACGTCATGCTTTTGTTTTTTCTTTACATAAAGTTTTTTTTTTTCAAAGCACAAACTAGAAACATTCACACTACACTCTCCATATGTAACGAGGAAAGCTTAACTAATGGACTACAAAAGTAGCGTGGAAATGTTATATACCCTAATAAAGGGATCTTACAGCAAATAAATCGCATACAAATGTCTGACGGTAGTTATTTACTCAGAAATCTTGTCCCCATTACTATCGTTATTACTGTCGTCAATCCAGTGTTTCTCTTCTACTGATTTCAGCACCTAGCACCAAAGTTAATTATCATGATTATTAAAGGTTCAGAGATGAGAAAGAGCGGAGAGAATCCACGACATTCAGGTGTCATCAAAATTACTTAATCGTTCAGCAGTGTTTGATTGACACAATGAATTTTCCATCCCCTTAACTTATCACTTAAGTTGACTTGAATTATTTTATGCTGACATGTTCTGTTTTAAATTGGAGGCATCGATATGTTTTTGGAAAACATTTCAAAGAACAATTTAAATCAAATCACCGAGATTTGGATGGAGTAAAGAATGCTATTGATATGCGTGAGCATCTCGTATGCAAGAAAATCAAACGTAAAGCAATTTGGAATATTGCATGTAGAGAAGGTTTTGTGTTGACGGAACAAGCAAAACATTTCTTCCACATGTCTTTGCCAAATTTTTGTCGTTACGTGGGATCCGTCCATCCTTTTAATTCTTTCAAACATGCTTTGCAACATTCAGCATTGAAAACGAAAAAAAACACATTAATTGCATTTTTATGAGATGGAATGGAGTTAAATACTGAAATATTTCTAAGGCGCAAACATCTTTACAATTTAGAACATATGGTCCAGCTAGTCTGCTTCTGCCAAAATCAGCCGGGCATCTCTAACATAAGGTGGTCAGGAATGCTGAAAGCTACGCTGAAATTAGTAAGAATGTAAGAAACAAAAAAAAATCTTCGTAAGGTGGTTTGATAGAGCTCTGATATAGGTTTTTACCACAGGATATAAAAAACGTTTCATACAAGTGCACTTTTAAAGTGTTGGAGTGTTATTATCAGAAGCCAAGGCATGTCATAACTGCACCACCATTTTATGACGGATGAGAGGACTCGTTTTGCACTGATAAGGCCACCAGTGAAGAATTGCGCGCTTCCTCATCCCATTCATGTCCAAGTACATTTTAATTTGCAGATCCGTATATAGATAAATAAAGTATTCAAACTTACTTTTGATTTATTCGAGGACAAAGAGATTCGAGCATTTCAGTATACTTTAACCCAATTGATATGTCAAAATTATGTCAAAGTGACATATATTTCTCCTTTCCCCTTTTTTGAAATGTGGGGTTTTGAATGTTCTTTATCACGCTGAGAAAACGTTGTGTGAGTCTCCTAATCGGTAGGAAATCGCACTCATGTAATCCGGATAAACACTTGGTATTCGTCATGATGAATTGTGGCCGCCTCCTTTCTTGCTGACAGGTCTTCGTCAATTCATTATCGCATGAATAAAAGATGCAAGCGGGGATAAGAAAAAACAGATTGTAACCTGAATAGTGTTAGACTTAATACCCTTTTGATAATCAATTCCATTGAACTAAATCTGAGCTATGTCGTCCCCTTTTTTCCAATCTAGGAATATTTTACCTATTTCCTAGGTATGTTAATATGTCATGAAATTCGACTCACTGAGTAAACGGCTTGAAAATGAGAGCAAGGTCGCTTTCTGTTTTATATTGCGAATTTGACACGAAGTATTTTTTTTTTCAATTTTTGTCTTGTTCTTTTGACATTAATTCCGTCCTAAAGAGGTGTTAATAACTTCATCGATCTCTCTTGGGGAAAGAGATGTCTCTCTTACCTAAAAACCTTTTAATTTTCACTTTATTAGAAAAAATATAAAGTTCAATGATAATAACTCATTTCAGATTGTCACATCATGAAAGATCAGAAAGGTCAATGAGTAAAGTCAAATACACACAACCCAAATCAAAATTCAAAAATCACTGTCACTCGATATATATAAAGACAGGAAACTGAAAACAATGACAACATTATGCAAGGGAGCAAAGGGGATTCCCCTTATAACACGAGATAATGTGTTCGGGAAGAGTAAATATTTCCTGCTTGCTAGTGCCTTCCTATATAAATAGTCATGATGGCAGATTTTTATAATAAATAAAAATATCCAGGAAGACACTTCCAAAACTGGTCACTGTAAGGAGGGTCAAAGTAAGGAGTAGGAGTAACAATATATAAAACAGGAAGGTCATTGCAAAAAAAAAAAAGAGAAAAAGATTTGGTCAATGTACGAAAAAGAAATATCGATGCAAGATTTAACAAGACCACGTAGTGTTGACTACTGCGGAACGCACACCTATAAGACGAAAAAAAAAAAAAAAACCAAAACAAAACTAAAAAAAAACGGAAATTGGATTTTTTTCATGTTTTTGCTGTTTTGTCTTATAGTTTAGCAAAGTACATTGCTTTGCTCGGATTTAAGACAAGGTACAGGTACAAGTGAGAATTAAAAAGATGCTTAACAAAAATACTCATTATTTTATTAATTTTTGTGGAGGAAGGGGCCATGGTAGTAGCTGTCCCGTCGTAGAGTTACAATTTCAATTTACTTTACAGTCTTTACGTAATCTGGTTTTCTTTTTTTGCTGTATTCATGAATGAAGAATTTTTAAAACAGTCGAATGAATGAAACATACCTTTTATCGCAAAACAAAATAGGGAGTTAAACAGAGAGTTATTGATCACCAGAGCGAAGTTTCCAGTTATAAAAAGCTGTAAACTTAAAATAAACTCACTATCGTGAACGCTTTGTTTTATATGATACAATCTCTATAAAACTCTTTTAAGCCAGATAGGTTTCCTAACCAGTCAATAAACAAGATTCTGACAAGGTGATTAATTCAAACTAAAGGTATTTTGGCACATGTGATGAAATCAGCAAAACGCAAGGTCCTCAATGAATTATTCAATTTCAAAATGAGATGATAATGGGCTGACACCTACACTATATCGTTTTATAAATGTCTTTTCAACGTATCAATGAAACTAGTGTCTATGTCAAACATTCCATTCAGGAAGAAGTATTGCCATTGAGGGATTATTTCCACATAAGGCAACAAGTAGCGGGTCCTCTTCCGGTACACATCGTAAGAATACAACGCTCGTAAATTATATAACTTTACAAATCTATTGAGCCCGACAATTTCAATTCACAAAATTTCGTAAAATCAGTGAAAAGATAATATTTTATAAAATGAACACTGCAATGACTTGGGATTTAAAATACAAAAAAGTAAGCCGCAGAAAATAAAAGAAATAACGAAAAATGAGAGCTCTAATGAATTTAAAAGAAATCTTTTATTCATTTGAAACAAAGTGAAAAAGATTCCGATTCTATTGATATTCTTGGTAAGTTTGCGTACTTTTGTATTCAACCTTCAACGATACACGGCCTGCATGCTTTAATACTTTGAAAGATTTAAATATTTCTACGACTTTATCTGATTTGAAAGTCATAAGCGATCCATCAAAACCATGTGAGGAACTTTATCTGTAAGATATATTTCTTCAAATGTCAGATATTCCTTAACAAATTGTTACAGCTGATTTGCTGTCTCTCTTGTTATACGCCCAAGACTTCATTACAAGATAAAATATTTTTAATAAATCATGAAACTCATTTCGCTATGGGACTATTCGTACCTTAAGATTCAAGCGCGAATACATCAACAATGAAAGAGGAGCTGCCATAGTCCATGGAATGCGTATGCTTGCACTTTGAGTGCACTTTCAATTTGAATATCGTTTTACACATCAACAATAAAAGAGAAGCTCCCATAGTCCATGGAATGAGTTGCTTGCACTTTGAGTGCACTTTCAATATGAATATTGTTATATATCGGTATGCATACATATATTTCTGAGAAGATGTTGACGTAAATACCATTATATTTTCACAAGTAAATTGCGAAAAAACTTAAAGAAGAAAGGGGGAAAGGTCAAAACGTCCCTTTGAAGTGCACGGGATCACCGCAATATGTAGGTCAATCTCAGTTTTAATAAGCCTAAGTGTGTTTGTATCCAGAGTATGTGCGTCAGATATATTTCAATCTGCGTAATTAAGTAGTTGATGCAAATTGATTTTTTCTAAAACACTTTTGACAAATCTTTGTAAATCTGAATAGACTTCACGGTCGGTAATTTACAGAGTTCTATCTTTTTTACTCAGAATTACGGAATTCCCGAAAAGAAATCTAAATGTGTATTTTATTATAGAATCGTGAGTTTTATCTAGGAAGAAATGTCAAAGTATAATAACAAATTCTAAATGAAGATCTCTTTCTGAAGTTTTTCGAGCATACGCCCTACACCCCCAGTCTTTTTTAAGTTGAAGTTGAAATGTATAAAGTTGTCCTAATTTTCAATTTCTCGATGTCAATCTATTTTTGTAAGATAAGTAATATATTTATCAAGATATGACACTTATAAAGCTATATCGTAGGTGGATACCGTTCACTTCAAGCGGCCCACGAATTTAAGAGGGGTACTTTTAGCAAAACACGATTCAATTGTTATTGTTTTTGTTTCAAATTGATATACGACCGCAACTTTTGAATCTCTGAAAGTTATATTTGAAATACAATATACATATTCATGAGGTCAAATACAAATTTCAGACATCCCTGGCAGATCAGAAGGGGATTGTCACTTTTAGAATACAAGAGATTTTGAATTTGTACAGAGCCGCGCAACCGCTTCCATTTGCGTCAACTTACATGATTGTAACAGCGAATTGCTTTCCATGTACACTGCTAAAAAATTAAGGGAGCAAGGTCTCTACTTTCATATCACACTTGTTTGCAGCTGCTTATTCTATATGATGAACATAAATGTAATAGTCATTTCTTAATTACCAATGTCTGTATTGAACAGATTAACCAAATACACATGATGAAACTTTGAGCTGCAGCCTTGCTTATCCCAAAAGATATTACATGCTATGTACCATTTTCGCTCCTTTAATTTTTTTGAGCAGTGTATTTATTGTAGTCCTTTGTGTTATATTTGTAATCTGTCTTGTTTGCTGACCATTTTGATAAGATTGTAATCTTTGTCTCAGTCTGTCGGTGGTTTTAGGTACTGTACCTTTTTCTCGCCTCAGACTTTGGTGTTCAGCTGTGACCAAAACTTTGACATGATGGAGACCTTTTCCCAAGTTTCTCTTTCGATATGACATGAAAGGCTGTAGTCTAAATCTGCGTAACCTTACCGAAGCCTTGATTCAAACTCTGTAAATTACTAATATCAGTAGCGCCACCTGTACGACCTGCACCAACACCTCTATTCCAATGCCGTTGTTATTATACAAGCATGCTTGGATTTCAGCTGTCTTTCTCCGTCTCCGTGTTTCTGTACATGGGGTCTTAAATGTACATGGTATCTTTTGATTCTTGTAACTTTTTTGTGGATAAGAGACAATGGTCGTTTTTCTTTGGTCATTGCTTTTTAAAATCTTGCTAGATACTTTTTCCATAATTTTACATGTAGCTATTCAATTATTTTTTTCTCGTTGTCATGATTCTAGTATGGAATGTTTGTGGAAAGAAGATTTTTTTAACATTGCCATTATATTTCATTGTCCACTTTCAAACCCGTCATATAAAAAAAAACCCATAGATGATAACACAAGGTAAAATGAGAAGAGGGTCAGATTCATTATTTCCTGTTTAGGAACGAACATGAAGGAAACGGTAGATTTTATGAGATACTGTCGCTGACTATGATGAACCTAGACGCCTAGACTGATTTAATTACCAAGTTATGAAATGAATAAAGGATATGTAACATTTAAGAATCGCCCTCTTAACCTAGTAAGAGCTAGTTTTCTAAGTACCTACTTCATAATTTGTATATAATCTTTAAATGATGCAGTTAACGCAACCAATTTGCGCGTGCATTCTTCTAGACCAACATTCAGAAGCAAAAGGTGCTTCATATAAGAGGGAACCGGAGACGACCTCAAATTATATCCGGAAATTGTTCGCAAACACAGCAAAAAATCTTGGCATTTATTGGTATTATATGGGCAAATTGACGGTTTGCCTCTCTTCAATTAACAGATTCTCAACAATTTTTACGATCCTCACTCCCAGCTTAAGTGATTAGGAATAAAATGACATGAGTATTGGGATCAAATTAGGTATAGGGATGAAGCTATGGCATACGTCCTTTCTGGAATGCAGCATCTATTTTCGCCAAAATTAGTTACTATTTCATTCTTTTTGGTAGTAATACAACGCACTGTGTTAATAAACTTTTTATTGGATAAGATCACTGTGATCGAAATACCAAAATATCGCCTCAGTCTGAGAAATTTAGGGGGGGGGGGATTAAGAAGACTTCCTATCAAAATACACAGAGAGATTTACGTTTTCGTATGATATAGATAACGATTTATTTTTGCCAAGAAAAAAGATGACAAAAATAATAAGTGATAGATATTTCCGTAATATCATATTGCCTAAAATTACGTATAGCCTGTTAAAAAGAATAGTTTGCTTGAACATGCGAGTTAATTCTTTAGTTATGCAATTATTTAGTTTTTGTTTACTTTCCATTTGAAGCACTTGGAACATTATTTATCTGACTAAGACGATGAATATAGGATCTCAAATTATTTCATATTCATACAGTTTCTTGGAAAAAAATGTGTGATTTTGTATTATAGAGAATCAACTAGAAACTGTAAAGTACACACGGATTTTTTTTAAAAGTAGAACAGTTTTCAAAAGGATGGATAAAATAGACAAGTAATATAATGTCACATACCTGTATCTTTAAAAAATGAAGGGGGGGGGGGGGGGGGTTATTAATGGAGTCTTAATTTATCAAAAGTGCATATAACCATATTTTTTTCTTACAATTTGAAAACATTTATCATATCTTTAGGTTATTAGACCTCTCTGCTCGAACAGGATTTCCTGTTTTCTGTCTTCGCCTTCTTCGTTTTTTTTTTCTTGTATCATTCTTTCCATTGTTTCTTTTTTATTCGCACTAAAAGCAAGGGTTACAAAGGTTAACTCGAGTGCAGAATATACAAATCGGTATTTAAGGGAAATTACAGTGGTGCGTACAAAGAAACAATTCGTTCCCAGAATGGTAGTTAAAGAGCACGTGATTGAGAAATTCTGGGGGAAGCACAAAGTGTCATTTCCCGTAAAAGGGAGGCAAATGAAATGTTTGATAACGGATAGACAATTTGATTTTGCTTGTAAAAGAGTGCTCTATCCAATCTCAGATGGGAGATTTATTCCTCAGCGTAGGAGATCTTAAATGTATTACTGAGAATGATATGGCCAGCTATTGTTGTCCATTATTTTATTGTGAAAACAAGATATGCTTCGTATGACGTAGCTCTTCCATATTTAGAAATCACATTCCTTGTTTTGACGTAACGAATATCGAGGGAGATATTCATTCGACTGTAAAATGCGGATTGCTTGTAACCTAATTTGTAAAAACTATAAAATGAAATAATAAAAGTAAAACAAATATTTCTTGTTTCCGTTTTTAGAAAGGTTGTAAAATAGAAGAACTAGCACTATATTACTCTAAAGTATAAACTTCTCAATTCAACAAATAATTGAATACGACGTTGATTCATCCCTTTGAAGTTCTTTACGTATTTTAAAATTTCTCGAAGAAAAGCAAGGCTGTGTTAAAAATCGCTTCCCGATGGTTTTGATTTGCTGAGAAAGAGCAATTTCTTTATGTGTAAAGCCTTTGGCATTAAAATAAACCTTGTAAATTTCGAGAAGATTTCCAGCGGTAGGTATATGACTATAATATTGACATAAAATGTGATATATTACCCCGAGGTGCTGCTTAACGGTTATGATATGTTGCTTTTTTATATTTCAGATGTCCGATAGCCTACACGGGTCCCCGATGTGAGAGGTTGGATTTAGGGTATATGATGAGGAGTATGATGAACGGCAATGCTTTACCGGTAAGTAGGAACGATGGCGTTTGAACCTGGTTATAATTATCATTATCATTGTCAAGATGTAATTATGATAACTACATCATAAACAACCTTGTGATTTTAAGAGGGCTTTGTTTCATTTTGAAGATCAAAGCATTGTTCAGATGTAGGCACCATCGGAGTTAAAAAGAACCCCACAATATACAAGTCGGGACATCCAAATATATGTACATGTAACATGTATCTGCATTTGATTTACAAACTCTTTTTTTTTTTTTTCGCGTAAATATACATACGTGAAGCGACTCAAATCCACACTTGAAAAAGCTTTATCAAATTCTCCATGTTTTAAGTAAAATGATTTTTTTTGCATCTGCATTAATGTCAATTCTGATGAACATACCTAAATGATAATTAAGATTGTTTAAAAGATTCAAAATAGAAAAAGAAAAAAAAAAAAAAAAGAAAAAGAAAAGAAAAGTGCAAAGTCATGGTCATTTTTTTTTCTTTTTACACACTTTCACAAGAATCGGGGCGTTCGAATTTAACAGACATCATAATTAGTATAATTAAATCTTCACACATGTTGTTCATCAAAAACCTTCCCTACAAGTTAGACCACCCATTGAAAATATCTGGTATATTTTGCTGAATCTGAAATCTTACAACTCAGGAGGTTGCTCATAAATCTATTGTGTAAATTTGTTAATATAAAGACTGCCAGGTTTGAGTCTCGTATTTCTTTATATTTTTCAAGAAACATATTGCTTGCAAGAATTTATCACTCTCCTTGAAAGCAAATTGAAGTTCCTGACAAGGCGATAAGATGGTTTTTATGCCTTACTTTTGAAGGACAAGCATAAGCAAACAAACATTGAAACATGTATAATATAACAAAGGTAATGGCGAAGACGACCCCCTCAAGGGATGACTTTATGTTTTTTTTTTCTTTTATGGTTTTTTTTTTGGGGGGGGGGCAAGATACAGTTTGGAATGGTAGTTTATGAGGAGGTTACTAAGGATAAAAAGAGTATGATATAACAAACATAGTGATAAGATAAGAATTTCTCCTCAAGGGATGACCTTGATTTTTTTTTAGATACATTTCATTTGAAAAATCTTTTAAACTAATTTCATTAGAAAAATCTTTTGGAATGGTAGTCCATGATTCAATAAGGGGGTTTCAAAAGATTACACTGTTTTAAAAATGAAAAAACGAAAATCAAAGCAAACAAAACATTGGAAAATGTATACAACAAACTGAGGTAATGGTAATGCCAAGGTCTGAATTTCTCCTGAAGGGATGTCGATTGACCTTTTTGTTAGATAAATTTAAAGTTTTTTTTTATTTAGTGTGGAAGTTTCCAAAAGATTAAACTTTTGAATTTCTATGATTTCAGTTTCCATTTCCATGATCGTCTGCTTGGTTAGAGAACAAAGGCTATAGCTACGGACCATTTTATCATAAACAAAAAATACCACAAAGTGAGGAGGATTTCTGCATAGTTTAATCATGCATACAAACCGTCCACCAAATATCAAGATAGACGTCATCAAGTGACCTAAGCCACTGACCTTACGGCGAATGACGTCATAACAATAAAGGTGAAGAAGGTCTGCGAAGGACGAACCCGTTTTTTTTTTTCACAGTATGCTTTTGACTTACGAAGATATGATATCACTAAGGAAGGGAAAAACAACAAGATTTTAAAGACATGAAAGACATATTGATAAAAACAAATCTTGCTTCACACTAAACATAAAAATCAAATAGAAATAAAGTTTAATTTTCATGATGTGGTAAAGGTATTTGAACCATGATTCGGGATCCTTGGTCATGTCAACCATGTAAGTTCTATTGTACTTTCTGGCCCAATTTTTTGCTCGACAATCAAGACATAAGGCAAATGCTCTTCGGTTGAAGAATAAAAAACTGGGCTGTATTTTCGTAAAAGGACTGAATTATTATTTATTGTACTGTATCAAGTTTCATAAAATTGTTTACATTCCAGGGTGAGGTTTAACATTTTGGGCTGGGAAAACTTTATATTGCATCATATTACATGAATTCTAAGTTTGATTACTGGAACGAATGTTAACCTTTCAAGAATCTGAACTATGCTTACTTGATAACATACCGGAGAACCTTGCCTAATTTAATAAAACGTTTCCAATGGCCACATGGTAGAACTTTCTTAAACATTTTACATTTCGAATTAGACTTCAAATTGATTTTCATATATCATACATTCTGCTTGTTTATCATTCGTTCCAAATGTTGCACATGGATCACCATTGTTATGCTAGTGGTTGTGAGATTCATTATCGTTTATTTTTATTTTTCGACGTTTTGTATGTGTATGTATTCAAATCTTATAAAAAAGAAACATTTGAAGTGGATTGGTAATGTTCACTTTGTTACATATATATAAACGTAAATATGGTGCTTTTTCATGGGTGCAATGATCGAGACAATATATGTGATTTGTATTTTTATTGTTCTTTAAACATATATTGCTCTTTTAACTTACTTCATTACTTATTTGATGAAATATTTTTCTGTTTATCAAATCCAAAGAATGCAAAATTTTTAAAATAGCAAATAACTTCATGTGCACTAGGCTTCCTCAGACGTAAAAACTTAACTGCAGGAAAGAAAAAAAAAACACGAAAAACTTGAAACTTCTGATTATTTATCAGAATATTTCAATATGTCTCAAAGAGTGATAGATTTATTTTCTGACATAACACTGAACACGTACTTGTAATCCTTAATGAAATTATTAATTTTCAAATTAATATAAAAGGTATTTGTACAAAAATAGATTCTTCGGTGCTAGAAATCTTTGTGTTCTATTGATGTTTGTATGGAATACCGTGGGATAATCCGTTAGCTATACAAATAACACGGAACTTTTTAGTTGTTTACAGAATTACAGCAGAAATAAAAAGAATTAAAAAATGAGGCAGCTCTCTTTGGGATTAGCTTTTCTACATTATAAGCCTATTTCACGGTGCCTCGTGGACCAAACGATGTACAAACAGGGTGATTAAGTATATTCCATAATAAACATTTTGCGATGCACTGAAAACGCTGATAACGAAAACTAAGAATAATTATTAATTTACCCATGCTAGCGGGGGTGGGAAACAACAAAGATAGGCTAATTCATTAAGAAAGCATGCCTATATGACCAGAAATCTTACGATTTAAAACAAAGAGATACCCTAATCGAGCGGTATCCTTTTGCTTCATTACATCATTAAAAAAAGGCAAAATCCTGTAATTAAAAGAATTATTTTCAAGAAAAATAAGAGTCTGCCTGTCTAAATAACGGATTGGTGATTTTCCTATCTTTTATCAGATTTAACACCCATCTTCATAAAATCGTGATGATTTAATTGATTATTGATTAGTCATTTGAATTCTAAATTATAGGATCCCTTTACATTATGTCCTTGCAATGGTTATCTGATCTAATTACATGTTAGAGTGCCTCCCCATTAGGAGGTGTACTTTGTGAAATGTTGAAATTAGAAATCTATAATGAAGCTTTGTATAACTTCGTACCAAAATGTTTTTACAGAATTGGAAAAATGGCTTAATTAATTGTTAAAGCTACCTTCATTTACTGATTCAAATGCAAGTATCCTGAGCAACAAGACCAATCTTTCTCTCAGGAGCACAGCTACGTGTATTTATTTGTTGATTTTACCTTTCTTCAAAATCATTTTCGCAGTCATATAAAATATTAATGTCATTTTCATTTAGAAAATTATACAATGCAAATGATGGCATTATAAACATTTCAGTGTGTATCATATTACAATCATGCAGGATGTATTTGGTAGAAATTGAGCTTCATCATTTTTGTGTGTTCATTTCTTCGTTATCATTTATTTAACTTCCATCTTTAAAATGATGGAAATCGTAAACACTGAATGATAGAGATGAAGATGAAGATAATACGATGTATATTTCCCAGAAATTCTATGCTGATTGTTAGATTCATATATGTGATAGCAAAACTTGATTATCCAAGTGTTATTTATGTACAAGTAAAAAGTGAGTGTTCGAAAGAAGAAGAGAGAGTAAAGATTGTAAAATTATGATACAAATGATGATTTTGAATGAGTGAAAAAAGAATGTGATGTCACACAATGTTACCAGTAAATAAAGGAAAGTTGCAAAGAAGAAAGATGTTCTCTTGATTTTCAAAACTCAATTGATATCTGGTTCTATAATATAAGATACTTTTCTTTTCGGGAAAAGAGTGTTGAGATACCCAAGTCCACAACGTTCAGTCATGTGTAACCAATTTATTTGACATTGTTCATGGTCTCGACCAATTGGGGGCAATTGACTTTTCACTTCGGACTTGGCACTTCGAAGGGATAGTATACGGAGTGGTATGTTTACTAAGAACACCAGTCCTACTTTTAATTGACAAGATTTGGAAGAAAAGCTTAAGTCCCAAACCCTTTGATCTCTCGTGTGTTCAGATCTGCCTCTTTTAACGCCCCCAGATTTCTTTAATATGACCTCTCGAGGTGAGAAGTCCGAAGTTCGTCAACTTGAGAAATGCCCAATATGTCATACTAGTAATGTCTTGAGAGATCGAGGGCACTTATCGAATTGATGATAATTTGCTTCGCCAAAGTTTTCATGAGGACTACTGAGAAAACAACTAGTTTCAATGAACATGTTGGATTAGCATACATGCGTATTCAAAATAATCAACAGCTAAATAAGATACTACCAAATTTCCCTTTATTCACTCAAAGAACCCCGGAGAACCAGACGCGAAACATGGTGTCTTTTCATGCATTCGTTATGTTTTACTTTATCTCTACATACGATGTCTGAATCCTTCTCAAAGTATCTGCAAAAGCTAAGAACTCGAAACAGAACAAAAATACTTGTACAATGAAACATTTCGAAAATACGTTGGGCAGTCAAAATTAGATTTATCATCGTTTTCTCAGATGGAGGATAACGAGATGGACAGGTGCAGAAATGTTAAAATTTCAGTGAGACGGGAATAGATTTATTTTATCAGCAAAGAGCACATACCATGCTCACTAACAAATGCATAAAGTGTTATTTAATTGTTTAAGTCATATGTTGATTAGATAACATCTTGGGAACACCCAAAACCTGGGTAAAAAAACAAGTCTTTAACAGAGAAATGAACGGCATGGTATGATCCCTTCTGGCCAAGGCCGGTCTTTATCCCGCAAGGGTGGTATATTGGAATCCATACATTTTATATTATATTGTCAGACACGGATCCAGAAATTTTAGCGGTTTGTAGGGGCTTTGCTTCTGGTATAAAAAATGGCCAGCCAATAGTTTTGACTTCTATGACATCTAAAGAAATAAAGGCTATCAAAAGTATTTTCGTGGAACTCGCTCTCGGACTACTTATAACCTTTCTTGGATCCGCGCATTTTATACATTTTTTAAGTCCAGACTCTTACCTACGTCAGACATGAGCTTTAGATTTTTGATAATTACACGAGTAGCAATTCACAGGTGTCTTTTATTGTAACAATCAGGGATAGGGTAGTGCGATAAATGTTAAAGGTTGGCCACAACCGAGGATGAACAATGTATGCTTATGATACTTCTAAGAAGCAAAGGGTAAGTTCAGAGTCAAGATTATCAATTTGAACTACACAGTGTGTGAAAAAGATTTGGTATCTTGCGTCGCCACATAGCAGTGCTTCCGCTTTTCTGCAATATTTTGCGGTTGCGGTTTTCCCCGAACATGCATTTGGAAAACCTCAATGAACGAACTGAGATAGCAAACAGAAGAAATACTCTAGAGCGGAAATTGAGACCAACTGCAAAAAGAATCAACCTCATATTTCGGATAACTTTTCATAATTGTGAATGTGTTACGAAATGCTTTTAATGTTTGCAACTTACAATATTATCATTTTCTGAATGCATTCCAAACTGTCAACGCACCACCGTGCATGCAAGTGAAGTATTCAAAAAACACATTAGCTGCTGGTGTCAAAATATTTCTGGTAAACCACAAATTCAATATTTTGATCATCTAACGCTCATTCCCGTCTGATTGTTAATTAAAACCAGAAAAACGGTTTCTGTTTCCCCCATCATCACAAAACTACAAATATCAGCTCTGTCTCCAGAAGGGATAGTTTTAATAACTAGAGTTTTATCCATCAAACGGTTGATACTTACTCTGACATATGTTGTAATACTAAATTAATGTTTTTAATGTATCATCTGAGTTCCTCGCAGGCCCAACTAGCTCTGCAGGCGCTTTTTGAAATTTATTTCACCCTTCAAGAAAACAGATGTTTGTTTATCACGTAAATCATGGTACTAAACGACTCCCCTATATAAATAGGCTTCTTCTTCAAAAGCAAGATGTATGAGCAGTCATGCCATCAACGTTTGCCTTGCCTTAATCTTGTAAGCTTAATCAATGTACAAAGAGACAAGAAAAATGTAATTTTGCAACATTCCTTGCCATCAAATTGGGATAAAAATAAGCATAATTGAGAATAAAACTCAAATTTGCTACAAGCATACCCCTATTTTAAAGCTGAAATACCTACTATCAAATGAAATTGATATATTCAATCGATAAGACTATTTCCAAATGGAATAACCGCATGAACATCGAGGAGCATGTATTACTTTAAAAATTACAATGAGCGAGCCTGTGTGATTACAGAAGTATATGAGGTCATATGATGAATGTTTTGGTATTTTAGAAGGACGAAGCATGTAAAGAATTTGCTGACTAGAGATTAGAAAATCCAGATATTGAAGAAGTAGATACAAAAACAGCACATAATATTGTAACTAAATTGTCAGAAATACGAAAAAGAAAACAGATAAAGTAACAGGTAAATAGATTAGAAATTGTAGCTAACAATTATAAAAGTTTGGCAATTTCTATCCTAGTGAAATCAAAAGGCAATATCTCAAACAAGACAATATTTTAGTGAACACAGTGGAACAAGCTCGCACATAGATTGTGAGTACACAAAACAATAATAACTATCTTTTTGAAAATAATACTAGTTTTAAAAAGTCTGATGATTCTTCACTTTCTCAAAAAGAAATGTGACTGGTACAATTTCAGCACCACAAGCAATCGATATTCCGTCATCGTTTCATATTGCATCCTTAGGTGGTTATTTGTCATTGATTTCAGGTTATGTTAAGAAGTTCGCTCTTAGTGATTTTACTTTTTGTATTTATCTTTTTCGGCCTCGGACATCAGTAGATGACAAGAGAATTATTGATTGAAAAACGCATCATATTGCAGCGTACTGAGGTTATAGACTCTAATAAAATGTTGAATCTGAATCTATATATCATTCCATGTAGAATTTCCATCGAAAATTCGTAAGAATCATCAATCACCGTGGATGTTCACGTTAATACCACGGATATGATCATTGTGTCACCAGAAGGCACTCTGCATGGTACTTGACCAATCTTTAGCCCTTATATACCAGTGGATTCTTTAGAATTGCATTCTGACTGACTGTAACAACGGGACTCCATGACGGGCCATGTCAAACCTTGTTAGAGAAGATAAGACCAGACCACCTGTCCCATCTGAAGTCGGTCGGACTCTTCGGGTGACAGCATGCATGAGCTCACTAAGCAGACAGAGCTCAGACTGTTATTTGTACATATACGTCCTATGTTTTGATACACATATTAATCTATGTATTACTTGGGTCCCTGTGTTTTGACGTCTTGTATGCACTCTCTGTAAAGTAAATGCAAAAATTTAAATTCTAAAAACAAAACCAGAGGGCACTAGTGAAATGAAGTTTGATGGCTTTAAAAATCTTTTTTGTTGCAAGCATCATTGAAGAGGATTTGATAACCGAAACACGTGTCTGGTGCGTGAAAATTGGTTTGAATTTTCTCTTCAAGAAGGTATAGAGTTGGAACACTTCCGTATTATTGTCTGTGTCGTCATCTTACTGTGAGGTGACTGGGGAGGGTTGTGCACACGTAATCTGGACATTAACACTATTCGTTACTAACACAGAAGATGACCGCCTAAGTCGGTACTGATTACCCATTAGTCTCATTGATTTATTTGTAGTCTTTTTGTTTATTATTTGATGTAGTCTTTAATGTTTTGATTACGTCTTTGGTGTTCATGGACATGTAGTGACCTGTGTATGCCATGTCCTCCTTCTTGGTCAATATTTATGTTAGATTTCAAGCAGATTGTAGGGATCCCTGTTGGTACTAAGTGTGGGCCTGTTGTTGTTGTTTATTTTTACACATTTATGAAAAAGGACTTATCTACACACAGGTTGTTGGGATCCCTATTGGTACTAACTGTGCGACTGTTGTCGTTTTATTTTTACACGCTTATGAAAAATAATTATCCAAAATCTTCAAAACTAACGAAAACATGATGATTTGAAATGTTTCATTGGTACATCTAGGTACCTTGATGATATCCTTATTATCGACAATTTTGTTTTTTGAAAAAAATATCAATATGTAATTTATCCACAAGAATTGACACTGAACAAGGAAAACGTTACGAACACAGAAATACCATTTTTGGACATAAATATCAAAATTGTTAATGAAAAGATTCATACAAGTGTGTATGACAAAAGAGATGGTGTTGGATTCATCATTATGCTAAATTTCTCCTGGCTTAACGGTGATGATCCTAGATTACGCCGTATGGTTATAATTTAGATTTTGATTTATTTTCACTCTCTATTGTTGATCAATTTTCGAAATTCTCTGGTAAAATTTTACATATATCAATTGAAAATGCAAAAAAGATTACCAGATTTTAATGGTTTAACTGAATATTTGAAAAAATACCCCCCCCCCCCAAAAAAAACTGATTTATCATAATAAAAAGGAATAAATGAAATTTATAGACAGATGGAACCTTTTTAGGCTGATAGAGTAATAACCGATAATTTCAAAAACTCAGATTATGTCATACATATCCTTTTTCCTGTAAAAGCCATACCCAACTGTAAATGTTGTGTGAATGTGTGTATGAAAGTGAACATGTTTTGATCTATATAGAAAATGCCAGTGGAGAAATATAAATTATTGACTATGATGTAAATTGTCACTTAATGAAAAAAAAAAGATTTTCCTTATAGATATTTGCAAATAATAAACAAACGAAGAAGAATAAAAGGAATTACCATCGAAATTGTGTTAGATGTTACAAATGTAAATGTCTTCAAATTCAATAGCATCATTTCAGAACTGATAAATTTGCAGCATGGACCAGACATGCACGTTTTGGTTACTTATCCCTCGTCAGTGATCCTCAATCTAAACCATTCAATATGGCCAAAGAGTGTGAAAATTTTTATGTCTAAAAATGTACCGAAAAACGTAGCAGGATGGATGGGATATGATGCATCAAATGAATCATCAAATGCCTTTTATACCGTGGATATGATCCTGCTGTCACCAGACGGACACTTGGCTTGGTACTTGACCAATCTACAGCCTTGTACCAGCGCATTCTTCAGAATTGCACTCTGACTGACTGTGATGACGGGACTTCATGACGAGGCCGACCAGGAGGAAATCCAAATAATATAAAATTATGAAGAGCAAAAATCTAAACTTGACTCAATTTTTTTTGCAAAAGAACCTGCTATGCCATTTTATCCAACACTCAATTGCCTTTCTCTAAAATTATGAAATATGGCAAAAATACTATCGAGTGAAGTAAGTATAGAATATACATGTAGATGATAATGAAGATAAGCAATAAAAGTAGAAAGCTGCTGATCGCAATGAATTCCTACCATGAAAGTCCTTTAATGGGTGTAATCATTTATAAAGATATAAATATTGGTACATAAAGTTGTGTAACCATATAGGTGAGCTCAAATTTTATTGGACAATAAGGATATTGGATTTTAATAATGTTTGGCAATTATGATTAACCTATATATCAACTATTGATGGCTTATGTATATTCGATGATGTTATTCATTTGGTCTGTGATGTATTGACAGTTTTGATTTCTCCTAAATGGATATTTGACTTCCCTTCCACTAGATACATGTGTATATCTTATATTATTTTTCCATGCCTTATTAATACAATCGGCCAAGAAAGGAACAAAGTATAGATAAACTGAAATGTACGAATCGATTAACAATTTTTTCCCAATGTGGACTGGAATATCCAAGGAAACGTTGGGAAAAGATATACTTGTCTTACCCCTATGGGGAAGATGACAGTTTCTAAAACGTTGGTCCTGTAGCATCATATCCCTCCCATCTTGCTACTTTTTTCGGTACGTTTTTGGACATAATATTTTTCACACTCTTTGGTCATATTATATGGTTTAGATAGAGGATCACTGACGAAGATTAAGTACCAGAAAGGTGCATGTCTGGTCCATGCTGTAAATTGACCTGTTCTTAAATGATGCTATTGAATTTGAAGACGTTTAACATTTGAACCACGTGGTGAGTGACACTACTGGTGGACCAGGAGTCCCTGAGGGCACATGTAGCGAAGTTCGATCAACTTCGGTTGATCGTCTGTCTCTTCAAGGCATACGAAAATTTTTGGTATCAAAATATCTTGAAATTTCTAAAAGGTGGGTTCTGTAGCATCATATCCCTCCCATCCTGCTACTTTTTTCGGTACGTTTTTGGACATTATATTTTTCACTCTCTTTGGCTATATTTCATTGTTCAGATAGAGGATCACTGACGAGGGTTAAGTTTCCGAAACGTGCATACCTGGTCCATGCTGCAAACTGACCTGTTCTTAATGATGCTATTGAATTTGAAGACGTTTAACATTTGAACCACTTGGTGAGTGTCACTGCTGGTGGACCAGGAGTCCCCAGGAGTCCCCGAGAGCACATGTAGCCAAATTCGATAAACTTCGGTCGATCGTCTGTCTCCTCAACGCATTCGAAAATTTCTGTTATCAAAATATCGTGGGTCCTGTAGCATCATACATGTATTCCACCCATCCTGCTACTTTTTTCGGTACGTTTGTGGACATTATATATTTTACACTCTTTGGTCATATTACATTGTTTAGATAGAGGATCACTGGCGAGGGTTAAGTATACGAAACGGGCATGCATGGTCCATGCGGCAAATTGACCTGTTTTTAAATGATGCTATTGAATTTGAAGACGTTTAACATTTCACGTGTGACGATTGCTGCTATAGCGGATCAAAATATGGAAAAGAATATGGAAAAGAATACTTAAAATCTCATTTTTGAGCTTTTCGACCCTACAGGAAATTCGGAGCCGGGCACTCTCTGTATAGTAAAAGTACATTTAAATTCTAAAAATAAGAGAAGAGGGTGCTACTGAAATGAATTTTGGTGGCGCCGCTGTAAGCATCACTGATGAGAATTTGATATTCGAAACACGTGTCTGGTGCAAGAAAGTTGGTTTGAATTTTTCTTCATGAAGGTATAGAGTTGGAACACTTCCGTATTATTATTAGACAATGGGAGAAAAATAATAAATCACCAGATATGATCAGGGCCACGGAAGTCCAACCCTCGTGTCAAAGATTTTCTTTTGTCCATGACTCGGCAAGCCTCGTCGTGGTACAAGCAAACCCTAGACACTAGGGTTTTATTTCCTTGTGCCCGTTCGCATTTGGGGATAAATTATATTAATCCTAAGTACAAAAGTACTTGATAGTTTGTGTTGTTTTTAATTGTATTGCGCCTTTCCTCAGAAAGAAATATTTGAATGTGCTATGTGGTGTTAAAAAATTGTTAAATATTATGCAGTCCAAAGTCGGGACAGAGTGAACACTGACATTCTTCTTAAGTTCTTTAAATTATGATTAACGTGCTTATTGGACTATAGGTGTTGTTATGAGTATCATTGTCCCATGTTTTTATTGAAGTTGTTTTGTCTGATGTCCATCGTTTGTTACAATTCTTTGGATATAAAAGAAGGGAGAGAATCTCCAACAAGACCCTGTTGCACCATCAACAGGAAAACACCAAAACACCCGATGCGAAAACACAAAAGACGAGTAGACAAAGAGACGAAAAACAGACATACGACATATAAACATCAAACACAAAAGACTACACATAAACAAACGAGACCAATGGGTAACTGTTACCGACTTTGGACGGTCATTTGCCACGCAAGTAGCAAATGGTGTGGTTATCATTCTGTGGATATGGTCCGCTGTGGTCAGTGCAGGGTATTATCATGGAGATCTTCGACATATCCTTTATTGTGGACGAATTATTTGTCCTTGATTTATCAAATGTATAACTGTCTATTCCATTGTCATAAACTAGGACAATAATTGAAACGTGAACGGAAAACACACATCTAAATCTTGAACATATATATTAACAATTGACTGAAAAAGTTAAAGATTTTGCAGGTGTGACGAGTAGGATCCAGATCAACCGCGCAGTCGGTGTCTGCTATGTCTAGAAATCGTTTGATTTTTGCAGTCTGTATGTTCAGACGTTGAAAATGTAATATTTTTAGAGGAGAAAATTAAAATAAAAACTATTAACACAGAGTATGACGGAAAGTTGGTCAATTGAGAGAAGCATACCTCATATACATAAAATATTTTAGCACATGTACTAAGCACCCACAAATTGATAGGTTTCGGTCATTTGTATAATAAAAAGGTTAACGAAAGCCCACGCTTGCACTATAGGACCGTCAAAATCGTGCTTTATTTACCGAGAAATGTAAACTCAAACCTACACATGTATAAGGAACGAAATAAATTGATTCTTTAGAAAAAAACTCTTTAAAAATTGAAGCAAAACATTGGAAAACAGGTTAATAATGGAGCAAAGACAGCTCCATCCAAATTTATTCAGAACACTTTACATGTTATAGTCATCTAGAATCACAGTTGTCGCATTTCCTGATTAGATATATTTTTTAAAGATACACTATAAAATCCCACTACGATATCACAAACGACCTATAATCATGGCGTCTACGAGACAACCCTTCTCCATCATCTGCCGCTCTTCTGTTTTTGGAAGGAAGCATTAATAGTGCATTTGCAGTGCGCATACTCAGAAGTCTGCTACTTATTTGATTTCCGGTGCTTGATGCGACAGGTACTGGATCATCATGGAGCCACTGCAGGACAACACGATGGTACTCTGGTCTGGGATCCAAATAAACGGACTTCTCAAGCTGAAAGAAATGCAACATAAGCCAGTAATATGTCATCATTCAAAGAGACATTTTTACACATTCATATATAAGGAAGGGGTGTAATGACTTCCTTATTTATATAATATGTAGCTCACATGTAAGGTAACTTTTGTTTGAATGTTGCATGTAGTTCTTTAGTCTAAATGGCATATGATATAATTATATTTTCAATCGTTTCTTCGACCGATATTTCATTCTGTTCTGAAAATCTCTTGTTATTCGAGTCGAGCGAACATTTGAGAAGAGAGGGGCAAATTAGTCCTCAAGACTTATTATCCAAATATGTATCATGTGTTATCAAATACATGACAAATGGAAGTAATTTCAAGACGCATAGCTTACGCTAAAAGCAAAATTCTCAACACACAATCATTAAAAGTTTCAGTTGTTCTGAAATTATAAAATTATTATTTTCCACGAAATCCTTCAATTAGGTAACACACGTTTTGATATACTGACCGACATTCCGAAAGACAAACAAGTTCAAATAAAACCGTGGTCTGACGAGGGGACAATGAATGCATGACGGTACAACAAAACAAAACAAAACAACGACTCACGAGGAAATTATGTTCAATGCTTTTTGACGTAAGGACACGAGACACATTACCAAATTGTTTAAAAATATGATTGCAGTCCCCATTATCAAATTTCTTATTCTTTATAGTAAAAATGACAATCACGAAGAAAATGCAGCAGTAATATGTTAATCATAACTGAATGCAATTGCGGACATTTCGAATTTTGAAGCATGTGTTCTACATTCAATAATTATGACAAAATGTTCATTATCTAACGATCTCTTAGTTTTAAGGCTGTAAACTTCTGGTTTTCTCTATCTTTTTGTACTCATCTTCTATAATTTGATCACTGTCTTCCTTTGAGCTAATGATAATTAAATCATTTGAAACCATTTTCCTAAAGCAATTATCTTAGTAATGAATTACATGTATGCTGAAAAGCTTTTAATTTTCTGCTCTTAATTCTTTTGATATTTGTAAATGGCTTTTCCTAACGTTTAATCAAACGATTCAATTAATTGATCAAGAATGAATTATACAACATTTTCCTAATTTACCACTATCTCAATGTTTGGTAATTTTTCATGTCATCAATTTTCTGATACATGTAGTTAAATTTAGACATTATAGAAAGACTATGAAAAATGCTTTAAAACAACATAGAGAAAATACTAAGAGAAGTCTCAGGTCTTTAAAAAGTTCGAATCCTAAAGAGTACTGGCGTATTATCAATTCAGGAAAATATTGTAAAACAAATAAGAAAGCAGATATTAATTCATTGTTTGATTTTTTCAAACGTCTAAATGAACATGAAGATATTGACTTGCCAAATCATGTTATGTCAGAATTCGATGTAGAAATTTTGGGTAATTTAGAAGCAAATCATTTTATAAATGAAGCTTTAACTGATGAAGAAATCATGTCATGCATTAAATTATTGAAAAGAAACAAGTCAGCTGGTCCTGACAATGTTTATAATAAAATTTTTCCGCGTTTCGTTAGTAATAGCGGAAAAATATTGTATTTACGGTTACGTTTTCAATTGTATTTGAGTGTTCGATATGATGTTTTGTGTCAGCCAATGAAATCATTTCATTTTGGCGCCTTTTAGTGCGCATGCTATCATGACGAAGTAAAGGGTTTTCATTATCTAGCCGTCGCTCTACACGTTAGGACCAACTTCAAATTTTTGTAACAAAATTTGTATATATTCTAATTTCTAACATTGACAAAATTTTCAATATTTGCCCAGTTTTCAGAGAATTTTTTCCATATGTGTTTTTTATCTCTGTTTTTCCTCTGGGCTGATAGGTATATGAGATATAATGCTTTCCTATGTGATGACAGAATATCATACTTATTTTATGTTAACAATCTATCTATGGTCTGACAATATATTGAATGAATTTATTTGCCATATTGTATATTGTCTGTTGTCATGTTTCACACAACTTGTCATCCATTGTACCATGTATACAATAATTCTTGAGAATAAACGCCGGCGTCTATCATCAGCGACAGGCTTCGGCAAATTTATATTATTGTTTTTCTTTCTAAATATTTTGAATGAGTTCGATTAAGAAGTACACGTACGGTTTTTGGAAATGAATATTGAGTACGTAAAGTGTTGTTGGATTGAAGTTAAAGTCAGTACTGAGTATATTTTATCAACTTGTCACGTGATGTTGCCTTTGTATACACAGCTGTTTAATCTAATTTTAGACACTGGGATTTTCCCTACACAGTGGTTATGCGGTGATATTGTTCCAATTTTTAAGAATAAAGGATCTGATTTAGAACCCAAGAATTACAGACCCATTACTTTACTGTCATGTTTAGGGAAACTTTTCACTTCTGTTCTCAATATTAGATTGAATAATTATTCTGATGCTGTAAATTTAATTTTGGAAAATCAGGCAGGATTCAGGAAAAACTTCAGCACCACTGATCATATTTTCACTTTACATTTGCTTATAGAATTATACAAGAAAACAAGAAAGAAGCTTTTTTGTGCTTTCATTGATTTTGAGAAGGCCTTCGACACTGTTTGGAGACATGGCCTTTGGAATAAATTAATACATAGTAATGTTGATGGGAAATGTTTTCGTATTATTAGAAGTATGTACAATGGAATCAAAGCCAGAATAAGATATAACGGTAATTTTTCAGACTTCTTTCCTTGCCAGATCGGCCTCAGACAAGGGGAAAATTTATCCCCCTACCTTTTTTCTATATTTTTGAACGATTTAGAAGATTTTCTGAAATCTAAAGATGTACCAGGTTTACAACATATTAACACTCTTTTTGAAAATGAACTTAATGTTTATATGAACCTACTTATTTTACTTTATGCTGATGACACATTGTTATTTGCTGAGTCAGCACAAGGTCTTCAACAACAATTAGATATCTTTTCTGAATACTGTGAATTATGGAAACTCAATGTAAATGTAGAAAAGACAAAAATTTTAGTTTTTGGTAGTAGAGTTAGAGATTTTAGCTTTACGTATAGAGATAAGACTATTGAAGTTGTCAACGAATTTAAATACTTAGGAGTTATTTTTTCTTCAAATGGAAAATTTAATACAAATACTAAAGCATTGTATGATAAAGCTGTAAGAGTAATGTATAGTGTTATTTCTAAGAGTAGATTACATAGTTTATCTATTGATTGTATCATGGAGCTTTTTGACAAGATTTTATTACCTATTGTAACATACGGATGTGAAGTGTGGGGATTTTCAAACATAGATATATTAGAAAGGTTACATTTGAAATTTTGTAAGTACATTTTAAAAATTAGAAGAACATCTCCAAATTTTATGGTTTACGGAGAGCTGGGGCGTTACCCCTTAAGTATTGATATTAAAGTACGCACTATTATGTATTGGGCTAATCTTGTTCAACCCAAAAGAGAAAAGTTACCTAGTAAACTATATATGCTTGCTGTAAAATATGATTTACCATGGGTGAAGAATGTTAAGAAAATTTTTGATGATTGTGGACTAAGCTATATATGGATTAATCAATCTTTTGTAAACCAAAATTGGTTGAGATCTCATGTGAAAATGATTCTTATAGATCAATATAAACAGTTTTGGAATGGTGAAGTTTTTAATTCACCAAAAGGTTTAAATTATCGTATTTTCAAAAATGAATTAGAATACGAGAGTTATCTTGATATTTTATCTACAAAGGATAGAATATTATTAACTAAGTTTAGAACATGTAACTTTAAGCTACCTATAGAGACAGGAAGGTGGCAAAATATTCCACGAAATCAAAGAAAATGTCAGATTTGTAGTAAAAATGAAATTGGTGATGAATACCATTATTTATTTAATTGTAATTCAGATATTATTTTAGGCGCAAGAAGAAAATATTTACCAATTTTTTATACTCAGAGACCGAATACTTATAAATTTACAAAATTGTTTAATACTAAAGACGAAATATTACTAAAAAAATTATGTAAATTCCTCTCAGTGATTGAGGAGAGAGTAACAATGATCCTCTAAGTTATTGTATTGTATAATCACGATTCATTTGTTCATACATCTGTGAACGCATGTATTATAAACCATCTCTGTTCTATACCATATTTTCTCAATGTAATGTCATTTGCATTCAATGAGAATAAACTTCATTGTCATTGTCATTGTCATTGACAGGAAATCCAAGGTCAAGGAATCGAGAGTTCCATCATAATTTGATATAATAACATTTAAATGCGTTGTGTCTATCATTATTTTAACAGGTTTACAAATTATGTACATCAATGTTACGTCTTCAAGTTCATAAATCTTTATATAGAACAGATAAATTTCTAGCATGGAAATATCCATGCATATGTACTTATTGGCAAAATGTCCGATTTTCTTAGAAAAATAACATCTTACTCTGAACGGTGAAAACATGAACGTCACTATCATAGCTTTCTTGAAAATTTAAATAATCAATATACTTTTAAAAACACAAACACGCCAGAGGAGCAAGGATGGATTTCACTTAGTCTTATTGTATACTTTGTCATTTTTACACTTGATAAAGGCCAAGGGGCCAAAAATTTGTGTATTTGAGTGTTTGTGTTTTTATTTGTTATCACCCCTTCCCTCTGGAAGAAATATTTCAATCAACTGCAATATACTTTTGTCATTTTTTTATGTCGACTACAATAGTCCATTATTTTCAGTTAAATATCAGTAAGCGCATTGCAATTCATAATGCTTTGTTGAATCGTTGACAGATGTTTTAGTCTAGACTGTAGCTCAGAGCATTGTACCCGGAAAAACGGGATAGCCGAGTATATATTTTCTATTATTATTTACTAGACTTGAAAATGATCAACCGCTCTAAGTTAAACTTGTTCAAAACACCAACTTTACAGTAACTATCAAAGACAAATGATGTATCAAACTTCAGCCATTGAGTTCCATGAAAAAACTTCGTCGCACAGAAAATTGATCTCTGAATCTTCTCATGGGACAATTGAACAAATGTGATAAAAATGTATCTTGATTTGAGACTATCTTAGCTGAATCCATGCATCAAACTGTAGACAAATATGTCAATGAATGTCTTTAAGGTACGACAAAAAGATATACTAGAATGATATATCGGAAGACAGAGTACAGAGTCCCATTACAACTAAGAGTACTGAATGCAAGTTCGACTGGACTTATTAATAAACAAAGTATCTTTGTTGCAAACTGGATCAATTCGCTTTCGTTAATTAAAGTACCCTCAGTTGACATGAAATAATACGTTGATGCCTATTTTAGTTTTCTATACTTAAATATAGATACCGATACATCAAGGTATAATCAAGTTCAGTGAACTTAAAGTGCATGTAGCACCCGCTTCAGTGTGAATGTATTGACAATTATGAATAAATAATGGATATCAATTATTTCAATATTGCAACAGGGAATCATGAGATGATCTTCAATTTTTCTTCCTTGTCATAACTTCTACATAACTTGGGTCATCTATGATTGACATATACTTTCGTTTCCAGCGAAATAAAACTGAACAGATACTTTATACACGTTGTTCCATACGAGGTTCATCTTACATTTTAGGTTTTTATTTACTTTTAATCTTGAAATTTCGACCTTCAATCTTGGAATTCCCACTCTAACTATTTAAATTTCAATCTTTAAAGTCTGAATTTCCATCTTTAAATTTTGGAATTCCAAACATTTATCTTAGAGTTTTCAACAATAATATTGGAGTTTCAAATTTTTATTTTGGAAGATTCCAACCTTAATCTTGGTATTTCCAACATAACCTTGGTACATCCGGCTATAGTCTAGGAATTTACAAATTTTATCTTTGAAATGTCTACTATAATGTTTGAAATTTGAATAAGGGTGTTTTTAAACACAATACTTTCAATTTAAAACTTCCGCTTACCTTGGCTTTCACTATTGTACGCTGATGAAGCGGATTTCCTGACATTTTGGCTAGTGCTGGAATAACATACAAGTTACACGTTACGATAGAGGACACAGGATTCCCTGGCAACCCAAAGAATATATGCTTCTTGTTATTGTACTCTATTGTAGCAAATGCTGTAGGTTTCCTAAAAAAAAAAAGTACATTTGAATATGACCGCAAGATTTTGTGCTCCATCATAAGGCCATTTCTTTGTTATTTTCTGTTTTGCGTCCTCGTGCTGGTAGGTTTGAGCCCATAGTCATAAAACAAAACAAAATTTAATTGATAAAATCTGTGCAAATTTGATATAGTTTGTACAAAAATGATAGAGAAATTGTTTAAATCTTTATATTACATGTAAAAGTCTAAAACTACTTCAATGATTCAAGACGGTCATTCTTTTGTTGTCTAAAATATGTTAATGTTCAAATGAAACAAGTTTCTGTCAGATTTCACATGGTACTTATAGTACTTCACATATTATGAAATTTCAACTTTGTTTAATACGCTTGTTTGTTTTCCTCCCTGGCTGGCTGGTAGGTTTTTCAATTTTGAAGGGGCGCAAAACAGAATAAAAACAAGAAATGGCCTAAGGATTCATAAACGTCGACAATAGCAAAGAATGTAAATGCATCAACATTGGTTTCCTTGAGCAATGCGTTTTAACAAGACAAGTTGCAAAGTTGCACAGCAAAAAAAAAAGACATGTTGCACAGCAAGCATCATGCAAGTAAGTAAAATTTTCTATGTTGTTCAAGATATGGATGGGGTTACTACGATACGTTGAACAAAGTAGAATAAGATAAGGAGGCTATTCATTTACCTGTGCACTGGTGGTCATTGAAGGGATTAGAAATTCAAGAAATCTTTAACTTTGACCTCGAAAAGGACACTGTAAATATTTCCCCCATTATTACATCATAGCGAATTTTCCAATAATTTGTACGGTGTTCATTAGGGGACATCGCTTCTTCAAATCTTCGCCCTGCTATATATCACCAGCCGAAGAATTGAAGAAATGATGCGAAGAATTGAAGTAATGATGCGAAGAATTGAAGTAATGATGCGAAGATTTGAAGAAATGATGCGAAGAAACGATTATTTCTTCAGTTCTTCGCATCATTTCTTCAAATCTTCGCATCATTACTTCAGTTCTTCGCATCATTTTTTCAAATCTTCGCATCATTTCTTCAATTCTTTAAATCTTCGCATCATTACTTTAAATCTTCAAATCTTCGCATCATTATTTTAAATCTTCAGATCTTCGCATCATTTCTTCAAATCTTCAATTCTTCGCATCATTACTTCAAATCTTCAATTCTTCGCATCATTACTTCAAATCTTCAATTCTTCGCATCATTACTTCAAATCTTCAATTCTTCGCATCATTACTTCAAATCTTCGCATCATTACTTAAATTCTTCAATTCTTCGCATCATTACTTAAATTCTGAAAATCTTCAATTCTTCGCATTTTGACTTTGTCAGAAATAATCATTTTTGCACTATAACTTTCAATAATTCAGTAATATATATATATATATATAATAAATATCCATTCCCGGTATAGTCAATATAATCAAAATCAAAGTGACATAATGACGATTAAATTTGTTTATTGCACTAAACGTTTTCGCCTGTTGGCTCTTCAGAGTTGCAATGAATATAAACAATAACAATAACAAAGAACAGTAGGTAGGCAGCGTCTATGACGTCATCATAACGTTACAGTTAGGCGCATCACGTACAAATGTCCCAGACGTTGGCGCACTTATTATTTACGTATATTGATGCTTTAAGAACAATAATAAATAGCTTTTTGTAAAGAAGAAATGAAATCATAGTTTAACAATTCAATTTAGGTTTGAAAATCTCTATGAAATAATCTTCTTTGGCTTTACGTAATTGTTCATTGTCCTCTTTTACTTTGTAAAAGGGGAAAATAGAAAAACTTCCCCCACCACACATATCAAAATGTCCGCTACAAGGAGTGTTTCTAGTGGATGGATCCCTGATCTGTTGTTTGTGTACGCGTACACGGTCCGCCAATTTCGTTCCCGTTTGTCCGACATAATTTTCGCCGCAGTTTGGACACGTCATCACGTAAATTAAGTTCTTGGATTTGCAATTCATTTTTGCGTTTACGTGAAATACTTTTCCATTTTTAAATGTAAATGATTGACCGGTTTGAATGTACGGGCATGTTCCACAGCGAGGGTCCTGGCATTGGCTAACGACGTGTGTTTCCGTTTCAGTTGTAAATCTGGCTTTGGTGAGAAGCCTTTTTAAATTAGGTGGTTGTCTCCTGCTATTAATGATATCCTGTTGGTTGATGAGACTCCTCAAATTGTCGGACTGATGAAGAATTGGTAGACAAGTTTTTGCTGTTTTGAATACGTTTTTATTTCTCGGATTGTGTGTTGTTACAAATGGAATGATTTTATGGCTATTTGTGTTACGTCTGCTTTTCTCTCTAAGTTCCGGTAGCGGTATTTCCTTTGCTCTGTTTGTGGCTGCGTCAATTAGATTTACGGGATAATTCTGTTTAAGTAGGAAAGACTTTAGTTCTTTTAGTCTTTTTTCTCTTCGATGTTGGTCTGAAACTATTGTACAAATTCGTCGAGCCAAGTTGTTTTACAAAAGTACGGATACACACCAGTACCTTATATTCAGTTCCTGTCATCCATCTCACACAAAACTTAACATCCCGTTCAACTTGGCTCGACGAATTTGTACAATAGTTTCAGACCAACATCGAAGAGAAAAAAGACTAAAAGAACTAAAGTCTTTCCTACTTAAACAGAATTATCCCGTAAATCTAATTGACGCAGCCACAAACAGAGCAAAGGAAATACCGCTACCGGAACTTAGAGAGAAAAGCAGACGTAACACAAATAGCCATAAAATCATTCCATTTGTAACAACACACAATCCGAGAAATAAAAACGTATTCAAAACAGCAAAAACTTGTCTACCAATTCTTCATCAGTCCGACAATTTGAGGAGTCTCATCAACCAACAGGATATCATTAATAGCAGGAGACAACCACCTAATTTAAAAAGGCTTCTCACCAAAGCCAGATTTACAACTGAAACGGAAACACACGTCGTTAGCCAATGCCAGGACCCTCGCTGTGGAACATGCCCGTACATTCAAACCGGTCAATCATTTACATTTAAAAATGGAAAAGTATTTCACGTAAACGCAAAAATGAATTGCAAATCCAAGAACTTAATTTACGTGATGACGTGTCCAAACTGCGGCGAAAATTATGTCGGACAAACGGGAACGAAATTGGCGGACCGTGTACGCGTACACAAACAACAGATCAGGGATCCATCCACTAGAAACACTCCTTGTAGCGGACATTTTGATATGTGTGGTGGGGGAAGTTTTTCTATTTTCCCCTTTTACAAAGTAAAAGAGGACAATGAACAATTACGTAAAGCCAAAGAAGATTATTTCATAGAGATTTTCAAACCTAAATTGAATTGTTAAACTATGATTTCATTTCTTCTTTACAAAAAGCTATTTATTATTGTTCTTAAAGCATCAATATACGTAAATAATAAGTGCGCCAACGTCTGGGACATTTGTACATGATGCGCCTAACTGTAACGTTATGATGACGTCATAGACGCTGCCTACCTACTGTTCTTTGTTATTGTTATTGTTTATATTCATTGCAACTCTGAAGAGCCAACAGGCGAAAACGTTTAGTGCAATAAACAAATTTAATCGTCATTATGTCACTTTGATTTTGATTATATATATATATATATGGTTTTATGAACTGATTTACTGTATACATGTGCATTAATCATTTTTAAGTAACTTAATGCTTAAATATATATCTTATGCTAGAATTGAATTTTATTCTTTTTGAATCTTGATTAATTATTTCCTTATGTAAAAATGGAGGGGGTGATTTTCAATTTGCAAATTTTTCAGGAGGGTGACACGCCCGCATGTAAACCCGATTCAAAAAATTTGAATAGAAAAAATATTGGATTTCTGGAAAGATATGGTGCAAAAATAATTCTTTCTGACAAAGTCAAAATGCGAAGAATTGAAGATTTTAAGATTTTAAGTAATGATGCGAAGATTTGAAGATTTGAAGTAATGATGCGAAGATTTGAAGATTTAAAGTAATGATGCGAAGATTTGAAGATTTGAAGTAATGATGCGAAGATTTAAATATTTAAAGTAATGATGCGAAGATTTGAAGTAATGATGCGAAGATTTGAAGTAATGATGCGAAGATTTAAAGTAATGATGCGAAGATTTTAAGATTTGAAGTAATGATGCGAAGATTTGAAGATTTGAAGTATTGATGCAAAGATTTAAAGATTTGAAGAATTGAAGAAATGATGCTAAGATTTGAAAAAATTGAAGAAATGATGCGAAGAATTGAAGTAATGATGAGAAGATTTGAAGGAATGATGCGAAGATTGAAGAAAAAATCGTTTCTTCGCATCATTTCTTCAAATCTTCGCATCATTACTTCAATTCTTCGCATCATTACTTCAATTCTTCGCATCATTACTTCAATTCTTCAATTCTTCGACTGTTGATATATAGTAGGGCGAAGATTTGAAGAAGCGATGTCCCCTAATGAACACCGTAAATTTGCATTCGTGATAGCTTCTATAGTTACGTCTTCAAATTCATAGTATCATTTTAGAACAGATAAATTTGAAGAATGGACCAAACATGCATGTTTCGGGTACTTAACCCCCCTCGTCAGTGATCCACAATCTACACAATGAAACATGGCCAAAGACTGAATAAGTTACGCCCAAAAAGTACAGAAAAACGTAGCAAGGTGGGTGGGATATGATGCTACCCAATTTTCAGAATTTCGAGAAAATTTTGTGAACAGAAATTTTTGAATGCGTTTCAAAAAACGATCATCCGATCGGACTTGGATTCATGTGCCTTCGGGAAATCCTAGCATAATTTAAGAACAGATAAATTTGCAGCATTGCCTAGGCATGTACGTTTCGGGTAGTTAACCCTCGTCAGTGATCCTCAATCAAAACAATGAAATATGACCAAAGACTGAGAAAGTTATGTCCAAAAATACCAAATGACGTAGCAGGATGAGTGTGATATCATTCATTGTTCGGTTTGAGGATCACTGACGAGGGGTAGCCGAGACATACAAGTCTGGTACACCATATTAAAAGGTAGGGGTTTATAGTCTCGTTCGCTTTCGCCTCACGCGACTTCCACAATTACCTCGCTGAAAACATATTTATCTGTTCTTAAATGATGTAATGAATTTGAAGACGTAACATGCTACAGGACCCACTCTTCAGAAGTTCGAGAAAATTTTGTGAACAGAAATTTTCGAATGCGTTTGAATAAACGATCCACCGAAATTGACCAGCAGTAACACCTACCAAGTGGTACACATATTACTCTTCAAATTCATAGCATCACTTAAGAACAGAATAATGTACAGCATGGACAAGCTGTAGTTTCTGTTTACATGCATTTTATTATAACGTCCAAGTGTATCATTTCTAAAGCAATATAAATTATGACTGAAATAAATTAATTCTTAGTTGAAAAAGAAGCATTTTACGAGAATTGCTATTGACACTGTAGTATCTAGCCTTGGTCAAACAAATTCTAATACATGTAAAGTGCATGTAAGAAAAAATAACTCTACGGGCGATATTAATGGGAATCTAACGATTCAGCAAGATATAGAATTTCTCTTCGTATTTTATGAATTAAAAATTTGACGGTTTTGCTCATGGGAAATATATTACTTATGAGCTAGGTACCAAAAATGACTGAAACTTGAGACTTAACAATTAATTTTGTCTTTTTGGCGTTTAACATGATTTATCTACCTAAATTGATTATGAGTGAAAGTTATATTGCTAATTTGTAAGAAAATATTAAAAGTGTGGCTAGGTTGTGGTGAATAGATAGATTGTCAAATAATAAAATTTGTCCTTTTGAAAATGAGAAGGAAACTAATAGTGATTATCCTTGAAACCGAAGATTCCAAGGTACAAAGAAAATAAACTGCGGCTCTTGCCTACATCAAGTATGAACTATTGAAATGAATGTTTCAGTGCTTTCAAATAGCATCTGATTAATATAAATCATTTAGGTTCCCGTCGTAGACTTTATTATGATGCACAAATTTGACCTTTATTCATAAGACATTAAATTCTGATAAAGTTATCTTGTCCTTTGAGTTTCTCTTTAAGTTATTGCATCTCAAATCGTGGAATCGTTACTCCCTTATAGTCCTGCTCTAGAGGATGGACGCTTCGACGTATCGGATGCATCACATCTTAGTTAATCCATGTATGGAAAACTAAAATTCTAATTTTATTTTAAACTAAACTAGCTATAATATCGTATTTTAACCACAGTGAAAATACTTCAATTCAAAGGCATGACCTTTACCCTTAACATACTGAACCAGGAAAGCATAAAAGAAGGGAGGAGATATCCAACCAGACATTGTTGCAGCACCAACAGCAAAACACCAAAACACACGATGCGAAAACACAAAGACGAGCATACTAAGAGACAAAAAAGAGACGACATATAAACATCAAACACAAAAATACTACACATACACCAACGATACCAATGGGCAACCGGTGCCGACTTTGGACGGCCATTTGCCACACAAGTAGTAAATGGTGTGGTTTTCCTGGATTACGTGCGCACAACCCTCTCACTTCATCGAGTACCCAGGTCTCGAAGAACGTACAGTTGTGGTATAAAACAACCTCCTTACTGTTAGATGACCACACACAAACAAGACAGCAAAACACAAGGGCCAAAGCAACACAGATGAATATGTTAATAAATATAAAAAGAGGGCGTACGTAATACAGTTCGTGCTCTGCCGACTGTAGCGAGCTCATGTTTGTTATCACCCGAGGAGTTCGAGTGACATTCAGAGAAGACAGGTGGTCGGGGCCCTCCGTCGTCACAGTCAGTTAGAGTGCAAGTCTCAAGAATGCGCTGGTAGGTCGAGTACCAAGCCTAGTGTCCGTCTGGTGACATTAGGATCATATCCAGGGTATAGAAGGCGTTTGATAATTCTCACGCGTTTTCGATGGTTATGCTGCCTACATTTGATCCTTCTTATTTTGTTTATCATACCACCATAAAAGGCATAAGTATCATCCCCACAATGCAAAGAATCGTTGTATGTGCTAAACGTCTGCAAATACATAGCATAATTAAAGAACAGACAAATTTACAGCATGGACCAGACATGTACGTTTTTGGTACTTGTCTTTGATCCTCAATCATAACAATGAAATATGGCCAAAATAGTGAAAGTTATGAAAAAAAAAAACCAAAAGACATAGCGGGATGGGTGGACATGTTGTTACAGGACCCATTTTCAGAAAATTGTAGAAAACTTTGAGAACAGAAAGATTCGAATGCGTTTGAAGAGAGACTTGGCTACATGTGCCCTCGGGTCTTGGTCTATAATATACGACAGTTCATAATTCAATACTATTTGACTAATTGGACATGTATGGATGACCTGGATGACCTGGATGATATTCTTACTATCGATAATCCTGTTTTTGAAAAGTATAAAGATGTTATTTATTCACAAGAATTGACTCTAAACAAGGCAAACTTTACAGACACAGAAACACCATTTTAATGGAGAAATTCATACAAGTGTATATGACAAACGAGATGATTTTGGATTCAACATAGTAAATTTCCCCTGGCTTGACGGTGATGTCCCTAGATTACCGTCATACGGAATCTACATTTCACAGCTCATCCGGTATGCTAGAGCATGTACTGATGTTTTGGATTTTCATAATAGAAATCTACAAATTACAAAGAAACTTTTAGGTCAAGATTTTCGCTTTCACAAACTAGTAAAGACTTTCTGGAAATTTTACAAAAATTATGATCAACTTCTTTTGAAATTCGAACCCATACAAGCAACGGAGTATATTACTTTAGGTATTTCACAACCTGCATTAGATGGTGACATAATTAACAAAATAAGAAAGATCAATGTCAGTCGGACTCCTCGGGTGATAACATACATGAGCTCGCTACAGCCGGCAGAGCACGGACTGTATTACGCACGTCCTCTTTTTATATCCATTTACATATTCATCTGTGTTGCTTGGACCCCTGTGTTTTACGGTCTTGTTTGTGTGTGGTCATCTAACAGTGAGGAGGTTGTTTTACACCATAATTGTGGGTTCTTCGAGACCTCTGGGAAATCGGAATAGTGGGAGGGTTGTGCGCACGTAATCAAGGATAACCACACCGTCTGCTATTTACGTGGTAGATGGCCGTCCTAAGTCGGCACCGGTTGCCCATTGGTCTCGTTGGTTTATGTGTAGTCTTTTATGTTTCATGTTTCTATGTTGTGAGTTGGTGTTCCTTGTCCCTTTTGCGTCTCTTTCTATGGGTATCTGTTCTGTGTTTTTTGCATGGGTGTTTTGGGATTTTGCTGTGGGTGCTGCAACCTAGTGCTGTTGGAGATCCCCTCCTTTCATGTATTGGTATTGTATTGCTGATAGTACTTGTATAACCGGGAAAATTTCTAATCATCACCTTGAAGATTTGATATTGAGGAAAAATGATTCTTCCTTCCCTTGTCATTATGAACAAGTCTGTTTCTGTGAAACATTATTGCATTATTGTAGTCCACACAAAGGTTTGACTTTATGATAAATAAAAAAGAGGGTCACCTGAAGACTACATTAACATACACAAGTTTGTCAAAGGAGAAAAAAACTTGACTTCCTGAGTGGAACCAAAAATAACACCACTTTTTAATTAAGACATCTCTGTGATCTACTTTTGCCTGTGGTGGCGCCACTTGTTGACGGATCATGAAAATCTGAAAAGTGGTTATGGAAAAGAAGCTGACAATGCATAAAAATCGGCCCCCTCTTTTTTACACAAGAAACAAATTCATAAAACAGAAAAAAATTAGCATAAGATACAGATCAAAGCATTTAGTAACTAAAATATGACAAATATACAGTATCTCTGATTTAGTCCGAAAAGAAGTCTTGATCATCGCTCATGTGAGCTAAAAAGATTTGACCATATATTCGAACTGACCCACCCTTTGAGATATGACCTAGGTATGATATGACTACGCCATAGCACATGCCTAGCAATAATAAGCAACTTTTGAAATGTTATGTAATTTGAGAGAACACCAACCTGTACTGACCACAGCTGAACAAACTCACTGGAAGGACCACACAAGAAACATCAGACATAAAAACTTCAACGAACAACAGGGGACAACGATACAACAACATCAACAACGACAAAACAATTTAGAGAGAACAGTGAAATAGGGAATTTGCCATCACATTTGACAGTGTTTCGGTCGACAAGAAGTTGACGATTAGCTAACCGATAAGGAAATGGAATCCTGAAATGAATGTGAGAAGAATACATTCGTAATCCTTTTGAAATTTCCATCATTTGTTGCTTAAATTATTCCGTCCCTTAATTTTATATGAAGTGTTTTTAGTATTTTTGAAAAAAAAAAACGACATGGTAAGTGTACGTAGCTCAACCTGTAAACTAGACGGTCAAAATACGGCGAGTTGATGGACTGAGAAGAGCACGACAGAACAGGACAATAGCGCAATGATTTAATTATTACAACGGATTCACTTTGTGAATGAAGCGTATAACATGTCTTTAAGCACGTTTTATTCAGTCGGTAAAAGGTGAACATTCCGTGTAATTTCCTTCGATTTACCACCAACGCGGAAATGAAAGAGAAAATTCCCTATTCGTACACTCATATCATTAACTCCTGTAATAATATTTTGTCTTTGTTCTTTCTTTTAAGTTATGATTAGAAAATAGATTCACTCTGCCACCTACAATGTTTTGACGTCAAAAACTTCAGATCGTAGAAAAAAAGCCTGTCAGAATTCGGGTAAAACAAACAATTCTAAGAAAATAAAAGTCAGGTATTAAAGGTTATTAAGTTTTATAAGGATTAATTCGTAGGCTGATTTTTCCATCATCTAAATGACTTGTATGAGTGATTTGATTGCCATTAGCAAAGGAAAGAGTACTTCAAGAACGAAAAAGTCCAAAGTCTGAGATATCAGAGCCATTTCTTGATCAACATTGAGCAAATTAGTACACTTTATGGATACTTGAGTTAAACAAGGAAATTAAGAAAGTTGTGGTCGCCCACTAGGGGGTTACATGTCAAAAAAGAAGGTCAAGGTTACAAGGTGCGACAAAATATAATTTCAAAATGAATTATTATCGACAGAAAGGTCTTCACAAAAAGAATAATGAAGGCCAGTTTCAATAGCAATCAAAAATAACGCCAAGAATAAAGCTTTTCAGAAGTAAGTCAAACTCTGAGAACAAGGTAACAAGGAAAACAATTCAGATATCATTACAAATATGGAATTTTGTTGTATCATGATTATGTTTTTATTCATCTATGATATAATCATGGTATTTATATATCACTTACCATTCAAAATGACAAATATGGATAATGACCATATCCCTGTATGCAGCACAAAATCGATAATTCAGAAAATCAGAAACCGAAGGCATACAAAATCAGAATAATACAGGAACCAAAGCAAACAAACAAAAACCTCCACCATATGAAAAGAAGCGAACTCCCGATATGAGAGTGAGACCAGGTGCCCAGGAAGAGTAAGCATCTCCTGCTTGCATGCAACACCCGCCGCTTCAATTCGGTAGAACTGTCACATCTAGTTAGACTCAAGGTTGAAGTTTTTCAAAAGAAAGTCAAACTCAAAAATCAGGGACAAAGAGTAAAGAAATGGTATCAACCGAATGGTGGTGTCATGCACCAGTAATTCATGCAAAGAACATGAAATCCGTAGCAATGTTGAATATTCAAAGAAAACAAACACTCAAGAATAACGTTTTATGACTGACGAGAGGACGGACTATCGAACAGACGACAAACGGATCAACCCTGTCTCTTCGCTTTTGCGAAAACGGGAGGGGTGGGGGATATGTCATTCTTCACATGCCATAAATCATCTTAAAGTGGTACGGAAGTTGTATGCCAGGACGTGAAAGTTATGACGTCAATATGAAAATGAATGTTTAGTCATACAATAGTCACAGTAAATAAATGATGATAGCAAAGTCTATTTACTTTTAAGCGCTTTATTCTCTATTTCCTCACAATTTTGCTCGTATCAAGAGAATGTTTCGGAGAGGGGGGGGGGTGTTTCCAGTCCGCCCGGGGTTTCATACGTACAAAATGCTAAAAGTGAGTCGAGAATTTATTTTACTCATTTGAGGTTCCTGACCTACCAGTTCACCAAATTCAATGTAACAATGTATATTCAGCGTATAACGGCAGTTTTGAAAGAGATACATGGTAATCTTAAGTTTGTATGTTAGAAAAAAACTGCTTTGCATTGCACCTATTGACCTACGATTTTTTTTTTATCTTTTTCCTAATACTAGTAAGTGTTTATAAATGAAGATATGTTACGTCTTTATCATTTACTTTTTACGATAATCGACAATGTTTGTGTGCATGAGAGGATTGTTCATTTCCATTTATGTATATCATTAGACGATTATGTATTGGGAACAAGAAATTATTAGGTATTTGCACGGATTGAAAAATCCCGAGATGCAACAATTCCCAAAAATAGTTTGGTTACATTGCTGATAGAGTCCCAAAGCGTCGTGCAATTGCGCTAAATACAGCGACGCGTTTGCATGGGAATAGAAGTTTGTTAAGATCATCCTGTAAAACAATCACTGTCCCATATTGACTTGAGATCACGTTCTAGATAAACCAAAAGCTAATCAGAAGTTTCGTGTTCTACACAAATTGCTCAGAACTAACTTTTGGTATCAAGCGGAACCAGTATTACGGAACTAATTTTGCAGGCGTTGAAGAAAGCGAGGCTTTGATTGGCGGAACTATCTAATTACCAGTTATTATGGGGCGAGAGGTGAATAACAACTTAGTGCAATTAAGTGCATCAGAAGGGCAGCTCCCTCACTTTCTGGATTTTATACTCAAAATTTGATGTCTTGATGGGACATATAATAGAATTCCGCACGGGAGCCCTGTGATGTTTCCTCAACTCCCATTCTAATAAAATGCTCAATAAAAACATCAAAAAGCTTCCGAAAGTTAAGAAATAGATACAGAGATTAAGCAAATTTTGTCACATCAACGCCAACGCAAAATAATTGTTTCAAAAAAGAATATTTACAAATATCCTGTGAAGATATCTTAAATATATACATTCAAAGGAAGAAAATGTGAGTAAGGGCAGAACAAACTGTGAATTATCATGGTAAAACAAAGAAAAAAGAAAGTATGGAACATTAGCTACTTTATGCCTGTTGAGTGTATCTCCTTTCATTTTATGTCGATTCATAGGAGTCAGGTAGTAACACGTGACATTCGACCTTGAGATAACATCTGAGATCAGAATATTTCACCTTGTCTTGATGTTGGATAAAACGTAACATTTATCTACAAGTTGTTTAACACAGGCAAGAAACTTGACTTCTTATCAACAAAATGATTTGTAAATCGTTGTAAATTACAGGGAACAATCGGAAAATAGCATCCTTGGGGTAATTTATTGCTCTGCAGGGAATTCGCCACCGTCAGAAATAATTCTAAAAATGCGATCTGACTTTATTATTCTGTTATATGCAGAGATAAAGAAGTGATATTCCACAAATAAATAGTCCCAATAAAAACCATCGGTGTCCTCTTCCGTAGTTCGCACTGTAGTTACAATTAAAACTAGCGGGATCAAGAAACTTGTAGATATCAACGTAATGATACTAACCATCATTTTAATTGTTACACCGTTGGTACAACCCCCCCCCCCCCCCCCCATCAAATTAAAGGATCGAAAGTTAAGAAGTGCATCTTTGTCCTCTTACTGTTTTTAATATTTGACGCTTAAGGTATTCGATCACTTTTAATATTTTTCTGCGTCATATGATATTTTAAATACTTGTTATCCTTTGAAATAAGAAATATTTTGAATGGGTTCTTATTTAAGAGTTACCTCCCCTTGAGGAAAATATCGAAAAAAATTATTGCAGAAAAATAATTGGTAAACTTTTGATTTTTCATAAAAATTTGATACCATTTATTTTTTTTTTTCATTTTTACCAATCGATATTAGATGCCCGATCATTCTGTTCAAAATTTCAAGAAAAAATACAATTTTTCCTCAGAGTTCAATGTAAACTCTACGGACGCAAAACTCTTTATGTAACCTTTTTTTTATAAATATTTAAATTGGTCAAAAAATTTCAATTCATTTTTACATTATATCTATTCAGTGATTTTGGGTGTCATGATTCCATAGATGGTTGGCCAAAAAACTTCACATTAACCATTGAATACCTTAAAAGGACATCGATTATCTGTTTTAATTTATATTATTATGTGCAACAAAAATATACATTATGTTTATACTTTCATTATATATACAAAATGTATTTGTGAAACACGAATGTTCCAGACTTAATCTTTGTCAGTATAAACACTGATGTCCGTAAAATATGTCAAACTAAAAAGTCAAGTGACAAGGTCAAAACGTTTGAACAATATTTCATTTTTGCAACAAGGGAAAATCCGCATGTGATATAAAAGCCATTATAACATGACCAAGTCAAAATTTTAAAAGTAATGGATGTACCTATTTCTATCAAATATTACAGAACGCCAAGTCTACATGTAAGACATTATAAATGATACAAAAATATCACTTTCGTGATATAATTTGTCCCCATTGTTGTTTTGAATCCCTCCTAAGTAAAAAGTGCGCTTATGTTCTCCTAATAATTATGAGCTTGCTTTGAAATAGCGTATGATATATGTATAAATACACCTGAGTTAAGGGACGAATATACATTACAACTCAGGAACGGAGAAAAATGTTATGTTAAACGTCTTCAAATTCAATAGTATCATTTAAGAACAGATAAATTTGCAGCATGGACCAATGTTGAAATTGAAATTGTCTCTTTTTTCATATGTACTAAGGTATTGACCATTGTCAAAATCTAGATATGAAGCAGAGTTGATGCTTTCAGTAGTTTCTTTCACCTATGGTTCACATGGATAAGGTGTGCGAAGTTATTCTAAAATTTTGATTTGTTAATTTTGAGCACGTCATCAATATATCTGTATGTACAGAAGTACCACGTGTTTCTACCCATCAGAGTGCAAGGACTGAACAAACTCATTAATTGTCCGAATATTGAAAAATAAAAAGTATATGCAAAGTCATAATTTCCGTTATGATATATGCAATCTTGTGAACATCATTTTAATGAAGTATGTAAACTCATTTGTCATTACATAAACATGACCAGATTGTACATGTAGTCTTATACATGAATGTCATCACCTTTCCTTCAGGTTCTTAGAAAAGGTATCACAAAGTTTGCTTGGAACACCATTTCTCAGAATCTTTTTACCTCCTACACATTTGCCTTTATTTTGTAGTTAAGTAGTAACCGAATTTAGTAGAGATTAAGTGTCTTTAAAGACATTAGGTTAATCCTACTACATATGTCAAAATCAGAAAAAGAATTAGAAAAACATCAGATTAGTATGTACATCAACGAATGACAACAGAGTTGTTTTTTTCTGTAATAATCAATAACAATAAGGCTAACCTTCGCAAATGCTTGTTGTTAGATAAGTTTTACAAAAAGTTAAATTGCATCACAGTTTCGGGGACTTTACTTTATCATGTTCACATCAATTCGAGTGAAAATGGTGTAGAGCTTCTTTTTGACAATTTCCAGATCATGTTTGAGTTTGTTTTGTTTATATTTCAGACATTTTGAAAGAAGGACGTAATTTGAATATAATTTAAAACAAAAGGTTTTGCTTCAGCTGTGTCGTCTATGCTCACAAAGGCTCTGATTTGTGGGAGGAAGTTTCTTCCTAGATAAAGTCGAACACTCGAGCGATAACTAAAAAAAAAATAATATATAGACATTTGAGCTTCTTTCATAGGGTTTCTTTGGCTGCTTCAATGGCAGTTCATACCCTATGCAGTTTTATCTTAAGGCATTAGAGGTATAATACTCTACTTCCGGTTGTTTTTATAACAGATGATTACAATACTTCGGCAATATTCGGGACCAAACATTTTCATGGCGAGTTGATTGAAACATAAAAAATATCAAATATCTAAGAATATGTAAGAAATGGAAGGGCATAATTTCTAGCTATTATACCCCTTATACCTTAACATACATCTACTCATGGTCTTATCTTCGGGATTATGACTTTCATATCTCGCATTGGTATTACTTTTGAAGGACATTCCAATCACATGTATAGTTTGTATATAATTTATTTTACCTTTGGTTTGATTTTTCTTGACTATAGTAGTGATCAAGGGTTCATCAGAATATCAGGTGCACAATTATATTGCAGATCTCTTGTATGACATAAAGTTGAGTTTCTTATATTTCTATTTTCTTTAGAATGATATCTACATACTTATATTATACAACCAGAAGTCTCTGACGAGACTGTAGCTCTCCTGGTTGTTTTGTTTCATTCACTCAAGATACATAACACATAAATATCAATTACCATTTTTTAAACCAAAGACAATAGGGAGCAGGCACTCTAACAAATTATAAGTTGTACAACAAAACAACATATCCATTAGACTGCAACTAGAATATCCCTCATACCCCTTATTAATGATAATCGCAATATAGTACATTGTATTTACATAAAAAAAAAAAAATGCTAAACCCATTTTCCAAGATCCTAGGGGCCAGGGGCTGCTGCCTGAAATGAAACATCAATGACACAACAAGACTATAGATTCATCATATTGCATAAAGAATAAACAATCCATCACTAATAGCTTTAGGAGTGTTGAGAGCACAATTATATAGGTGGAAATAACCACTCCAATTGTCTAAGACCCTGGGGGTCAGGGGCTCAAACAAAATATCAGGTGTACAACAAGACAACAGACCCATAATATTGCAAAAGGAATTAAGTCTCCATCATTTATAGTGTCAGAGGAGTTGCGAGCACAAGATTACATAGAGTTATATAGGAGAAAATGACCACGCCCATTTTCTAGGACCCTGGGGGTCAGGGGCTCAAACAAAATGTCAGGTGCACAACTAGACCACAGACCCATAATATGCAAAAAGAATTAAGTCTCCATCATTTATAGTGTCAGAGGAGTTGCAAGCACATGTCAAGATTAAATAGATATATAGAAGAAAATGACCACACCCTTTTTCTAAGACCCTGGGGGTCAGGGGCTCAAACAAAATGTCAGGTGCACAACTACACCAAACACCCATCATATTGCAAAAGAAAATAAGTCTCCATCATTTATAGTGTCAGAGGAGTTGCGAGCACAAGATTACATAGAGTTATATAGGAGAAAATGACCACACCCTTTTTCTAAGACCCTGGGGGTCAGGGGCTCAAACAAAATATCAGATGCACAACTATACTATACATCCATCATATTGCAAAAGAAATTAAGTCTCCATCATTTATAGTGTCAGAGGAGTTGCAAGCACAAGATTACATAGTTATACAGGAGAAAATGACCACACCCTTTTTCTAAGACCCTGGGGGTCAGGGGCTCAAACAAAATATCAGGTGCACAACTATACCATAGACCCATCATATTGCAAAAAGAATTAAGTCTCCATCATTTATGGTGTCAGAGGAGTTGCGAGCACAAGATTACATAAAGTTATATAGGAGAAAATGACCACACCCTTTTTCTAAGACCCTGGGGGTCAGGGGCTCAAACAAAATATCAGGTGCACAACTAGACCTCACATCCATCATATTGCAAAAAGAATTAAGTCTCCATCATTTATAGTGTCAGAGGAGCTGAGAGCACAAGATTACATAGAGTTATACAGTGGTCCCTCCTTTATAAGACCACCCCAAATGCAGTGGATTTTTGGTCTTATAATGGAGGTGGTCTTTCTTGGGGAGATTTAGAGTTTGAGCAGTCTATTTGACAGTGTAATTTGTTTACATCTATTAATTCTTTTTCATTATATACAAGAATAAATATCTACTACTATATTGCATTTACTGATAGTTGAGTCTATTGATTGACTACCTGCCAATTCAGAATGAAGAAATTTCAAAGATGAATGTAAAATATTTAATCTATGACGTTCATCTAATTACATGATTAAAAAACTTAGATTTCTTACTAATAAAAAATCTAAAGTACTGCTTACTGAAGAAAGGAAAAATATTACAGCTTGGAGTCAATAAACTTAAACACTAATTAAGTGCCTGTTATTGACTTGTTTGCCTGGTAGCAACTGCTAATTAGTCAATTTACCTGGAGTAAATAAAGTTGGAGGATTAAAGAGATAGTAATTAAACTATGTAAACAAACATGTACATGTACATGCATGGTTGCTCCTGGGAGTGAATTTTCTTATATTTTGATAGATTTGGGGTCGAAAAGGGAGGTGGTCTCTTATAGGAGGTATTTTAACATTGAAAAATGCTAATGCTAAAGAATTATGGTCACATAAGGGGAGTGGTCTTTGGCGGGAGTGGTCACTTATAGAGGGACCACTGTATATGAGAAAATGACCACGCCCATTTTCTAGGGCCCTGGGGGTCAGGGGCTCAAACAAAATGTCAGGTGCACAACTAGACCACAGACCAAGTGTAATGCAAAAAGAGTTACATTTCTATCTCTTATAGTTTCAGAGGAGTTGCGAGCACAAGAATTGTTTACGGACGGACGGACGGACAGACAGACGGACAGACGCCGGACGACGGGGTATCGCATAAGCTCGACTGGTCTATGACCAGTAGAGCTAAAATGACCCTGTATTTTTCTAAGAGCCCGGGAATTAAGAATTCAAGCAAAATAATAGTGGCACCATAAGCTACATGTATATAAGTCACCGACCAAAAATAATGCATAGTCTTGCACACACGTGTTTTTTAATGACACCAAACAGGAGGATGACCGTAAAAACTGACAAACCGTCGGTCTTTTTTTCTTTTCGAGACGCCTTTGTTAATGACAGTATATTGTTCTTCGATGTATATAGAATTACAAGGAGAATAAATTAGGAAAACAATGTTGTGGTGCCACCTGAGACACAGCAGATGATACAAAACATATAACGGTAAACCACACCAAATGTTCATATGATATGGTAGATAAAACATAAAACATACAGACGTTGGTCTGAAATATGCTATTTTGAGACATATATGCAATATTAAAAAAAACTTAAATTTATGTACAATTTTTTAATATACTGCTCAAAAACAGTTTAGTTCTCTAAACCTTCTAGTCAAATCATAACATTTTGAGTAGAATGAAACTATTAAATACTCGATTGATTTAGAATTCTTGTAACTTGACATGGTAGGTAAAAGATATCTCTATCGGAATCTGTATGTCATTTGTTAAAAATGTACCCTCCAGGAAACTACCGAGGATTAGCAAAATAGTGATGATTGATTTTGAATTTTCCCCATCTTTACATTTTCTTGTTGACTACTGATCAAAATTGCACCGAAACACCATCATCACGACAAAGACACTTTACGTCTTAAAATTACAGGACAAAAAGACCTACATTAAAATTGAGAGCTTTATTCCGAAAATTTGTAAAAAATGCTGAAATTTCAAAAAATGCAACAGCAGTTTCTTGGAAGGACAATTACATTCAAATTGATCCTTTATACCGTGGGTATGATCCTAATGTCACCAGACGGACACTAGGCTTGGTACTTGACCAATCTACAGTCTTGTACAAGCCCATTCTTAAAACTTGCACTCTGACTGACTGTGACGACGGGACTCCATGACGGACCCTGTCCAAACCTCTTTAGAGAAGACAGGGCCCGTCCTCTCTGAATGTCAGTCGGACTCCTCGGGTGATAACATACATGAGCTCGCGGCGGCAGAGCACGGATTGTATTACGTAGGCCCTCTTTTTATACATTTACATATTCATCTGTGTTGCTTGGGCCCCTGCGTTTTGCGGTCTTGTTTGTGTGTGGTCATCTGACAGTGAGGAGGTTGTTTTACACCACAATTGTACGTTCTTCGAGACCTCTGGGTAATCGGAAAAATGGGAGGGTTGTGCGCACGTAATCCACGATAACCATACCTTCTGCTATTTCCGTGGCAGATGGCCGTCCTAAGTCGGCACCGGTTGCCCATTGGTCTCGTTGGTTTATGTGTAGTCCTTTGTGTTTGATGTTTCTGTGTTGTGCGTTGACGTTCCTTGTCCCTTGCGCGTCTCTTTTTGTGCTTGTCTGCTTTGTGTTTTTGCATTGGGTGTTTTGGGGTTTTGCTGTGGGTGCTACAACTTGGTGTTGTTGGAGATCCCCTCCTTTGTTTCATATATATATATATCTACTTACTTTGTTTGAAAAATATGTATAAATTCATTAAAGGTGACAAAAGTGAATTGACCAGTCATGTCAACTAATTGTTGCTAGCTACTTCACTTTCCGCACAACTTCAATTGATATCTAGCTTAATCCGTGAGTGAAAGTCAATATAAGAAATGTTAAACGTCTTCGAATTCAATAGCATCAATAGCATCATTTAAGAACAGATACATTTGCAGCATGGACCAGAGATGCACGTTTCGGGAACTTAACCCTCGTCAGTGATCCTCAATCTGAACAATGTAATATGGCCAAAGAGTGTGAAAACCTTATCACCCTTTTATTTTCGATGTTGTATCAAGAGGCACACAATTCTTCCAACTCGGAATCCCAGCAGACTAGAATTTTTCAGTGCTGGGACAAAGATTCAGAAATTGTTGTCCTAGTACAATTCTTCATTTTCACTCAATTGAATTATTTGTTTCAAAAAGTCATAATGCTTGACTTTTTTCAACAAACTCATTAATCGTGTATTTCCCAATGATACGCTGATGTGTCTGCTCACACATCTAAAAAAGATTGACTGCAACATCTAAATGACATTGAGAAGAGGAGAAGCTCAACTCCTTACGGTACTATTAGGTCACACCTCCAACTCATTGCTGTGACTTTTCGACAGCTTGATAGACAACGAGGTCAATTCTATAAACTTGATAACAAAAATATTATAAAATAAGTCATTCTTCGTGTTTTGGAGCTTTAGTCATTGTCTCCGTCTGTGTTTTTTTTTTCTTTTCGCGTGAGAAAGTTCTGTTTTGAATTTTTTCCAAATTCGTAAGTCTTTCGATTATGGTTTTTGAAATATTCACTGAAAGGTACTTTCTACTCTTAAACTTACCCAGGCTTCATGAAAACTCTTCCAAACTTAATATTTGCTTTCAGGTCTGTCTCAAGTACATGCTTCAAGAGGTCCTGAAAAGTACAGAGTTAATTTCGATTCAAATTGTCAATGTTAAACGTCTTCAAATTCAATAGCATCATTTAAGAGCTGATAAATTTACAGCATGCACCAGACATGCACGTTTCGGGTACTAAACCCTCATATTGAAATATATGTTCTATAGTACCAATTTTGTTGTACTAGACACGTGTTTCGGATACTTTAATCCTTGTCAGTAGTACTTCATGTCAAACAGTTTAAATAAAGCCAAAGTGAGATTTCCTGGTGCTATCTACAATACAGAGCTTAAATTTTCCTTTTGCCAAAATGAGCGGCTCCAAATTTTGTGTAGGGTTGATTCACAAGCGTATTTAAGTGAGAAATATGGCCAAAAATCGTTGGAGGGAAGGCGCAAGGAGCTTAATTCTAAACATGACCGAATGAAATATTTCAAAACCCAGCTAAGGACAGAGATATGCAATGAGGGAGATACCCCTTAGTTTAAGAAATTTAGGTCTATTTTGATGACAGGAAATTTAGAATATATTTCAATGTAGTGAGTAAACACTAAAACTAGGTGAGCGATATCCTCGGGGACTTACAGTCCACCAGCAGCGATACCAGCCTAGTGGCTGAAATTGTCAATATTGAAATATATGTTCTATAGTACCAACTTTGTTGTACTAGACACGTGTTTCGGATACTTTAATTGCTTCATGTCAAACAGTTAAAATAAAGCCAAGGTGAATTTTCCTGTCGCCATCTACAGAGCTTTAATTGTCCTTTTGCCAAAATGAGCGGCTCCAAATTTTGTGTAGGGTTGATTCAGAAGCGACAAAGACTAACCACATGTCTGGTGTATAAGAATTGGTTTGAAATTTTGTTCAAGAAGATTGGAATTGGAAAACTTCGATTTTCTTAAACTGAGCATGTCCAATAGACTAGCAAGTAAAATCAAAGCACTGAAGGTACTGAGAGCTAATAGCTAATTATCAGAATACGACATTGTAATTTGTATCATTTATGCTACATATATCATCAAACTTTCCTTCGATGACAAGTTTATGCAAGTATAGAAAAATACTGAAATGCTAATCCATAATAATGTCATTAGAATTTAAAAAGATGAACTATCATATTCAAAAGCGCCAATACTAGTGGCCGACCCAGAGGTATATAGGGAAGGTAATTAAGTAAGAAGAGGGGAGTTGGTTGTCGAGCAATCTGAGACAATCTCTGACAAATATCTTCCATTAATTTTCCTTGAATTCTATAAAGATCAAATGAAAAAAAAAATTCCCTGAATTTTTTAAAAGATCGAATGAAAAAATAAATTGCACTTCAATTTAAAAAGCATCATGTTTCTGGTTCCTTGGTGTTATTAGATTTTTTTCGTTTGATACAGAACTGTATCGGTCAATTAAAGGAGTTTACCAATTAAGAGGCTTTCATGGAGTCCTATGTAGAAATATCTACAGACCTGGTATGGCATATATATTGAAAACAGACGTGTGAGGGTGTGTGAGAGAGTTTTGGTAACGTATTACGTTCAATTTCTGAATAATGTTCCCAGAGATGAAAGAAAATGTATAAAATGTAATCAACATGAATTAGGCGATGAATTTCATTATATTTTAAATTGTCAATTTTTAAGAGACGAAAGACAACGATTAATTCCAAACAGATTAACAAGAACAACAAATATAATATCATTTAAAAATATAATGGCATCTAAGAAACAATCTGTACTTCGAAAATTATGTATCTTTATCCGTAACATAAATAAAGTTTGCCCCCCTCCCCCATAATTTTCCCCATATTGCAAAATCACGTGCTTATTATGAAATATTATTATTGTTATGTTATTATATGTCTACATAAAATCTTTTGTGGGTTGTTAATCAAAAATGTTAATAAATATTTTTGGTTTGCAGGTCACAAAATATTTTATGTTGACGCCACACTTCTTAATCATTTTATGTGATATGTTCACGCATGCATATAAAAATGTTTTGTATAACATCATTGTATTGTATATTTCTCTAATATACTTTTGTAAAAAAAAGTGATGAGAATAAAGTATTGATTGATTGATTGATTGAGAAAAAAAAATTAAAAAGGCATTCAAGGTCTATATTTTCATTAAGTGTGTACATCCTTGATAAATTCTTTTTTTTTTTCATTTCGAAATCTTAAATCTTAAACCCCATGCGTATTCTTGTTGTCTGGAATGTATTAATCCCTAGAAACTGGCGACGTTTATAATGTTAATTTTGAAAGTAGACGCATGTCGTGGGGTAGTCGTACATGTAATATAATTATCATCTACTAATTAAAAGTTTGCTGGCTGGAAGGGACATTTTGATATATAAACAACTAATACTTATCTTCTTGATTTTTTCAGACTTAGATCGAAATTTAGAAAGAGAAACGGGACGGGACGGTGCATACAACGAAAATGATTCTAAATATTCAATTTGAAGACATTTACATTTATACCACTTGGTGAGTGTCACTGCTGGTGGACCAGGAGTCCCCGAGGGCACATGTAGCCAAGTTCGATCAATTTCGGTTGATCGTTTCTTCAACGCATTCGAAAATTTATGTCATCAAAATTTCTTGAAATTTCTAAAACGTGAGTCCTGTAGCATCATATCCCACCCATCCTGCTACGTCTTTCGGTATACTTTTTCGACATAGTAACTTTCATACTTTTTTGGCATATTACATTGTTTAGATTTGAGAATCACTGACGAGGGTTAAGTACCCGAAACGTGCATGTCTGGTCCATGTTGCCAATTTATATGTTCTTAAATGATGCTATTCAATTTGAAGACGTTTACATTTTTGTGTTTTACATTTTCTCTCTGAAAATGATATAAAAACTGGCGAGGGTAACAAGCTGAAAAAAAATCAACAAATAAAGAATAAATAGTGAATAAATTCAGTATTCTGTAAGAACAATTTTATTTTACGAAGCGGCGAATCGGTAAGTTTTTGATTATCTGTATATATTAATATTTTTCCACAGCTTTTTTTCAAAGTTTCTAGAAAATGATATGGTGTACGTAATAATGAACAACTAATTTTTCTCAGTTTTTTTTTAACGTCGGATTTTCTAAAACGGTAAACAACAATATTAAGACGTCTCCCGTAAAAATAGTTTACGATGAATGTAGTTGTATCCCCCCTCTCTCACTCTCTCCCTTACTTCAAATCAGGGACGTACGTATGTATACATGCCTGTTCAGATGTTCAATTTCGGTCCAACAGAAAAACAATCTGATTAAAACCAGATCTCTACATGCTCCCAATTTTGCTATGTCGCGACATAACAAAATCGGGAGTATGTAGAGATCTGGTTTTAATCAGATTGACAGAAAAAGGACAGGGGATTGGATCAGTACAGCTACTTATAATTATAGTTATGAAACGTATCTCCGATTAGTATCAGGTACATCGTATACATAATTATACCTTTCTCGACAACGACCCGTAATGCTTTGGACCCTCCCTCCGTGTATCCACGCATGTACATTGTTCTATTTTTCGTGTTTACATGTTTATATCCCTGTCCCCTAAGCAGTTAGTGTTCTTCTAACTACAGAAACATGCACTTCTACGTAACAAACCAGCTCGATTCCATAGAAGCAGCATCGGCCCTTCACTTTTTTCCGGCAGAAGAAGGTTGGAAGATTCAATACGTCACGATGATGAAAACCCTGTGATTTGATTGGTTCGTGCTTCAAATTATACATGTACGGAATTGGGGCTCTCTAGCGTGAAAAATTTCAGGTGATCACTTAGAGCTATTCGCTCAAAAAAAACAACAACAACAACAACACGTGTTTGCAAAACATAAATGCCCCTGACAATTATCTTTATCAGTAAAACAGCTTAAATGTCTATCCCAATCAAAATTAAAGATCAAGGTCACAAGGTCAAAAGTTTTGGTATCCATGGAAATGTCTTGTCACAAGAAATACTAATGTGAAATATAAAAGCCCTATCACTTACAATTCAAATGAGTTAAAGAAGATCCTGACGATAATCTCAACAGCACCCACAATAGAGCACAAAAATGAACATCGACGGACCCCTAGAAAGCTACAGGTGGGACCAGGTGCCCGGGAGGAGTAAGCATCCCCTGTTGGCTAGCCGCACCCGCCATCGATGTTAATGAAGCATGGAAATAAAAATATATAAAATTCATGCAGTGTCTGACATTATATCTATATAGAAAGTGCTATGGCGACAATGTCAGGGAAGTATATTCAAAACACTTACTGTCAAACCCCTCGCGGGGAACTTTTTTACGAGCTCCACACGGCAAAGGGCATAAGTGTGACACAAATGAGTTAAAGAAGATCCTGACGATAATCTCAACAGCACCCACAATAGAGCACAAAAATGAACATCGACGGACCCCTAGAAAGCTACAGGTGGGACCAGGTGCCCGGGAGGAGTAAGCATCCCCTGTTGGCTAGCCGCACCCGCCATCGATGTTAATGAAGCATGGAAATAAAAATATATAAAATTCATGCAGTGTCTGACATTATATCTATATAGAAAGTGCTATGGCGACAATGTCAGGGAAGTATATTCAAAACACTTACTGTCAAACCCCTCGCGGGGAACTTTTTTACGAGCTCCACACGGCAAAGGGCATAAGTGTGACACAAATGAGTTAAAGAAGATCCTGACGATAATCTCAACAGCACCCACAATAGAGCACAAAAATGAACATCGACGGACCCCTAGAAAGCTACAGGTGGGACCAGGTGCCCGGGAGGAGTAAGCATCCCCTGTTGGCTAGCCGCACCCGCCATCGATGTTAATGAAGCATGGAAATAAAAATATATAAAATTCATGCAGTGTCTGACATTATATCTATATAGAAAGTGCTATGGCGACAATGTCAAAAGTCACGACCAAAGTTAAAGTTTTTCATAAAAAAGGATAAAACCTGTGTTTGTGAAACACGAATGCCCCCGTTGGCATCTTTGTCAGTAAAACAGATCAAAAGTAGTATCACATTTGAGGTCAAGGTCATAAGGTCAAATTTAGTATCCGTGGAAAAGTCTTGCTACATGGACTTCATATGTGAAAAATGAAAGCCCTATCATTTACCATTCAAAAGTTATGGCTAAAGTTAAAATTTTCGAAATAAGGTCAAACTCCAAGGTCAAGGTCACTTACCATTCAAAAGTCATGTCCAAGTTTAAAGTTTTTCAGAAGTGTGTCAAACTCCAAGGTCAAGGTCACAAGGTCAAATATTTTGGTATCCATGGAAAGGTCTTGTCACAAGGTATATACATGTGAAATATGAAAGCCCTTTCACTCACCATTCAAAAGTTATGCCCAAGGTTAAAGTTTTTCAGAAGTAGGTCAAACTCCAAGGTCAAGGTAACAAGGTAATAATATTTTGGTATTCATGGAAAGGTCTTGTCACAAGGTATACACATGTGAAATATGAAAGCCCTATCACTCATCATTCAAAAGCTATGCCCAAGGTTAAAGTTTTTCAGAAGTAGGTCAAACTCCAAGGTCAAAGTCACAAGGTAATAATATTTTGGTATTCATGGAAAGGTCTTGTCACAAGGTATACACATGTGAAATATGAAAGCCCTATCACTCATCATTCAAAAGTTATGCCCAAGGTTAAAGTTTTTCAGAAGTAGGTCAAACTCCAAGGTCAAGGTCACAAGGTCAAAATTTTGGTATTCTTTGAAAGGTCTTGTCACAAGAAATACACATGTGAAATATGAAAGCCCTATCACTTACCATTCAAAAGTTAAGACCAAGGTTAAAGTTTTTTCAGAAGTAGGTCAACCTCCAGGGTGAAGGTCGCAAGGTCAAAAATGTTTTTGGTATCCATGGAAAGGTCTTGTCACAAGGAATACACATGTGAAATATGAAAGCCGTATCACTTACCATTCAAAAGTTATGACCAAGGTTAATTTTTTTCAAAAGTAGGTCTAACTCCAAGGTCAAGGTCACAAGGTCAAAAAATTTGGTATCCATGGAAAGGTCTTGTTACAAGGAGTACACCTGTGAAATATGAAAGCCCTATCATTTACCACTCGAAAGTTATGCCCAAGGTTAAAGTTTTTGCGGACAAACAGACAGACGGACAGACCAAAAACTATATGGCATAATAAGGTCACAAGGAAAAAAATAGGGTATCCATGGAAAATTTTTTTTAAACATGGTATCTATGACCTACAAAAACTTCCTTTCACTATGTTCAATAATTATTATATATTTCTTTTAATGATTTTTTTTATAATACAAAAATATCTTTGATTATTTTCAGCTCCGATTGCTTTTGATGGATGAACATTTCATTTGTTTTGGAGTTGCTGTTTAGTGTTATGCAGTGGACTTTTACATTGTACACATGGACTAGCAGTTTTATGCAATCCCGAAGACCTCCTTTGCAGTGTTTAAGATTTTAGGAATTTTAATTTTTCTTGCTGTGTATATTTTTAGAAGTAAGTCAATATCAGTTTTGCATATTTTAAATCGTCAATAGATATTATTCTCTGTACACTCATACCATAGCATTTGTAAATCAAGAATCCCATGAAGGTAATGAAAATATTTGTATTATCATATGCATTTTCTGATATCTTATACCCTAGTACAAAATTTTCAAACTGTAACATATTTCTGGTGTATCCTATTTTAGTAAAGATTTAAGACATTTTCATTCTTAAATCTTCAAAATATTTACATTTTGTAAAAAAATGGTCATAGTTGTCAATTTCATTACATATTTGAAATAATGGGTCTTCTCTTAATTTCCATTTGCATAAAGTCTCTGATTGTTGATCAGTATTTTTTGAAACAATTTCCATCTAAACATTTTGTATCTAATATCTTCAAGTTTTTTTTTAAATATGAATTCTAATGTATATTTATACTTTTTCCCTACATCTATATTATTGAAGATAGTATCCCAATTTATTATATAGTCTGTTTAAATTCCCGTTCTCATTGGCTTAGAACTGTCACGTGACGAGTCATTGTCTCATCATATTGACCTGTGAGGGGCGATTTCTTTAAATATCACTACCGCGAAAACTCTTGCTTCCGGTTTACCATGAAATATCGAAAACGCGCGAAATTTATATCTGTGACGTCATTAACGTCATTTCGTAAACAGCAGCAAAGACCCTGAAGCTGAGCTCAAATTCTTGAATTTTGCGCCTATCTACGGATTTTGACTCTGAAATATTCTTTATTTGACTCATTGAATGAATTTCATAACGTTCAGGATAATTCAGCGACAGAAAATGCTGATATTAACACGTCTTGAAACATTTTCAAAGAAAAGTCGATGTCAGCCATTTCGAAAAGGTACCTTTATAAATACTGATTAAGTTCACTATATAATAAAACAATTGTGGACTTTTCACTCGGTGAATATGGTGTGATATTTTTTGAATTTGAAAATATTGACCTCGGCTGTCGCCTCGGTCAATATTTTCAAATTCAGAAAATATCACACCATATTCACCTCGTAAAAAGTACATAATTGTATAATATTGTACATTTTGGTTTTTTCGAGACTTTACTATCTAAATGATTGTATATTAATTTATTAGATATTTTCTCTGTTGATAAATCATACTTTTTAATATTGATGTCATTTATTCTGAATTTAATTTGTATTTCTTGGGTTTGATTGCTATGAATTGATGAATTTTCAATTTTATTTTTCAGTTGTTTTGGAATGGCTTTTTCAATTGTAGATATTTCAATTAGCCAATTTGATTTATTGCTTAATTTTCTAAGAACTACTTCTTCACTGATTTTTCCATTTTAGTCAATGATGTCTTTTATTTGTAGAATGTTACTATCAATCCGATTATGGTAGATTAAGCTTTTATCTTTAATCTTTATTAATTTATTTCCCCATATAATTTGTTTTTGTATATCTGAAGCATGCATTGGATTTGTAATATTAGCATTAAATTCTGTTCATATTTTTAAAAGATTTTGATAAAAAATTGGAATTGAGTTTATATTTTTGATGTCATTAATATTTTGCATATTGATTTTAAATATTAGTAAATTTTTACCAAATTTATAAAAATACATTTTGGGAATTTCTTTCCATAATCCTTCACTTTTGTTTAGTAGTTTGATAATCCATTTCAGAAGCATAGTTTTTGCATGTAGTTCAATATCTAGAATATTTAATCCTCCTTTATCATATGGTAAAATTAATGTTTACCTCTTTATCTTTTCCTTTTTTTAATCCCATCTAAATTTATACATCAATCCATTTAGTTCTTTTAATATATTTTTTGGTATTGGTAAAGCAGAATAGAGGTATGTAATTTGTGGAATGAGAATGGATTTGGCGACTTGTATCTTGCCTAACATTGTAATATTCCTCATATTCCATGTTTGAATCAACTTTTTAATGTTTTCAGTTTTTATGTCCAGTCTTTACATTGACTTTCTTTTGTTGCATTACTGCAATAAATGCCCAGAGTTTTTACGCATTCACATGTCCAATTGATACCTTCAAAATCTGTCATTGACTTATTTTTGTTAAGGTTTAGTCCTATGGATTTTTCACGATTAAGTATCAAACCTGATAGTGTGCCAAAGATTTCAATAAGATTAAGCGCTTTAGTTATTTCATTTTTATTTTTGAGAAAAAGGCTCGTATCATCAGCTGTGATATTTTAAGATCTCTTTTTTTGTGAACTTTCTAATTTTATGCCTTTTATGTTTTCATCTTGTCTTATTCTAAGAGCCAAAATTTCTACTGATATGTCAAATAACAGAGCCGATAGTGGACAGCCTTGTCTAATTCCCCTAGAGATTTTGATCGGAGCAGATAGCCATCCATTATCTATTATTAGACTGAATATATCTGTATATAATGTTTTAACCTATTTTAGGAATGAACTTTTAAAACCGAATTTTTAATTGTTTTAAATATAAAGAACAATTCTACAGAGTCGAAAGCTTTTGCAAAGTCTAAGAATAAAATGAAGCCGTCTGTTTCTTGATTTTCTGCATGTTCTATTATATCTTGAATTAACCTAATATTATTATGAATGCTTCTTCCTTTTATAAATCCATTTTGGACTGTATTTATCAGTTTTGGTAATATTAGTTTAATTCATTCTGCTAGGCATCTGGATGCAATTTTATAGTCTAAATTTAGCAATGTTAAAGACCTCCAATTACTAAGGTCATATAAGTCAGTGATAATATTCCTCTTCTCTGAGACTTGTAGTTTACCTTTTTTATAGCCACAATTTAGAGTTTACAACTAAGTATTTTAATTTATCCCAGAATTGCCTATAGAATTCTAACGTCAGTCCATCAGAACCGTGTGATTTATTTAATTTCATATTTTTTATTGCTTCACTACATTCTTTTTATGTTATTGGTCCTTCACATAATTTACTGTCTTCTTTGTGTATTCTATTTTCTAGTTCAACATTTTCTAAATATTCATTTTTTTGTTCTCATCATGTCTTTTTGTTGTGTAAAGTTTTTCATGGAATTCTTTTTCAATTTTAATATTTTTGATTGGTCTTTTACTAAATTTTGGTTTTCATCACTTAGTTTTCTTAGTTTGTCTCTTTTTCTCTAGATTTAGAAAACACTTTGTACTCTTCTCTCCTTTTTCTATCCATTGGACCCTAGATCTGATCTGAGCTCCTTTTGCCTTCTCATCAATCATGTATTCTAGTAGTTCTTCGATAGATTTTTTGTCGTCATCACTTTTAGTGTTTTAATTTATCCTCTAATTCTTAGATAATGTTTTTTCTAATGCTTGATTTTTGTTTTCCACATTGAACAGATAATTCTTTTATTTCTATTTTACACATGTCCCAAATATTCTGTGCTTCATTTTTATTTTATTTAATTTTACTTGATATTTTTCTTTGCTTAGTTTAATCATATTTCATTTCAGATAACAGAAAAAGGAATGGGCAAAAGTTTTCACAACAATTCTGATTTTCTGAATTATCGATTTTGTACTGTAGACAGGGATATGGTCATTATCCATATTTGTCATTATATAATGCCCTTTCCTATGCAATTGTTTATAATTTATATTTATTATCATTTAGTAAACTATTGTTACATTTCCAATACCCTGGTCCTTTTTGAGAAATTTTTATATCAATCTTAAGCGAAACTGTCATAGGTCGGTGTACTTAATCATTGCTGGTCTTATGTCACTTGAAATTAATTTTGGTACAATTTCATTTTGGATAAGGAAATAATCTTTATCTCGTAAACCTTGTGTATTTAAGGTTATTATATAGAAAGTTCTATTATAAAGACTACACGTGTGAAATATGAAAGTCCTATCACTTGCAATTCAAAATTTGAGATCAAGGTTAAAATCTTTAAAAAGGAGGTCAAACTCCATGGTCAGGATCACAAGGTAAAAAAAATGTTATGATTGCTGGTTTTACCTCCTTTATCGATTCGAAAAAGAGGTCAAGCGTAACCAAAGTTGAACTTGCTCTGTAACTATCAAAGACTAAGTTGAGTATCAAATTATACCTGAATATCTCTATTTGTTGCAGAAAAAAGTTTGGAAAACGGACAAAAATTGAATTTTGCAAGTCATCAAGGGTCATAACTCCTCGAAAAATTAGTCAAGCGTGACAAAAGTCGAACTTGCTCTGTAACTATCCAAGACTAAGCTGAGTATCAAATTTTACCTGAATATCTCTTTTTGTTGCAGGAAAAAGTCCGGAAAACTGACAAAAACTGAAATTTCCAAGTCATCAAGGGGCATAACTCCTCGGAAAATAGGTCCAGCGTAAGGAAAGTTGAATTTGCTCTGAATCTATATCCAAGACCAAGCTGTGTATCGAATTTCATCTGAATATCTCCATTTCTTGCAGAGAAAAGTCCGGAAAACTGTCGAAAATTGAATTTTGCAAGTCATCGAGGGGCATAACTCCTTGAAAAATAGGTTAAGTGTTACGAAAGTCACACTTGCTCTGTAACTATCCAAGACCAAGCTGTGTATCAAATTTCATCTGAATATCTCCATACGTTGCAGAAAAAAGTCCGGAAAACTGATAATCCGACAGACTGACAGACGGACGGACGGACAGACTGACCGAAAGGAAACTAAGAGTCCCCATCGGCGTTGCCGGTAGGGGACTAACAATTGTATTCGTGAAAAGGTTTTTTCTCAAGGAGTACACATGTTAAATATGAAAGCCCTATCACTTGCCATTAAAAATCATGATCAAGGTTAAAGTTTTTGCGGACAAACAGACAAACAAAACAACAGACAAACGGACACACCAAAATTATATGCCCCGAATCTCCGATTACGGGTGCATAAAACCCTATAAATTCGGGAAAGTAAATGCGATATGAACCAAAAGTATATACAGGATATTGAATAATGGGACAAAAAAGATAAAACGTAACGTCAAGTAATTTACATAAGGGGCACCAGAAGTAAACGAAAGGGGAAGCTGAATCTATTTATAAAGACGAGTTCATTCAGACAAAAGATAAGGATTTCAAGCAAAATCAGGTTAAGGTGGATGAAGTGGACCTATAGAGAATATGTAAACAACATCGACAAACAGTCGGATACAACGTTCAAAAGAGCACTCTCATTCAAATATGGCCAACTATGAGCTACACGAACTAAAGGCACCATTCAAACATACAAATACATAAAGGCGAAGACCAATGGAAATAAAACCAAGGATTTATGAAGTTTTACATTAAGAAAGATATGTACCAAACATAAAAATGTTTTCTTTTTATTAAAAGAAGACTGACGAAAATTAGATGATCTTTAATAAAGGAAGAAGAAAAAGAAGAAGAAGAAGACGAAGAGAGAGAGAGAGAGAGAGAGAGAGAGAGAGAGAGGACCAAGTGTCCGACTCAAATTGATTAATTGTACAACTTATTTCAGGCTTGCCTCCTCTTACCTTTTCACCCATCGATACCCCACCTGACGTGACAATGACGTCAACTGACTGTAAAGCCTGTTTGAAAAGTGCCAAAACTGCATCTGGTCTACAACATGGAAATATATCAATATTAGAAAATCAAAAATAGAAGTAAGGCAGATGTCTCGCTATAATTTATAATTATGAATGTTCATAATGATACATGTACCGCTTGATACATCAAAGTAACTATGACCTAGAGGCTAGGACTCATCATAAAGAGGGTAGAACAAACCAAATATTGTTTCTGTGCAAAAAATACTTTCATGTTAATTCTCATAAGAAGTTTGGCATGTACTTCAACTTCATTATAGCGGGTATAAAAAAACACAAAATTATGACACTTGTAATATACTATAGGGTGTCGGTAATTCTAGTCAATAAAATTTAAATTCAAAGTTATTTATCGTTTATGTATTATACCAGGTTGTGCGCACGTAATCCAGGATAACCACACCATTTGCTTCTTGCGTGACAGATGGCCGTCCAAAGTCGGCACCGGTTACCCATTGGTCTCGTCGGTTTATGTGTAGTCTTTTGTGTTTGATGTTTACATATCGTGTGCCTCTTTTCCGTCTCGTGCTGTACTCGTCTTTTGTGTTTTGCATCGGGTGTTTTGGTGTTTTACTGTTGATGCTGCAACGGGGTCTTGTTGGAGATCTCCTCCCTTCTTCTTATTATACCAATCAAATTTCCCAATACAAGTAACTAGTCGTGTGCAGGGGCGTTCCTACACTGTGCTGACGAGGGTTAAGTACCCGCATTCGAAAATTTCTGTTACCAAAAGTTCTTGAAACTCCTAAAACGTGGGTCCTGTAGCATCATATCCTACCCATCCTGATACGTCTTTCGGTACATATTTGGAAATAATAACTTTCACACTCTTTGGCCATATTACACTGTTACATTTGAGGATCACTGACAAGGGTTAAGTACCCGAAACGTGCATGTTTGGTCCATTTTGCAAATTTATCTCTTCTTAAATGATGCTATTGGATTTGAAGACGTTTAACTTGGAACATGATTAATCATTTTAGCATTGGGTGATTTTGAAATGATATAATAATAATAACAAGGAAACATATTTAGCATCAATATCCATGTAACGAAATATGGCTGAAGCGAATTTGGACCAATGGTCCCCAGGGCTTCGTTATATGCGAAGTTTACTGTACATCAATGTATACACGACGCAATCGCCGAGTTTGACAGGTTTTCATGGAACTGTTGCGACGGGTGTCGCATGCAAACAGGAGACGCTGACTCCTCCCGGGCACCTGATCTCACTTTGGAATATTGTTTGTTCCTGGCTTCGTGGCTGCACCGGTTACCCATTGGTCTCGTCGGTTTATGTGTAGTCTTTTGTGTTTGATGTTTACATGTCGTGTGTCTCTTTTCCGTCTCGTGCTGTACTCGTCTTTTGTGTTTTTGCATCGGGTGTTTTGGTGTTTTACTGTTGATGCTGCAACGGAGTCTTGTTGGAGATCTCCTCCCTTCTTTTTCTAATGGTTTTGTTTTGCCTATTCGACTTTCAGACTGAATAAGTAATGAGTACTTCGATATTTATACATCAGCATATTTGGCAAAATGAAAAAGGACTCTGATATCCGGTCTCAAGAGTCAGATAATCTTTCTACTGATAAAAGAATCTAGTCAAGTCAATAGAATAAAATAACTCACGTATCCTTTGCAATTCCCAGATCAATCACGTGATATCCGTGTTCTTCTATTTGTGATATAAGCGTTGTTCTGTTACTGTCTCTGATTTTCCCTTCTTGGAGATCCTCTGTAGGCTCTACCAACTAAAAAAGATTTATACATGTGAGTAAAAATTAACTTTATTGAATTAGAATTTTGGTCTTGAAGAACCGAACAGACGGTGTCAAATAAGGCCACGACAATATATATTTCTGTTAAGCATCAGGTGTTGTTCCCAAATCAACCTACATATCAGGCAAACCCCCCCCCCCCCTAATAACTCTGAAGAATCGCCATTAAAATCACAAAACCTTACTTTAAACATATGTTCAAGTATAATACAAAATCAATCTCATTTTTATGAAGAAAATTAAGTACATTCATTTAGTTTTTCTTCATACATGTTGATATGTATACCATTGATTCCTTAATTATCCATCAACCTTCATGTAAGCCAATTTTTGGTGTGATTGTATTCTTTTTTCCCACTTCATCCTGTCAAAACCTATACGCCCGCTGCCGCTTAACAGCGAAAAAAATGGTGAGGCCTAACTATAAATGCTGGTTCATATGTTGTGAGCCTCGTATGTAAGGATTTGAATTTTACCAGACAAATTGCATTATTTCCCCACATAATCCTCTTCAGTATCTACACACTTTTGACATCGGTGTTTAAGAATCTCAATACCACTTTTAAAGAACTGCTTATCTTGACTGTTCAGAAAGCCATCCACTGCAAGTATGACGTCATAATCGGACTGAAAGTGGGTGCTTTTAGTTTTAGGAATTGATGAAAGTCTGATGGAGCAAGATCAGGTGAATAAGGCGGATGCTCAATAAAATTAAAGCCACAATCATGAATGGCAGCCATGGCAGTGACAAACTTGTGAACAGGAGCATTGTCCTCATGGAACAACAAAATTAACTAGTTAGCTTTCCGCGGGACTTAAGTTTAATATTTTCCAGTAACTGTGTTAGAAGTGAAGCATAGTATGTGCCATTGATTGTTTGTCCTTTTTGGAGATAATCTATCAGCAGAATAGTTACTTTCTGTAACCCAGACAACCGAGGCTCACAACATATCAATCAACCCTCGTATATGTATATGACTATATTAGTTATGCATACTTGTCCTTCGCCAGGATTTCATATCAAGAAAACTTAAAGGAAATGTTCAATGACAAACACACAAAGAGACGGCTAATTAATACAACCAAAAGATACTAAATTGACATTTTGAGTATATCGTACAAACTTAAATATATACTATAAGGAATTGTAAAAAGAAACAAACAAATCTATCATCTGCCTTATGAATCAACATTGAATAAAGGAAAATGATGCCATCGACGTGCACATGATAACTTAAACCATCTCATTGACAACTAGAAAACCATTGCATGAAAGTCAAGATCAAAATCTCTAATCAGAATCCAAAATGCATCAGCGGTACTGAATTTGAAGGCCAGTTCCGGGGGACAAACAATAGATTGCGCATGCACCAGTGACGTAATTCGATTGTTTCAAGATGTTTTCCGCGGAGTCGAGAAGGAAAGGCAAAATCATTAGAATCTCCATTGAAATAGTTGCGAACCCCGGAATTAATCCCGAAGTGAGACCGGGTGCCCGGGGAGAGTCAGCGTCTCCTGATTGCATGCAACACCCGTCGCAACAGCTCCATGGAAACTTGTCAAATTCAGTGATTGTCTCGATGTACATATTATTTTACATACATGTATCAGGTTAATATTTCTTAATTGGTGATTATGACAACCATTCAGTCGCAATCCAGAATGTCACTGATCATTCTGGAAAGGGGGTCTGATCTAAATAAATAATTAATTTATATACATGTAATTTACAATCTTAGTTCATATGTTCATGCACATATGAAGGCTACGATTCAGGAACAGCGAATTACCAGTAATGAAAAAGTATTGAATTACAGAGAATATTACCAGATGTTTGTGATTCTGAATCAATAAGTCGTTATGTCAACTTATGCTATTTTCATTTTATCTTCCATGGTTTATTGCATACAAGACAAATATTTTCCAACAGTACCATCGAACTTTAACGAGTACTTTCAATACATTTTTTAAGAGTGAAGGTGTTTATATCACATGAGGAATATCAAAAAGGTGATGAATTACAATTTCTTTACAATTTCGAGTGCGATGCTGTCATTTCCTCCAGTAAAAGTACAAGTATGTGGATGAAATAAATACTAGTATTTATGGAATGTAAGGTGCACGCTGTCCTAATACATGCTAATTATCTATTCTCAAGAAAATATTTATTACACTTTAAAAAAAAAAACAACCTTGATTTTATATGCACAGACACCGGACATCACATCATTTGGCAAAATTATTAATTGTGACGTCATATTTGATCGCACTGACCTAACGCGTTGTCATTTTTTCCTCTCTTCTGACGTCACAATGAAAATATCGCCAAATGTTGTGATGACTGATGTCTGTCCGTTCGATGAATCTACTGGCAAATCACCTATTATGATCAAAAGACATGTATATTTTATGATACCGAATCATAATCCATAGTTCTTAAAGTCAAAATATACATAAATAAATAAAGTAGGAAATAAATAAATAAATAAATAAATTGAAAAAATAATGTAATGAAGGTGTCTCCTCGATTAATTTCTATATTTAAGATACCTAGTTTGTTTCTTTTGGGGTTTTTTTTTGGGGTCCAAAGTTGTCGTCATCTTTGCGCATACGTACGTTTCACGTCATATCATCGAGTAATTAATATATTTATTATAACATCAAATAAGTTTCTTTTAATTCGCGTCCACAATTTCCGTACTCATTGCGTTTACGAACGCTTAACGTCATATCATCGAGTAATTATAACGTCAGAAAACAGTAACGATTGTCCTTCTATCCATGCTTAATCTTTGCTTTATAACAACATCATACTAGTTTAACAATACCTTATAAGCTTCACAGGGTCAAATAAAGTACAGCGCAATTATATAATAATAAGTAGATGTAATTTCAGTTATGAAACAAGAGTAGGAGGACTGGTCCTAGTATTTGCACCATAAAACAATCATCATCAGCTTTATGGATACTCAAATCAAATAAAATCCTAATCCTACTAATGCAACATGTCAGGGATAACAGCCAATTATTAATGATTATTATGTAATATTGATACACAGGGACCATCAAGATCATGAAGTGCATTTTACATACGGACTCTGATCATTCTTTTATAACCAGCTCAGAATCCTCTGGGATAAATAAAATAATCCCGGAAGATTGATACCAACAGAACGATCTTGTCACAATGTACACAAATGCCAAATATAAGAATCCTGTCTTAAAGGGTACAGATGTAATGACCGAGCTATTTTTTGGCAGAACGAGGAACGGACAAATAGACAGGTACTGTAGCACTTTAGGGCGTCCACCAAATTATTTAGTTTGATCATGTCAGGCATTCCTCGTTTAGTAGTATTGTGCGTTTTAGTACAAACAATATATATTCAAATATTGATCATACTAATTTCCGTACTTAAATAGCAATAGCATCATTTAAGACCAGATAAATTTACAGCATGGACCAGACATGCACGTTTCGGGTACTTAACCCTCGTCTAAATAATGTGATATAGCCAAACAGTGTGAAATTATTATATCCAAAAATGTACCGAAAGACGTAGCAGAATGGGTGGGATATGATCCTACAGGACCCACGTTTAAGGAATTTCAAGAAATTTTGATACAGAAAATTTCAAATGCATTGAAGAGACAGACGATCAACCGAAATTGATCGAACTTGGCTACATGTGCCCTCGGTGACTCTTGGTCCACCAGCAGTGACAGTCTCTAAGTAGTTCAAATGTTAAACGTCTTTAAATTCAATAGCAGCATTTAAGACCAGATAAAGCTTTACTACCTGATTCAGTTTCTTAATTTGTGTGGAGTCAATTCAATTTGTGTGGAGTCAATTCAATTTGTGTGGAGTCAATTCAGAAGCTCAAACTATAACGACTTTGTTTTCAGGCAATACGACTGACCGAGAAACTAATCAACCATGGGTATATTTGTGAGTGACTGCGAAAGATGAATCAATGACAATGTAAAACATCATAACAGCTTGTTTTCAACAATGTTAATAATTTCTTCAAACGCATTCAAAATTTCTGTTCTGAAAAGTGGGTCCTGTAGCATCATTCCCACCCATCCTGCTACGACTTTCGGTATTTATTTGGACATAACTTTCACTGCCCTTGGCAAGATTTCGTTGTTTGGACTGAGGATCACAAACGTACATGTCTGGTCCATGTTGCAAATTTGTCTGTTCTTAAACGATGCTATGAATTTGAAGATGTAACATATTAGGTTTGAACAACCAAAAGCGCCGTATTTGACACATTCGCCGATTTTGACCTTTCTTACACTGTTGACGTTTCGGGTGTTGCTAGCCAGCATGGGTGTCTGATTTAATTGCTGTCGGGGATTCACGTTTCCTGGATGCAGAATATTTAAGTAGTTCGTCCGTTTGTTTGATTGTTCATGGTGATGTATGTCCGTTGATTTCATAACTAACTTATGTATTAATATTTATAATCGTGACAATGACATTCCAGAACTATTATAAACAACTAGACTACCAGTCCTGTGAAGCAAACCAGAAAGCCGTGAGTACTGTTACTTCTCAAACAAACATCAAAGCTTATAATTGGAGGTATATTTACAAATAGATACAATACTCAATTATTCGCCGATGGATCTTTACCAGTATTTGAAATAACAAACTTTTATATCTATACACAATAATAATACAAGGATGTCGGAGTGATGACATTTACAATTAACCTCCAGTCGATAAGCTGGCACAAAGTTGGAAATTATTCGATATATTTTGATGATGAATCTACAATATCAATATGAAGTGTAAAATTATTGTGTAAAAAGAAACATATATTTTCTTTTTCATCACTATTTCCTAAAAAAAACACATTTTATTGCTTTTGTGAATTTGGCATGCTTTTATCGCTTTTTTATTTTCGTTTACATATAAAATTATTTTAATCAATCAAATAAATATAATCGCCGATATTCGTAATTTAATTATCATTAATTGTTTGAAATTTCTGCAACCATGCATTCTTTGTAGTATGTACTTTAAAGCATGATAGAACTCTAACTGTAAAGTAAAAAACACGTGAGTTTTGATCATGCTTGTTAAACCGAGACCTTGGCACCATTTACATGAAATATACGAAAAAATAGCCTAGATAGCATCTATCCCCCATAGTCAACACATTAATACTCACATCTGAAAAAAGATGATTCGAGCATCCTACATTTTTTTCTCGAGTAAATCGTTTAATAAAACATGATTCAAGTATCTAATATTTATTCTTGCTTGAATTCTCTTATATCTTATCAGAAATCGGTGAATACATGTAAGTTCTTCTCTTTGACTTAGTCATCATAATAGAGTAATAACGAAGGGATCACTCAGGCAAATCCCCCAAAAAGTATAACACCCTGATGGCATTCCATGATAAAATGACACATCTCATATTTTCATTTCAGGATGAGTAGGGTTTAAAAATAAAGTGACTAATTTTCATTGATAACACTTCGTAAAGTTTACGACAATATAAAGCTAATTTCTTGGCGCATTTGTAGATCATTCTAATTCGACAATTATGATGCTCCGGTAGGGATGGACACTTCTTATTGCTTAGAAAATTACAAATCAAAGGACTGAAAGTCCTGCGAGTTGGCAAAAAGTAAAATTGAGAAGAACATACAGAAGAAAAGTATAAAACTGGCACAAATCAAACTCCTAATCTATGCCTCAAATGTTTGAATGAGTGATTCTCACAATTTAAGAGTTGTCTCAAATCTAAAAAAAGTCTGGAAATATATAAAATGATAGAACTTCTTAACCAAATAACTGCTTTTGAGGTCAGAGTTCAAGGTCATGTCAAATATGATCATGTCAAATTTGTTGCAATTGTTATGGGTGTATGTATGAAGTATAGTCCTATCACATTTACTTTAGGAGATATTTGCTTTTGAAACTTCTTAACCAACTTAAAACCAACATCTTAGGTTTATTAAGTATCAAACTGAAAACCTTTTTTTTCCTAGTTGGTAAATAGTTCATCATGTTGATTGTTATTAATTATTTCTGACTTAAAAAAATATCATTGATTGATAAAAAAAAATATCATTGATTGATTGATTTATTTATTTACTTGTCTTAAGTCTTCTACACATCCACAATTTTTAATATCTAAGGTCTTTTTTATCCTAAATACAATTCTTTTTACCTATTTATCTAAAAATGGGGTGCTCCTTATACAGAGGAGGGAAGTACAAAGAAGTAGATGCGCCATATTTTAATGCACTGACATCAACAAGTGATCACTATTCCTAAAGCATCGTTCCTTGTAGCATTTTTTTGCATTCTCATAATGCATTTAACCCATTATTTACAACTTGAACTTAAACGTCTGTCGTCTAATATGTTCTTTTGTCAAATCATAGTGGTCCTATTTCTTACTGCGCCAGTAACATTGTGCGTTGTTTGGTCCGTGCAGGGTTATCAAGTGCGAAGTTGAAAGTGATAGCAATGAGAGTTGGCTTTGCCAACTCAAAAAAAATCATAATTTTGATTGATTTCGTGTGGGATGACTTAACGTGTACTATAACATTATTCATGGATTCCCCACCTTCGTCACGCCCAAGAAGTTCATAAGCATTTCACAAAATATCGGTTAATGTTTATATTTCCTGAATTTCACTTGTTTCAAGAAATGATTAATGAAAATAAACAGTACTTTCTAATCAAAGATAGTCAGAATTGTAAAGTAATTTATTGAACTATGGTTTTGCAACAATTTCAACTTTTCAGCTCGTGAAAGTTCAAATGTATTTGGTACAAACTGCATGTGATGACCTGTAACGTATTCCCGCTCTTGGTGAATATAACAAGGAAACGAATACAAAGGGGGAAGACAGACGCAAAAAATTAAACCGAAACATGTAAATCTATCTTATAATCGTCACTTCATTTCATACCCATCGGGTGTTACTTGTTCCATTGCAGAACGTTTTGTTTGGTTAAAACTTTCCCTTGTGTTGTTTGTATAACCTATGATTGTGATTCTTCAATTCTGATTCAGGGATTTTTTTTTTACTTTGAAAATTTCTTCTTCAGGTGTGGCATATTTAATATCCAGTTAAAACTTCATCTTTATCTACGCATGCAACGGATTCATTGATGTTCAATTATAAAGCTATTAGTAATTCTCCATGAAGCTACCCATGAGAAAAAAAGTACTCATTTTACATGCAATGATGCAATACGGAAATTCCATAGTAGACTGGATATATTGTTTTTTTCCAGGATGCTTGTTCATCCTACATGGTATTATACGCTTTTTCATCACGCAATTAAGATTTACCTTAGGAACATTAAGAATATTTACCAAACCTTGTAACACTTACGATGACATCATAATCACTTTATTGCAACACCTTTATTCATGTAGTAACAACTTATATCATCAACAAATTGATGCTCTCCATTTATTGTGCATGAGCGAGCGATTCGTGATTACACATTTAAAAAAAAAAACTTCTCGAGAGACTTAAGATCTCATTTCAATATTATCTAATATTTTTGTTGTTGACACCTACCTCGTTTCCGGTTGACATAACGCCTACAATTGGTTGCTGATAACACAGAATTGAAGTAACACCAACAGTTGCCAATAGCCCTAACTCCGCCGGCCCTAGATTCTGTCCCTTGGACAGGATCATCTCCCCTTTTGCTATATCTGATCCAACTGGCCTATCGGAGATAACAGTTTAACAAATTAATAAAAAAATATATATACTTTAAAAGAATAAAGTAAAGCCAATAAATCAAAGATATGCATCAAAAGGGTATGTTTCCATGATTTCGATTTGATATAGTAAATGCTGGTCAGTCAGGGATATGTTTGTAATCGACTAACATCGTCACTGAGGAAGTTCTACGGTCGATATGGGGACTCGTCATACACTATGATGATCCATTGTCCAGAATGATGGATGGTATTCTGTCGTAGACCATCCAACAACAGAATATACTTGTATCTTCCGAGATGGAAGTAACCGAATTTGATCTTTCTGCCGAATTGAAGCGACAGAAGTTACATGCAAGCAGGAGATGCCGACTCTTCCTGGGCACCTGGTCTCACTCCCATACTGGGAGTTTGCTTCTTTTCATGTGGTGGAGGTTTTTGTTTGTTTGCTTTGGTTCTTGTTTTATCCTGATTTTGTATGCCTTCGGTTTATAATTTTCCATTTTGTACTGTGCATTTGGATATGGTCTTTGTCCATATTTGTCAATACTTCTTTCCATGCAAACTCATAAATTGCAAAAGAAAGGAGGGGATGTTACGTGAATGTAAATATTGCAATGTCGATTTTAAGGATTTTATTTTTTCAAAAGAAATCAATTTCATTTTCCGTTGTTTTGCTGCTATTGTTTTCTGACGTGCTATATGCATGAATTAGTGAAGAAGGCTAATTCCTACCTGTATTTATTATTCAATAAATGATAGCAAACAAAAATTTCAAAGTTTTGCTCTGCGGCAATTTTTGCTCACCGTATATCCTGACCAGGCTTTGGAACCGTCATTATTTTGATTTCTAGTTCTTCACGACCGTCTTCAGATCCCCTCTCAAGCAGCGTGTCCTCTACTTGTATCACTGCATCCGCCCCTGATGGTAAAGGGGCACCGGTGTTTATGCGCACACAGTAGCCTGGCATTACCTTGTTTTTCGGCTACAAAGCAACATCAATGGATGATATTTTAATGGATATGTATGCTATTCGACGAAGTTTGTTTGTTGGATATGCAATATCAAACTCATAATTCTCAAGTAAACAAGTTATCAATGATTCAGATTAATAAAATTATCTACAAAGGCGTTTTTGTTTACGATTACTTCTTGAGAAAAGTTCTACTTTCACTTATTCGATGTTTACCTCCGTCAAAACCAATTAAAAATCAAAATAAATGTTATATAGCAAGTATTTCGGGAATGCTTTTACTCTAGACATTGGATATATAGGCAACTAGATCATGGCCGTGGCACACAACTCATCACCATAAAAATCATTTGACAATAAATGTTAATAATGATGAGCGTACTAGTGAATTTTTAAGAAAGATTCGATGGAAGCTCGACAGCGAAATCAGCGAGCAAGCGATCACGTGTCTTTTAAATGCGTCAGTACATTGCACTCATTAGACCCTGGGAGTCAACAGAAGATGATAATATTGCGAAAAGTAAGGTTTTTGTCTGAAAAACATATTATGAGCTGTATGGGGGAATTAGCCCGATGATGAAGCTCACTGAGCAGTAATCACCCAGACTTCGTCCTTTGATGCTGCCGCTAACATAGGTAACAATCATCACCTAACTATCCAAAAAACAAATCAATTAGCATTTTTTCTGCTTTTTCTTTAACTTTGTCTTCTTTATTTTCTAGGTCTCTTGCTACAACTTTTATAACGACCTGGGGAATCGGCAGGGACTTCCAACAAGGTAGGAGGTTAATGACTTTTACGTTGGTGTGATACTCAAGAAGGTATTGGCTTAGAATTGCCTGTCAGATTAGCATGTAAGAGGCATAGGTAAATGTATACAAAACGTATAGTGATGCAGTAGTGTGTAAGAGGTCGCGTCCTTCTATAATTATATTTTCAGTTTTTCACGGCATAATTTAGAGAAAAGAAAAAATATTGTTTGGAACATCTTTTTAAATTGTCGATGACATTTTGTACACATTTGAGAAAATTGAGAAGACGTTTAATGTTAATGAGAATTTTTTTGTCACTTCTGAAATATCAATTTCCTTAAAGTGGGTGGTATCAAATCAAAGAGCAATAGACATAAAAATGCCTGATTTGTTCTCTTATTCATAGTTTAAAGTATCAATGTGATTCTTTTTAAGAAACTGTAAATTCCAGGATTCTTTAAATGTCAATGAGAAACGATCTTGAAATTTAAGTCTTGATTGACTTTTTTCATGTCATTGAATGTTGTTCTTTTATTAGGTTTGTTTGCTTTGTAAATTAGTTTTTAGGTTTTTATCTTGCTCACAATATCTCATCGTAATTATGCTTTTAGACACGATTCATTTCTAGTATTTCACGTCTGAAAAGAGTAAGTTTTTGTCCTTCTTGAACTCAAAAAAGTGGACCCAATTCTATGTAGAAATTCGATGTATTTTTTATCATATTGTGTTGTGAAGTTTCCGTTGGTCAAGATTTATATTTATATTCTTTATTTATTTTCAGTCGGGCACAGTGGTGAATGAGCTCGCTTCTAGTGCCCGAAGTCGCGGGTTCGTATCTCGCCTACGTAATTATTTTTTTTTTCAAATGGCTTTGTTTTTATTAATCAAAATATTGGGAAAATCATAGTTAAGTGAAAGGTAGTCCGTACTTATTTAAATTTAACGTGTTCAACTGAGGTCAAGGAAACCCCACTCCATGTAGAAAATCGATGTTCCTAATCATTCATTAAATCAAAATATATTTCTGTTTTTGTGTGGTTTTTATTTAAGGTTGCATGAAACTTTCATAGTTACATGTTTGAAGTGAAAAGGCAGTCCTTACTCCAGCTATAACATTAATTTTATAGCTTTTCTTGTTAATATTGTCTAGCCATTTGCTACAAATAGTACTTCGCAACGGAAACACTACTCACAACATCTCCAGCTGTGGAATCTCCGGCCACTAACCGCATTCCGTCGCCATCTGATGCTGAGTAACAGAAGAGAGTGTTCGATTAGATAAAACGTACAGAAAGAAACGTGACAGATGCAATAATGAAACTTATGTAAAAAGCACAATCATCTTATATCACTACCTTAATATAATTTTGCAATCAATTCAACCTATTTTATTGGCTGAACACTGAACACTGTATTAAATATGATTTTATGAACGCAAAGGGCATGCTAAACACGACATAAGTGATTTTGATATTAAGCATATTGCCGACAATCACCCATGCTGATCTTGTATGTGCAAGTATAATTCATTTCAAAAAGAATTTTTGCATCATTATCATCTTGATCGTGAAAACTGCACTGCTTTTTCCGCTCTTCATTTTTTCCTCGTTTTCTTTAATCCCAGCATAAACAAACGTAGAGGCTCTGTACCATCAAAACAATCTCAGATCATTAAGATGTTGGATAAATAATGACATAGACATCAAAACTGATCTCTGTACTCTAAAACAGATTAATCTTTCTGCACTTTTTTAAAGTACGATAGAAAATTATCTTCTTTCTTTCAAAGGGCGAGTTCAAGAAAAATGGTGCGCATTCGAAGTAAAATTTCTAACAAAAATTCAATAGTATTAAAGTAGAAAAAAATTAATTTGAGAAACATGTAAATCAACGATGTCATCGATCAAATTTGAAATATCACACCGATGTTTTAAAAAAACATGAACGGGCAAATATTTTCAAAGAAGCCTTATATTGACTTAAATCATGAAATAAATTAAATATTATAAGAAGTTCGTACTGATAAATTGATATTTCATCTAAAGCCTATATTTTTTGGATTCCAGGCTTTCTTTTCTACCTTGATGAAAAAGTAGGAAAAAAGTAGGAGTAGTCAATGAAAAAAAGTAGGAGAAAAGTAGGAAAAATTAGGAATTAACAGAGAAAAAGTAGGAATTTTTCCATTACTTTATATGACAATTTTCATGATTTACATCACACAAAATCAACGATAAGCCACTTCAGCAATGTTGTAGACCGGTGATGTTCATCTTTGAAGGAATATCAGAGAGGAAAGGTGAAGAGTTTGCTATGCTGCCGCTTCTGTATATAATTCTGTTTCATCAGAAGTGAATGGGCGAGCGAAGCGAGCCCGAAGATTTTCAAAACTTTGAATCAGTCATTTTCCTCTGACATCACATTACCAATCACATTTTTTTCATTTTTGAAATGAAAAAAGTAGGAATAGTAGGAGGTTTTGGAGAAAAAGTAGGAAAAAATAGGATCAAAACAAAAAAGTAGGAAAAGTAGGAAATAGTAGGAAAAAGTAGGAACAGTAGAAAGCCTGGGATTCTGATTTGACTTTTCAGTCATAGATTTGACATGGCTGTTGATGGAAAACGATCGGTACGTATGAAAAGTATCCTTGCATGGAAATTTTGATTGATTACGTTGAAAAGTCCTTAAGGGAAACCTCCATACCGAAAGTGTGATAAAATAATGAGAATATTGGGGGGGGGGGGGGGGGGGGGGAGTATGGCCTTACATGTACATGTTTTTACAAAACATAGAAAATGTGAACTACCAAATATTTTCTTCGTGACCTTGATAAATCACGTTAACTTCTTAGTTGTCATCATAAATGTTTCTATTTTCCCATATTTGGTTTCAGTGGCCTCACTGGCGCCACCTACAATAGATTCCAATAATTATTTATCGATGTTTTATGTGGGTAACCAGCACGTGATGGCTATTGCTCGTTGCAATTGTTTGTTTCACTGTGGTAGTCGCCACGTAGTCATATCGGAGAGCATTTATATTTCTTTAATAAAATGGAGTCGAAATAAGACAAAGTTTTATATAACTCCTTTCCCTTTATCAAAGATCAATTACATGAACTCCAATCGACATAATGTATGTATACCTGGTGAGGGTACAATTTCGATATCTCTTAAGTTTCTATTTTTAGATTTTTATAGTCTCGGAATAGAAACCACAAAAATTCTTGGAATAAGAATCTAAGGGCATAAAATCAGAAGCACCCTTAAGACACGCCCCCAAGCGGTATGAAAAAGATTCAAGATAACATTTAAAGCTGTTTTAAAGCAGATACAGATTTTTGTCTACAAATGCTTGAATTTACAATAAGGCAGCTCAGTGGGGATACAAGTGTTTCATAAACAGTTCAAAGAGATAGCGCTTAAATTCGATATATACCCTACTCACAAATTTATATTGCAATATCTTTGATAGATAAAATACCTTGTAAATTCTGCTTTTCATTTGTTTTATGATCGAATCTTGTTTATTATAGACAGAAATATGTAACCCTTGTACTTGGCAAATAAAAATAAAAATAGAATGATTAATATTGTTACGAAACAGGCCGAGATCTTAAAACTGATTTTCATTAAAGACGGTAATAACAGGCGCGTTTGATTATATTTTATATGTAGATTTTTAAATCAAGAGTGTACTAAATACAATGAACTTGTAGTTTTTTTTGTTTTTTTGTTTGTTGTTGTTGTTGTTGTTGTTTTTAAATATGCACCGAAAAACTGTCATAGAAAGAAATTGCCTCCGCTAGCAATTTTCCTTTATCCGGTGACGTATGAAGAACAATGAAACATCATTTCAATCATCTTTAGACTATAATAGAATTCTTTTTCATATAATGTCATTAATTCATTTGTGCCAAAAATATTTGATAAATCATACTTCATTTTCGTAGTTTTATCTTAGGGATTCCACCTATTAATTTCATCATCTAATCTAAAAAATACCCTTCATTCAAAATTCAAAGAAAGTAATTTGCATAAAGTAAAGCACGTATGATGTAGATGAATTCTTCTGATCAGACATTCTTTGTTGCAATGGTGCACTAAAATACTTTTGATAAAATATATATTTCAAAATTGAAATTGTTGATGAATCTAAGATGATCAATTCTAAATCGCTTATAACATGATCACTTCTAAGATGATCAATTCTAAAACTAATACAAAAATAACAAAAGACCCCAAGTATTTTGGAGATGCCTTAAAGAATGTGAACTGAAATCCGCCATTCTAATTAAAAAAGTCAATAATGACACTATTGATGACAATGTGTGCAAAGATGTGTCCAAATTGTTGTTTCATAGGTTCAACATTTTGGTTTCCTTCAGAAAAGTTTCAGTACGTGAGATGAAACAAGGTTATATAGTGCTACTACGTCGACGGAATGCAGAAAATTCAACAGAGTAACAGGTGTCGATTTTGATCACATGAAAATCTAAGTACAAAAGTATCCTCGGACGGCTGACTTATTTCATCTTAGGGAAGATCTCCGCAGGGACTCCAAAGCGGCTAACCAATTCTACAACACAAGCTCATGACGTCACAAGTAATAAAACTTTCATATCGATTGCTTTGAAACAAAGCACATTTGTCTAGTAAATCAGAATCATCTGTATATGTAAGCACGTTAAATACGAGTACATGTATATCCGAAATATATCTTACCGAGGACAGCATATCCGTCCTTAATGGAAGCTGGGAATGGTGGTAGGGGGTCCTTGGCGAACACATCCTCTGCAAGAATTCTACCGATACTCTCTAAAAATAAAACAACGAGAGATAAGTTTTAGTCAAAATACAAAAGGTATAAGGAATGACAAGAGGCCCAAGGGGGCCACATCGCTCACCTGAGGAGCATATATGTATGTTTTCAATCAAAGTCAGTATAAGAACTAAAGAAAATCACTTTTAGTGAAGCTTTGAGAAGGACAATGTGTACTTACTTCCTGTAAAGTTTGGTGACATTCTGTGCAGTAGTTTAAGAGGATAAGTAAAAAATGTGTCATCCAATTAGAGCCTATGGAGGATATCTTGGGTTTCCGATCGGCTCGAAAAACACAAACTTGGTAGACTAAGAGGGCAATGAGTACTTGCTTCCTGTGAAGTTTCAAGAAATTCTGTGAAGAGGTTTCAGAGGAGAGGTCGAAAATGTGTCAGCCAATCAGAGCCTGTAGCTGCCATCTTGGATTTCCGATCGGCTCCAAAAAACTTAAACATGTTAGAGGGCAAAAGGCAAATGACTTTCTGATGAAAGTTTTCAATTTCACCTGATGAACGATTAGGCTAATTAAATGTTGAAGAATTGCCTTTACCAGTTACAAACCCTAGACGTTTATTTTAATCAATCAGTCACGTATAGAACAATTATTTGAAAGGAGACAAATATAAATATATATCTTAACGAAATTTGGAACCATTTTTTTTTTGGCAGATTTATAAATGTATCGGTACATGTTCTTATAAACTAAATTTAAGTGATAATCTAAATACTGAAAACGTGAATATTTTCGTTGGGGAAATTTTAGCTATTATAAAATCAAGACGTTACACTTGGGGGAAATATATAAAAGTATCTGCCTTTGTAAGAATGCAGAAGGATAATTCTCGCATGGGGAAATGTGTAACGAAGCCCCTTGATTCGCGATATTCGCAAAAATTACCCCCACGCGAAAAGTTCTATTTGAACAGTTGCAAACCTCGGAATGAACAACATTCCGAAGTAAGACCAGGTGACCGGGGATTGTCAGCGTCTCCTCTTTGCATGCAACACGTCGCAACAGCTCCATGAAAACTTGTCAAAGATTTTTGAAGATAATTTAGCAAATATATTGAATTCTCCGTCATACGATTTAATGAAAAAAAAAATTCTAAAACTAAGGGGCATCTCCCTGATGGCATAGCTCTGTCCTTAGTGGGTAGATATTTTAGGTAAAGTTAAGACTTCTTCTCTTCATAATTTCGTTTTTTTTTTTTTGGAATTCCCCTTTCGTAGCCTCTAGCATCACTGATGAGACATAACCTGTTGAAATGCACATATGGTGCACTGAAACTTTGAACATGTATATCAATATTCAAATTATAGTAAATTTGCAGCATGAAACAGGCATGCGCTTTTCGGGTACTTAACCCTTGCTAGTGATTCTCAATCTAAACAATGTAATATGGCCAAAGAGTGTGAAAGTAATTATGCCCAAAAATGTACCGAAAGACGTAGCAGGATGGGTGGGATATGATGCTACAGGACGCACGATTGACATTTGGTGCATGTGCTCTATCTGAGAAAAAGTTGCTTTTGTCTGCGTTTTTTCCTGTTTTTTTTTTAAATGTTTATTGATTTTGATTTCTGATTTCTGATCTGGGTTTTATGATCGCCTCTCACGTAATCATCGAAATTTGTATATAAATCGTTTTTAACACGCAATAAAAATTGAGAGATCGTTAAGATAATCAAATTATTCTCATCCCACAAAACATCTTCGTTTCTTTGGTTTATATGAATCTGATGTTGATTGACATGATAAATGCACTAAAATAAAATACTATCTTTTCTTAACAATATCATTTATATTCCATTTCTACTCGGTTCAGAAAAGAAGCACATTATGGTATCAATAAAACAAAACAGAAACAGGTATTAATTTGTACATTTGCTTTTAGAAAATTACTGATTTTCATTTTCTAAACAAGTAACTTGATTTTACTATCTGAAAAATTAACGTTTTTTTTTTATCAAATAGGTTTTGCACAATATAATGAGAAAATAACATTCGTTTCTCATTTCAAAATATCGGGTTTTCCTTGTCGTCGATTCGATATTTTTCTTGAACATTTCAAGGTCAAAAAGTTGTCAAAGTAAAGATTTGAACAACTAAAGCCACTTCATATGAACGTATATATAGCAGAATTATGTACAAGATTTAGTTGAAGAAAATGAAGGTACAAAATTCGTTTTAACAAGCCAAGCGAACGATATTCATGAGGTAAACTGTTCACCAGCGACGACACAAACTTTATCTCAAATAAATTGATGAACTGATTTCAAGGATGAATTTATTTTGCTGCTTTTAAAAATATGCTAAGATATTGATAAAATAATATAACTTAAGCATTAGCTTTAATATTTGCCCAATCAAACTGTAATAAAGCTAAAAGTTGTTATTGGTATCTGCAAATATTTCCTAAATAATTCTTCCATACTCCAGACTTTCATTGGCGTGCAGAATCTATTGTCATTTCAAATTGTAGCCGCAATTTCCAATGTTCGGAAACAAAGACTATGTGTGTTTCCTTGCTCGTATCTCTTGATGATTAGGAAAATAAATAGTCTATCTGCATCTGACTTGTGCTCTATTCTAGGGTTGAGATTGAAAATACTAGATGCAGACAGTCTACATGGGACGTATTGTCGCTTACCAATCTAGAAAAGCTTCCAATGTTAAACTCTTCAATTCAATAGCATCATTTTTAGAACCGATAAATTTTCAGCATGGACCAGACATGCACGTTTCGGGTAATTAACCCTCGTCAGTGATCCTCAATCTAAACAATGGTATATGGCCAAAGACTGTGAAAATTGTGGTCAGAGATGTACCGAAAGACGTAGCTGAATGGGTGGGATATGATGCTACAGGACCCACGTTTTAGAAATTTCAAGAATTTTGGTAACAGAAATTTTGGAATGCGTTGAAAAGACAGACGATGAACCGAAGTTGATCGAACGTGATATCATTTCCAAAATAAGTTCTTTTTCTAACCAAATAGTATAATTCTCTTAAAAACAATTTTAATACCAACGAATAAAACGATTAATGTGGTGTTGTTTCTATTTTCTTTCCGTTTTGGTTCATGGAAATAAGGGCAAAAGAGATTACAAGCACGTCCTTCGCAGTGATTGAATTTCCTAAAAATAAATCCAATTCAAGCCTGAAATAGCTTATGGATCGTCAAGGATTGCATTCGACTCCTTATTTAGATGTAGTCATAAATTGACTGCCTCTGTGATACAACGAGTCATGACAACCTTATACACCATCCTCACAAATTTAATGAATATTGCGCAATTGATGTAACAACATTTTCTGCCAGAAAAAAAGACACCTCCAAAGTTATGTCTTTTATTGCTCGAAGATAATTATATATGTAATGAAAAAGTTAAAGCAGTTTTCCATTATGCCGACTACAAGAGGAAATCATGACAAATACAAAGTTTTGTAGAATATCAATTTATAATGAACAAAATGAAGTATTTTTACTAATAGAATGACAATATGTTCGCATTTACGTGGCGAATCACATAAAGTGCGCGGTAACAATAGAAGAAATTGCATGGCACAAGAACATTTCTTTGATTTTATTGATATAAAACCAATATGAAAACTCCTTCACGATATTCAGTTCTTCGATGAAAGGGCATTTCCCCAAGCTAAACAAGAAATGATTATCGATGACACTTCGCCTTGTAATATTTGCAATAATCCACTTTTTATTTGTTTATTCTCAAATCAAGGGTATTTTGTCACTGTATACATGTACTTTGACGAGTACAAATGAAAATGAGTATACTGAAATTATACAAATGAAATTCCTTTTGCTAAAACATTAAGATACCGCGAAAATAAGCAAATATTGCTTGTTGAAAATACCAATCACTTCAACTCCGTTGATGTAAGAAAATTCATTCTTTATAAACGCCGAGTATTAAACGTGTTCAAATTCAATAGCATCATTTAAGAACAGATAAATTTGCAGCATGGACCAGACATGCACGTTACAGGTACTTAACCCTCGTCAGTGATCATCAATATAAACAATGTAATATGACCAATGAGTGTGAAAATTAGTATGTCAAAAATGTACCGAAAACGTAGCAGGATGGGTGGGATATGATGCTACATGTCCCACGTTTTTGAATTCTCAAGAAATTTGGAAACAGAAATTTTTGAATGCGTTGATGAGACAGACGATCAACTGAAATTGTTCGAACTGGGCTTCATGTACCCTCGGGGACTCCTATCCACCAGCAGTGACACTCTCCAAGTAGAACAAATAATTCCTTGTTTTAGATATAACTTGTAGAAATGCGCACAAGGTGCACTGAAACATATTTCAATATTGATAACTGACATTGCTGAGTATAGAAAATCGTTAACACTTTGGAAAGCGATATTTCATAATTCTGATATGTATACTTATCGAATCCAGAGGTATTTCGTTATTGTAAACAAACAACATGCATTCTAATTGGGAAGGAGCTAAACAAAAAAAAAAACAAAAAAAAAAAACAAAAACAAAAAAAAAAAAAAAAAAAAAAAAAAAAAAAAAAAAGAGGCATTTATCTAATCTCGTCATGGAGCAAAGTATTAACTTGGATATAAATTTGCCGTAAGAGCTATGTCGATGGGATACCACTACCCGTTAATGAAAATAATTTTCTGAAGTTGGCATGGACAAAGGTGCAAATCGACCAACAATTCCATATGAAAGTGATTTTCCCAAAGTAATCAAAAAGAGCATTTTTCTGCCATGGGCACACAACAACAATATATAAAGCGAACTGCTGTCCAAAGTTTCTTCGAATCCTCAATTTATGCATTTTCCTGTCTTTGTCAACTCTGTTTATCAATATGGTATGTGTGTTGTATGTCTCGTTTTCTCCTGTTGTTTGTTGAAGATGGTATTTTATGTCCATTATTTGTTGCCTTGCTGTTGTAGGTATACCATTGTGGTCAGAGTACGTGGGACTTGCTGACGCTCTCTTCAGTATCCTCATATCCATGTCAAAATATGAATAAAGTCTTGTGAAAAATATGATGAACAACGAAAATGGAAGAACCATACATAATCGACAGGTTCACGGCACCTACGGTTAGAATTGATAATTCATTCTGGGCCGAAAAACTTGAAGCCGAAAATCCAAAAACAGATTCAACCATATTATTAACGGACACTCTCAATAGCAAATATGCGTATATTTATAAAAATCATGTAAATCTGAAGATGAATGAGATTAAAATCAATAGCAATGTAATCGATTCTTGTCAATTTTGATCTACAAATATCTGCACGGTAAGGATATCCTACACATCGATCGACCAAGTCTCTTTTCGTGAATGCTAAAGTTGCTTTTGTGTATCAATAAAAATGTATTCCTACAAATAACATTTCTTGAGAAAGGCCCGAGGACCAAACGAAGAATATCAGAGTATAAATATTTGAAGATCAAATGACAAGAAGTGACCTTATATGTGCAATTAAGAGAGTTACTTGATGTTTGAATGAAGAAGACGTCCCTTAGGAAAAAGATTATTCACAAAATCAATGAAATAGTGATACTATGTGCTATGATGATAGTGATTCCCTCCTATCTATGAAAGTGACCACGTGAGGAAATTGCATTCTAAGCATCCTATCATTCTATAAAAATACTAATATGTCTTCTTTAACATGATTCTTGTGACCGAAACATAAGTCAAAGTATGAATAAGAAGACCTTACTACAAAATAGGACCTTATATGTCTTGTTCGAATCGGTAACTTTACAATGAGGAGGTTATTTTACACCACTATTGCGCGTTCGTCGAGACCACAGGCAGACCTGCCTACCTATTTCTTTGCAAAAGTGTAATACTTTCCTCAAGAATGCGTAATTTAGGGAAGAAAAGCGTAATTTAACAAAATTGACTGTAACTTTGATCCCCTCATTTCTTTTATATGTACACTTATTTCGTGTTGCGTGTTTTCCACTCTTTGGCATTAATTGCAAATCTAAATCATTTACACAAACGCCTTCAAATTCAATAGCATCATTAAAGAAAAGATGTATACGATATCAAAACGCTCAATGTTCAATTAATTTATGTATGCGAGTATGGAAGCGTAAAATTGAGCAGCAAAAGCGAATAGCGTAATTGCAGGTCAAAAATCGTAAAAATTACGCCAAAATCGTAAAAGTAGGTAGGTCCTTACTGGGTAACCGAAAAAGTGAAAGAGTGTTGTGTACGTTATCCGGATAACTACATCATTTGCTACTTGCGTGGCAGATAGCCGTCCTAAGTAGGCTCTGACTGCCAATTGGTTTCGTTGTGTTTGATATTTGTATGTATGTGTTTTGATGTTCTTTGCCCCTTTAATTTCTCTTGTTGTTCATAACTGCTCTTTGTATTGCATGAAATGCTTTGGTGTTTTGCTGCGGATGCTGCAACCGACCCTCCCTTCTTTTATATTTGTACCAAAAAGCAGTGAAATACTAAAGTGAAACAAGGATTTGAAAATTCTGATGGGAACCGAATTTGTCTCTCATTGTATACATACGCCCTCTTTTTATATCCATTAACATTTTCATCTGTGCTGCTTGGTCCCTGCGTTTTGGGGTCTTGTTTGTTTGTGGTCATCTTACAGTGAGGAGGTTGTTTTACACCACAATTGTTCGTTCTTCGAGACCTCAAAGTCATCGAAAAAGTAAGAGGGTTGTGCTCACGTCATCAAGGATAACCACACCATTTGCTACTTGTGTAGCAAAAGCCGTCCAAAGTCGGCATCGGTTACTCATTGGTCTCGTTGGTTTATGTGTAGTCTTTTGTGTTTGATGTTTATATGTCTTACGTCTCTTTTTCGTCTCTTGGTGTGCTCTATTGTGGGTGCTGTTGAGATTATGTCAGGATCTTCTTCAACATATTTGTGTCACACTTATGTCCTTTGCCGTGTGGAGCTCGTAGAAAAGTTCCCCGCGAGGGGTTTGACTGCAAGTGTTTTGAATATGTTTCCCTGAGATGGTCGCCATAGAACTTTCTATATAGACATAATACCAGACAGTGCATGTATTATATATTGTTTTTCATTTTCGTGCATGGACATCGAAGGCGGGTGCGGTTAGCCAAACAGGGGATGCTCCCGGACACCTGGTCCCACCTTTAGCTTGCTAGGGGTCCGTCGATGCTCAATTTTGTGCTCTATTGTGGGTGCTGTTGAGATTATGTCAGGATCTTCTTTAACTCATTGGTGTTTTGCTGTTAGTGCTGCAACAGGGTCTGGTTGGAGATCCCCTCCCTTCTTATATATCTTACCCAATTCTTGTTGAAGTCATTTAAAATGTGGTTTCTTAAGGGAAACAAGCTCTATATTTGTGAAACATAAATGCCCCCGGTGAAAGCTTCGAGAATAATAAACCTATTATCTTTTCAAACTTTTGATACTTATGGCAAGGTTATTCCAAAAGGAATGCATAAATGAAATATAAAGGCCCTATCACTTACCATTCAGATGCTATGAATAACATAGTATAGCAAAAAAAAAAAAAGAATAGCAAATAAATGCCAAGGTCACCAAATCATAACTTATGGTATCAAATGAAAGCTCTGGTCATGAAGAATCTATACATGTATGTGAAATATCAAAGCCTTACCCCTTATAGTTCAAAAGTAGGTCAAAGGTCAAGGTCACTAGGTCAAAAGTCATGATATCAAATGAAAGTTCTGGTCATGATGAATCTATATGTGAAGTATCAATGCCCTGCCACTTTTAGTTTAAAAGGAGGTCAAAGGTCAAGGCCAAAGTAACTAGGTCAAAAGTCATGGTATCAAATATCCGGTCTGGTCATGAGGATTCCATATGAGAAATATCAAAGCCCTACATGTACCTCTTATATTTTAACCTTAAGTCTCTGATGAGACTGAAGCTCTCCTGGTTGTTTGCTTAAATTAATCTTAGTGACACACCAATTATCCTAGACCCTGGGGATCAGGCGCTAAAACAAATTACAAGACTACTTAATGATTAATATAATGGAAAAAGAATTAACTCTCTATCAATTATACTTTCAGAGAATTGATGTTCACAAGATTACATGATACGAGTTATACATGTATAGGAGGAAATGTCCACACCCTTTGTCAAAGACCAGGGCCAGGGGCTTAAACAAAATATCAGGTGCAAATCTAGACCACAGACTGAGAATAAATAAAAAACAATTATCTTTCTATCAATCATACTTTCTGAGAATTGGTGCTCACAAGATCACATAGAGCTGACACACCCATTTTCCAAGACCCTGGGGGTAAGGGGCTCAAACAAAATATCAGGTGCACATCTAGACCACAGACTGAGAATAAAGCAAATGCAATTATCTTTCTATCAATTATACTTTCTGAGAATTGGTGCTCACAAAATTACATAGAGTTATATAGAATATGACCAAACCCATTTTCCAAGACCCTAGGGGTCAGGGGCTCAAACAAAATATCAGGTGCACATCTAGACCACAGACTGAGAATAAAGCAAATGCAATTATCTTTCTATCAATTATACTTTCTGAGAATTGGTGCTCACAAGATTACATAGAGTTACATAGAAGATAAGGACCGTACCCATTTTCAAAGACCCTGGGTGTCGGGGGTTCAAAACGAAATATCAGGTGTTCATCTAGACAACATACTGAGAATAAATCAAATGCAATTATCTTTCTATCAATTATACTTTCTGAGAATTGGTGCTCACAAGATCACATAGAGTTATATAGGAGAAAATGACCACACCCATTTTGAAAGACCCTGGGGGTCAGGGGCTCAGACAAAATATCAGGTGCACATCTAGACCACAGACTGAGAATAATGCAAAATCAATCATCTTTCTATCAATTATTCTTTCTGAGAATTTTTGCTCACAAGATTACATAGAGTTATATAGGAGAAAATGGCCACACCCATTTTCCAAAACCCTGGGGGTCAGGGGCTCAAAAAAAATATCAGGTGCAAATCTAGGCCACAGACTGAGAATAAAGCAAAAACAATTATCTTTCTATAAATTATACTTTTTGAGAATTGTTGCTCACAATATAACATAAAGTTATATAGGAGAAAATGACCACACCCATTTTCCAAGACCCTGGGGGTCAGGGGCTAAAGGGCTAAAACAAAATATCAGGTGCACAACTAGACCACAGGCCCATTATAATGCAAAAAGAATCTATTTAGTACTATTCACATATTCAGAGGATTCGCGTTCACAAGAAAAGTTTAACGGACGGACAGGCAGACAGACAGACGGCCGGACGCCGGACACAGGGCGATCGCATAAGCTTGACTGGTCTTTGACCAGTAGAGCTAAAAATAGGTCAAAGGTCAAGTTCACAAGGTCAAAGGTCATTGAATCAAATGAAGGCTCTGGTCATGAATCTATGTGAAATATCAAAGTCCTACCTTCAATAGTTTAAAACTAGGTCAAAGGTCGAGGTCACTAGATCAAAAGTCAAGGTCTCAGATGAAAGGCCTCGTTATGAGGTTTCAACATGTGAAATATCAAAGCAATACACTTTGTAGAACATGAGATATAGCCCACTGTTTTTTTTTTCAAAAGTATGTCAAAGGTCAGTGTCACTAGGTCAAGATCTAAAATAAAAGATCTGCTCATGAAGCATATACGTGTGAAATATCAAAGCCATACCCTTTGTAGTATATGAGATATAGACCAGGTTAAAGTTTTTTTCAAAGGAGGTCAAGCTTCAAGGTCAAGGTCACTAGGCGAAAACTCACGGTCCCAAATGAAAGGTCTGGTCATGAGATATATCAAAGCCCTATCATTTATCGTTCAAGAGATACGTTTTTCGGTACATTTTTGGACATACTAATTTTCACACTCTATGGCTATATAACGTTGTTTAGATTGAGGATCACTGACGAGGATTGAGTACCTGAAACGTGCATGTCTGGTCCATGCTGCAATTTTTTTGTTTATAAATGATACTATTGAATTTGAAGACGTTTAACAAACCAAGTTTTAAACTTATTAGCCCCCCCCCCCTTTCAAATCGCCAAGATATCTCGAAAACGTGATCAAATTTTTAAAAAGCCGTAATATATATATGACAAAATATATGTATCACTTGAACTATACAAAATTTGAAGGCGGCCTTTCAGGGAGGAATAGATTTTATATGAAATTTTTAAAGTATTTTCCTTAAAAATAGTAGGTCAAAGGTCAAGGACTAGGTCAAAAGGTAGGAAATATTTGGTGGTCGATACAAATAATAATTTGTTACTTAATTTATTATGAATTTACTACTATATGTGCTATCGAGAGCAGAAGAGACCGGTATGACATACTCGCAAATGATGCTTTCTTAGCTAGAACACTAGAATGATTGCCTTAACTGTGTTTCTTGATTGTCTTTGATTTATGGTTTTCTGATCAACGATAGAAACCATAGAGACAAGCAATTCAGCATCCTATTCGGACATAATGCTGTCCTTTGACACTAATAGTATCATAAGCACATCACTCTATGACAAACGTGCCGACTTCAATTTTAGTATCTCAAACTTTCCTTTTCTCTATAGCAAAATCCCTTCATCGCCTGCATATGGCGTGTTAAATCTCAATTGATACGTTATGGCAGAGCAAGTACCAAGTATACAGATTTTGTTCTTAGAGCTACGCGTCTCTCGGATAAGCTTCTCAGTCAGGGATACATTTGTGACCGACTATCACCGGAGGAAGTTCTTCGGTTGATACGGGGAAGTCGTTATACACTATGATGTCCCATTGTCCAGAATGGTAAATGATATTCTGTCTTAGACCATAGGAACCATCGTACCCCAGAACATACTTGTATCTTTCTTGGTGGAAGTAATCTGGCGAATTGAAGCGACAATTGAAGTGACAAATATGGATAATGACCATATCCCTGTATACAGCACAATATCGATAATTCAGAAAATCAGAAACCGAAGGCATACAAAATCAGGATAAAACAGGAACCAAAGCAAACAAACAAAAACCTCCACCACATAAAAAGAAGCGAACTCCCAATATTGGAGTGAGACCAGGTGCCCAGGAAGAGTAAGCATCTCCTGCTTGCATGCAACACCCGCCGCTTCAATCCGGTAGAACTGTCACATCCGGATACTTCTATTTCGGAAGACATAGAGTACAATCTTTGGTTGGATGGTTCAAATGGTCTATGACAGAACATCATCATTCAAGTTCCGGAGGATAGATACTGCTCAGGTAATCCGCGAATTTTGGGTTATTGATGGACAACACTATGTATCTGTAAGTAAAGTTGAAGTCAGAAGCTAAAAGAAAGGAGGGGATCTTCAGAAGCTAAGTATCTTTTCCCTTCAGAGACCAAAGATTGAATGAAATCAGCTTCGTACGAGTAAAGGAAAATGTCGGCAAGGAGTGGGGCACAATTGGTCCCCATTGGAATTCCGACAATTTGCTGGAAGACCTTTCCTCCAAACACCACAAAAATGTTGTCGATCAGAAAGTTTAACATCTGAATAATATCTGTTTCAGTGTACTTATTTTCAGAATCGGACTTTTCTCTTACAAAGTTTTTGTCATAGTTAACAAGAATAAATTTGTATTTGCGATTACCGTTCTTACTTGTAAACGCATAACATATAATTTTTGCGAGTCTCTCTTTCAATTTAGAATGTGGAATTGTAGTGTAAAGTGTCGAAAAATCAAAGGCTTTGATCGAATGGACTCTACTAAAATGAATGAATTTCAGATGTTCTAAAAGTTCCTTCGAATTCTTTATAATCCACATCTGGTTGATGCCACTACGAGAATATACTGTCGAACAATATTTTTGAAGCCCAGATTTGATTTCAGATAAAAGTTTGGTGAGAAAGATCGATACAGATTTGGTAGAAGATGTATGTTAGAGGAGGATGCTGACTCTTCCTGGGCACCTAGTCTCACTCCCTTATTGAGAGTTCGCTTCTGTTCATATGGTTGAAGTTTCTGTATGTTTGCTTTGGTTTCTGTTTCATCATAATTTGGTATGCCCTTCGTTTCATGATTTTCGAATTTTCCATTTTGTTCTCTATATTAGGATACGGCTCTTGTCCATACTTGTCATAATCATTATTATCTAATCAGTGTGAGTAGTAAACTTATAAGAAGATTATTTTAGTACTCACTGAATCTATTACAAAAATAGAAAATGCAAGAATCCTTAGAGTTGCTTCTAAACACAGATTTCGGTCTTAAAATCAAATCAACTAAAATAAAACTGACAACATTTAGAGTGAGAACGCTTTTAGTGATACATATCCCGCATGTTTATATTAGGGATGACTCTAAACTTAGATCAAACTCGGACATTATTTCCTTTTACGAATGTCATTTGACCGGAGGTTTGGGGAAATCTAATTAGTGATCGTATAAATCTTTCAATTAAGCCATTATCTTTAATATTTTCTTTGACGTATATCCGCAAGTAGCGATGAGCTCGACCTTTTCGATAAGGTTATACATGTACCATGTTAGGAACAGTCCGGAAAAGGTGGTAAATATGACATTTTGCCATTTCCAAAGATGTCATATTTTCAGAAGCTGTATGATATGGTATTACGAGTATTGACCTTATCGCTGAATCAAGAACAATCACATTTCACAGAGGAATCAAAAATTCAAATAAGGGTCAAAGTGGACAGATGACAAATATGGATAATGACCATATCCCTGTATACAGCACAAAATCGATAATTCAGAAAATCAGAAACCGAAGGCATACAAAATCAGGATAAAACAGGAACCAAAGCAAACAAACAAAAACCTCCACCATATGAAAAGAAGCGAACTCCCGATATGGGAGCGAGAACTCCCGATATGAGATTTCGTTATAGAGGCATGTTTCCAAAGTCGACTTAACTGGAGGCTAATGACAGCCTTAGAGTCTGGATCGGTAAGAGCTTACTTTCAGAATGCGCGAAATTAGAAATATGACAAAATCTACATCTTGCCAAAGCACAGATTCACACATGTTACATAATAACACGCAGGTCGCATATCTGCTAGAGATACATACCGTAGTTTTTAACGTTTATGTATATATAACACATAATAATTGTTTCAAGCGATTAAGAAGCTAACAAACCCATTCTTGATGTTAAGGGGTCACGTTACTGTCTTATGCGTTCCTTAAACCTTGACATCAATAAAGTAACGTGAAGATGATCCTACTTTACAGACAGAACCTGTCTGGTGACTGCTGTTATATTTATTCTACATCCAAATATCTTCAGACGTCTGTTTCTAATCAGTGAGGCAAGTAGTCGACTAATTACATATATAGTTATGTATAGAATTAATTATGTGTTTTTACAAAACAAATTCTGGTAAACATCTGGATTTAACATTGCTCACAAGCATATCACAACGTTAGGAACGAAAAAGAATAATTTCAAAAGATCCAGCATCAATTTACAGGAGAGTCAAACAATTAGCAAGTGGTAACATTGTTACATAATTCCATCTTCTTAGGAATTCATACCAATCCATACCAAAAGCTTTTGATAATTAAATTAAGAACATTTTATAGATCTCACTCCATCGAATTAAAGATATTTGAGGATTCTTTCAACACAATATTATTTTCTCTAACAAATACCTCAGTACTCCATGAACTATTCCATCGAGTGTATGAGAAAATAGACATTTCCTCATATTTCCCCAATTCCCCCTCCTTCCGTCGCCTCTAATGTTTTTAAGACTCGCATCAATGTACACGTACAAATTTATTAATTAGTGAAAGATCATGATACAACCGTAAAGAAAATTGACGCAACAAATAAAATAAAATAATATAAAAGCATAAAACATCGTCCAACATATGAAAAAGGAAATGGAGGGGTAACAGAGTAGCTGAACTGGACAAGGACATTATGATCGCAATTGTTAAACGTCTTCAAATTCAATAACATCATTTAAGAACAGGATAAATTTGCAGCATGGACCAGACATGCACGTTTCGGGTACTTAACCATCGACAGTGATCCTCAATCTAAACAATGTAATACGGCCAAAGAATGTGAAAGTTATCATGTCCCAAAATGTACCGAAAGACGTAGCAGGATGGGTGGGATATGATGCTACAGGACCCACGTTTTAGAAATTCGAGAAATTTTGACAACAGAAATTTTCGTTGAAGAAACGATCAACCGAAGTTGATTCGTAAATGAATGACATACACAAACCCCATAATCAGAATAAATAATTACTATTGAATGCCATACAAATTCTTGAAAAAAAAAGATAGGGAGACAATTACCAACAGTGAAAACAGCAGAAGACACTCTCACCTGAGAATTGAAAAAGCTGACGAACAGACGGAGGCACTAACAATACACCATAGAAATGGTAGGGGTAACACCAAACCATAGAAACACTAATGAACAACACTATCCTAATGAGCAATATTCACAAAATCCATTGTTTCAACGAAATTAGACTTGCCCAATCCGAATTAAGTATACCAGAGAATAAGTACCAATCGTAGTTCAGGATTCAAAGACCCAGAGGAATATGGCATAATTGTGTAAGTCTCCGTTAACAAGGCAATCAGGAATCCCCGAATAGGAGGCAGGACCAGGTGTCCGGGAGGAGTGAGCGTCCTCTGACTGCATGCAACAATGAAACGTGTCAAATCTGGTAATGTCCAAATAAGTAAAAGACAATTGGAAAGGTCATACTCAGTAATGTCCTTCATCATCCTTGATAGGCAAATGTCGGAATGTGCAATAAGTTCTTTGTAGCGACCATTGAACTTCCTTAGTGGCATCTTTTAAAAACCGTAGACCGAGAACAGGCCAACATTTTATTCTTGAGACGGTATTACCAACTCAAGAATACAATTTTGGTCTGTTCTCGGTCTACTTAAACCGTTACCCTGAATGACATCTTTGTCCTCAACGTGAAGTTTTCGTACTTAGAACATGATCTTGCCTAGCGTACCACTAGTAGTTGTATCATTGGTATCGCTTTATTTATTTTACTCTGACGCATAATAAATACTTCAATAATTGGTCTCTTTGGTATATGTGTAGTCTTTTGTGTTTGATGTTTATAAGCAACTTGCAACAAGGTCATAGGCGGCACAGGCTTGCAATATAACCTTGCTGTCATCGCTATTTTCCTACGCCATTTCACGCAATGATAAAGCCCGAGAGGCATCGCAGGTATGGCATGTCGTCACAGTGACGTCATTCGGACGTCTGACGTAAACATCGCAAAAGATTCAAAGGTAGAGGCACATATTTGAGCGTTTAGGGGCGAGTAAATGGGCAATGAAGGAATCGATTCTTACCTTGATGAAGGATAATTTACAAAACTCACGTCTACAGACGGTAGGTTTCGATTTATGGCCAGAATTTGTATTTTTATTGGAGACTTCTCGCTCAGCTGATCGTGTTGGCAATGTACGAATGAAGAAAGAATCCCTGATACTGCATGGTATTGCATTGAAACAAAGACAATGCTTGTACATTATATACCTCATAAATGTAGTTATACTTAGTGGTATATACTTGCAATATTTTATTTACAAATACGAAGCCCAAGTTTCAATCTGCAAGAATCTTGCAGACAAACAATAGGCGACGACGGCAGAGGTAGATTTCAAAGTGAAGAAAAGCGGAACTGAAATCGAACGCATGCGTAGGAGATTGGTTTATAAGCCGTATGTCTCTTTTTCGTCTCTTAGTAAGCTCGACTTTGTGTTTTCACATCGGGTGTTTTGGTGTTTTGCTGTTGGTGCTGCAACGGGGTCTTGTTGGAGATCCCCTCCCTTCTTTCAAATTTACAGCAAATAAATTCAGTTAATTGTTCTGAATGTGAGAGGAGTAGATTTTTAAGACATAGCTATAACTGTAAGATGGTTCTCCGAATTCGATATATTATAAGTGCACTCGGACGATTTATGTTGGCTGAAATCATCTTTGAGGAAATTCTTCGGTCGCTATTGGGATATAATAAAATCATATCAGACCTCCCTTCCAAAATGATCTTACATGCTTACCTGATGTGTACATCAATATGTAGATCGAGAGAATCACCGAATTTGACAAGATTCCATGGAGCTGTTGTGACGGGTGTTGCAAACAATCAGGAGACGCTGACTCTCCCCGGGCACCTGGTCTCACTTCGGAATGATGTTTATTGCGAGGTTCGTAACCGTTCCTAATTCTTATGATTTGCCTTGGCTTCTCGACTTCTCGACTTGAACTGAATAACTGATACTTCTTTAATGTTTATTCATATTTCAATGTGACTGACAAGGAATTTATTTTCTAACAATTTTTGACAAAACATAAATTGTCAATATTGAAATATATGTTCTATAGTACCAATTTTGTTGTACTAGACACGTGTTTCGGATACTTTAATCCTCGTCTTGGTCATGGGTATTTATAGCAACTTTGCCAAATTTTATCCATTAATCATATTCGCAGTACTCACTGGCTAGATAAATACAAAACAATCTACCGTATTATGTTACTTTTTTTTTAGTTTGAACATATTTTTATTCTTAAAGAAGAAATTTGATTGGGCTCTTAATCTCAACATTATAGTTGCCATCTCTCTACACTATCAGAATGCAAGTACAAATACCGATCAAGAATGACAAACAAATATTTTTTTTATAAAAGTAACTCAGTCATCAAGCTAATTAAGATGGCAGTAGTAGGTCCTTTTCTGCCTTGTATAATACTGACCACCTCATGTTATAATGTCCTTACAAATAAGCTGGTAAAGTACAAGGTTGACTAATTAATAACTCCAACGTTCATTGTACCTTGAACAAATTTGACCAGTCTGGTAGAAAGTACTTTCGTTTGCAGATGATGTAAAGCATAGCAATGCATCGGTATATGAGAAAAGCAATAACCGCTAACAGTCTAAAACCCAACTGATAAAATGAAAGTTATTAGCCTATCATTGTCTAAAACCTAGTGACCATAGGCATATCTTTAACCGCTAATAATTTTATGGGATTTCCCAAACGATGAAAACAATGAAGCAGGTTACATCATTGCAAACACAGACGGGAATGTGGGCAGGGCGGCTAATAGGGTGAAACCTTTGTCCAAAAAATTATTGAATTGTATGAAAACTTGGTCATGTCTGCAATACTGTAGGTTGATAATGTTATTGAGATACCTGCCGATCCCACTAAAATTGTCTAGTACATTATTACAAAACAGGAAGAAAAAATTAAGTGTACCAATTCTGTTGCCAGAGCACAGTATTCCGGACACAAACTACAAATATCTTTTATGAGGCAAATAAATGTGGACATACGGACTTACTTTTGAAATGCACCATCTCGGTTCCCAGAATATTGGCATCTTGTAGGACAATGTTAAGGGCCTCCTCCACTGAGATCAAAGGATATGTGGACTTCCGGGGACGGTAGGCAACTCTTGTGGCATCAACTTGACCTGAAATAAAAAAACAGAATTGAAAGATTTATATTACCTTCTGTTGGGTTTTTATGATTTACATTATTAATATTATGTGTGTTATTCACTTTAAGAACAATTTAACAATGTACATTTTTATCCCTGCTTTCAAAGATTCGGTTTATAGAGATCATTCTGTCCATCTATCCATACGTCCTTTTCAGAGCTGCTCTTTGTCACTTCATTTATTTGAATAGATATTTCACAGAATCGTTGCATATAACCCAAATTTAACCTTAAAGCAAGGTTGAATCTGCAATGTCAAGGTTACATTAAAATGAATAGAAAAAACAGGAAGTAATTTCTTCGTGGATTGGATAACATTTTACAGAATATTCGCTAATGATCGACCCAAGGGTGTGTAATTACATAGAAACAAGATCGTTTCTTCAAGACAATGTCTAAGTGGAAAGAAATAGTGAAATATTTCTTGGTTGGAACTTTCTAACCTCTATAAAGAATAATATAGGTAATCACGGGTTACGAAGCTGACCTCGGCAGCAAATTAAATCTAAACATATTTCTAATAACATGTATATTGACTTTAAAATGTAAAATCACTCAAGCAGGAAAAAACTAGGTCAAGGTCATTTTATGGATACATCTACTATGCAAGTTAAGTACATGTAGCACTTATACTCTTTTCAAGGCAAAATCACTCAAGCGGAAAAAATGCCAAGGTCATTTTATGAAAGTTTGATCAAAGATACATCCACTATGCAAGTATGGTACATGTACATGTACCAAACATTGGCTTTTAAGAAGTTTTATGTTTATACAACAATTGTGTGTCATGAAGACCTCTATGTATCCGGATAAGTGGGAGGGTTGTGCGCACGTAATCCGGATAACCACATCATTTGCTAAAAGCATATGGCAATCCAAAGTCGGCGCCGTGTGCACATTGGTCTCCTTCCTTTTATGTGTGGTCATCAATGCTTAAAGGCCGACGTTGGGAACCACCCGGTCGTTAATAGTTATACCTGAGTGACATAAACTTAATAGGCGTGGTATACCGTCTTTAAAGACAACGCCGTCTGGGAGCGGCGTATTACATCAAAGACAAACCGACAGGTAATCCTTTATTATGCTATATGAGATACCCCGAGTCTCATCTGTCTTAAGCTGTCAATCAAACATTGATAGGGGTGAAAGGATTTAAAGGAACCAATCAGATACCAATAAGAGATGTTAACCCTATAGCGGTCAGTGAAGAAATGACTGAAAATTTACCTGTCCCCTTATATAGTCCCCCGTCGGCCTTTTATGTTTCTTTATTGTCGTGTCTTTTTGCGACTTGGAGTTTGTATGATGTCATTTATGTGTCACTTTCTTGTGTGTATGTTTCGCTGGGTGAATGCATGGGTGGGCATGCTGGAGATCATTCCCTTTTCTTCTTACGAAAGTTTGATCAAAGATACATCCACTATGCAAGTTTGGTACATGTAGTACTTATACTTTACCCAATATTGGCTTAAAAATCATTGTTGCGGAAAAAGTAGGTCAAGGTCATTTTATGAAAGTTAGATCAAACTTTTTAAAGATACATCCACTATGTAAGTTTGTTAGAGCAAAGTCACTCAGGCGGAAAAAGAAGGTCAAATGCTGCATCTGTTGCATGAGTTCACCTGAGCATCCTAAGATGAATCACTTGTGGGAGTTTGGTGACTGTCGTATTTGTACTTTGTCAGATACTGAGCTACCCACAAAATTTTAACCGGACACGGATGAGAGTCTTTGAACCGGAAAATGTATGTCAGATGCAGCATAAGATGTATGGGTCCACCTTAGAATCCAAAGATGAATTACTTGTGCAAGTTTGGTCACTGTAGCATCAAAACTTTGTCAGATACTGAGCTACCCCAAAAAACAATAACTATTATACGCAAGTCACTGAACCGGAAAATGTAGGTCAGATGCAACATCTGATGCTTGAGTTCACAACAGCATCCCAAGATGAATCACTTGTGAAAGTTCGGCTACTGTGGCATCAGTATTTTGTCAGATACTGAGCTACTCCAAACACTTTAACCGGACGCGTACGCCGGGGTTATAGCATTAGCTTATCTCAACTTCGTCGAGGTGAGCTGAAAATGTTTGAAATTATGATTCTTGGTATCGTTACCCAAGGCTGACCATTTTGTCATGATCATTAACTCGAACCAAGGTAATACATGAATAGCAATCTCCCACGCATTCGTCCGATTTCAGTTCCGCTTTTCCTCACTTGGAAATCTATTGGAGCCATAGATATATTGCAAGCCTGTGCCGCCTATGACCTTGTTGTAAGTTGACATGAATATGTGTCTGCAATGTTTATGCCACATTGATATATATTTTTGAAATTCTATTGGAGCCATAGATGTTTTAAAAACCTCTGTAATTTGACAAATGTGAATACAACTGTTACATAGAACTGCAGCAAGACTTTAGCTATTTGTGAATTATCGATATATTATATATAATGAGTTAAAGAAGATCCTGACGATAATCTCAACAGCACTCACAATAGAGCACAAAATTAAACATCGACGGACCCCTAGTTAGCTAGAGGTGGGACCAGGTGCCTGGGAGGAGTAAGCATCCCCTGGTGGCTAGCCGCACCCGCCGTCGATGTTGATGAAGCATGTAAATGAAAATATATATAATTCATGCACTGTCTGACGTTATATCTATATAGAAAGTGCTGTGGCGACAATGTCAGGGAAGTATATTCAAAACACTTACTGTCAAACCCCTCGCGGGGAACTATTTTACGAGCTTCACACGGCAAAGGGCATAAGTGTGACACAAATGAGTTAAAGAAGATCCTGACGATAATCTCAACAGCACTCACAATAGAGCACAAAATTAAACATCGACGGACCCCTAGTTAGCTAGAGGTGGGATCAGGTGCCCGGGAGGAGTAAGCATCCCCTGTTGGCTAGCCGCACCCGCCGTCGATGTCGATATAAGTTCAATCATAAAACAAACTAAGTAAACCATAAAATTTTGAGCATTTCAACAAGTAATGTCTCAGTAGTGATGCTAGAGTTCGAAATAAGGTTTTTATATTTGTAATTCTAGATATTTTTTTTTCAATCGTCTAATTTTGACAATAGTTTCTCAAGACTGAGTGATTGATTGGGTACTTCTTTGATGTTTGTTACATGTATCATGGAAAATATCTTTATTTTTAATAACTCTATTTAGGTATCCTATTAGTGCAAAACAACAACGTTGGTCAAATGTAAACGTCTTCAAATTGAATAGCATCATTTAAGAACAAATAAATTGGCAACGTGGACCAGACATGCACGTTTCGGGTACCTAACCCTCATCAGTGATCCTAAATCCTAAATCTAAACAATGTAATATGCCAAAAAGTATGAAAGTTACTATGTCGAAAAAAGTACCGAAAGACGTAGCAGGATGGGTGGGATATGATGCTACAGGACCCACTTTTTAGAAATTTCAAGAAATTTTGATAACAGAAATTTAGATTGCGTTGAAGAAACGATCAACCGAAATTGATCGAACTTGGCTACATGTGCCCTCGGGGACTCCTGGTCCACCAGCAGTGACACTCACCACGTGGTATAAATGTAAACGTCTTCAAATTGAATAGCATCATTTAAGAACAAATAAATTGGCAACGTGGACCAGACATGCACGTTTCGGGTACCTAACCCTCATCAGTGATCCTAAATCCTAAATCTAAACAATGTAATATGCCAAAAAGTATGAAAGTTACTATGTCGAAATTAGCTACATGGAATACGTGGAATAGCGAATTATTTTTTTCTATTGTGTATCCTAGAAATATTGCCGTAAATCTTTTTCTGAATATCATTTTCGGGGGGAAAATAAAACTCGTATCTTGAAATGATTATCGATACGGCAGGAATAGCAAATAAGTTTTTTTTTTTTTCATCGTATAGTAAAGTTAATGAGTGCAAGTGAAGTGAAATGCATAGTAGATTGATTAATGTGTAAAGGAACTCCATCTGCTTTTAGTAATAAAAATAATTTTCTGCAAATAAAGTCATAATAAAATGAAATGAAAACATTATTTTCACCATTTGAGTATTAAGTGTTACATCACTACCTATTAATTATTTTTCTATTTACCAAAGATATAACCAAGACGCTTACAAAGTTTTATTGCCTCTATTCTCTTTAGATCCTACATCTTTCAATTATTTGAAGAATTAAAAGTTTCCTAGACACAAAAGCAAGATGTCTAAAAAGTTATGCAACTACAGACATAATTGTTTTCTTCCGATGTCAAATTGAATTCGTGAAATTAATTCCATGTCATCAAGTCCCTGTTCTTCAATCGAATTTTGTATCATGACTGCCTTTACAAGAAAATAATTTCTCCAAAATCGTTTGGCAAATACTCAAGATTATGAATAAAGGGAGGGGATCTCCACCACGCCTCGGTTGTAACACCCTCAGCAAAACACCGTAACAACTGGGTACGCAGTATACAAGCCAAACAATTAAGAGAGGAACATTAAATGCGACATCAAAAACACCAATTACAAAAGACTACACGTAAAACAACGAGATTAATGGACAATCAGTGCCGACTTATGACAGTTGTAGCAGCAAATGGTGTAGTTATCAGGATTATGTGCGCTTTCAACCCCCCCACCCCCAATTTCCTGTTACCCAGTGGTCTTGAAGAATGCAAATAATTGTTTATAGTAATAATAACTGCAAGATGACCATGCAAACCAGACAGCAAAATGCTTATGTAACATTGCTTCAGTAAACCTTTTCCCTACATTTAGGCGTTTAAGATTTTTTAAATGTATGCATTGCTGGAAAAGGTATACAAATGAGAAAAATACGTCAACTTAACATGAACATCTTCAAATACTTATATTTGTTTTATTTCTACCAAGCAAAACTACGAAATTACGCTAAAAATACATAAAGGGTTGAAAGCTTCTTCAGAAAATTATAGGGAGATCTCCAACATAGCTCGTTCGCAGCACAAACAGCAAATCACCGACACAGCCAAATGTGAAAACACAGATTGGTCAAGCACAACGTGAGGGATCGAATGGATAAGGAAAACCAAACACCAAATACGTCGTCAAAAAAAAATTAACAAAACTTGAACTGAATTTTAAAATGGCATCACCTGTTGATGGATACGAACGAAAGATAAAACACATGTAGAGGGTAATTTATACCAGTCATTTTTCATAAAATTTGTTCAGCCTTTTCTAAGATGGCAGAAATGGGAATATTTTGCGAAGGATGGCCGGATGCATCCTTTGAATCACAAGGTTATTTATATATACATGTAAATCTTAACCTCCATGAAAGTTGGTCCGACTCTTCGGGTGATTGCATGCATGACCTCGCTAGATCAATAGCGTACGGACTTTTTCCGAACGTTCTTAGGGAGCAACCATTTGATTTTTATGGGGGGGGGGGGGGGGGGGGGGGCAGGAAGACTTTGCAAAAAAAAAAATTCCGGATCGAAATTTTAGGGAAAAAAATTTTCCGGATCATGAAATTGCCCCTCCCTCTCTCTTCCAACCTTTCCACTGCCAAATAAACACTTTTTTGTGTATCATAAACAAAGTATAAGCTCAAAATGCATCGAAGATGCAAAATGCCGAGTTGCAAAACTGGAATGTAAGTATGAATATGCAGACTAACATGAAATGTGTATGGTTTGTAACAACATGTTGTGGTCCTAAATGAAAATTTCTGGATCAAGAAATGGTCTTCTCTTTATTCTATATCAGCGTGTAATATATTTTCAAGGATACAGATTTTCAATCTCATCATGCAGAATACTTTATGTCCTAATTTTTCTTGTTTACATGGTACCATTTGTAAAAATGATGCTATTATGTACGAACATTTGCGATGATAAAATCATCGGTACTTGTTGGAAATGGCGAAATGTTGTGAAAATTTTAACCGAAAGTTGTCTATTAGGGTGCAGGAACCTTAAGCAAAAGAAAAATGGTCTGGAAACCATTTTCAATTACCTAAGTCCTGTGACCTTGATCTTTGACCCTTTGATCCCTAAATCAAAAGTGGTCATTTTCTATTCACTGGAAACATTTCTGGCAAGTTACATGATTATAGGTGCAATACAGGCTCAAATTCAGTCGGGAAACCATTTTTAATCATCTTAGTCCTGTGACCTTGACCTTGGACCTTTTAACCCCAAAATTGATCGTGGTCATCCTTGATCCATGGGAAACATTTCTGGCAAGCTTCATGATTATAATTGCAATACAGGCTGAAATATGGTCCGGAAACCACTTTCAATCATCGGAGTCCTGTGACCTTGACCTTTGACCTTTTGACCCCAAAATCAATAGGGGTCATTCTTGATTCATGGGAATCATTATTGGCAAGTTTCATGACTTTAGGTGCAATACAGGCTAAAATATGGCCAGGAAACCATTTTCAATCATCAGAGTCCTGTGACCTTGACCTTTGACCTTTTGACCCCAAAATCAAAAGTGGTCATTTTCTATTCACAGGAAACATTTCTGGCAAGTTACATGATTATAGGTGCAATACAGGCTGAAATATGGTCCGAAAACCAATTTCAATCAACAGAGTCCTGTGACCTTGACCTTTGACCTTTTGACCCCAAAATCAATAGGCCTCATCCTTGATTCAAGGGAAACATTTCTGGCAAGTTTCATGATTATAGGTGCAATACAGGCTGAAATATGGTCCGGAAACCATTTTCAATCATCTGAGTCCTGTGACCTTGACCTTTGACCTTTTGACCCCAAAATCAATAGGCCTCATCCTTGATTCAAGGGAAACATTTCTGGCAAGTTTCATGATTATAGGTGCAATACAGGCTGAAATATGGTCCGGAAACCATTTTCAATCATCTGAGTCCTGTGACCTTGACCTTTGACCTTTTGACCCCAAAATCAATAGGGCTCATCCTTGACTAATGGTGAGTAAGTGTATGAAGTTTCATTGTTATAGCCTCTTTCGTAGTTGACTTATAGTCCGGAAACCAATTGTTGACGCCCCTCCCGCCCGCCCGCCCGTCTCACATCAAATTAAGAGCCGAGTTTTGCAACTCGGCTAATAAAAAAATAGAACAAACTTTACGCAATTTGGAGTGAATAAATAAAATTCAAAAGTCATTAGCACCATATAGCATGTCTCCGTTGAGTATCATTTTAGTAAACAGATTATAGGCACCATATGCCATTCAAGAAATTAAAATGAAGTGATCTGCTGGCAAGAGATGAACTCATTGTGTGTTTGATGTTTAATATGGCTGAAAAATCACGCTGAATTATTTAAACTTAAGAGTAATTTTCAACATTGGAAAATTATTTAAAAAAATAATCCGGCCCGAAGGGCCGGCGAAAAAAATTTTCCGGCTCTCAAAATGGCCGAAAAAAATTTTCCGGCCGGCAAAAGTCTTCCTGCCCCCCCCCCCCCCCCCCATAAAAATAAAATGGTTGCTCCCTTATCCTTTATATATATATATACACGTATATATAGAAAGATTCAGAAATGATTCATATTTTATTTCCCAAAACGTTTTCGCCACACATATTGTTCACTATGACGTCATGATATGTTTGCCGTTATAATCATAACATTTCCACTGAAGAGCCCGAGTGGCGAAAACGTTTTGGGAAATAAAAAATGAATCATTTCTGAATCTTTCTATATATTTCAACTATTCCGAGAGAACTTGAACTTTATACTACACGTATATATATATTCATCTGTTTGTAACTTGGGGTCCCTGCATCTTCCTGTCTTCTTTGTGTCGTTATCTTACATTAAGGAGGCTGCCATGAATATACATTTATTATACGTTTATCGAGACCGCTGGGTAACCGGACAAGTCGGAGGATAGACTGGCAACCGTTCTTGGTTTTCTCTGTTCGTTTTTTACTTCCTACGAAAACTCAATCTTCCATGCAGAGTTACGTTCCTTGATGATTTTATGAATCTCAATGTGAAAGAGAGTGACGAAAACTGAGTAGCGTAGCGTAAACGAAGGAACCAGAACGGGTAACAGTGTAGACAGAGGGTTGTGCACTGACAACTAAAAGATAACCGTCCTAAGTCGGCACCGGTAGAACATTGACCTCGTTGGTTTATCTTGCCTTTAGAGTGAAGTGTCTCGATGTCGTATTTGATGTTAAATAACACGGAAGTGTTCCAACTCTTTACCTTCTAGGAGAAAATTCCAAACCAATGTTAATGGGTGTGTTGGATAGTAAATCCTCGTCAATGGTACTCATTAAATGTATTAAATGCCGAAGTGATTTTCTGACAGCCAAATGTATTTCAGTAGCGCCCTCTGGTTTTATTTTTAGAATTTGAATTTGTGCATTTGATTTGCAGAGAGTGCACGGCTCCAAATTTTGTGTAGGGTGGATTCAGTTGCATAGTTGAATGAAATCTATGACCAAAATAGCATTAGAGGGATGGTGCCAAGATGGTAACCTCCTTTAATTTCGATATTTTTTGGATAAAATGACTTGTTTTAGAAGTAGAAAAACAACTAGAAAGGTTTCTTGTTGCGGTTGCAACAAGAGTGTCTTCCTCCTATACAATTTTTGGTTTGGAAATATGAAGGACGTCACATTACATGTATTTATATTATATATTTAAGTTTTCAAATAGCAGTAACATTAAATAATTTTCAAACCGATAATTGTTGGTGAGCAACCATTTGATTTGGGGGGGGGGGGAAGGAATTCTAATGCCAGCCGGTAAAATTTTTTCAGCAATTTTCTGAGCAGGCCATTTTTTTCAGCCATTACCAGAGTCGGAGAAAAATTTTCGCCGGTTCTTCGGGCCGGATTTAAACAAATTGTCAAATGTTGTGAATGTCTGTGTAAGTTAAACTCCCCGCTGTTACAGAGTATGAGTTAATAACCGTTCCTTCAGATGTCTCTTTGCAATTAGCGAATTTCAGACAGATTGTATGATGTTTAAATAGAACCTTTTCTAGATTTTTGTGCCTATGCGTATTAGGTCTCTGGTAGATACAGCTATGTGAACAGTTTGTATTTATATTAATTAATTTTTTGACTTTAAATTGTCTGGCACAAAGGGCCAGCAAAAATTTCCATATCATGCAATGTATCCTTACTTTTGCATGGTCCGGGAAAAAAAAAATGCCGGCCCGAATATTTTTTTCAGCATTTTTCAGAGCCGGGATTTTTTTTTTTGCAAATTCTTCCTGCCCCCTTCCCCCATAAAAAAAGGCGAGCTCGTAGCTGTAGAACCAATTTTCTTGAGAAGAGAAATGGTAATAACAAGTTACGTTCAATATATATATATAAATACCATGAGGTTCTCGCTGTGCAGGTTCAAATTTGGACCCCCCCCTTCCCTTTTTTCAAAGTTTATTTTGAATTTCCATCATGGCGACATCGTTCAATATAAACAGAACTGTTTTCGAAAAACGAGGGGAGGGAACAATGTTGGAGAAATTGTTCATCAATTTGTAAATAAACCAACCGAAAATTATGTTCGAACGTTTGCTAGAATTAGAAATTAAACTTGATGTTCAAAATATAGTTATTGAAGTTTAGAAACAGGTTTGTAGGTTAGAAATCGGAATCAAACTACCACTTTTTGTGTGTAAATTCTGGTTTGTAGCTGATCTCTTCTAAATTAATCAACTGTTTTAAAATCAAATTGTGTATATCGAAATGTATTTATGAAATGCATATTCATCATTGCCGTAAAATCGGAATTTGAAAATCTCAACACTGCTTTTCTCGAGTCGGACTCGGACTACCAATTTTAGTGTGCGCCCGATCTGTTGGCGTGAAGGTGTATCGAAATACCCAACTCAAAATTTCGATGCTCATATCTTTTCAACAGTAAGAGATAGGAAAAATCAGAAAGATTAAATAAGACAGATATATGGATAAAAAATAATAATATTGAAATTTTTAGGAAACTTCATAAGCTTAATTTTTGTTTACTATTATAAGCAAAAAAGTGTCTTCCTCCTATGAACTTCTGAATTTGGAAATATGAAGGACGGTGAAGGACGTCATCGTAATAAATCGTAACAGTGTGCATCTAGCATTTCATATCTTGCATGGCTGTCGACTTTCAAAAAGAATGGAAATTGTAGATAGCAAAATACGAGATATTTAAGCTTACAAATAGCAAAACATGAAATTTTCGGTCCTTTTGAGTAATTCGACGCTCCCGTCAAATATTTGAATCTACTAAAAAACATGATAAAAAAATAACAGACCAAAAATAAAAAAGACCAATCTAGCTTTTACTCCAAACGTAACGTTGGAGAACTTTCATTGTCCTAGCTTACAGGGTTCTTGAGAAATCGCAGATTCAATTTTCCACGGTTACGAAAACAATAGGTCTTCCGACGGAAGTCGGAAGACCTAATTTATAGGATGTCAAATTGATGAAGGGCCAATTTTAAACTTCTTCAAATTCATAGTGTCATTTAAGAACATATAAATTTGCAGCATGGACCAGACATGTTCTTTTCGGGTACTTAACACGTCTCGGATACTTTACAAAACAAAGCTACTTTCAGGCGACAGAGCTTGTGTTTACTGTAACTGAGTCCCGTTGGAGATCCTTCCCTATCTTTTGTTGATTGGAATAATTTGCAGCATTATTATACATTGCATACATCGACGAGTTATTTATCCATTACAGCGGCTTCTTGTATATGATTCGAGTATGATTTTATGAATAGATAAAGGTGCCAAGAGTAATCCTCTTTTATCTATGGCCTTGCAAAAAACATCATTTCCCATGTTTAATAAGTACTTATTCATACTCAGCGTCATCCGAACTTTTTTTTTTATTCCAGGGCAATTCAAGAGACAGACACCTGAAGTTCCTTGATCATTAGAATTGAATTTACAGCGCGATTCAGCTTAATAATGCATACAATTAAAAATTGTTGTAGGCCTTTTTTTCGATTGTTTTGTTACGAATGATCTGAACATTGCCAAATGAAAGCGACGTAAAAACTGTGTAAACAAAACTTATACCTAGTGAAACTAGTTACTGCATGTATCATCATGAAGAAGACGATGTTGAAATGCACTCATTGATAAAAGCAAAAAAAAAAAAAAATGCATTTTGCTGCTATGAATCTTAATCAAGGATTATAAACATTTCCAGAATTTGATGTTTGTTTCTCCTCATTGACAGATGTCAGTCATAAGCAGGGAATATTTTCTTATCCTCCTATAGTTAAGGAATGTAAGAGATAAGGAAACCCACAGTGAGCCCTTGTTATGTCATAGCAAAATATTTTAATTGTGCTATTTACAATAGGATTCTTTCTCCTTCTTCCACACAGGAGGGGAACTAAACACATAGATTGTATGCTGTTATATCTCTTACTTTGAACTATAGAACATATAATTCAATATTAACAATTACTCTTCCATACACCAACATCAAGTTCAATTTTCCATGGTGATAAAGTAACTAAGTATATTTCAATTAAAGCGAGTTAGATGCTTCAAAAAGAGGTGGTCTCGAACAAATCACAACATGGACCACCAAATGATGAAAACAGAGAAATTTAATCTAAAAATCCAATGGACAAACGGAGTCGACTGCATAGGGTCACTGAATGACAAATATGGAAAATGACCATATCCAAATACATAGTACAAAATCACAAACCGAGGACATACAAAACCAGGATAAAACAAGAACCAAAGCAAACAAAGAGAAATCTCCACCATATGAAAAGAAGCGAATTCCCAATATGGGAGTGAGGCCAGGTGCAAGGAAGAGTCAGCATCTCCTGCATGCATGCAACATCCGTCACTTCAATTCGGTAGAATTGTCACATCCGATTACTTCCATTTCGGAAGATACGAGTATATTCGGTGGTTGGATGGTTCAAATGGTCAAATACTGTGTAATTATCAGGATAAAAGATTCTAAACTCCCAAAACTGAACGGATACCCTGAAGTTTCCTCGGATAAATGGAACCTTATTGCATACTCTTCACCGACAAAGAGAGAGGAAAAGAATCAATACCGATTGCCCATTGGTCTTGTTGGCTTATGTGTAGTCTTTTGTGGTTCATGTTTCTATGTTGTACGTCTCTTTAACGTCCTAAGCTATGCTTGTCTACTCTGTAGTTTTCGCATCGAATGTTTTAGTGCTTTGCTGTGGGTACTGCAATAAAGTCTGGTTGGAGATCCCCCCCCCCTTTCTTGAACATTTACAAACTGCTAACAGGCTTTAATCGTGGAGTGTAACCAACGTACAGTAGGGCAATTTTCTCTCGACATTGGGTTCATCTGAACAAGTACACAAGAGGAAGAAGTTGTCCCGGAGTCAGAGTCGAGAAAAGTTCGTAATAAGCCATAAGCATGAAACTTTGAGCCATTGACATTTAACATTTGACAAACTGGGACGATGCAATGCTGTTACAAGTACAGTAGTGGTATCTTGATTGGTACAAATCATTTGTTTTCATCCACGTAATTGTCCTCCATCACCCCATCAGTTCCTAAATTGCGGTCTAATTAAAGAGGACAAGAGTACAATTTACAACTCTACGTTTGATCCCTATCTAGGTCCACCACTGATGTTAACATTTTATGTCTTCACAGATATCAATTTTGAAGCTAATAAGCTCTTGAAGCAAACCATAACATACATGTTAGCAAAAACTATGGAGGCATTTCCGACACTACGGAGTGTACAGCTACTTAGTGTCTCAGGATGTTTTATAATGCATATCACATGTCAACGAGCGGAAAGAAGGGTCTAGGTTTCTTCAATGGCAGGTTCACATTATGATAAACGAAAGTATTATAACAGCATACTGAGAATAATGCACTCCTTTTATAGATTGTTCAATGTATTTTTTAAATTTCATTTTAAAAAATGTCCATAGGGCTAGAATCTGTTGTATTTTGAAAAATTTCTATTACAGTCAAAATAAGCAGTTATAGAATCTCCCAATCATCTTAAACTTTGATTCTGGTAACAAAATAATCTCTTGATCGTACAGTTATTTACATGTATGAGTTTCAGATCTAAATAAACGACCCTTTCCCGTTATGAGGACACACATCAAGTTTAAGACATGTTAAACATCCTATCGGCTTACACAATTTTTCGATTAATTTCCGTTTGACTGAATAGAACCAAATTTTCAAAGGAAGCAAGAATACCATGAGAAATTCTATTTGTGGTAGACAATGACTATGCGTTTTTATGAATAATAACCAGCTTGATCAATGGACTAACGTCACTACAAGTATAAATTCATATTTTTGTAGTAACAATGATTTCGCCGAAACATTATTTGAGCTATCAAACTACATTTAGCCATGGATTCCAATTCTCCAGTGTCTTCTTTCCATGGATTCCGATCTTTTAATTCTCCGGTGTCTTCTTTTCATGAGTTCTAATCTTTACGTATACAATCGACTTCTTGAATCAAAATCTCAAAGGAAAATATAACTTATTGTAGCCCGGACAATTCATAACATGTTTTGGCCTTGTATGTGAAGGAATTTTTATAAAACGTTAAAAAAATTACAATATCTACTTGAATGAAATCGCAGTCAGGAATACACAAAAGTAAAATTTCTTTTTATAAAATTTTGCTTCTTAAATTCGTAATAATATTTCATAATATTTTCTTTATCAGCATAACATGTTGGGATAGTGAAAGATCTAAGACTATCTGAAAAATCAAATTCAAGGAATTGTGGTCCCCCGCTTTTGGGTGTTTGTCTTTAAAGAAATGCTTACAGACATTTCATATATTATCAACATTCTAAATATGAAAGATTAACTCCAAGAGAAGGTCAAAAGGAAAAAAAACTTTTGTTTTGTTTCCAAGGGGCAGGGCTTATGAAAAGGTATGCACATGTGAAATATTTAAGACCTATGATTTAAATTACCATCAAAAACTAATGGTCGAGGTTGAAGTTTTTAAATGTGGGTCAACCTCCATGGACAAGGTCAAAAGGTCAGAATGTTGTTACCAACAGAAAGGTCTCATCACAAGGAATTCACATGTGAAATGTGAAAGCCCTATCATTTGCCATTAAAAAGTTATGGACAAGGTTATAGTTTTTTTGTAAGTAGGTCGAACTCAAAGGTCAAGGTCACAAGGTCAAACATTTTGGTATCCATGCAAAGGTCTTGTCACAAGGAATACACATGTGAAATATCAAAGCCCTAACACTTTCCCTTCAAAAGTTATGGTCAAGGTTAAAGTTTTTAATAAGTAGGTCAAAGTCCAAGGTCAAGGTCACAAGGTCAAAAATTTTAGTATCCATGGAAAGGTCTTGTCACAAGGAGTACACATGTGAAATATCAAAGCCCTATCACTTACCATTCAAAAGTTATGCACAAGGTTAAAGTTTTTGTGACTGACGGACAGACGGACAGACGGACGGACGGACAGACGAACCGGTTTTAATGTCCCCGCGCTTTTGCGAAAGCGGGGGACAATAAGAGGACGGTAAGCACCAAGTATCATTCGCAAAATATGACGTCCGTTATTCCGGCTTACAGACCCAGGAAACACTAAAACAAACAAAACAGATAGCAACTCATTGTCAACCATGAAACAATTCAAAGTAAAATCCCGCCAAGGAGGTGAGTCTAGTCAAAGGAATGTGAGATCAGATGCATGGGGAGGGTAGTAAGGAGGTTAGTTTAGTCAAATGGAGTGAGGTCAGGTGTATGGGAAGAGTAAGTAGGGAGATTAGTCTAGTCAAAGGGAGTGAGGTCAGGTGCATGGCGAGAGTAAGTAAGGAGGTGAGTCTAGTCAAAGGGAGTGAGGTCAGATGCAAAGTATCTCCTGCTTTTTAGCAATATACATCATCATACTCGATGCACTATCTATAAAAGGACTTCCGAAAAGTGATATATCAAATTCGGTATAATTTCATTCTCATATTTCATGGTGAAAAAAGTTTTTCTCCAGAATGTCTTTCAGTATTCTTAATAACAAGAAGGTCGTATCGTGATACATAATGTGTCACGCAGTGATCATAGTACTTCCTTAGTAACATTTTTGGACATTTACGAACGTTCCCCTGACAAGAAGCTCGTCTGATTTGCCCTGAGATCAAACTCTTGATATTGTGACCTTGCTCTTTGAAGGGATATTTTAAAATTGAGAAATGAATACACCGTACGTAGGTGAGGATGGTACACTGATGTCATGAAATAGAAATTTGCCATGTTGAAGTTGAAATCGTCACGTTTGTCATAGAGAGAGGTGTTCATCTGGCCGTCATCGTCAAAGAATGGCGTATAACGTCCAACTGCAATGCAAATCTATAGCTAAGGTTTCCTTAATGCCCGATTCATTAGTTAGTGAATGAATGTCAAAACACAAAACCCGAATTCAGAATTAGGATAGATGGAGCTCGAGTGTAGAATTGTTACAGACAGCAAGTCATCTTTGTATCTGTGTGTGAAGATGAAGAACTTATTTTAACCTTGCCCTTACTGAATAGATTCGGCTTCATAAACGTACAAAAAACCTTACGTCGGCAAGTAGTGGGACATAATTAGTGCAAACAGGAATGCCGAAGCTTGAAAAATTATTAATATCTACTGAAAAACATGATTGCTTAAATACATTTGTACCATGTCACAAGAGCAACTTGTCTGGATGACAACTGATGGACGTGTCAATGTTTTCTAGCTTCTACATGATGATACAAATCTTTCACAGATCAAAGCGAATACTTTTAAGGAACTGACTGACATCTTATACTAATTCGCCAATGACTGACACCTACTAATGCGCCTCTGACATCTACCAATGCGCCAATGACACCCACCAATGCGCAAATGACTTCCAAGTTAAAATTGCGTAAATGACAACTTCATAAAATAAAAGATAATCCGTTCAGAGTCCCCGAATAACCATAAGTCGTCAATACTTCTCTTGCGTTACATAATATGGTAGTAAATAACTTTGTACATATATTTTGACTCAGGTCGTGAAATAGGCCTTTTGTGAAACATATGCCCCCGCACAGATTATATAATGTTTATGAAACAACGATTAATCTAAGTATTTTAAAATAAGTGGGAAGTAAATGATTTAGATTTTCTAATTCACACCTGAAGTTGTTTTCGACAGTAACCACATTCAGGTGTCATGTATCTTTATTCAACAAAATGAAGTTTAAGTATATCAGGTTCAGTACTAACCTTGTCCTTTGACATAATGAGACAAATATCACAAAAAAACCCTATGATCATGGGAAGAACAAATGCACTGAAGAATTTTTACTTGAGTGGTGATGGTTGTGGTGGTGATGATGGTGGTGCCCTTCATTATGGTGGTGATGTCCTTGACCTTCGTTGTGATGGTGATGTCCATGACCTTCGTTGTGGTGGTGATGGTGACCACCGTGTGGATGGTGACCATGGTAATGGGGAGTTCCTTGTTGAGGGGGATGGGGTAAAACTTGCTCATTCTACAGTAGAAAAATGGTAGATGATACAATTTTAGTACGCGTGTAAAATGTTTGTCGCTTGCCGAAAGTTTGACCCAAAATATGTGACCTGAACTTTCAGGTCACCTTGAAGTTTATTTTGGGTGTTAAGTCTTATCATGCTTGATCATTCCTGCAGGTTTGATGGAAGTATAAAGCATACTAATAAAGTAACAAAATGTATACATGTGGCCATTAAAATGTGAAAGAGCGATGACCAGACAGTCAAAAGGAGTGTTCCCTATATGTCGCTCATACTTTTCAGGCGACATGAAAATAAAGTTACATTATGACTTATGTTTCTATCTACCGAATACTTTCAAATGGTCAAACGGGCCCCTGTTTGGTATGAAAACGCGTAAACAAGACGCCAAAGTGTCTGTTTCTCGCTTAAAAGTTTTTTTAAACACCCCATGTCTTATTAAATTTTGCATTGGAAGTTGAAAATGAGTCAGCCAATTATACGAGATGATGGTCATCTTGATTAATGGATCGGAAAATGTGTCCGCCAATAAAATCCAATGTTGACCATCTTGTTTGACAAATTTGATCGAAAAATGCTCCCTGTTAAGTGCCATTGAATTCTGAGAAGTCGGAATGTAAAACAACGAATACTACCGACAAACGGACGGAAAGACGACAGACGGTGCCCCTTAATTTTAGCTCACTACTGTACAGCTTCCCAAGGGGAGCAATGGTAATTACCCAAGATCTTTTTGCAAAGAATTCCATTTTCAATAGATTTTGTAGTTGATATGTACTAAAGTTCAGTTCCAATACCTACACTTTATCTGTAAAAAGTGCAGAAATACATGTAACTCAAACAGGCGGGTTGTAGTGTACAAAAGAATTCAGTATAATTATTAAAGTTACTTTCTATGTAAAAGAGTCATAAAAGAGTCATATTTTATCAGAGATAACTCACGATTCCCACGAGGAAGTAACAAACGATTTATTACTTGTTAAAGGCAATCATAATCTTCATAAAAACAATATTAATACTCCAACATACCGATAAAAAATATGACAAGATAGTAATAATTTCTCACAATGAGGGGGAGTACTGATATTATTGAGAACGTATTAATGAAGCAAAACCCTTCACTTGTAAAATTTCTGAAGAAAATAAAATAGTAAATGTCACACATAATTTAAATATTTTTATGTGCTTCAAAATCTTCCGGGAAAGCTAACAGTAAATATCATCTTTGGATCCATTTATAAGAGCAAATGTAAAAGGTGAATATCAAAGACCAACAAATATAAGCAGACAGTTAAAACGCGCCGTCTGATAAAAAATGAAACATTACAAGTTTAGAGACTCTTCCTAAGGACGGGGTCGAACGAGAAACAGATAAAATATTAAGGGGTCCTTAAAGGCACCACAATTTCCTTCAAAGAAAAAATTCCAAGTGTAACTTATAGTTGAAAAATACCAACGAAAAAGAAAAGAGGGGATCTCCTACATGATCAGTGTGCAGCAAGAACAACAAAACACCTAAACAGCCAAATGTAAAAAAGAGTGGACACGTACAGTGGGCAAGAAAGATATTAAATTCTAAACAATCAAATGACAAATATGGATAATGACCATATTCCTGTATACAGCACAAAATCGATAATTCAGAAAATCAGAAACCGAAGGCATACAAAATCAGGATAAAACAGAAACCAAATACAAAATCAGGATAAAACAGAAACCAAAGCAATCAAACAAAAACCTCCACCACATGAAAAGAAGTGAACTCCTGATTTGGGAGTGAGACCAGGTGCCCAGGAAGAGTAAGCATCTCCTGCTTGCATGCAACACCATAAAAAATCAACAGAAAAGAATACAAATAAATCAACGAGACTGATGGGCAACCGGTATCCAATTATCTCGTTGAATTTAAAGCGAATTACTAGTAATAAATATGAACTGACGAAAGACGGACAAAGTTATCCCAAAGTACCGCTATGCTTCGAAGGCGAAACAGTAAAATTTACAAGTCTAATGTTAAACGTCTTCAATTCAATAGCATCACTTAAGAACAGATAAATATGCATCATGGACCAGACATGCACGTTTCGGGTACTTAACCCTCGTCAGTGATCCTCAATCCAAACAATGTAATATGGTCAAAGAGTGTGAAGATTATTATGTCCAAAAATGTACCGAAAGACGTAGCAGGATGAGTGCGATATGATGCTACAGGAATTTCACGAAATTTTGAAATCAGAAAGTTTGAATGCGTTGAAGAAAGGAGGGGATCTCCAACAACACTAGGTTGCAGCACACACAGCAAAACTCCGAAACACAGAGCAGAAACCCACAGAAAGAGACGCAAAAAGGGGCAAGAAACACCAACTCGCACAATAGAAACACGAAACACAAAAGACCACAAATTAAGCAACGAGACCAACTCACACCAAAGAAACGAAACATGAAACACAAAAGACCACACATAAGCCAACGAGACCAATGGGCAACCGTTGCCGACTTAGGACAGCCATCTGCCACGCAAGAAGCAGACGTTGTAGTTATCCGAATTACGTGCGCAAAACCCTCCCACTTTTCCGATTACCCAGAGGTCTTGAAGAACACTGTAAGATTAACATACAAACAGACGCAGGGACCCAAGAAACACACAGATGGATATGTAAATGGATATAGAAAAACCGAAGGCATACGAAAGACGGTCCGTGATCTGCCAGCTGTAGCGATCTTATGCATGTGAACACCCGAGGAGTCCGACTTAGATTCAGAGAGGACAGGTGGTCGGGGCCCTGTCTTTTCTAAAAAGATTTGAACAGGGCCCGTCATGGACTCCTGTCGTCACAGTCATTAAGAAAGAAATTCTTAAGAATGCGTTGGTACAAGGCTGTAGATTAGTCCAGTACCAAGCCAAGTGTCCGTCTGGTGACAGAAGGATCATATCCATGGTATAAAAGGCTTATGTAATTCTAACACAATTTCGATAGTAATTCTGTCTACCTTTGATCCATCTTATTTTGTAGATTATGTTACCATAAATGTAGGTTGTAAAATACCCAAAGTAATATACCCTGTTGTTTGTATGGATCCGAATTTCAAAAGAAGTTGACAATAATTTTTTGTAAAATTTCCAGAAAGTCTTTACTACTTTGTGAAAGCGAAAACCCTGAAGTTTCTTGGTAATTAATGAATTTCTTCTATGAAAATACAAAACATTAGTACATGCTCTAGCATACCGGATGAGCTGCAAAATGTAGATACTGTATGACGGTAATCTAGGAATATCACCGTCTAGCCAGAGAAAATTTACTTTGTTGAATCCAAAATCATCTTTTTGTCATACACACTTGTATGAATCTCTCCAGTAAGAATTTTGATATTTAGGTCCAAAAATGGTGTTTCTGTGTTTGTAACGTTTGCATTGTTTAGAGTTAATTCTTGTGGATAATGAGCATTTTTATACTTATCAAAAACAGGACTGTCAATTGTAAGAATATCATCCAGGTACCTAGAAATACCAATGAAACATTTCAAATCATCATGTTTTCTCTGCTTTTGAACATTTTGGATAAAATCTTTCTCATACGTGTAGAAAGATAAATCTGCAACAAGAGGCGCACAATTAGTACCCATTGGGATCCTAAAACGTGCTTGTAGAGATTCTCACCAAATTTTACATACATGTTGTCCAAAAGGAAGGACAAGGTAATACAAAGGTCACTACATGTCCATGATTTGTGTGATTTGTATTCTGTAGCGGAAAAGAAACCCTTTGATATAAAATTTCCCCTCTCTATCAAAACATTATTTTATGAGTTTGGGCGTTAATTTTGTCGTGAGGAAGCGTGGCGTTCAATGCCGTTCATATCAGAAAAGTCGTATGAAGAATTCGTATTGGTCTGAAAATTTCTATATTTGATTTTGTCAATCACGTCCCCTTAATTTTCAATAGACCAAAAGAAGTTTACATCATTCCTGTTTAGAACAGTTTCACAATATTTTGCAATGTGTTCCTTTATCGCAGTGACTGCTGACGCGAGATTTCTAGACAAAATGCAGTTGAGCAGTTGCTAGAATTAGCAATGTATCGAAATTTGTAAGGAGACTTGTGGTATGCAGTATATTGTAGGAAGATCCAATCAAGAAATAGGGATGTTGAATGAAGAAATTTCACTGTTATGTTTGCTCAAATGTTAGGGACACTTTCATTGATTTTGATATAAGTATTTGTAGACGAAAATGTCTGAATCTAATTCGGAGTACAGATGCTCCTACGTCTAACCTATAGAATAACGATTCATACAATCGTGGTATTAAAAGGATTACTTATCTTCAGGGTTAATTTCATTTAGAACCTTTTATTTCTACATAAAACATGCGAGAATTTAATACCTGAATGACGCAAATCTAATCAAGAAAGCAAAGCGCATGTATAATATTTCATAATTGTAACGAAATTTCATTTTCATAGTCATACATTTTGAAAGATTGGTTTGTTTCCTTCCCTTAAATTTGAGTAGGATTTGATATATTATAGACAATTTTGTATTAATAAGTGGTTTATAAGCAATTAGAATTCCAAAATGCATCAATGTAGGAGATTCATCAAAGAATAATCGCATAAGGATAACAAATTGGTCGACTTATATATATATATATATCTATATATTTCCACCGGGAGGTGTAACATGTTAAAATCCCAAAAGAAACATCAAATGCGTATGAATTTTTTTTGGGGGGGGATCACATACTGAAATGCGTATGCAAGTTCTAACAAAATAAATTTATGAAGCGCTAGTGATATAAGTCCCCTACCGGCATTAATCCATGTCCTTCAACTCTGCCTTGACCTGTACTTACACCAAAAGATGAGTCCAACATCAAAATAAGTTCAATATGTGTATTAGAAAAAGGTCTGGAGAACAGGAAAATTTATAGAAATTAGCTAGGAGGCCATACCTTTTGTAAGAAGAGATAAATCAAACCCAACTTCAACTTATTCTTTATCATACTATAATGTATCTGCATACCAAAAGTCAGCTCAATGTCTACAACAACAGGCATGAAAAGACTGGAAACTGAGAAGTCAATGAAATCAAACCCAACTTCAACTCATTCTTTATCATACTATAATGTATCTGCATACCAAAAGTCAGCTCAATGTCTACAATAACAGGCATGAAAAGACTGGAAACTGAGAAGTTAATGAAATTTGCTAAGTCCAGGAGCCATAACTCATGTAAAAATGGGTCAATCGGAACCAAACTCACACTTGAGCTGTATAACACTAAAATGTATTCACATATGATAAAATATTCCAATATCTGCAATATCTTGGAAGAAAAGTCCGGAAACTGAGAATTTCGTGAAATTTGCTAAGTCCAAGGGCCATAACTCTTGCAAAAATAGGTGAATCGAAACCAAACTCGAACTTGATCTGTATCATATTGAGATAAACTCACATATCAAACATAGGTAATCACAGATTACGAAGCTCACCTCGTGGCAGCAAAATTCAATTCAAACATATTTCTAAGTACATGTATATTGGCTTTTAAAGGTAAAATCATTCAAGCAGAAAAAGTAGGTCAAGGTCATTTTATGAAAGTTTAATCTAAAGATACATCCAATATGCAAGTTTGGTACATGTAGCACTTATACTTTGCTCAATATTGGCTTTTAAAGGCAAAATCACTCAAGCGGAAAAAAATAGGTCATGGTCATTTGATCAAAGATACATCCAATATGCAAGTTTGGTACATGTAGCACTTATACTTTGCTCAATATTGGCTTTTAAAGGCAAAATCACTCGAGCGGAAAAAGTAGGTCATGGTCATTTTATGAAAGTATGATCAAAGATACATCCAATAAGCAAGTTTAGTACATGTAGCACTTATACTTTGCTCAATATTGGCTTTTAAAGCAAAATCACTCAAGCGGAAAAAGTAGGTCAGATGCTGCATCCAAGGCATGGGTTCATCTCCGCATCCCAAGATGAATCACTTGTGCAAGTTTGGTTACTGTAACATCAGTGCTTTGTCAGATACTGAGCTACCCCAAACTTCTTAACCAAGCCACTCTGAGCTACCCCAAACTTCTTAAACAAGTCAATCAAGCGGAAAATGTAGGTCAGATCGATGCAGCATCCAATGCATGGGTTCCTCTTGGCATCCCAAGATGAATCACTTGTGCAAGTTTGGTTACTGTAGTATCAGTACTTTGTCAGATACTGAGCTACCCCGAACTTCTTAACCAAGTCACTCGATCTGAGCTACCCCAAACTTCTTAACCAAGTCAATCAAGCGGAAAATGTAGGTCAGATGCAGCATCCCATGCATGGGTTCACCTCAGCATCCAAAGATGAATCACTTGTGCAAGTTTGGTTACTGTAGCAGCAGTACTTTGCCAAATACTGAGCAACCCCAAACTTCTTAACCGGACGCGGACGGGGACGCGGACACGGACGCGCGGGGGTATAGCATAAGCTCAATCAACTTCGTCGAGGAGAGCTAAAAATGAGTTCAATATATGCAACAACAGCGAAAAAAAGTCTGGAAAACCAAAGTGTGACGGACGGACGGACAGACAGACGGAGTGGAAACTTTAAGTCCCGTTCGGCGAGCCGGTAGGGGACTAATAAAGACCAAATACAACGTGCGTGGATCCAGGTTTTTTTTCCGGTGGGGTACCAGCCAAGCAGAGTGAGGAGGATCCAGACCATGATTTTAAAAAGAAATATTATGAAAAACAAAATACTATGGAAGGCGTTTTTTCATAACAGTCTCATCGATTTGAGATTTCCAGTCATTTCTAAAATCATCGCGATATCGTCAATGCAAACGTTTACCATATATCAAATGCAGCAGCATTTTCAATCATACATTCAATCGAAATTGATGATATGCTCAAAGTTTATTGCAATTGAAGAATTTTTTACCAAAGTTTCACTTTTCAAAGGTAGTGAATTGTGACGCAATTTTGGTCTCGACGACATTAAATGAATTTCAGCATTCAGACATCTAGTAGAAATGATATGGTTTCTTTCAGTGACATTTTCATATCACACGAGAAATTGGACAATATTTCAGATGGGACATGGGATAAAGACCCGTTCTTCTTTGACAAGATTCGAACACTTCACATCATAGATTCCCGTCGTCATGGTTGGTCAGTACTTAGTATGTAGCAAAGGTCAGTATTGAGTATGCGGCGCTGGAAGAGATGCTTGTGCATAACTGTAGATGCAAGGTTAGAATAATCATCTTCTTTTGATGATCAGGATGGTATCCTCGGTAAAAGAAACAAGAGCCCCAGGGGGCACAACGCTCACCTGATACCCATGCACGCTCTAATTGACATACTGACATTGAATACTGATAGTGCCAGTACCAGGATTTTAGCCCAAAACCTTTCTAAAAAGATTTTTGCCGGATGCAGAGAAGTTATTTTTTTTTCAGACAACCTTTAAAAGTACAAAAAAGAAAAAATAGTCACATTTCAAAACAATAACTATAACTTTTTTACTGATTTGAAAAGACGGATAAAGTGGTCCAACGTTATATGCCCAGCTAGTATAGTTCAATTATGCAACATCAAAAATAAAATCATATTGTAACATTCCACATTAATGTGCAGCAGAAAAAGAATAAAACAATGAAATGATTTCATAAATTAAGTTTATTTAAAATTGAACACAAAACCTTTCATTATTGATAGCTAGCATGCCAGAAATTATAAATCCTGTGTTTGTGAAACGAGAATGCCCCCAGCGGCATCTTTGTTAGTATAAACGCCATTTTCTGTTAAGTATGTGAGAGGTCAGGGTCAGCGTAATATTGGTATCAATGGAAAGATCTTGTCACAAGGAATACACATGTACAATATGAAAGCCCTATCACTAACCATTCAAAAGTTATGCCCAATGTTAAAGTTTTTGAGAAGTACGTGAAAGGTCAAGGTTATGGTCATGAGGTCAAAAATTTTGGTATCAATGGAAAGGTATTGTCACAAGGAATACACATGTGAAATATGAAACCTCTATCACCAGCTTCCATTCAAAAGTTATGCCCAATGTTAAAGTTTTTCGGAAAACAGACAGACAAACAGACAGACGGACAGGCCAAAAACTATATGCTCCCGAATCTTTTATTCCAGGGGCATAAAAAACAAAGATTTTTCGGTTTTGCCTTTATTCACTGAAATCTATAAATTATGCTTTTGAATAGTATTGATTTCATCTCAAATACATGAAACGTACAGTTAAAATCATTTTGATCCAATATTTATCAATTCAAGTGAGTTGTGCAGAAATTGGGCCAGTTTGTTTTCCAAAAAAGCAGTGTATGTTGTATCAAACCTCATGACCCAGTGAAGCCACTTGAACAAATAATTTTCAGTAAAATATGCTGAAATGCGGCGCTTCTTGCCTATGCATATTTCAACAGGCGAGAAGGAGCGTTGTATTTCAGCATACGCTGTTCAACAACTCAAGTGGTTTCTCTAGGTTTCGCAGTTTGAAACAAATTAAAAGGCCCATGAAATTGTTAAGCTTGTCCAACTAGCAGACCTACGACATCGTTATTTACTGTTAACTAATTGTTTTACCTCATCATAGGTCTGTTATACGGACAAGTTGTTAGCGGAGAGAGTTCATGAAATGTATCAGTTGCATCGGATTTGCCGACAAAAAAAATTATTTGGTCCGATAAAAACTCATAATGTATCTATTATTTGAACAGATAAAAATTCCCAAATGTCTTAACACAGGAACCTGTCGTTTTATGAGAGAAAATGTTTTATTATTCACAACCTCAGGCCTCTGTGTTCCTCTTAGAAATATTATACATACAAGATGACGAACACAGTGGCTTAAGGTTGTGAATAATAATTTATTTTCTCTAATGAAATAACAGCTTTCTGTGGTCCAACATTTCATTGGAAGATTTCAGGAAGTCTGAACTGAATTATTTATTTTCAAGAATTTCAGATATTAAATGTCCTATGCATTCTCAAAATCCAGAGGAAGAGATTACTCATTAGACGTTTCTTCAAGAAATCAGTCCGTAAATTACTTCATCTAAGAGAGTCTAAGACAGAGGAAATTCGAGCAAACTTTATATATGATAACAAGTACATGCAAGTGTTCCAAGAACATGAATGATAACCATTACGAAAGTGTTCCAAGTAATATGAATTATGGCAATGCCATTGTGAGGACGCAGATGAAATATAATTTCAATGAATTAATACCCAATTTTCACCATACATCATTGAATATTTTTTATTAAGTTAATAAGAATAAAATATGTCATACAATATGTGTTCTTGTTATTTTTTCCAGCATCGTTTTTACCGTCTTTATCAGCCTTACGTACATTAGTTTTTTTTTTGAAATCCAGAATCATCTACAGGAGAGGGGATATTATAGACAATTTCTAGATCGACAGCATGCACATCCCTCGTAAATGCGGGGAAACAATTCTCAATGTCACAAAACAATCAGTAAACATAAAACCGCAATGCTTAATTTTGAAACATAAATGACAGATAAGAAAAGATCAAGTGATGTCATCTTAATCTATACATTTTAATTCCTTGGACCTTGATGAAAACCAAGGAAAAGAGAACTCGGGCTAGAAAACTGTGGGCACAAACCATTAAAATTAAAAAAAGAAAAAAGAATTTTATTGTTTTCTGAAGTATTTATATATTGTAAGATTAACATGTATCTTGATTATTCAATGAATTCAATTAAACTTTTAAATGTTTACTTTTTAAATTTCATTGGATGATGAAATGTCAGTTGTCGTATCAGGAATATGTATCCCCCCCTTGCACCCACCCACCCCTCTCCCCTTTTACTTTCACCGGAAAAATTAGCATTCAAAATGTAGAAGAGAGAGAAAACTTCCTTTTCGGCGTCGTCTATAGTGTTATCAGCAATATATCGTTTTATGGGATGATCTGGAGAAGGGGGTTAAAACTTACAAATTAAGTACAGTATAACATTAGTATTACAGGATTTTCCCTTCTAAATAATGTAAATGATTTTCCAATGTAACATCTGAAGACAAAATTCTTGCTCATTCCTTTACTTTAAAAGAGGGTGAAAGGGAGGGGGAGGGTCGGAAGAAAGGAAGGAGAGAGGGGGAGAGGGAGGGGAAGAAGGAAGGGTGTGGGAGGGAGATAAGGGGGCGGAGAGAGAGGGTACCCCATGTCTGCTCCCCACCCCCATAAAAGGCAAGGATGAATGGGAGGGGGAGGAAGGAGGCAGCTGGAGGGAGGCAGAAGGGAGAGGTTAGGAGGTGGGAGAAGGGAGAAGGGAGCGGGACAGGGGAGAGAAGTTAGTAGAAATCTACCCCCTATTCCCCCCCCCTTGAATACAATCACCCCCCCCCCCCTTCTAAAAAAAAAATCTGAAGCCTTCACCCCTCTACCTTGGATCCGCTTATTATTTACCTCCAAGGGAAAAAAATACCCAGCCTTATTTCTGGCAGAAAAAAATATACTTCATGCTTTGAACAGCCCCAGCTGTGTTGACCTATTTGTACTAGATACTGTAAAAGATGACGTAAGTTATGACGCGTTGTAAACAGAACCAAAGGCAGCAGACATTTAGAAGTTTGTGTTGGGATTTACACTGCATAGATTTCCTGTATATTCTACATGTAGATCTTATATATGTGGAGAGAAAACACATTCATTATTCGATCTACAGGTATCAAATCATCCTCGAAAGCAGAATGAAGTTCGGTAAGTCGCTGATCGCGCTGATATTTTTTTGTTTGTTTTTTTCTCCCAGCATAATGAGTTTATCCATGGATTTTTCTGAGTGAGCTGTTGATGAAAGGAAGTCCGCGAAACAAAGTTGTATGCTGACGTCGCGTCGCATGCTGACGTCACGTTGTAATTTTCATAGAGGATATTCGGACTAAACATGATATATGTTGGAAATGATGGTGCAATGTCAGTATTACGTGAAGCAAAGTACAAATCATACATTGGGACACTGGAGGAGTAAGCCAAACGAAGAATATTCTAAGGAGATCGAGAAATCTTGGTCATCGATGGGTTTCATTCTGTCGTCAAGTGACATTGTCAAAAAAATAAGCTTGCGCTTCACGCCGATCAAATGGGCAATGGGGAGAATGACGTCATTGACCACGGTTTTGGAACCTATAGGTATAGCATAGAATTCAATTGAAAAACACGATTTTTCCTATATATATACACGTGTTACCTTGATGAGGACTACGTCACGGTCCGCGCCTGCGGCGCGGACTGCGTCCTCTATAAAAATCTTTTCCGTTTGCACTGTATCTCCTGAAATGTATCGCAGTACTAAAGGTATCACATTAGTACATGGGGAATCCCCTTCGGGTACAAGGCTACAGATATGCATAGCTAGGTCATTATCTAGGTAATTGTCCAGGTCATTATCTAGGTCATTGTCCTGTCAAATAGTTCCGATTATTTTCTTATTATTTTCAACAATTGGTGGAAAATACACACAATGTTTATCTTGAATTGTCTTCCCGTGATTGTTTACTAGATAGATGAAATAAAATTTTGAATATAGTTTAAAGTGTGTGAGACATCTACATGTGTGGAAGAATACGTGTGAAAATAGGTCCTCAGATCCAGATCATAAAATTCGAATAATTCCGGTCCAGAACCAGGTGCATGGCTTTGAAAAAATATTAAAAAAGTTGTGTACTTTTAATCTTTACGGCATTTTTTTCTATGTAATTCAAATAAAATTTCACAACATTCAAAAGTAGTGTCAATGTGTTTAAGCCGGTGCGAATTGAGAATTTTTCTCCTATTTTTGGTAAGAAAGTACTTGAAAAATAACTGGGATCTGGATCCTACACGGCAAAAAATGGCTTGTTCCCGACTTTAAAAATAAAATTCTAAACAAGTATAAAGAATTTAAATAATTGAATCATATCACATGAAAGGTCAATCAATAAGATGTCACTTGTTGAATTATCAGCTGTAACCTATGGCTCAGGTGAGCTAAAAAGGGGAAAAAAATTTTGTTGGGGTCCCGCCGGGGTTTGAAGCCACTCCCCATGGGTCCATTGGGCATGGAAAACATACATTATACCTATGTACAATCTTAAAAAAATATTCCTTAAAAATCCAAAAGTGGATATCTTGACAAAATTCTTTCACTTGTAGGGTACCATGCATGAGTACCTCATACCTACAAATTGTCATGACAATCTGAAGAGTGGTTATAGAAAAGAAGCAGAAAATGTATGAAAATCACCCCCCCCCCCTTCCTTTTTACATAAGAAAAAAATTCATAAAAAATCAAAAAAATAAAATTTAAGCATAAAATACATATTGAAGCATTAAGTAAGTTAAATATGATAAATATGTAGTAAATGAGTGTGTAAAATCATACACTTATTGAGTTATTTAAAGAAATAGTGCAAAAATGTGCATTTCTGACTAAGTCCGAAAAGACGTCAAAAACGCGTCAAAAATTTGACTTCGAAGTGGAACCAAAAATAACAACACTTCTTAAGACATCTCTCTAGATCATCCTGATGCTTTCGGTTTGTCGATACATGCTTCGGTTCTGAAGAAGAAGTTTGTCAAAGGAGGGTACCCCCCGTGACCTACTTTTGGCTGTGGTGGCGCCACCTGTTGACAGATCCGGACGAAAAACAACAACACTTGTAGGGGACCATGAGTACTTCATACCTACCAAGTTTCATCAAAATCCCTTCAGCCATTCTGGAGAAGAAGTTTAAAATGTGAAAAGTTTACGACGACGGACGCCGACGGATGCCGACGACGACGACGACGGACGACGGACGACAGACGCAACACTATGACAATAGCTCACTTGAGCCTATGGCTCAGGTGAGCTAAAAAAGACGACTGATTGTCTTTTTACTTGACGCCATCTTGGCTTTCACACAGTTGAAAAATGTGTATAAATCATCAAACTATAGGTGCACAGAAAATACCCATAGGAATTCCGACGACTTGACTGTAGAGTGTTGTACAAAAATGTTATATAAAAGTGTAAAGTTCACAACGAGTCCATGATTCGTATACATAATACTCTCTCGATCACAGCTCTAGAATTCTTTATCGACAAAAAATAAAACTCTTACAGGAAGCATGTGTTCAATGTCTCTAACAAGTTTGTGTTTTTACGAGCAAATTGGTTAAAACATTTGGCTGTCTCTGATTGGTTGACACATTTTCGCTAACCGTTGACAACCGCGACATAAAATGTCAAGATACCTTACATCATAAAATATACATTGTCTACTGCATTTTATGAATTTCTGCCCATAAAAATACCATAATAAAGGTGTACAAGGATTCTGGATAAACCATTCTGTGGTCCTGACATATGACCTTGAAAAAGAAGGGTCCCTCCTTACTTCATTATAAATAAGTCTAACAAGTTTGACGGATGTTTGATGAAGAAGTGCCCTCTAGAGTGTAATATAGTATACTTGTACATGATTCTGACCAATTTCTATCTTTGGACCTTCAACTTGAAAATTAGCTAAAAAGCTATCAAGTGTTATTTAGGTTTTACAAAGATATGCCTTAAAAAGTGTATACAAAATTAAGATAAAGTCCGATCTCTGTGGCCTTGACCTTTGAACTTGAAAAACAAACAACAGATTTTTTTCTTATGTCATAAGCAGAAAGTACATGTATGTGAAGTTTCAGCAAGTTCCGATGATAAATGGTACCCTGTAAGTCATATACATTGTACAAACTTCAGTATTTTTATATGCAAGGGTAACTATTTTCTGAAGGGATAATTAAACAGATAAGATGACAAACGGACGGACAGTCAGACAGATCTACAGACAAACTAAACAACAGACGGACGAAAAATACATTTTGGATCAAATTCTCCCCACACAAACTGTTATATTATTTTTAAATCAGAAACTAAACATAAAAACATTGTACACTTTTTATTTTGCGTTGAATAAAAATTCTGAATATAAGAAACATTGCATAATTATAGAAATATGTATGTAAAGAAACTGAAAATTTAAAATTTCATATGGCACTTGACGTCGTAATATGTTAGATTACACAAACTTAACAATAGAACGGCCTTAAAAAGCTTGACACAGACTAATAATGGGCTGCAGTGCATTAACAAAAAGAAGCAAACAATGAAACAACGTAAATCTAATTAAAATAAGTATAAAAAACCTAAGTCTTGATAAAAATATAGATACACATTTGTGCACTTTTCAAGTTGTACATAAACTGTTATATTATTTTGTTAAATCAGAAACAAAACATTAAACAAGAGCCCCAGGGGCACAACGCTCAACTGATACCCATGCACATTCTTAATCTATTAATATTGCATTATGATAGTGTCAGTGTCAGAATTTGAACCCACAACCTTTGTACTATATGCACGTATCCATTTTTCCATCCTCGGTATCCCAGGCTATTTGCGCTTTGGTTGAATACCCTGGGTCATATCGTACTATTTCGGGGATTTTAAAAGAAATTATAGCTCTTCTTCGTGAAGTTAAAAAACTGACGGTAATGGCTGCACGCAGACCAGTGAGTATTTGAATCGTACATAAGAGGATTTTTTTTTGTCAGTTACCTGAATGTTTGAATCGAAAACATCTAATTAACAATTTGATTGTTGTCTCAGCCCTTCAAGAAGTATCTTACTTAGTCAAACATGCACTATTTATCATCGCTTCCAAAAGACGTTTGTAAACAATTATGCGATTGGATAAAAAAGTTGGTGAGGGAGCCAATCAGCAACATTTGCATATAATTGGAAATCCCCGAAATCGTGCGATATGACCCAGGGTATTCAGCCAATGCGCAAATAGCCTGGGGTACCGAGGATGCCATTTTTCTAAAGTAAACCAGAAGTCTCTGACGAGACTGTAGCTCTCCTGGTTGTTTTGTTTTATTCACTCATTGACAAGTAAATAAGATACATAACACATAAATATCAATTACCATTTTTTAAACCAAAGACAATAGGGAGCAGGCACTCTAACAAATTATAAGTTGTACAGCAAAACAACATATCCATTAGACTGCAACTAGAATATCCCTCATATCCCTTATTGATAATATCTGAAATATAGTACATTGTATTTACATAAAAAAATGCTACACCCATTTTCCAAGATCCTAGGGGCCAGGGGGTGCTGCCTAAAATGAAACATCAATGACACAACAAGACTATAGATCCATCATATTGCATAAAGAATAAACAATCAATCACTAATAGCTTTAGTAGTGTTGAGAGCACAATTATATAGGTGGAAATTACCACACCAATTGTCTAAGACCCTGGGGGTCAGGGGCTCAAACAAAATATCAGGTGCACAACAAGACCACAGACCCATAATATTGCAAAAAGAATTAAGTCTCCATCATTTATAGTGTCAGAGGAGTTGCGAGCACAAGATTACATAGAGTTATATAGGAGAAAATGACCACATCCTTTTTCTAAGACCCTGGGGATCAGGGGCTAGAACAAAATATCAGGTGCACAACTAGACCATACACCCATCATATTGCAAAAAGAATTAAGTCTCCATCATTAATAGTGTAATAGGAGTTGCGAGCACAACATTACATAGAGTTATATAGGATAAAATGACCACGCCCACTTTCTAAGACCCTGGGGGTCAGGGGCTCAAACAAAATATCAGGTGCACAACTACACCACAGACCCAGAATATACAAAATGAATTAAGTCTCCATCATTTATAGCGTAAGAGCAGTTGCGAGCACAAGATTACATAGAGTTATATAGGAGAAAATGACCACACCCTTTTTCTAAGACCCTGGGGACAGGGACTCAAACAAAATATCAGGTGCACAATAAGACCATACACCAATCATATTGCAAAATGAATGAAGTCTCCATCATTTATAGTGTAAGAGCAGTTGCGAGCACAAGATTACATAGAGTTATATAGGATAAAATGACCACGCCCATTTTCTAAGACCCTGGGGTCAGGGACTCAAACAAAATATCAGGTGCACAATTAGACCATACACCCATCATATTGCAAAAGAAACTAAGTCTTCATCATTTATAGTGTCAGAGGAGTTGCAAGCACAAGATTACATAGAGTTATATAGGAGAAAATGACCACACCCTTTTTCTAAGACCCTGGGGGTCAGGGGCTCAAACAAAATATCAGGTGCACAACTAGACCATAAACCCATCATATTGAAAAAGAAATTAAGTCTCCATCATTTATAATGTCAGAGGAGTTGTGAGCACAAGATTACATAGAGTTATATAGGAGAAAATGACCACACCCTTTTTCTAAGACCCTGGGGGTCAGGGGCTCAAACAAAATATCAGGTGCACAACTAGACCACACACTCATCATATTGCAAAAAGAATCAAGTGTCCATCATTTATAATGTCAGAGGAGTTGTGAGCACAAGATTACAGAGTTATATAGGAGAAAATGACCACACCCTTTTTCTAAGACCCTGGGGATCAGGGGCTCAAACAAAATGTCAGGTGCACAACTAGACCACAGACCAAGTGTAATGCAAAAAGAGTTACATTTCTATCTCTTATAATTTCAGAGGAGTTGCGAGCACAAGAATTGTTTACGGACGGGCGGACGGACGGACAGACAGACGGACAGACGGACAGATGCCGGACGTTGGGGTATCGCATAAGCTCGACTGGTCTATGACCAGTAGAGCTAAAAAAATCAAAGGACTGAAAGTCCTGCGAGTTGGCAAAGTCTAATACTAAGTAGTCAAAGAAACAGTTCAAAAATGAGCATTTCTTAAACAGTCCAAAAAGACGTGAAAAACGTGTCAAAAATTTGATTTCGGACTAGAACCAAAAATAACAACACTTGTTAAGACATCCTTCTAGACAATCCAGATGCTTTCGGTTTGCCGATGTGTGCTTTGGTTCTGAAGAAGAAGTTTGTCAAAGAAGGGTACCCCCGTGACCTACTTTTGCCTGTGGTGGTGCCACCTATTGACGAATCCGGACGAAAAAACAACAACACTTGTAGGGGATCATGAGTACTTTATTCCTACCAAGTTTCATCAAAATCCCTTTTGTGGTTCTTAAGAAGAAGTCTGTGAAAAGTTTACGACGGACGGACGGACGACGGACGCCACGCTATGACAATAGCTCACTTGAGCTTCGCTCAAATGAGCTAAAAACATTGTACACTTTTTATTTTGCGTTGAATAAAAATTCTGAATGTAAGAAACATTGCATAATTATAGAAGTATGTATATAAAGAAACAGAAAATTTAAAATTTCATATGGCACTTGATGTCATAATAAGTTAGATTACACAAACTTAACAAAAGAACGGCCTTGACACAGACTAATGATGGGCTGCAGTGTATTAACAAATAGAAGCAAACAATGAAACAACGTGAATTCAATCAAAATAATTATTTTAAAGATACCTAAGTCCTGATAAAAATATAGATACACATTTGTGCATTTTTCAAGTTGTACATAATTGGTGAAAGATTTGATATTTGAACGAATGAACGAAAGCATGGTGTTTTTCCAAGCCAAGCTCCTATAGCCCTTTCAAAATGACGTCCCAAACTGGTTTATAATCATGCAATAGTCAATTACACAATAAGGTTCAATTTAGACTATGCTACTCAATTGTTCCATGTGTGACCTCGATCTCGAAGGTAACCTTTGACCAAAGAGGGATTTAAGTCTCATCATTCTTGACCATCCCTGCACACTTGCCTATCGCTTAACACAAATATGGCACTTAAATGTTCTTTGTGTGACCTTGAAGTTGACCTTTGAAAAGTCTCGTCATTCTTTACCATCCCCGCACAAATGTATGTGACAGTCGCTTAACTGCCCAATGTGTGACCTTGACCTTAAAGTACCTTTGACAAGTCTCCTCATTCTTGACCATCCCTGCACAAAGGTATATCACTTAACTGTCCAATGTGTGACCTTGACCTTGAAATTGACCTTTGACAAGTCTCCCCATTCTTTACCATCCCTGCACAAAGATATGTCATTTAACTGTCCAATGTGTCACCTAGACCTTTAAGATGACATTGGACCAAAATTAGGTATTGAGTCAGTCTCTGTCATATCATTCTGGACCATCCCTGCAAGACTGATGGAAGGACAATGATGAACATGTGAATGTGTAACAACCAGATACACAGACAAACTGACAAAGTGATCTATAAATGCTACCTTGCAACTTTAAAAGTAGAAACGTATACGGGATTTTCGCACTCCCCCCCCCCCCCCCCCCCCCCCAAATACTAACTACAACGAACAGACAAAACACAAAAAACGAAACAAATTCGGGTATGTGTTTGGTTGTAACAACTTAAAGTGCTTTACACACACCCTACGTACAAATATATGAACTAAATAATCTGTATATATTTCGTAGCATGAAATATAAGTGTAAGATAGAGTTATGAATACATCTTTGACACTATACAAGATGTTTAAGTGTAACATACTAGTATAATATCTAGTGTAATGAAATATCCCATAAGCTAACATTGTAAGTATAACTCTGAATATCACTATAACAAAGTGTTATTCTTACAGGAAATGTGCTTTCAAAAGGTTTTATCGAATACAGCTATGGCATCAGATTTATTTTGAGAAAAGTTATTAAACAAGAGCCCCAGGGGGCACAACGCTCACCTGATACCCATGCACGCTCTAATTGACATACTGACATTGAATACTGATAGTGCCAGTACCAGGATTTTAGCCCACAACCTTCCTGACAAGATTTTTGCCGGATGCAGACAAGTTTTTTTTTCAGACAACCTTTAAAAGTACAAACAAGAGAAAATAGTCACATTTCAAAACAACAACTTTTTTACTGATTTGAAAAGATGGATTATGCGATCCAAAGTCATATGCCCAGCTTGTATAGTTTGATTATGCAACATCAAAAATAAAATCATTTTGTAAAATTCCACATTAATGTGCAACAGAAACAGAATAAAACAATGAAATGATTTCATAAATTAAGTTTATTTAAAATTGAACACCAAACCTTTCATTATTAATAGCTAGTATGCCAGAAAATAATAAAGCCTGTGTTTGTGAAACACGAATGCCCCACGGTGGCATCTTTGTTGGTATAAACACCATTTTCTGTTAAGTATGTGAGAGGTCAGGGTCAGAGTAATGTTGGTATCAATGGAAAGATCTTGTCACAAAGAATACACATGTACAATATGAAAGCCCTATCACTAACCATTCAAAAGTTATGCCCAATGTTAAAGTTTTTGAAAAGTAGGTCAAAGGTCAAGGTCACGAGGTCAAAAATTTTGGTATCAATGGAAAGGTATTGTCACAAGGAATACACATGTGAAATATGAAAGCTCTATCACCTTCCATTCAAAAGTTATGCTCAATGTAAAGTTTTTTGGACAAACGGACAGACGGACAGGCCAAAAACTATATGCCCCCGTATCTTTGATTCCGGAAGCATAAAAAAACAAAGACTTTTCAGTTTTGCCTTTATTCATATTAAATTATACAGAAATCTATGAATGAGAGCTTTTGAATAGTATTGATTTCATCTTAATACATGTAACGTACAGTCAAAATCGTGTTAATCCAATTAACACAGACAAGTTGTTAGCGGACAATATTAATTCAAGTGAGTTGTGCAGAAATTGAGCCAATTTATTTTCCAAACAGCAGTGTATGGTGTATCAAACCTCATGACCCAGTGAAGCCACTTGGACAAATTATTTTTGGTAAATATGCTGAAATGCGGCGCTTGGAAATGTATTTTTAGCATATTGAATCAATAGTCGTGATAAATTTAACTTCGAACTTGATCTTGTCTTTTATGCAATCTACAGATAGGTTTGAAAATACTCAAAATTCGGAACATTTTCGATGAGGACGCAGAGTTCCTGTAAAAAAAGTGAAATTTGCGAAAAAAGGACATGCATGACCCCCCCCCCCCCTTTTTCTTTACATTTTTATGCGTGCCAAAGATTCGCAATCAAAAAAGACCAATTTTACAGACTTCCGGGCATTTCAAGTCAGTCAAAATTTTTAGTGTGCACCTTTTTATTTCCTGTAGTTACCCCTACTAAAGGGGCATGGAGGTATTGAACCAATCAAATCTGTAACACAAGATATATGGCGACTATGTTTACCATAGATACAGAAATAAGACAGAGAAAATAATCATTAAATAGGGAAATTGTTCTGAAATATGCATGTAAGAAAAAAAAGCAATCCAAGGAATGCTCGTGTCGCCTGCGTAGCGGATTTTTTCTTATTGAAATTAGGTCAAATATCAAGGGCAAGGTCACTAGGTTAAAAATTATGGAATGTTTAGAAAGGTCTTTTCATAAGGAATACAAATGTGAAATATCAAAGCCCTATCACTTACCACTCAAAAGAAATAGCAAATCATAGATTTGTTGAAAAGTAGGTCAAATATATAGGGCAAGTGCACGAGGTAAAACATAGGTAATCACAGATTACGAAGCTCACCTCGAGACAGCAAAATTCAATTCAAACATATTTCTTAGTACATGTATATTGGCTTTTAAAGGCAAAACCACTCAAGCAGAAAAAGTAGGTCAAGGTCATTTTATGAAAGTTTGATCAAAGATACATCCAATATGCAAGTTTGGTACATGTAGCAGTTATACTTTGCTCAATATTGGCTTTATAGAGCAAAATCACTCAAGCGGAAAAAGTAGGTCAAGGTCATTTTATGAAAGATTGATCAAAGATACATCCAATATGCAAGTTTGGTACATGTATCACTTATACTTTGCTCAATATTGGCTTTTAAAGGCAATATCACTCAAGCGGAAAAAGTAGGTCAAGGTCATTTTAAGACAGTTTGATCAAAGATACATCTAATATGCAAGTTTGGAACATCTAGCACTTATACTTTGCTCAATATTGGCTTTTAAAGGCAAAATCACTCAAGCGGAAAAAGTAGGTCAAGGTCATTTTATGAAAGTTTGATCAAAGATACATCCAAAATGCAAGTTTGGTACATGTAGCACTTATACTCTGCTCAATATTGGCTTTTAAAAGCGAAATCACTCGAATGGAAAAAGTAGGTCAGATGCTGCATCCAATGCATGGGTCCATCTCGGCATCCAAAGATGAATCACTTGTGCAAGTTTGGTTACTGTAGCATTAGTACTTTGTCAGATACTGTGCTACCCCAAACTTCTTATCCAAATCACTCAAGCGGAAAATGTAGGTCAGATGCTGCATCTGATGCATGGGTTCACCTTAGCATCCAAAGATGAATCACTTGTGCAAGTTTGGTTACTGTAGCATCAGTACTTTGTCAGATACTGAGCTACCCCAAACTTCTTAACCAAGTCACTCAAGCAGAAAATGTAGGTCAGATGCTGCATCCGATGCATGGGTTTACCTCAGCATCCAAAAATGAATCACTTGTGCAAGTTTGGTTACTGTAGCATTAGTACTTTGTCAGATACTGAGCTACCCCAAACTTCTTAACCAAGTCACTCAAGCGGAAAATGTAGGTCAGATGCTGCATACGATGCATGGGTTCACCTCAGCATCCAAAGATGAATCACTTGTGCCAGTTTGGTAACTGTAGCATTAGTACTTTGTCAGATACTGAGCTACCCCAAACTTCTTAACCGGACGCGGACGCGAACGCGTGGGGTTATAGCATAAGCTCACTCAACTTTGTCGAGGTGAGCTAAAAATGATGGTATGTGAAGAAAGGTCTTGTCACATGGAATGCACATGTGAAATATCAAAGCCTATCACTCAGCAATCAAAAGAAATAGCCAATCTAAGATTTTTTGAAAAGTAGGTCAAATATCTAGGTCTTGGTCATGAGGTCAAAAGTTATGATATGTGTAGAAAGGCCTTGTCACAAGAAGGAATACACATATGAAATATCAAAGCTCTATCACTTACCAATCAAAAGATATAGCAAATCTTAATTTTTTTGAAAAGTAGGTCAAATATCTAGGTCAAGGTCATGAGGTCAAAATTATGGTATGTGTAGAAAGGTATTGTCAAAAGGAATACACAAGAGAAATATCAAAGCCCTTTCACTTGCCAATCAATAGATATAGCCAATCTTGGTTTTTTTTAAAAGTAGGTCAAATATCTAGGTCAAGGTCATAAGGTTAAAAAATATGGTTTGCGTAGAAAGGTCTTGTCACAAAGATTACACATGTGAAATATCAAAGCCCTATCACTTGCCAATCAAGAGATATAGCCAATATTAGATTTTTAGAAAAGTAGGTCAAATATCTAGATCAAGGTCACAAGGTCAAACATTATATGTGTAGAAAGATCTAATCACAAGGAATACACATGTGAAATATCAAAGTCCTATCACTAATCAATCAAGAGATATAGCCAATATTAGATTTTTAGAAAAGTAGGTCAAATATCTAGGTCAAGGTCACAAGGTCAAAAATTATGATATGTGTATAAAGGTCTTGTCACAAGGAATACACATGTGAAATATCAAAGCCCTATCACTTACCAATCAAAAGTTATGGGGTGTGACACCCAAGTGTGACAGACAGACGGAGGGACGGATGGACGGACAGACGAACAACGGACAAAGTAATCCCTAAGTGTCGCTGTGGTTCGCAGGCGACACAAAAAGTCAACATCTTAAAAATAAATTCAGAGTATATTTGATAGCGTATGTGGCCAAGTTAATTCGAAGTATGAAAATAAGTACACAAAGCCAAACTAGCTATAGCTTGTCTTATTTAAAAAATCATTAAAAATCTAAAAGTTGATATTTTGACAAAATTCTTTCACAGTTTCATTTCTAGCAATAAATATAAAAATAAAAAGAGAAAAAAAACTGAAAAAGGGAAAAAAAAATTGTTGGGGTCCCGCCGGGGTTTGAAGCTACTCCCCATGGGTCCATTTGGCATGGAAAACATACATTATACCTATGTACAATCTTAAAAAATATTCCTTAAAAATCCAAAAGTGGATATCTTGACAAAATTCTTTCACTTGTAGGGTACCATGCATGAGTACCTCATACCTACTAATTGTCATGACAATCTGAAGAGTGGTTATAGAAAAGAAGCAGAAAATGTATGAAAATCACCCCCCCCCCCTTCCTTTTTACATAAGAAAAAAATTCATAAAAAATCAAAAAAACAAATTTTAAGCATAAAATACATATCAAAGCATTAAGTAAGTTAAATATGATAAATATGTATTAAATGAGTGTGTAAAATCATACACTTATTGAGTTATTTAAAGAAATAGTGCAAAAATGTGCATTTCTGACAAAGTCCGAAAAGACGTCAAAAACGCGTCAAAAATTTGACTTCGAAGTGGAACCAAAAATAACAACACTTCTTAAGACATCTCTCTAGATCATCCTGATGCTTTCGGTTTGTCGATACATGCTTCGGTTCTGAAGAAGAAGTTTGTCAAAGGAGGGTACCCTCTGTGACCTACTTTTGGCTGTGGTGGCGCCACCTGTTGACAGATCCGGACGAAAAACAACAACACTTGTAGGGGACCATGAGTACTTCATACCTACCAAGTTTCATCAAAATCCCTTCAGCCGTTCTGGAGAAGAAGTTTAAAATGTGAAAAGTTTACGACGACGGACGACGACGACGACGATGACAGACGACGGACGCCGGACGCAACACTATGACAATAGCTCACTTGAGCCTATGGCTCAGGTGAGCTAAAAATGAAACAGTTAACTATTCACCGTCCTTTCCTTTTAGAACTTTCATGAATCGACATGTGCACCGTGGGGTATCACGTGATACACAAATGATATGTTCCACGGGAATCCCCTTTGATTGAACCAAGTTAATACTGTCTAAATCTACTTTATATGAATTTATTATAGGCCTATCATATGGTCATTATTATCAATTATATGATGGTAATTTATTCTGGTCAAGAATAGACGTGTATTAGGAGAACACTTAAACAGAAATTTTTCAATGCTCGCCACATGTTATGATATGGTGCACGGACAGATACAAAATTTTCTGTTTAAGTGTTCTCCAAATATACGTCTATTCTCGACCAGAATAAATTACGATCAGGGGATACCCGTGGAACATATCATTTGTGTATCACGTGATACCCCACGGTGATGTGACAACATCATGAACGATATTTACTTAAATCGAATTTTAGTTACAAGCAAAATTCTGAAACTCTACTGTTAATCATTCTATTGGAACAAACATGTAAGGGAATAACCTGGAGTCCCTTCTCTACTGCGCTACGTTTACAATCGCAGTGCAATAGCCCGTGGATTTCCTCGCAGGTCAATAGATCGTGGGTTTCCTGGCAGGGCAATATATCGTGGGTTTCCTGGCAGGGCAATAGATCGTGGGTTTCTTGTCAGGGCAATAGATCGTGGGTTTCCTGGCAGGTCAATAGATCGTGGGTTTCCTGACAGGGTAAAATATCGTGGGCTTCCTCCCAGGACAATAGACCGTGGACTTATAAAGGGCCAAACTACTTATTTTCAAAGATTAATCAGGAAGAGGTTAGAATCTACCCTTAGCTAAGCATGGTGCTAAATTAATGATGTTGTTCACATTTTAACATAGTTGTATAGGACAAGTCAGTCAATGACATTTTCTAAGATCCTTAGGGTCAGAGCCTACAATAAATATCAGGCACATAGCAAGACTACAACTCATCACATTGTTAAAGAATTACATGGAACTGTATCAGTCATACATGCGCATGTAGGCTTCTTAGAAAAAGTGATTCAGAAGATTGGAGATAAGGACCAAAATAGGAAATTTAAAAGTTTCATCTCCATTTGAAATTCACATTAAAACGTTCACTCCTTTGCAGAATCGGTTATTTTATTTGGTTTGGCATTTCCCTGATTTCATATGTACATTGATTCTGGTTCGGGTTTATGTTTGACATTCACCCGTCCATTTTTACCATTGACAGATTTCAAGGACTCATAATCAAAAGAAATGTATAACGAACGGAAGGATTTACGAACGACGGGTGATCGTATAGCTCGACTAGCATTTGACCAGTAGAGGTAAACATTGAAATACAATTTAGCTTTCAAAATTATAACTTTCGTTCTAAAAGTAGGCTAATAAAGAGCCTCACTGCGGTTCCCGCTCAATGAAAGGTAACTCTAATTCTCTATTGTTCTCTTCGGATAAATTTAAGTAAAAAAAAAAAGAAAAAATCCAAATGGCACAAAAAATGTTACATGTACATATTATGGCACATTAAAATGAATAAATATGTGTTTTAAATTTGTATGACCGTCATTACTGCTGGTACTCAGAAACTTGGGGCTGAATAAGATTTGACGATATCACCATACTTTGATTCCCAATGAACATAGTTCCAGCTTGAAAGTTAGCGGGAACATCTACCGCGGGTAAACCTTGACAAACTAGTGCAGGACCAGGATCCGCAACGAACGGACCTTGTGATCCAGTAACCATAGAAGAAAGTGCTGCATTGTTCACATTCAGCATACCTTGGTTGTCATTGGATACGACAGACGCCATGACAGTTTGCGTAGTCATGGTAAACAGTGAAGAATTATCTATGCTCGGACCAGGGGTGGGAACGAGAACTTGATGCGGACGGGTTAACTCTATCATATCCGGGAATGCTTGCTGAGGAATTGCACTTTGGGCATTTATCACTAATGGATTAGACATGGACGGAGTTTGAAGTTGGACTGAAGGTTGTTCCGAGTCCATAACTACTTCTTTTCCTGTACTGTTTCCATGGTTTCCGATACAATTTTCGTCTGAGGAATGTGCAGAAGAACCTTGCGCTTCCGTACTATCGGTCGTCTGCGTATTTACCATGGAAACGAGCTGCGCTGTTGTTGGATCTTCTGAAGCATACTGCGAATTTGTTGGGTCTAGCGAAGACTCTGCACTTGTAGATTCGTTACCATCAGTGTTTCTAGCATTATAATCTTTCTCTTCTCTTCGTTTGCGACGACTTGACACGAACAGGCAGATTCGCTTTTTGGTAGCATGGCAACCTAAGGTTTTGTCCTTGTGCAGAAGTTTTTGAATATCTGCAGACGACCTGTATTTCTGAGCGTACGTCAGAATTTTGTCCTTGGTAGCTTGTTCCATCATCTGTTTCTCGGGTGGAGGGGGTCTCCATTCTTTGTCTTTAGGCACATGCTGACCAGTAATGTGGACACGCCATTTTGTCAGATCGCTCAGGAAAAGCTTGAAATTAATGAGAAGCGAGCAGTTGTGCCGGTCTTGCTTGTGATGCATCCCAGAGCAATCTGAAACGATACGTTATTTTATCTATGACAAAAGCGTTCTGCAGCCACAGAAAGCTTATTGAATTTTAATATAAATATACAAGTATCATAATCACAATTTACAAATAAATGTACAAGCCGTGCTTAATAAGCGATCCATCCTCGGTACCCGAGCTATTTGCGCTTTGGCCAAAGCGAAAATAGCCTGGGGTACCGAGGATGTAAGCGATCTTGTTTCAAATTTTCATAACAAGAAATAAAGATTCATTGTGACATAGCACATGGTGAACAGCATTCGTTTGTAAAACGCCAATGCCACTGGTCGACAGGAGAGTAAAGTTTAAACATCCAAGATCAAGCTAAAAGGTTTGGTACTAATTGAAAGCTAGTACCCTAGTATCCATTATTGATAATGAATGACCTTGACCTTTAACCCTAATATGTGCAAACAATTTGTGAAGTTTGAACAAATTCTCCCCTAGAACATACATGTATGTACAACAAAATGCATTTTTCTTCTATTATAGAAAAATTCAGAAAATTTGGACAAGAAATATATTCAAATTAACTTCTTAAATTTTTATGCAGGAGTATAGCTATGTTTAGCCTGAAAATGACATTGACCTTTGATTAACGACCTTTAGTGCCCTTTTACCTGAAGGGGCTTTCCTAATGAACAATAATGTGAAATATGAAATTCTCATTTGCAGCGTATGTCTATACACTCCCCTCCCCCTGTTTGGTATACAATTTCTCATAAACGCAATAGAAATTCTCAAAATCAGCAACATATACAAGAGGCAAAAGGGGGCCTCTCCGATCACCCGAGTTGCAGACGAAGGACTGAAAGTGGTCAATTTGGTAGAGGACTTTGAGTACTTGCTTCCTGAAAGGTTCGTGAGATTCTATCGGCAGTTACAGAGGAGAAGTTGAAAATAATTCCAGTCATCAGAGCCACTGATGGTCATGTTTATTTGTAAAATATATGCCCTGTTGTAGCAGTTTGACTCTTGCAACAACAATCAGTGAAAGAAATAGTGACCTTGACTGTTGACCTTTTGACTCTAACATCGATAGGTGTCTTCCCCTCCTGATCGGCATCCGTGTGAAACAGCTGAGTTATCTGAAATCTCTATTTCAAGTCTATTACTGTGACCTTGACCTATAGACCTCAAAACAAACTATAGGATTCTCCCCAAACATGATAAGTATACAATATATCCACATTCGGTTTGGGTAGCTGAAATGACTCTTGAGTAATAACATGGAAACCATTTTTGTGTACTTTTCCAAAGAGTGTCCTCATCTGATATCCTTTGACTTACTATCCCCGACACCAATAGCCCTCTTAGCTCTTTTAAAATAAGTAAGCATACACTCAAATTTGCAATGATTAGTTCTACCCACAAATTTGATCCCAGAAGTTCTTTTTTCTCAGTGCCATTGACCTTGACCTTTCAGAAAATCATGAATGGCCTATGTCTTATAAGTCCAATTTTGTACCCTTAACCCTAATGTGACCTTGAAAATCTTTGTTTGAAAGCCCACATCCAATAACAAGACTACATAGCTCGCCAGTGCGTAGCAACAAACAGAATTCTATTGCTCAAAGCCAAGGGTCACTAAGTCAAAAGGCATGGTATCACAGAAAGCCTTATAGTTAATGAAATATAGCACAGGTTTGAAAAATTTAAATGTAGGGCAAAGGTCTAGGTCACTAGGTCAAAGGCATGACATCAAATGAAAGCTCTAGTCAGTAAGAATCTGCTTGAAATATCAATGGATACTGATGTCGATGCTGGGGATACAACCACAGCTCTCCAAACATTTGTCCTGGCGATCTAAAATCTATTTGTGAAGTTTGATCAAACTCTGCTGAAAGGGGAAAGTATTATGTACTTTTTTGTACTATCCTTATCAATGTTACTTTACAACTTACCCTGGCCTTTCAGAATTGGCTTTGAGCGACTTTTTAATCTGCCCTCGTATGACAGTAAAGTAAGCATGGCCTATATAAGTATTTTAACACTCAGTTTTGTTATGCACATGTAATCGTAACCTTTGTTCAGTGACCTTTTGTCTAACAGCTCTAATCCTGAATACAGTACATGTATTTGAATGAAAGTCTATACATCCCCAAGAAGTTAAATGTAAACACCACTCACTTGCTTGGGTGTACAATTTCTTGTCAAGGTGAACACAATATAAGCCATCTTGTAGAATGTATTTTCTACCATTAGACAAAATTTCATACCATGTGGACGAGAAATAGATATTTACAAATTAAATTCTGATTTCTGATGTATGAATAAGGAGATACAAGCTCCAAAGGGCAAATAGAGGGACGGATGGACAGACAGACAAACAGAAAAACAACTACTAGTAGTAATCTTTTTGGAGCATAAAAAATGACAGAATGACAGACAAAGCAAAACACATTTTGTTGAAGTATGATGATAATAAAAGTATGTACGACCTATATCACCCTCCTTTCCTCTGGAATATTTTTCTCTATGCATTAAAATAATCTCAAATCTTGATATTAGTTCTGTGACTTTGGGCATCCTTTGTGTCAAAGCTGGTATCCCGAACATTTGAGTTCAGTTAAATATGATTAAATCATTAAGCACCCTGCATCTATCCATTCCCCAGAAGTAATGTATCTCCATCTCTTTTGTGTACACAATTTCTTGACAAAGCAAGGGTACACACATCCCAAATACGATAAAGAAGATAATTATGTCCAAAGTTAATTAAAGGTTTCCATAGACAAATAGATGAATGGACAAGCACTCTGATTATTACTAATCATAGAGCTACTGGGTTCACCTCACCTCACCTATCCTCTTAGTGCCCAATGGCACATAAGGCCCTGATGAGCTACTGGGTTGGGCGGTAATAAATCATCCATGAAAACCCATATGATAGATAAAATCAAGACAATACATTACCAACAGGATCCATATTATATATAGGTACATATGAAATTAGCCATAAACCATTAAAAAAAAGTATGGCTGGTTTGCAAAGCATCAATAGAGAATTATATATATACTTGTACTTTATTTATATAAAAAATTGTCCAAATGAAAATATGAGTGAATCATCAAAGTCTTAGATCTAACTGTAACATTTCAACAGATATTGGAAATTTTTTTTATGGAATGAGGTCAAGGTCTCAAATGAAATGTCTTTTCATAAGGAATCTTTGTGTGAAATATGAAAGCCATACTGCTTACAGTTCAGAAGACAAAATTTATTAAAAAGGTATAGAAAAGTATGCTACACACAAAGGTCAAGGCCACTACTAGTATGTCAAAAGTCAGTCTCGTATGAAAGGTCTTGTGGTAAGGAGTAAAGTACAGAAACTGCATATAATCATTTAATTTCAAAAGATATACTAGTAATCAAGATTAATGATTGATGCTTTGAAAAGGTCACTGATCTAGGTCAAAAGTCAAGGTCTCAAATGAGAGACCTTGTCAAAGGGACTTCACATTTCAAATACAAAATCCAACACCTTACAGTTCAAAAGACGTACTCAAGGTTAAAGTTTATGGAAATTAGGTCGAACTTGAAGGTTGAGGTCACTAATTCAAAGGTTGAGGCGAATAAAATCATAGCACTACATGTAGATTAATTTCAAAATGGTCCATCATCATGTCCATTACTTGTCAATACTTCTCATAGTTTTCTGTCTGTTGGCTATGACACAAAATGTGTATTTCATATCTCAAGTTCAAAGTCAAAATTTATTGTGTTAGATTGTGTTTATCACAGTAGTGTACATATACACAATGTAATCTTAGCTAAAAGTTGCTACACTAAACAGTTTTCTCTGAGCAGACTTGAGCGCATTAGCTAAACCAAAATGTTGAAACTTACAGACAGAGTAATGGAGGGATTGACAAACTAATTGATGGGCTGATGGGCTGACAGACTGATGGACAGACAGACGGGTGGACATACTTCATCATTTCTAAGACAATCTCCCCAATTAAGCCAATACATGTATCTACTTCCTGAATTGGGCACTGGTTTTTCCTATGTCACAATCCTCACCCTCTACATGTTTGTGTTTATATGTTTATTTTGTTTAAAATTGTTTATTCACATACCTCTCTTCCTCTATTTCCATCTTCTTGCAGTAAGTTGCTAGGTAGCTTTTTTTTAAACTCACCTTCTAATTTATTTTATGATCATCCTTTTTGTTTCACTCATGCTAATTGTTGTACTTGTATAGGTATGTTTGTTGTTATGTTTTGTGCTTTATGTACTCAAATCTACTTTACAAATATAAAAAGCATTTTTTTAAACTGAGTAAAACCTGTGTTTATGAAACACAAACACCCCTGTCGGCATCTTTGTCAGTATTAACACCATTTCCTGTTCAGTAGAAGAAAGGTCAAGGTATCAATGGAAAGTTCCTGTCACAAGGAACACAAATGTGACATATCAAAGCACTACCACTTACCATTCAAAAGTTATGCCCAAGTTTTTGAAAAGTAGGTCAAAGGTTTAGGTTAAGGTCATGAGGTCAAAGATATTGGTGTGAAATATCAAAGCTCTCTTACTCACCATTCAAAATTTTCAAATTTTACCTTTAAACTTGATATGTTGCAAAATCGACAGTCAAACACATTCTGTAGCACTGCTTCATCAACAAGTCTGGTATACCACTAGTAATTACAGTAATAAAGTAACAACTCATGGAAGCTGCTTTTACTTTAAGAAAAACAGAAGTAAATCTCACCTGGTGCACATTTTCCAAACTGTCCACACTTTCTCATGCAGTTCCCATGTCCTGGACAGAACAAGTACCAGTTTACCACAAACTCATCTCTAGTTTTCTTGGCGTTGACCTTTTGTTTTTTCTTTCTCCCTTCATCTGTCAGCTCAAAATAATCATCCAATCGATTTCTGTCATGTATACGTCCCATTCTACGCCAGCTACCTCTGTCTACAGCATCCTCTTGTCGGCAAAGCTGAACCAAATTCCGCTTAACGTGACGTTTGCCTTTGTTCAAATAAATCCCTTGTATCTGTGGATGTTGACGTAGAAATTCACGCACTTGGTGCCCAACAGGAACATTGTGTATTTCCCCATCCTTTGAGACATGGTGCAATTTCGCATGTAAAATTGTTGCGTTTTTGTCTTTGTTACGACGAAGCCGACGTAACTGAGATCTGCTGCGTCCCACTTTATTAGTTTTTGGTGGACTCATCATGTCTACTTCAGAATTAAAATCGAATACATCTCTTTTCTCTCCTTGATTTGATGTTGATGCTTCTACATCCTGATTTTGCATGTTCAAAAGCTGCTTGCCTTTCCCAGCAGCCCTATACACAGTTCCTATTGGACTTTCCCTTGGTCCATGATTTTTCTGGCTCGATGATTCCTCTGAAATATCATCATCTAACATGTCATCATCACAATATGGAATCGTTTCATCTCCGTCTGACACGATATCATCCTCCCCATCCGAAGAATCGTCAAAAATATCTCTATCTACAAAATTTTTCACCCTATAATTTTCTTCATTATCACTATTTGGTAAATCTTCAAAAATGTTATGAATGCTTTTGCCAACAAATTTCATTGATCTCGTATTAGAATTTTCCACAGGTTGTGCACTAAGCTCTAATGGCCGATAACTTTTTTCAATAATATTAATTCCATCACTATTATCAAACGCTGACCTTGACTCCTTAATCGGAGACAAGTTTTTGTCGAACGGACTTTCGACTCTAATGCTATCTACGCTTGGAGGGTTAATATCTAACAAGACATCATCATGTACGACTGGTGAATCTGCCGGACTTATTCTTAAACTATTCTGATCATTTTCATTTCTCATAGTTGTGCTTGTATTGGAAGAGAAATTGCTTGTAATGCTTACAATTTCGGAATCGTTTCTTTCGTTTTCTGATATCTCTGATCCATCAGCCTCTGTTAAACTTGTTGGTAATGCCTCAATGGTGATTATTTCAGAAGATCTCCCTGGATTGTCTGTGCAAAGTTCAGGTTCAAAGTCTTTCAGAATAGTTGGCACATTTGCATTTCTTGTCAAATTCTCTGTTGAATCACCTACATGTACAGTAGTAACCATTGATGCAGGAAAAACTCTATTTTCAGAATCTCTACCTGGGCTTCTCAGAATCCTAAATTTTCTGTGTTTCGGTGAATATGAAATTTTTCTTTCCCTTTTCTTAAAGAATTTTGTAGAGGCTGTTGATGATGGTGAAGGCCTTTTTGAGCCCCTAAATAACACATCGCTACTGCAAGTCTCCATGTTGCCCTGGGGTAGCTGAGCAGTCTCCTGGTCAAATTAAAATTCTTTGTGTGTGTAGTTAGAAATTTATCCGAAAAGAACAATGAGGATAAAAGCTCCCTATCTTTGTTCAAAATGAAAACATGCACATACTTTTAAGTACAGCTATTTATAAAACTCAGGCAGGGGGCAATTCATGATGAAAAAAAAAACCCACAGGTTTTACAATATAATTGTTATAGTTCCAGTAAGAAACTCACAAAAACACCTTTATTACATAAATCCACTGTAGCAAAACTAGAGATATTTTTTCGATAGAATATATAGGAAATATGACAATACAGAGGACTCCTGCTAATCTGATAGTCAATTTGTCGGAAGATCATTATCAGATTAACAGGAGTATCAGATTATCAGGAGTTTGAAATTCCATGGAAATACATTAGAATAGTCCTCTTAACTGTACTATAATACATCCCAGACTTTATTATATTCTTTAATTCAATTACATAAATACTTTCAAGACATTTTGAATAGTTTTAAAGGGTAAAATACCAATTTCAAGGATTTTGATATGATAATTAATTGAAAATGACGTACATATCATAGGAAAATTATCATAGGTGACGGAAAATCCTATCAGATAAAGAGGAGTTCTTAAGATTTTTGATAATTTCTATCAGATTAAGAGGAGTCATTTTACATTGATTATATAGGAAATATTGTTTTGAAATCATATCAGCTAGATTAAGAGGAGTATCAGATTATCAGGTATCAGATTAAGTGGAGTTCTCTGTATTAACAATGACTGATTGCAAGGAACAATAATTATTGAAATCGAAATGCCTGTATCTCGATTTTGCAACTAGATAGTGAAAAAAGAAATTGTTCTCAAGTAAATATGGACCTAGCTGAAAAATCTCATGTATTCATTTCCGTACGTTTTTATTTTGCATGAATCGGTATTTTCTCAAACTGCCTGATTCTTATGTGGAACTGTACTTAATAAAAGTATAATCATTGCAATTCTAAATGCTGGAAATAGTAAACACACTGTAAACTAGCAAATAATTGTTGCCTACTCAATCTGCCCTTTTTAAGCTGATTAAAGAGTACAGGGCCGATTAAAAAGATTTAAATGTTTAATTTTTGGTTGTAACTGAAAAGACGAATTCATATTTTTGGGACCCTTGGATGATAAATTTATGTACTGACAAAATGGTCTTTTCTTACGAATTGACCAAAATTGATACAGACAAAAAAAAAGCAATTTACAGTATTCAAAATTGGATGATTCAGATAATTTATCTCCAAAGAGCGGTAATAAATCAGAAAGAATTCCGAGTCAATGGTAATTCAAATTCCATGTTATATAGAAAGAACGATGAATAAATGCAGTTTAAAAATTTCCAGAAACAGGTTAAGGATCAACCATAACACATTTAAGCTGTAATTGGGTCAAAGTAAAATGTTAAAAGATAAAAGTTTGATACACAAGCTTCTTAGTTTTATGCTGTAAGCAGGGACAATGTGCAAGTACATGTATGTTTGCTTTATTACAAATCAGTCTAGAGCCACACAAGACTAGAGTTAATTACCATACATTATATATTGTACATATTCCTAGTACTTTTAAGTCTGAAAGTTTTCAATGGGTACATCATTGCTCATACATAATCTAATTATCAAAACAGTCAAAAACACTTACCTTAGTATGTTGTACACCAGTGGCCTGGAGGTCTCTATGTACAATCTGCACCTTGGAGGATTGACTGTTTAGTAAGTCTACTGCATGTGGTATTCCAGGTAAAGCAAATCGGAAACATTCCTGAAAAAAACAGATGTGTGTTTTTCCTTTCATCTATGTACAGATGTATAGTTTTACCTATTTTTTCTACCAGTACTTCCTTTCTTATCATATTTTATCTCATATGTATTTGAAATTCATCGATTTTTTTTTCCATGTGAAATATTGCAGTTATAGTAATAATATTCCACCAATTACATGTAAAATTCAGGAGCACAGATCATGTATCAGTCATTGTAAATGTATTTTACAAACCATTAAAACAAACATAATAATAAAGGACGGACATGTGCATCACTATATACCCCCACCATTTTATGGCAGGGGTATAAAGACAGGTACTTTATGAACATGTTGAACATTGATGAGAGCAGTTACAACATGTACAAATACACTGCTCAAAAAAATTAAAGGAGCGATTTTCCCATTGTAATATAATGGTACATAGCTTGTAAAATCTTTTGGGATAAGCGAGGCTACATCATCAAGTTTTATCATGTGTATATGGTTAATCTGTTCAATACAGACATTGGTAATAAAGAAATGACTATCAAATATGTCTTAATACATTTATGTTCATCATATAGAATAAGCAGCTGCAAACATGTGTGATATGAAAGTATAAACCTTGCTCCCTTAATTTTTTTTTAGCAGTGTAATTTGAAATTTAAGCATGTCCAATCATCACTGGAACCTCTTGTGTTTGTCTTAGGCAACCTAAATTTTGCAAGCAGTAATTCCGTTGATGACCTTGAGATTTTCCATTAATGATTCTATTTTGGCAACCTTCATATGGTTCTTGCACAAGGCTGCAGATGACCACCTACATTGTCCACAAATTTTGAACCCTTTCTTTACATACATGTACATATACATGTATATTTACTACATATCCTATTTTACTTACCTCCGCTCCTTTCTTGCTTCCAGGAAGATTTATGATGAGAGTTGTCCCCCTTGTTCCACAAACCAACCTTTAAAGAGCATCAAGTGCATATTTGTTTTTCAGTCAATATATACTTTAAACCAGCAATCTTAACATTATTTTGTATTATCACCAATCTAAGTGCCAGAAATTTTTGAAAAATGAGAAAATTCTACTTGCTTAACCTTCAATCAATTTGAATGTTTTCAAGACCAATGAAATATAAGCCTTGAAAGAGCTTTTCTATAAAGTACTTGTTGGTTTATACGAATTTTCAATAAAGTTCTTGTCAATTTATAAAACAAATTAATTCTACAGACCTTGATAACATGGCTAGAGGAGTGACGTCCAGTGACTGTTTGATCATGGCTATTGTCATCCCAGGTGCTTCTTTTTCCAACACAGCTTTTGTTGCCTAAAACAACAATCTCAAATTTCACATCAGAGTTTTACTCGATTATAATTTTGAGTGTTTCTACAGAATATAGGGAATTTACAAATATTTCTTGGCTTCATTTTAGAACAATATCATCACTGCAAACCTTGTCGTAAAGGTTTAAACCTAGATCTGTGATAAATGGACTGAGCTATAGAATGTTTCAAAATATTGAAACAAGATAAAAATCTCAGCATTCAAGAAGGTACCCTGTTTTGATTAAGTAGTAAAAAATTATAGGATTATAAATAAACTGTGATAAAATCACAAAACATTGAAAGAAATTGCATTTAGAATCATGACATATTTTGTCATACCTCCGGCGTGACATCCCGTGGAGAGAATCCTGTCCCTCCCGTTGTCAGTATGAGGTCCAACTTCTTACAGTCACACCATTCTATCAGGGTTTGCTTAATCTGATCCTGCTCGTCTGGCACTATTTCTGTTACTGCAATTTCTCCTTGTAATCTGAATTGACAAAATAATACACAAATACAACATGGCTTTAAATGTTGAAACATAATGTGAAAAAATTAATTGTATGTTTCCGCGATAAATTTACACTGCACTAACTTCATTGTGCAACAAATTTGTTTCCCAATAAATTCTCCAGCGCTCCCACAACCAAATCTGCAGCACAATAATTTACAGTTAAAGTATACCATTGAGAGAGTTAGCACAATTCTGGTTTCCCCGAGACTATCGAGGGAAATAGGTCTGGTCGAGGGAAACCAGAATCATGCTAACTCCCTTAATGGTAATACTTTAACTGTTTTATTATACTGTCACTGTGACGTCGCTAGCATCACGCTCTGAAGCTCTGCCCCATTTTGAAGCTATTTGCCTATGGAAATAGTCTTACCAACTAACACACCCTTTGCAGGGAAATAGTCTCATCAGGCAAATTACAGCTATTTATTTAGGAAAAAAACAAGTAGAGGTATCAGCTTTTAAGAAATAATTTAAAATAGTTTTCCATGTACAATCAAATACACTCAAAAGACAACTGTTAATTATACTCTTCAATTATAAAATGTATTTGTTCAATCATATCTTTTCAATATAGTATTTTAAGCTATATATAACCGTGATAGTCTTGGTGGAAGTTTCAATACATGTATTTACAATTTTGTATCTTAAAAGTGAATAATTTGAGGTTTCCAACCAAGTACTAGAAAATAAAAAAAATATTCTTCAAATGATCTGAAAATTTGTATACTGTAATTGGTATCTTTTTGGGAACAAATAAGGACCTGATTATAACGTCAAACACAGCCACCAAAGAAATGTGGCCAGCATTGTTATATATACTTATTGATTCAGGGCCTCAACTGTGTAATACTTCTGAAAGTGAAGGTTTTCTTCAATCTCAATGCTTCCCATTCAACTCCTATGAAAATATATTTCAACATTGAGAAGTTTAAAGAATTGAGGCAGGAAACTCCAAACAAATAAACAATTTCTAGTATTAATTAAGTTATATTCCTAATGCTAAAAATTAAGTTCATTAATCTAACAACTTTGGTAAAACTTATACATGTGTTTGTCTTTGATGAGTTGGGCTAGATTCGTTCCACTTGTATCCTCTGCTTTCTTCTGGTAGCAACTGTCACTCACTAAATATAGAAAAACAGAAACATCAGTATTCTCAAAACATTTTGACATGGAGATATTCCATCTTAAAGTGTTGCTTAGTAGATGATTAATATCTCGATCTATAAAATTTAGTGTAAAATATGATATTTGGTTTGTGAAATTTGAACTGACCCATAAATCTTACTATGACACCTTCATATAAGATTTTATTATACTTAATTTACAAATCTATAAAGCCACAGTTTCCCTCTGCAAGAATGTAGCTTGCAGATTGACAAACCATAAAGCAATGACGACAGAGGTAGATTTCAATGTGGAGAAAAGCAGAATTCCAAAATCTGACAAATGCGTGAGATAATCTGCATTTTACGAGATTAAATTGTAAACTAATTATTCTACTTTTTTTTTATCAGTCAGTATGTGGCCTCTGTCATCTGGTTTACTAAATCTGTCATGATGATATTATTCTGTGTTCATTTCAGTAATATTCTGTCCTGATTTTTAAATTAAGCTGAGCACAATTAAGTAAGACAGTTTCATTTTCTGTAAAGGTTAAATGAGTTCTGTGGACTGGACATCTATCTATGAGGTGACAACAGAATATATCTAAGTAAAGAGAAAATAGTCAAAATGGTATGCAAGTCTTGACTTACTCAAGTATATGCCCTGTTCACATGAATGTGCATTAGATTTGATGCGCATTTTTTTTTAATGCAATTATTATAGATTCGCATAACATTGCGTTCACAGGACAATTAAATTCTAACGCACATTAGACTTTGGTACATTTGCACTGATAGCTGTATATTTTCAAATCAAAAGGTTCTATAAAACATACATGTACGCCAAATTATTGTATTTCTTTGATCTTTTTTCTCTTCGAAAATTTTATCAATCATGCAAGGCTAAAACATATCACAGCATGAAGTCATTACGATAAAAAATGTCAAAGTACAATGTTACATTACGTAAGTCGAAAGACTTTATTTACATATCTACGTATGTGAGTGCACAAATTTAGTGAATGATAAATCAATTAGTATTATGGCCTCTTCTATTATTTGAGGTCCAAGGATGGTGACAAAGTGCCATCGTTGTGGTGTATACGTACACTACTGTAGAATTCAAGCATTTCATATAGAGAATAAGTGTCTTAATTTGTGTTTTGTTACGGGTATGCAACACACAGCAAGTGCATTTATTGTACATGTAATGCGCGTTGGCGCATTTCATGCGATAAATGCACTTGCTGTGTGTTGCATACCCGTAACAATACACAAATTATGACATTTATTCTATATATATGCACCACAGTTGTCCGTTTCATTCTTGTTTTCTGAAATCGCGTTTTTCCACGTAAAAAAGTGACATTAACATTCAAGTCACAGCGGGTTAAGTTTGTAGGTTAGAACAGCCGTCGCGGCATGTTTCTTTAGATCTTATGCATTGTGACGTCACGAGTGTTAATACACAAATTGCAGCACGTTCTTTTCAATAGTAACATCTCAGGGAATTACACTGGCTGTGCATATATATACCAATGATATGCATAAATAAAGTAAATTATGCAAATTAAATTTGTTGTGGTTACACAGCCAAATTACAATGTGCATTAAATTTGATTTAATGCACATTAAACCTTCCATGTGAGCAAGGCATAAATGTCAGAGAATACTAAGGAATAAAGTATAAGAAAGGTAGGATATTGAAGAAACATGTATGCAATATTCATATATTGCTTTATTGTAATGTAAATAAGTTTAAATATGCTTATATGTCTGTATATTATCTATCTTTATTATATAATTGATTTAAACGTACTCTATATATGTAAAATATAACGCCCATCTGACCAGCGTAATCGGCAACTTAATTACGCCGAGTTGCCAATATATAGGCAGCTCACGTCACCTGGCCCTGGAAAATGGCAGCTCACGCCTAGTTACCCCAGCATTAAGGTATAAATAGTGACGCGCAGGTGGCCCAGGATCTCAGTGTCTAGACAGACTCCATAGAGCGCAGGTCGCTTGTTGACAATATGTTTGTATAAATTATTGTAAATATGTTTTAATCGTAGGTTAGACTTGTATTTGTGAATTTTCTACTTTAAACGCGGATTTTGATATGAACTACCAAGAATTTTACACTATGTTTCATACCTGTCAACTTTGAATTTTTCAAAAGAGGGAGATCTCCCCCTTTGGCAGTTGACAAAGAGGGAGATTGCGCGTGAACCATTTTCGCGACATTTTTTAATAAATTGCAACATGTCGTACGAACCACCATTCAAAAATAGTTGCCAGAGTCACCTAATGCTCGACTGCATAGCATAATATCTCTCATGACAGCCAATTTATTTAAACTCCCTTTCTCAGGCAACAACATATATCAAGTCACATAAAAAATTTAAAGTTATAAATTAAAATTAGTTTATGGTGAACCAATGACAGAGGATACACTATGACAAAAGGTCACTTACGCTTTGCTCATATGAGCTGAAAAAAGCCCACACTCTTTGAGATGCAGAACACTGCATATATATAGGAAAATCCTAAACGAAACCATGAATCATCAGACATGGAAAGTTATGCTATCAAGTTCTAAATACATACCTTGTATGTTGAAATAGTTGCATGTTTTTTTCTTGGTAATATGGCAGTTACTGGACTGATCTAAGAATGCATGACAGTAGGTCAAGGTCATATTTCAATAGTCTACACCAAGATGCATCCAATATGCAAGTCTGGTGCATGTAGCACTTATACTTTTCTCAATATTGGCTTTTAAAGGTAAAATAATTCAAGCGGAAAAAGTAGGTCAAGGTCATTTTATGAAAGTTTGATCAAAGATACATCCAATATGCAAGTTTGGTACATGTAGCACTTATACTTTGCTCAATATTGGCTTTTAAAGGTAAAATCATTCAAGCGGAAAAAAGTAGGTCAAGGTCATTTTATGAAAGTTTGATCAAAGATACATCCAATATGCAAGTTTGGTACATGTAGCACTTATACTTTGCTCAATATTGGCTTTTAAAGGTAAAATCATTCAAGCGGAAAAAAGTAGGTCAAGGTAATTTTATGAAAGTTTGATCAAAGATACATCCAATATGCAAGTTTGGTACATGTAGCACTTGTACTTTGCTCAATATTGGCTTTTAAAGGCAAAATCATTCAAGCGGAAAAAAGTAGGTCAAGGTCATTTTTTGAAAGTTTTATCAAAGATACATCAAATATGTAAGTTTGGTACATGTAGCACTTATACTTTGCTCAATATTGGCTTTTAAAGACTTTATTGCTATCTTAACATTTACCTTATCATCTCAACATTTGCCTTATCATTTGAAATAATTTTAAAAATCCCAACCCCAGGGGCTATATCCTCATCTGGATATATTAAATGATGTATAATTAAACATTTGCAATAAAAAAAACCAACAGAATATGAATATAGGAAAGGTAAATGTTTAATCTTAACATTTACCTTATCATCTAGTTCGGACGACGCCGACGCCGGGGGTATTGCAATAGCTCTTTTGCACTACAGTGCTGTCGAGCTAAAAATGTAATTGAATGTAACCATGTACCAACTCTAAGAAAATGTATAAACAATGACAAATATTTCCATGATACATGACTGTATTTTTATTACTTCAGTCTTGTTCTGCATTTGTTCATTGTACATGAGTACAGCACCTTTTGCTGTGGGTAGCAGGTCTTTTCTGGTGAGAAGTCAATACAATTATTAGTTTGATTTATCTTTTCATTCATGCCAGAACATATATTCGGCCCAACTGATCTTGCTGTAACCCATTTATTCAATTGACTCCAATCTTCTCTTTGAAACAGTTTCAGCTGACTCAGATTCTAGTGCAGTGAGATCTCTACTAAAACCTTCCATAAGTTATCAATATATACAGATTGTCAGAAAGAAATTTTAATCAGCACGTGCTATACAGTATTTAGTCAATAAAGTAAATACATGATCAGTTTAACTGTTTAAATCGCAGCTTAATTAATTACCCTTAGGCATCGATACATATACACATGCTGTGTACTAATTGTAAAACAAACACCTAGGGCTGAGCGGTTTTATCGCGGTACCGGTATATTGCGATACGAGGCTTCGCAATACGTACCACGGTATTCGTTTTCAAAGACCGGTATTTGACGATATTTTTAATCTTCATATTTTTAATCTTCATATTTTTAAGTTGTTTCTTTGAAAATAATATGAGAGAACGTGAATTCCTACTCAAAATACAACAATAGGATAATTCAAATTCTCAAAGGTGGATACAATTTTCTTCTCTGTGTCATTATGATATGCATTTACGATGCATATGTGTATTACCTCTAAGTTAGAACGTTGTGAATTGAATCCATTCCACCTCTTATTCTTAATTTTTCGTCCGAAAACAGCTGTGATAAAATCTACACTTTTCTGACTAGCCACTTTAAAACAAGACTAATAAAAAAAATTAATTGCTTCAGTACTAAATTGCTGCACAGCCTAATACAATTATACAATAGATACAAAGGAATTTGTTTGATCATTAAAATGCAGTACGCCAACACACTGCACATGTCTAGGAGAAAAATAAATCTTTCTACGGGATATTCATGAATGATTGACTTCAAATGTTATATAAAATGTAGAAGGATCGACTTTCAAATTTGTCTGCACGTCATGTCCATCAAACATTTTCATATTTTTTAATGAAATTTTGAAAGCAAATTGAAGTTGGAAAATGAAAATCATAAGGAATCTCAGTCTTATAAAATATATTGCAATATATCGCGATATTTTTCTAAATATCGCAATAATTATCGCAATACAAATCTCAGCCGCAATACGACAGCCCTACAAACACCTGGCATCATTCGTATTGTGAACAAACTTTACTTTTCCTACGAGGTACGAAACGTTCCGAACTTTGAAAAGTTGCAAGAGTTATCTTTCTTAGGTAATGTGAAGCCCAAAACTTAAGGAGAGAGGAATTGGGTGATGGGATCGAAACGCGGGAGATTTCGGTCTCCCTCGCAGGAGGAATGCGAACGCGGGAGATAAGGTTCAAACGTGGGAATCTCCCGCGAAATGCGGGAGAGTTGACAGGTATAATGTTTGGGATTAAACATTTAACATAAGTTTTGTAACGTGTACGCTACCAAAGATTTACACTACCAAGAATTTTATTATTTGATTACACATTAATAACCACTTAGTGACCGCAGAGGACTACGTTACAACTGGTGGCTTATACATTACAACTGGTGGCAGCGGCGGGATACAACCTACAGGATGAGGATTATATTCTGTTCTGAGGATCCAGCTGTCACAGGTCAAAAGTTGTGACATGGCAGATATGATGTCATCAGTTTCTGATTATTGAAGTGTAAATGAAACATATAAGGGATTATCAAACATAACAAAGGTTGTCATTCTGCATATATAAGCGAATGTCGCTATTTGCAATGGCGTAAGGTCCCCTATGCAAAAAAATAGATTTATCGGTTATAATACAATACTGAGGGGACCTTACGCCATTGACTTTCGTGTTGACCATAGTAAAGAGGGAACCTTACGACATTGAATTTAATAAAAAGGGATCCTTACGCTTTTGACTTTTCATAATTGGAGGAGGGGGCGACAGAACTGGGCGAAGAATATCAGAAAGGGATGAGGGGGGGATGGGGGGGGGGGGGGGAGGAAAGGGGCAGAAAAGGGAGAAAAGGGTGGGAGGTGGTAGGAGGAGAGGAGGGGACCTTACGCCATTGACTTTCTACATGGACCATAATAATGAGGGGAACCTTACGTCATTGACTTTCTATATGGACCATAATAAAGAGGGGACCTTACGCCATTGACTTTCTTTATGGACCATAATAAAGAGGGGACCTTACGCCATTGACTTTCTCTATGTATTATAATACAGAGGGGACCTTACGCCATTGACTTTCTGTATGGACCATAATAAAGAGGGGACCTTAAACCATTGACTTTCTACATGGACCATAATAAAGAGGGGACCTTACGCCATTGACTTTCTCTATGTGTATTATAATACAGAGGGGACCTTACGCCATTGACTTTCTATATGGACCATAATAAAGAGGGGACCTTACGCCATTGACTTTCTCTATGTACATGTATTATAATACAGAGGGGACCTTACGCCATTGACATTCTATATTGATTATAATACAGAGGGGACCTTACGCCATTGACTTTCTACATGGACCATAATAAAGAGGGGACCTTACGCCATTGACTTTCTCTATGTACTATAATACAGAGGGGACTTTACGCCATTGACTTTCTATATGGACCATAATAAAGAGGGGACCTTACACCATTGACTTTCTCTATGTATTATAATACAGAGGGGACCTTACGCCATTGACTTTCTATATGGACCATAATAAAGAGGGGACCTTACGCCATTGACTTTCTCTATGTATTATAATCCAGAGGGGACCTTACGCCATTGACATTCTATATGGCTTATAATACAGGAGGGGACCTTACGCCATTGACTTTCTGTATGGATTATGATACAGAGGGGACCTTACGCCATTGACTTTCTATATGGATTATAATACAGAGGGGACCTTACACCATTGACTTTCTACATGGACCATAATAAAGAGGGTACCTTACGCCATTGACTTTCTCTATGTATTATAATACAGAGGGGACCTTATGCCATTGACTTTCTATATGGACCATAATAAAGAGGGGACCTAACGCCATTGACTTTCTCTATGTATTATAATACAGAGGGGACTTTACGCCATTGACTTTCTATATGGACCATAATAAAGAGGGGACCTTACGCCATTGACTTTATCTATGTATTATAATACAGAGGGGACCTACGCCATTGATATTCTATATGGATTATAATACAGAGGGGACCTTACGCCATTGACTTTCTACATGGACCATAATAAAGAGGGGACCTTACGCCATTGACTTTCTCTATTTATTATAATACAGAGGGGACCTTACGCCATTGACTTTCTATATGGACCATAATAAAGAGGGGACCTTACGCCATTGACTTTCTCTATGTATTATAATACAGATGGGACCTTACGCCGTTGACTTTCTATATGGACCATAATAAAGAGGGGACCTTACGCCATTGACTGTCTATATGGACCATAATAAAGAGGGGACCTTACGCCATTGACTTTCTCTATGTATTATAATACAGAGGGGACCTTACGCCATTGACATTCTATATGGATTATAATACAGAGGGGACCTTACGCCATTGACTTTCTACATGGACCATAATAAAGAGGGGACCTTACGCCATTGACTTTCTCTATGTATTATAATACAGAGGGGACCTTACGCCATTGACTTTCTATATGGACCATAATAAAGAGGGGACCTTACGTCATTGACTTTCTCTATGTATTATAATACAGAGGGGACCTTAGGCCATTGACTGTCTATATGGACCATAATAAAGAGGGGACCTTACGCCATTGACTTTCTCTATGTATTATTATACAGAGGGGACCTTACACCATTGACTTTCTACATGGACCATAATAAAGAGGGTACCTTACGCCATTGACTTTCTACATGGACCATAACAAAGAGGGGACCTTACGCCATTGACTTTCTCTATGTATTATAATACAGAGGGGATCTTACGTCATTGACTTTCTATATGGACCAAAATAAAGAGGGAACCTTAAACCATTGACTTTCTACATGGACCATAATAAAAAGGGGACCTTACGCCATTGACTTTCTCTATGTAATATAATACAGAGGGGACCTTACGCCATTGACTTTCAATATGGACCATAATAAAGAGGGGACCTTACACCATTGACTTTCTACATGGACCATAATAAAGAGGGGACCTTACGCCATTGACTTTCTCTATGTATTATAATACAGAGGGGAGCTTATGCCATTGACTTTCTATATGGATGATAATAAAGAGGGGACCTTACGCCATTGACTTTCTCTATATATTATAATACAGAGGGAACCTTACGCCATTGACTTTCTATATGGACCATAATAAAGAGGGGACCTTACGCCATTTACTTTCTCTATGTATTATAATACAGAGGGGACCTTATGTCATTGACTTTCTATATGGACCATAATAAAGAGGGGACCTTACGCCATTGTCTTTCTCTATGTATTATAATACAGAGGGGACATTACGCCATTGACTTTCTATATGGACCATAATAAATAGGGGACCATACGCCATTGACTTTCTCTATGTATTATAATACAGAGGGGACCTTACGCCATTGACATTCTATATGGATTATAATACAGAGGGAACTTACGCCATTGACTTTCTACATGGACCATAATAAAGAGGGGACCTTACGCCATTGACTTTTTCTCTATGTATTATAATACAGAGGGGACCTTACACCATTGACTTTCTATACGGACCATAATAAAGAGGGGACCTTACACCATTGACTTTCTCTATGTATTATAATACAGAGGGGACCTTACGCCATTGACTTTCTATATGGACTTTAATAAAGAGGGGACCTTACGCCATTGACATTTATCTATGTATTATAATACAGAGGGGACCTTGCGCCATTGACATTCTATATGGCTTATAATACAGAGGGGACCTTACGCCATTGTCTTTCTGTATGGATTATAATACAGAGGGGACCTTACGCCATTGACTTTCTATATGGACCATAATAAAGAGGGGACCTTACGCCATTGACTTTCTCTATGTATTATAATACAGAGGGGACCTTACGCCATTGACATTCTACATGGACCATAATAAAGAGGGGACCTTACGCCATTGACTTTCTCTATGTATTATTATAATACAGAGGGGACCTTACGCCATTGACATTCTATATGGCTTATAATACAGAGGGGACCTTACGCCATTGACTTTCTGTATGGATTATAATACAGAGGGGACCTTACGCCATTGACTTTCTCTATGTATTATAATACAGAGGGGACCTTACGCCATTGACTTTCTATATGGACCATAATAAAGAGGGGACCTTACGCCATTGACTTTCTCTATGTATTATAATACAGAGGGGACCTTACGTCATTGTCATTCTACATGGACCATAATAAAGAGGGGACCTTACGCCATTGACTTTCTCTATGTATTATAATACAGAGTTGACCTTACACCATTGACTTACTATATGGACCATAATACAGATGGTAACTTACACCATTGAATTTCTACACGGACCATAATACAGAGGGGACCTTACACCATTGACTTTATGCATAGACAATAATACAGAAGGGACCTTACACCATTGACTTTCTATATGGACAATAATACAATGGGGACCTTACACCCCTGACTACTATATGAATCATAATACAAAGGGGTCCTTACTCCATTGTCTTTCTATATGAATCATAGTACAGAGGGGACCTTACACCATTGACTTTATATAAGAACTGTAATACAGAGGGGACCTTACACCATTATGTTTCATGGAAGAAGAAATAGATTCTATCACTTTCTACGGAGACATTAAAAGTTACACTCTATGCTGTCCCACGACTCTGATGGTCACATGAACACCTCACTCTATGACAAACGTGACGACTTAAGTTTCAGCATCACAAACTTTCCTTTTCTGAGTAGCAACATTCTTTCAGCGCCTGCTTATGGCGTGTTAATATGCCAGATAAAATACACAATATATAGATTTTGATAGATGCAAGCAGGAGATGCTGACTCTTTCTGGGCACCTGGTCTCACTCTCATGTAATGGGAGTTCGCTTCTTTCCATGTAGTGGAAGCGCAGGGATCACTTTGTCCGTTGTCCGTCTGTCAGTCAGTCCGTCCGTCCGTCTGTCTGTCACACTTTGGGTGTCACACCCCATAACTTTTCATCGGTAAGTGATAGGTGATATTTCACATGTGTATTTCCTGTGATGAGACCTTTTTACACATACCATAAGTTTTGACCTAGTGACCTTGACCTAGATATTTTTCCTACTTTTCAAAAAATTAACATTGGCTTTATCATTTGATTGGTAAGTGATAGGGATTTTATAATTCACATGTGTATTCCTTTTCATAAGACCTTTGTACAGATACCAAATTCTTTTTACCTAGTGACCTTGACCTAGATAGTTGACCTACTTTTCCAAAAAAAAACGTTTGCTATATCTTTTGATTGGTAAGTGATAGGGATTTTATAATTCACATGTGTATTTCCTGTGACATAACCTTACAACATGTACCATAAATTTTGACCTAGTGACCTTGACCTAGATATTTGACCTCCTTTTCCAAACAATTAACATTGGCTATAACTTTTGATTGGTAAGTGATATGAATTTTATAATTAACATGTGTATTCCTTTTCAAAAGACCTTATTACAGATACCATTATACAATAGTTATAAGAAATTAATTTGCAAAATTCGTTTGTCATCTCATTGTTTAGCTGTTGAAACTGGACGGTACAAGAAAGTACCTCTTGAAAGACGTATATGTCCTATGTGTAAATCTGACATAGAGGATGAATTTCATTTTTTGCTCAAATGTCCCACATATCATAACTTAAGACAAAAATATTTGAAGCCTTATTATTTTAGACGTCCCTCAGTCTTTAAACTAATACAATTACTAAGTACAAACAATACAAAAGATTTGTGTAATTTAGGAAAATTTATTAAACATGCCCTCAGTATGAGGAAAATTCAATAATTAGATATGCAATCTTTGTAGAATAATCTGTTTATTGTAACATTCAGGTACTTGACTATGCTATTATTATATTTCATGTTATTTGTAAATATTGTATCTATAAGCAGTATTGCTTTTGATGAAATAAACTATGAACTACCAATTTTTTTTTTTACCTAGTGACCTTGACCTAGGTATTTGACTTACATTTGAAAAAAAATTAAGAATGGCTATATGTTTTATTTTATAAGTGACACGGCTTTGATATTTCAAACATGTATTTCTTATGATGAGTCCTTTCTTTTATTCCCAAAAATTTGTACCCAGTGACTTCACCTAGATGATTGACCTTTTCTGAGAGTAACAGATTGACCATAGCTTTTAATTGATAAGTAAGAGGTTTTATATTTCACATGCGACTTCATTTGACAAGACTTTCCCACTGATAAATGTACAAATATTGAACCAAGTGACCTAGACCTACATATTTTATCAACTTTTTAAAAATAGGCCGCTTCGCAGGAGACACAAGCATCTCTTGGACTGCTATTTTTGTTTGTTTGCTTTGGTTCCTGTTTTATCCTGATTTGTATGGCCCGGTTTATGATTTTCTGAATCATCCTTTTATTACTGTATTTTGGGATATGGTCATTGTCCATATTTGTCATTTGTATCGTGGATATGATTCCGCTGTCAGTGAACGGACACTCGACATGGTACTTGACCAATCTACAGCCTTGTGTCAGCACATTTGTAAGAATTGCGCTCTGATTAAATGTGACGATGGGAATCCAAGCCGGGTCCTTTCCAAACTTCTTTAGAGAAGACTGAGCCCGATAGCTCCTCTGAGTGTCAGTCGGACTCCTCGTGTAAAAAAAAGCATGAGCTAGCTGCAGCCGGCAGAGCACGGACTGTACCGGTATTACGTACGGGCCCCTAACCCCATCCATTTATATACTAGTATTAATCTGCGTTGCTTTGGCCTCTGCATATAACTGTCTTGTTTGTGTGGTCATCAAACAGTGAGGAGGTTGTTTTACACTACAATTTTGCGTTCTTCGAGATATTTTGGCAAATGCAAACGTGGGAGGATTGTGCGCACGTAATCTGGATAACCACACCATTTCTGCAACTTGCGTAACAAATGACCGTCCTAAGTCGGCACCGGTTACCCATTGGTCTCGTTTTACACTACAATTTTGCGTTCTTCGAGATATTTTGGTAACTGCAAACGTGGGAGGGTTGTGCGCACGTAATCTTGATAACCACACCATTTCTGCTACTTGTGTATTAAATGGCCGTCCTAAGTCGGCACCGGTTACCTGTTGGTCTCTTTGGTTTATGTGTAGATTTTGTGTTTCATGTTTCTGTGTCGGGTGCTCGTCTTTGTGTTTTTGCATGGGATGTTTGGCGTTTTCCTGTTGGTACTGCAACAGAGTCATGTTGGAGATCCCCTCCCTCCTTTCATATGGATGCTGATACCGAGTCTTCTTGAATACCCAATCATTACTTTTGTTGCATGAAGTAACAAATGTATTTAGTCAATATAGAAAGAATTTGGAGTATAAGGGTACCCTCAGTATTACAGTCAATATGGAAAGGAAATGTCAAAATGTATCCTCTGGACAATAATCGTCCATATAAAAAGTCAATGCCATAAGCCCCCCTCTATATTACTGTCCTTCTAGAAAGTCAATATAAGTGTCCATTTAGAAGTCAATGGCGTAAGGTCCCCTATCTATTTAAGATTATTGGAAGTCGATGACGTAATGTCCCTCTGTAAATTTTTTCAATGGCGTAAGGTCCCCTCCGTATTACTGCATATCGAAACAGAAGTCAATGGCGTTAGGTCCCCTCTGCTCAGTTCAGTTTGATAGGCGTACCGTCAGAAATAAGCTGTATGTTGGAATTTTGACCTATGCAACGGACCCACCGAAGCAGTGAGGGTTCTTTTACGTTCCTACGCCTATCCGAGACAGGGGACCCCCGTTTTATAGTCCCTTCAGAAAGACTAGGCTGGGGTTACTTGTCTATATACAAATGTACAAGGTGTAGGCCCACATCACCTGGCGAGGCTCTAAGTTGGTAATCGTCCCTTCACCTGGCGCTCGTCGGATTCGAACCTGTCAGTCTCATGCTTCACTGACCACGACGTACTTAACGCTTTACAAACTTAACTTATTGTCCAGACAAGGTCGGAAGGTCCCTCTGTTATGGGGGTGGGGAGAGAGAGACAAGGAGGTACCACTTCTCCCCCTTTCTCGTCCCTTTTCGACCTTAGGAAGTCAATGGCGTAAAGTTCCTCTCGTAAAATTGTCCGTATAAAAAGTCAATGACGTAAGTTCCCCTCTGTATGATAATCCATAGAGAAAGTCAATGGTGTAAGGTCCCCTCTGTATATTATTGTCCATAAAGAAAGTCAATGGTGTAAGGTCCCCTCTGTATATTATTGTCCATAAAGAAAGTCAATGGTGTAAGGTCCCCTCTGTATATTATTGTCCATAAAAAAAGTCAATGGTGTAAGGTCCCCTCTGTATATAATTGTCCATAAAGAAAGTCAATGGTGTAAGGTCCCCTCTGTATATTATTGTCCATAAAGAAAGTCAATGGTGTAAGGTCCCCTCTGTATATAATTGTCCATATAGAAAGTCAATGGCGTAAGGTCCCCTCTGTTTATAATTGTCCATATAGAAAGACAAAAGCGTAAGGTTCCCTCTGTATATAATTGTCCATATAGGAAGTCAATGGTGTAAGGTCCCCTCTGTTATAATTGTCCATATAGGAAAACAATGGCGTAAGGTCCCCTCTGTATTATAATCCATATAGAAAGTAAATGGCGTAAGGTCCCCTCTTTATTATAATCCATAAAGAAAGTCAATGGTGTAAGGTCCCCTCTGTATATTATTGTCCATAAAAAAAGTCAATGGTGTAAGGTCCCCTTTGTATATAATTGTCCATATAGAAAGTCAATGGCCTAAGGTCCCCTCTTTATAATTGTCCATATAGAAAGACAATGGCGTAAGGTTCCCTCTGTATATAATTGTTCATATAGGAAGTCAATGGTGTAAGGTCCCCTCTGTTATAATTGTCCATATAGGAAGACAATGGCGTAAGGTCCCCTCTGTATTATAATCCATATAGACAGTAAATGGCGTAAGGTCCCCTATTTATTATAATCCATAAAGAAAGTCAATGGTGTAAGGTCCCCTCTGTATAGTATTGTCCATAAAGAAAGTCAATGGCGTAAGGTCCCCTCTGTATATAATTGTCTATATAGAAAGTCAATGGCGTAAGGTGCCCTCTTTATAATTGTCCATATAGAAAGACAATGGCGTAAGGTTCCCTCTGTATATAATTGTCCATGTAGGAAATCAATGGTGTAAGGTCCCCTCTGTTATAATTGTCCATATAGGAAGACAATGGCGTAAGGTCCCCTCTGTATTATAATCCATATAGAAAGTAAATGGCGTAAGGTCCCCTCTTTATTATAATCCATAAAGAAAGTCAATGGTGTAAGGTCCCCTCTGTATATTATTGTCCATAAAAAAAGTCAATGGCGTAAGGTCCCCTTTGTATATAATTGTCAATATAGAAAGTCAATGGCCTAAGGTCCCCTCTTTATAATTGTCCATATAGAAAGACAATGGCGTAAGGTTCCCTCTGTATATAATTGTTCATATAGGAAGTCAATGGTGTAAGGTCCCCTCTGTTATAATTGTCCATATAGGAAGACAATGGCGTAAGGTCCCCTCTGTATTATAATCCATATAGACAGTAAATGGCGTAAGGTCCCCTATTTATTATAATCCATAAAGAAAGTCAATGGTGTAAGGTCCCCTCTGTATAGTATTGTCCATAAAGAAAGTCAATGGCGTAAGGTCCCCTCTGTATATAATTGTCTATATAGAAAGTCAATGGCGTAAGGTGCCCTCTTTATAATTGTCCATATAGAAAGACAATGGCGTAAGGTTCCCTCTGTATATAATTGTCCATGTAGGAAATCAATGGTGTAAGGTCCCCTCTGTTATAATTGTCCATATAGGAAGACAATGGCGTAAGGTCCCCTCTGTATTATAATCCATATAGAAAGTAAATGGCGTAAGGTCCCCTCTTTATTATAATCCATAAAGAAAGTCAATGGTGTAAGGTCCCCTCTGTATAGTATTGTCCATAAAGAAAGTCAATGGTGTAAGGTCCCCTCTGTGTATAATTGTCCATAAAGAAAGTCAATGGCGTACGGTCCCCTCTGCATAGTATTCTCCATATAGAAAGTCAATGGCGTAAGGTCCCGGCCCTCTGTATATAATTGTCCATATAGAAAGTCAATGTCGTAAGGTCCCCACTTATAATTGTCCATATAGAAAGACAATGGCGTAAGGTCCCCTCTGTATATAATTGTCCAAATAGGAAGAAAATGGCGTAAGGTCCCCTATGTATATAATCATTGTCCATATAGAAAGACAATGGCGTAAGGTCCCCCTTGTATATAATTGTCCATATAGAAATTCAATGGCGTAAGGTCCCCTTTGTATATAATTGTCCATATAGAAAGTCAATGGTGTAAGGTACCCTTTGTATATAATTGTCCATATAGAAAGTAAATGGCGTAAGGTCCCCTTTGTATATAATTGTCCATATAGAAAGTAAATGGTGTAAGGTCCCCTTTGTATATAATTGTCCATATAGGAAGTTAATGGCGTAAGGTCCCCTCTGTTATATAATTGTCCATATAGGAAGACAATGGAGTAAGGTCCCCTCTGTTATAATTGTCCATATAGGAAGACAACGGCGTAAGGTCCCCTCTGTTATAATTGTCCATATAGAAAGTCAGTGGCGTAAGGTCCCCTCTGTTATAATTGTCCATATAGGAAGTCAATGACGTAAGGTCCCCTCTGTTATAATTGTCCAAATAGGAAGACAATGGCGTAAGGTCCCCTATGTATATAATCATTGTCCATATAGAAAGACAATGGCGTAAGGTCCCCTCTGTATATAATTGTCCATATAGAAAATCAATGGCGTAAGGTCCCCTTTGTATATAATTGTCCATATAGAAAGTCAATGGTGTAAGGTCCCCTTTGTATATAATTGTCCATATAGAAAGTAAATGGCGTAAGGTCCCCTTTGTATATAATTGTCCATATAGAAAGTAAATGGTGTAAGGTCCCCTTTGTATATAATTGTCCATATAGGAAGTTAATGGCGTAAGGTCCCCTCTGTTATATAATTGTCCATATAGGAAGACAATGGAGTAAGGTCCCCTCTGTTATAATTGTCCATATAGGAAGACAACGGCGTAAGGTCCCCTCTGTTATAATTGTCCATATAGAAAGTCAGTGGCGTAAGGTCCCCTCTGTTATAATTGTCCATGTAGGAAGTCAATGACGTAAGGTCCCCTCTGTTATAATTGTCCATATAGGAAGACAACGGCGTAAGGTCCCCTCTGTTATAATTGTCCATATAGAAAGTCAGTGGCGTAAGGTCCCCTCTGTTATAATTGTCCATGTAGGAAGTCAATGGCGTAAGGTCCCCTCTGTTATAATTGTCCATATAGGAAGACAATGGCGTAAGGTCCCCTCTGTATATTATTGTCCATATAGGAAGTCAATGGCGTAAGGTCCCCTCTGTATATAATTGTCCATATAGAAAGACAATGGCGTGAGGTCCCCTCTGTTATAATTGTCCATATAGAAAGTCAATGGCGTAAGGTCCCCTCTTTATTATGGTCCATGTAGAGAGTCAATGGTGTAAGGTCCCCTCTGTATTATAATCCATATAGAAAGTCAATGGCGTAAGGTCCCCTCTTTATTATGGTTGATGTAGAAAGTCAATGGCGTAAGGTCCCTTCCTCTCTTCCTCCCATCCTTTTCTCCCTTCTCCGCTCCTTTCCTTCCCCTCCCTCATCCCTTTCTCATATCTTCCGCCCAGTTCTGTCGCCCCCGCCTCAAATTATGAAAAGTGAAAAGCGTATGGATCCCTTTTTAATAAATTCAATGTCGTAAGGTTCCCTCTTTACTATGGTCAACACGAAAGTCAATGGCGTAAGGTCCCCTCTTTATTATGGTCCATATAGAAAGTCAATGGCGTAAGGTCTCCTCTATATTATAATACATAGAGAAAGTCAATGGCGTAAGGTCCCCTTGTATCATGGTCCGCATAGAAAATAAATGGCGTAAGGTCCCCTCTGTATTATAATCCATATAGAAAGTCAATAGCGTGAGGTCCCCTCTGTATTATAATCCATATAGAAAGTCAATGGCGTAAGGTCCCCTCTTTATTATGGTCCATGTAGAAAGTCAATGGTGTAAGGTCCCCTCTGTATTATAATCCATATAGAAAGTCAATGGCGTAAGGTCCCCTCTGTATTATAATACATAGAGAAAGTCAATGGCGTAAGGTCCCCTCTTTATTATGGTCCATATAGAAAGTCAATGACGTAAGGTCCCCTCTGTATTATAATACATAGAGAAAGTCAATGGCATAAGGTCCCCTCTTTATTATGGTCCATATAGAAAGTCAATGGCGTAAGGTCCCCTCTGTATTATAATACATAGAGAAAGTCAATGGCGTAAGGTCCCCTCTTTATTATGGTCCATGTAGAAAGTCAATGGCGCAAGGTCCCCTCTGTATTATAATCCATATATAAAGTCACTAGCGTGAGGTCCCCTCTGTATTATAATCCATATAGAAAGTCAATGGCGTAAGGTCCCCTCTTTATTATAGTCCATGTAGAAAGTCAATGGCGCAAGATCCCCCCCTGTATTATAATCCATATAGAATGTCAATGGCGTAAGGTCCCCTCGGTATTATGGTCAACATAGAGAAAGTCAATGGCGTAAGGTCCCCTCTGTATTATAATCCATATAGAAAGTCAATGGCGTAAGGTCCCCTCTGTATTATAATCCATATAGAAAGTCAATGGTGTAAGGTCCCCTCTTTATTATGGTCCATATAGAAAGTCAATGGCGTAAGGTCCCCTCTATATTATAATACATAGAGAAAGTCAATGGCGTAAGGTCCCCTTGTATTATGGTCCGCATAGAAACTCAATGGCGTAAGGTCCCCTCTGTATTATAATCCATATAGAAAGTCAATAGCGTAAAACATAATGTATTATAATCCATATAGAAAGTCAATGGCGTAAGGTCCCCTCTTTATTATGGTCCATGTAGAAAGTCAATGGTGTAAGGTCCCCTCTGTATTATAATCCATATAGAAAGTCAATGGCGTAAGGTCCCCTCTTTATTATGGTTGATGTAGAAAGTCAATGGCGTAAGGTCCCTTCCTCTCTTCCTCCCATCCTTTTCTCCCTTCTCCGCTCCTTTCCTTCCCCTCCCTCATCCCTTTCTCATATCTTCCGCCCAGTTCTGTCGCCCCCGCCTCCAATTATGAAAAGTGAAAAGCGTAAGAATCCCTTTTTAATAAATTCAATGTCGTAAGGTTCCCTCTTTACTATGGTCAACACGAAAGTCAATGGCGTAAGGTCCCCTCTTTATTATGGTCCATATAGAAAGTCAATGGCGTAAGGTCTCCTCTATATTATAATACATAGAGAAAGTCAATGGCGTAAGGTCCCCTTGTATCATGGTCCGCATAGAAAATAAATGGCGTAAGGTCCCCTCTGTATTATAATCCATATAGAAAGTCAATAGCGTGAGGTCCCCTCTGTATTATAATCCATATAGAAAGTCAATGGCGTAAGGTCCCCTCTTTATTATGGTCCATGTAGAAAGTCAATGGTGTAAGGTCCCCTCTGTATTATAATCCATATAGGAACTCAATGGCGTAAGGTCCCCTCTGAATTATAATCCATATAGAAAGTCAATGGTGTAAGGTCCCCTCTTTATTATGGTCCATATAGAAAGTCAATGGCGTGAGGTCCCCTCTGTATTATAATACATAGAGAAAGTCAATGGCGTAAGGTCCCCTCTTTATTATGGTCCATATAGAAAGTCAATGACGTAAGGTCCCCTCTGTATTATAATACATAGAGAAAGTCAATGGCGTAAGGTTCCCTCTTTATTATGGTACATATAGAAAGTCAATGGCGTAAGGTCCCCTCTGTATTATAATACATAGAGAAAGTCAATGGCGTAAGGTCCCCTCTTTATTATGGTCCATGTAGAAAGTCAATGGCGCAAGGTCCCCTCTGTATTATAATCCATATATAAAGTCAATAGCGTGAGGTCCCCTCTGTATAATAATCCATATAGAAAGTCAATGGCGTAAGGTCCCCTCTTTATTATGGTCCATGTAGAAAGTCAATGGTGTAAGGTCCCCTCTGTATTATAATCCATATAGAAAATCAATGGCGTAAGGTCCCCTCTGTATTATAATCCATATAGAAAGTCAATGGTGTAAGGTCCCCTCTTTATTATGGTCCATATAGAAAGTCAATGGCGTAAGGTCCCCTCTGTATTATAATACATAGGGAAAGTCAATGGCGTAAGGTCCCCTCTTTATTATGGTCCATGTAGAAAGTCAATTGCGCAAGATCCCCCCTGTATTATAATCCATATAGAATGTCAATGGCGCAAGGTCCCCTCTGTATTATGGTCCATATAGAAAGTCAATGGCGTAAGGTCCCCTCTGTATTATAATACATAGGGAAAGTCAATGGCGTAAGGTCCCCTCTTTATTATGGTCCATGTAGAAAGTCAATTGCGCAAGGTCCCCCCTGTATTATAATCCATATAGAATGTCAATGGCGTAAGGTCCCCTCTGTATTATGGTCCACATAGAGAAAGTCATTAATGGCGTAAGGTCCCCTCTGTATTATAATCCATAAAGAAAGTCAATGGCGTAAGGTCCCCTCTGTATTATAGTACATAGAGAAAGTCAATGGCGTAACGTCCCCTCTTTATTATGGTCCATATAGAAAGTCAATGGCGTAAGGTCCCTCTGTATTATAATACATGGAGAAAGTCAATGGCGTAAGGTCCCCTCTTTATTATGGTCCATGTAGAAAGTCAATGGCGCAAGGTCCCCCCTGTATTATAATACATATAGAATGTCAATGGCGTAAGGTCCCCTCTGTATTATAATACATAGAGAAAGTCAATGGTGTAAGGTCCCCTCTTTATTATGGTCCATATAGAAAGTCAATGGCGTAAGGTCCCCTCTGTATTATAATACATAGGGAAAGTCAATGGCGTAAGGTCCCCTCTTTATTATGGTACATAAAGAAAGTCAATGGCGTAAGGTCCCCTCTGTATTATAATACATAGAGAAAGTCAATGGCGTAAGGTCCCCTCTTTATTATGGTCCATGTAGAAAGTCAATGGCGCAAGGTCCCCTCTGTATTATAATCCATATATAAAGTCAATAGCGTGAGGTCCCCTCTTTATTATAATCCATATAGAAAGTCAATGGCGTAAGGTCCCCTCTTTATTATGGTCCATGTAGAAAGTCAATGGTGTAAGGTCCCCTCTGTATTATAATCCATATAGAAAGTCAATGGCGTAAGGTCCCCTCTGTATTATAATCCATATAGAAAGTCAATGGTGTAAGGTCCCCTCTTTATTATGGTCCATATAGAAAGTCAATGGCGTAAGGTCCCCTCTGTATTAAAATCCATAGGGAAAGTCAATGGCGTAAGGTCCCCTCTTTATTATGGTCCATGTAGAAAGTCAATTGCGCAAGGTCCCCCCTGTATTATAATCCATATAGAATGTCAATGGCGTAAGGTCCCCTCTGTATTATGGTCCACATAGAGAAAGACAATGGCGTAAGGTCCCCTCTGTATTATAATCCATATAGAAAGTCAATGGCGTAAGGTCCCCTCTGTATTATAATCCATATAGAAAGTCAATGGTGTAAGGTCCCCTCTTTATTATGGTCCATATAGAAAGTCAATGGCGTAAGGTCCCCTCTGTATTATAATACATAGAGAAAGTCAATGGCGTAAGGTCCCCTCTTTATTATGGTCCATATAGAAAGTCAATGGCGTAAGGTCCCCTCTGTATTATAATACATAGAGAAAGCCAATGGCGTAAGGTCCCCTCTTTATTATGGTCCATGTAGAAAGTCAATGGCGCAAGATCCCCCCTGTATTATAATCCATATAGAATGTCAATGGCGTAAGGTCCCCTCTGTATTATGGTCCACATAGAGAAAGTCAATGGCGTAAGGTCCCCTCTGTATTATAATCCATATAGAAAGTCAATGGCGTAAGGTCCCCTCTGTATTATAATCCATATAGAAAGTCAATGGTGTAAGGTCCCCTCTTTATTATGGTCCATATAGAAAGTCAATGGCGTAAGGTCCCCTCTGTATCATAATACATAGAGAAAGTCAATGGCGTAAGGTCCCCTCTTTATTATGGTCCATATAGAAAGTCAATGGCGTAAGGTCCCCTCTGTGTTATAATACATAGAGAAAGTCAATGGCGTAAGGTCCCCTCTTTATTATGGTCCATGTAGAAAGTCAATGGCGCAAGGTCCCCCCTGTATTATAATCCATATAGAATGTCAATGGCGTAAGGTCCCCTCTGTATTATGGTCCACATAGAGAAAGTCATTGGCGTAAGGTCCCCCTCTGTATTATAATCCATATAGAAAGTCAATGGCATAAGTTCCCCTCTGTATTATAATCCATATAGAAAGTCAATGGCGTAAGGTCCCCTCTTTATTATGGTCCATGTAGAAAGTCAATGGTGTAAGGTCCCCTCTGTATTATAATCCATATAGAAAGTCAATGGCGTAAGGTCCCCTCTGTATTATAATCCATAAAGAAAGTCTATGGCGTAAGGTCCCCTCTTTATTATGGTCCATATAGAAAGTCAATAACGTAAGGTTCCCCTCTGTATTATGATTGGATACCTGCTTTTGTTTTTAATTTATGCTTGCTTTAATTTTATGTTGCTTATTTATTGTTCTGTTTGTCAAGTTCTACCTATATATATATATAGTGCTGTAGTGGGAGATGTAAAAATTGCAATTTTAGGGTGGGTTGGGAACTGTCGTGGCCCAGCATGCTGGGTAGGATCCGGCAGTACCCAGTTTGGAGGTTGTTTGAGATGGAAGGATTGCCTGTCTCTCATACTCCCTCCAAGTCTAAATCATTAATTTTTCTCTTTCGTTAGTATGTCCTTTCTGCTAGCTTTCATTAGTGTTTGTCTGATTTCTCCTGATCTTGCCCAATGCCTCTCTAGGCGTCCGTCCCTTCCCGAGAGAGGCAGCGGGCAGATTAGTTGTTTTACTTTTTTCTTTTTAAATTTTATGTGTGTAATGCTTTTTGTTTTATGTGCTTGCATGGCTAGTATGTGTTTTTAGTCTTTATGTAATTTTGTCTTAGATGCTATGCATGTTAATTTATAGTGTCTTATTGTTTGTAAATTTCTGTGATATGTATGTCTCGCTAGTCGGTTAAAAAGCTCTACAGAGCTTATGTTTCTTGTTACTCTGTATATATTGCCGACTCAAAATAAATATTACTTGACTTGAAATATTACTTGACTTGACTTGATACATAGAGTAAGTAAATGGCGTAAGGTCCCCGCTATATTATGGTCCATATAGAAAGTCAATGGCGTAAGGTCCCCTCATTATTATGGTTGATGTAGAAAGTCAATGGCGTAAGGTCACCTCCTCTCTTCCTACCACCTCTCACCCTTTTCTCCCTTCTCCGCCCCTTTCCTTCCCCTCCCTCATCCCTTTCTGATATCATTCGCCCAGTTCTGTCGCCCCCCTCCTCCAATTATGAAAAGTCAAAAGCGTAAGGATCCCTTTTTATTAAATTCAATGTCGTAAGGTTCCCTCTTTACTATGGTTAACACGAAAGTCAATGGCGTAAGGTCCCCTCAGTATTGTATTATAACCGATAAATCTAGTTTTTTGCATAGGGGACCTTACGCCATTGTATTTAGCAAAATCGATATATAAGCGCACCTGTCAAAATGCCAATGCGGGCAAGTCGTCCTCCGCCTGCCGAACTGTCCGCCATTGCCGAACTTCCTCATTCCACAAGAGCTGAACCCGAATTTTAAAATTCACATACCCAAAAAGCAAGAAATATGCGTTCTTATGACAATTTTAGTAATCCATTTCTCCTATTCAACGTGTCGCTCATATTGACAATCGGGCTTTCATACGAAAACGCAAAAACAATTTTTATACGGTCCCCACATCCCGTGCACTCTTCACATTGGGAGGTGCGTTTTAAACTTTCGCAAGAGAGTTGCAGGAACTTTTTGAGGAAGATGAATATAATTGATTTGCAGCTTTTTGTCAACACGGTTTTCTACTTTGGAATTGTAATATGCGGCTTTGTCATATCAATTCCCATAGGAGTGACAAATGTAAGTCATTCCTTGTGTATTTTAAAGGAATAACAATATTCCCAAAAGGGGGAGGGGTATAAGTTGTATATATAAACAAGAGACCTCAACAACATCCTATCTTCTATGTGCATCTTTTGGCTTCTGTTCCTCTGTAATGTGCGCACATACTGCCTATAGCAGGGTTCTCATTAAGAGCCGTCGACCGGCGAATTCTCGCCTCCTACTTTGGTTAAAATCGCTGCCTACTTTCTGTAAAAAAAGTGTCGTATTTCAATGTCAATTTCTTTAAGTATGAAAATTGAACGTGTACTAAAGGAAATTACATTGTCCTTTAAAAAACTGTCACTATACACGGTATGCGATAAATATTTAAAATCCGTAACTAAAGTGAGAAAACATTGATTTCAACACGGCTTGACGGGTCATTTTACAGCAACATATATTACAGAAGCACAATACGACAATTAGAACTCGACTTTTCACGTCTGTAAATAAGATTTTTTTTTAAATACGAAAATTGTATAGTTATTGACCTCACGCCTCATGGTGACGTGTCACGGGCAATCAACGGCTGGCCTTTATACGCAAGTTCGTATAATTTTCTACCTCGGTCTATTTTCTGTATTTAAACAACTTACTGGTAATTGACCCTTTGGAACAAGGGAAAATTTTGAGAAATTCCATGACGTCACAATGCAATTTCGATGTTTGACCGAGGTTTGAAGCTTGTTTGTCCAACTTGTAAAAGCATTGTGACGTCACGATGCTTTGCATTTTTTTCTCGCGATCGGAAGGGTCAATTACACAAATTCATTGTAATATTGAGTCTATAAATGCATCCACAAGATGTAAGCCGACAGTAACTGCTGAGTGCGTGATCCCCCTCGCAGAATTCAAAATGTCACATACTCATTTAATATCTTGCATCCGTAGACCTAACGTTTGTCAATCATATCTATACTAAAACTCAAAGCTCTCAAAAAAAAAATTTTATTTAAAACATCCAGAATTGTTCACAATGAGGAGAGCCATAAAAATACATCAATGTACCAAAATTATGACTGATAGTTCAAAGCTTCCATGGACGAAAGGGGGGGGGGGTGACTAAACGTAAGATGTTTTCATGTACATGATGTAGGAATCAGAAAGCTATTGAGTTAGTTTACAATCTAATAATTTGGATGGAAAGAAAACTATTTCCCAGTTTTCAAGGAAATTCCAAACATTTCTCTTTTACCATTATAAATCATGAGAATGCTAGTGATGAAAATTGTTCGCAAAACTTGCAACACATGTTATAAAAGTACTATTGAAGGAAAAAAATCTATAGTATTTTTTTACTGTTTAGATGGCCGGAAATGCCCTCCACTGCCCTCCACTGCCTTGTAAATTTTAAAAATATATACTTGATTTTATGGTATTTTATAGAGTCTAAATGGCAGGAAATGCCCTCAATTGCCTTTTAAATTTCAAAATTTTTCCAGGGGACCCCCCCCCCCCTACAAGTCTCACGCCTCCAGTGCTCGCATCCTTTGATCGCCTCCTACTTTTCCTTGATTGACCTCCTACTTCAAAACTTAATGAGAACCCTGCTATAGGACAGCCACATCAAGCATGACTGGCTCACCAACAGGGCTTGTGTCGAAGTGCATATTAGTTTTCATTCACCAGGTTGGGGAAGGTACCAATCTAGCTATTAATGTACCTTGATCAGGCTAATATACCTTGTTCGGTCAAACGTATGTTAAACATTTCTTTAATAAAAATCTTTTTTTCTCCAAATTCTGTTTTGGTGCAAAATCGCATTAGTTTTTTGGTCAATAAACAATATTAATGATTTAGAGAATTTACCATCGTAGGGGTGGCGTAGCTCAGTTGGTAGAGAGCTTAGTACGTCGACTCGTGCCCAGTGAAGCATGTAACTGACCAGCATCTAATCCGACAAGTGCCAGGTGGAGGGAAGATTACCAACTTAGAGCCTTATCAGGTGTTGTGGGCTAACAGTGTACCTTGTATATAGCCAAGTAACCCCAGCCTAGTCTTTTTGAAGGGACTATAAACGGGGGTCCCGTGTCTTGGATAGGCGTAGGCACGTAAAAGAACCCTCACTGCTTCGGGTGGGTCCGTTGCATACTGGTCAAAATTCCTACATACAGTTAATACGTCTTCGGATGGTGCGCCTAGAAGAGGCAGGATCTATAACTGAACTGAACTGAACTGAACTGAACAACGTATTGAAGAACATGGAAATATCTTCTCTAGCAACCATTCACTTTTCATGAATTTGTTTTGTAAACATTGCTTCTTTAGTCAAGAACAAATGCGATTTTGCACTAAAACAGAATTTGGAGGAAAAAAAAAGATTTTTTCTTAGGAAAATTTTCATACAACTTGTTAGCCCGATCAAGGTATATTATCTAGATTTGTACTGTACCTCTCCCAAGCCTGTTAAATAGATAAAACAAACCATGTCAAAGTACCCAAAGTTTCCATAATAAATCTAATAGGCAGCATGTGTGCAGACTTTAGAGGAACAGCAACAAAAAGAAAAAATCCAAGAAATAACTTGGAAGTTTCCAGACCATACTACAGACTTGAACCTTTTAGCATGAGTTACAAATGACCAACAATGTCACAGATGTTGGGGAACTCCAGCTATTACATTTCTTATTATAATAATGGATCTACTCAAAAAAACATGATTTTGACTTGCAGGGGACGTTTGGGTGGTGTAAAGAAATGATGTCATTTTGTAGAAACTGCAGAAAACCTTCATTATCATCAAAATTACAGAAATCTGTCTTTTTTTCTATTAGCAATGGAATTCAGTGTTGCCCCTGAGTGTTAAATGGAATTCAGGCTGCAAGTTGGTTTGAATTTATAATGTCAGTTTCCATATTTGTCAATAATTTGTGATACAGAAGATTTTACGATCTTATTACTGAACTAAAATATTTGAGTTCACATCATCTGGCATTGTTCTTCATTGTGATGTCACTGTTAATGGTTATAATATATGTTACACCCGGTATGCAGTTTCATAAAGCCATTTCATAAATATATGATATGATAACACGTTACAAATCGCTCAGTTTGAATGTGATTGGTCATGTTTGGAACCTAATCACATAAACTTTGACAAGTGTGACCTTTCAAATATCGGTCAACTGTTAAATTCAGACGCCGATTCAATATCAATGATTAAAATTGTTGTAGAATTAATTATTGCATTAAAATACCAAACAAATTTGAAATATTTTTCTCTTAGGCCCAGAAAATATTTATACGATGGGGAACTACTTCTCATGTCATAGCAGACGACCTGTAGGTCACGGTGTGGTTTGCCTCTAAATTCTTAGAAACGTTGATTTCACGTTAGAAATACACATATATAGGCAATGTCATGTGATAAAAAGAATCTCAAATGAATTTTCATTTCATACCGTTTACGATGTACATGTATTATGAAACTCGTTGTGCGTTTTATATCCCCTCGCCAAGGCTCGGGGATAAAAAAACACACAACTCATTTCATAATACATCGTATGAAATGAAAATTCATTTGAGATCCTAAATGTATAAAATTGTATAAATCTTACGGCTTGTATATGATGTATGTTCATTCCTACCATTATTCATGTATCTGAAGAAAATGTGCAATCACTAATATTCTGATTCTGTTTGCAGATTAACAATGGTGGACAGTGTCTTTTATATGCTGACTTCACTTACAAAAATGCCTCATATGGTACCATAAACTACAGTTCTAAAGGGAACTGTAATTTTCCCATCTATTTGGGCGTGTTTGCAGACATCTTCTTCGCACTTGGAGTTGGCATCTATAGTGCATATGCCGTGTTCAAGTCCAGCAAGGACAAAACTATAGCGTAAGTGCTGTATTTTTGGCCGGATTGCAAAGCAATTCCGGTCTATGGATTGATGATGTCCGTCCGTCCGTTTGTCCGTCCGTCTGTCTGTCCTTCTGTCCGTCCGTCTGCCATCAACATTTTAGTTAAAGTTTCTGTTTGAGGCAAAATCTAAGTAACTATATGCAGTAGAAACTTTATATTATACATGAAGCTTGCCCATGACAAGACCTTTTAATTTATGCCGTAACATTTGACCTAGTGACCTTGACCTTGGACTTTGACCTAGTTAAAGATTTTGGTTAAAGTTTCTGGTTGAGGCAAAATCTAAGTAACTATATGCAGTAGAAACTTTATATTATACATGAAGCTTGCCAATGACAAGACCTTTCAATTTATGCCGTAACATTTGACCTAGTGACCTTGGACTTTGACCTACTCAAAAATTTTAGTTAAAGTTTTTGGTTTAAGCAAAATCTATGGTACTGTGTGCAGTAGAAACTTAATATTATCAATGAAGCTCCCCCATGACAAGACCTTTCAATTTATGCCGTAACATTTGACCCAGTGACCTTGACCTTGGACTTTGACCTAGTTAAGGATTTTGGTTAAAGTTCCTGGTTTAAGCAAAATCTATGGAACTGTATGCAGTAGAAACTTTATTTTATATATGTAGGTTGCCTCTGACAAAACCTTTCAATTTATGCTGTATTATTTGACCTATTGATCTTGACCCAGTTAGTGACAAAAACTTACTTTGCAATCCGGCCATACCGTCTTTAGCGGTGTTTTATTATATCTCTGGAATGTGCAATTTTATATGCAAAAATATGAACTGGAAACTGCAGTTTTGACATAGAGTCAAGATCTGAAGCTTTAAAAAATAAATAACATTGAGGAAATAATATTTTCTTAAATAGAAGCAGCAGGTGAAAATTCAAGTTTATGCAGCCTTGTAAACTTGATACTGTAAGCCTATATGTAAGGTTTCTGCAAATTTATGCAGTTTCCAAACTGACAAAAACTTACCCTAAGTTTTTGATGAAGAAATTTGATACATTTCTTCCATTTCTTTTCATCGTGCCAGTCCAATGTAAACTTTTAACAAATGGTTTATGCAGTTGCAGAAACTCGATAAAACTTGTCAAATAGTTTACACAGTTGTGGAAACCTGATGAAGTCTATTTATTAACTTATCAAGGTTGTAATATTATTTACAAGGATAACAATATCTACAAGATATGTGGTCACTTTTCAGTCTTAATACATACAATATATGTTTATACTTTTAAATTATGTAACCGTTTGATTTACAGGTCACAGATGTGGGTGATGCCGTTTATATTAGTGGATGCCTTGGTTGCTGCTGCTAGTTTTGTTGCATCGTGCATGGTAAGCGTAGGTTTTAACCAAGTCTGCAATCATCTTACCAAGAAATACGAACCTTCAGGAACACGACTCTTCTCAAGGTAATTTATAGATTCAATTGGAAAATTTTTATTAGATGCTTGATCTTTTATCAAGTTATTATGTACTTTTATCAAAATAAATGACATTGAAATTATGATGCAAATCTATGTTCCAGTACAGAAAGTTTACTAGCTGAGAGCTGATATTAGCTGAATCCACAGAATAGACCATTTTTAGCTCGCCGGGATGAAAAAGTCCGGAGAGCTAATGCCATACCCTCGGCGTCGTTGTTGTCATCTGTAGACAAAACTTTAACCTGGGCTATATCTCTTGAACTATAAGGGGTAGGGCTTTGATATTTCACATGTAGATACCTTGTGACGAGACCTTTCATTTGAGACCATAACCTTTGATCTAGTGACCTTAAGCTTTGACTTTGACCTTACTCTTCAAAAACTTTAACCTGGTTTCTGACAAAAACCTGTATAGGCGAGCTATGTAATCTTTGATTACCCTATGTTTCAATCTATGATATAGAACTAAAATGTCCGATGTTAGATCTTTTGGCCCTGTTTTTCATTATACATGTTAAACAACATCAGTATATAATGCAGTGATTTTTTCCCTTGTTTTGGGACTGAATTTCGACCTCTTTCCAATGCCAAATTTTCTCTATTTTCCTCCAAAAATCACTCTTAAATTCCCAAAGAAGAATTATGAAAAAATCACTTGAGGAAATAAATCTCAAAACCTGGAAGTCAGCATAAAATGTCCTATTTCTAAGTGCATTTTAAGACTTTTATTCATCCCTTGTTCAGTTCAAGCAAATCAATTGATTAGCAGTGTGAATAAATGATACTTCAGGGTTATACTTTGATGAGAATTTGTTTTAAAATTTTCCCAATTTCAGCAAAATATCTCAAATTTTCCCACGTGGGACAGGCACAGGCACCTTCCTCAAAATAAAAAAAAAACCTTGCTATGAAAGACATGCTATTGTGATGTATCAATGAAATATTCTTACCTAGTAACCTAGAGACAATTTTGTCAGTTTTGTTATTCATTTAATTAAATTCAACCAGTGGTTTATTGATTGAATATATACTTACCTGTAGTTTCAATCACTCTTTTACATGACTGTATGTACATTTTGTTCTTTTGGTATAGATTATATGTCTGCAATAATTATTTTTACAGCTGTGTAAAGGTTCAGAATAAGAATGTCATTAATACAACCAACGGCAAAGTTCACAACACTGGCAACTTCTATGCTCACTATACTGTGGCTCAGGTAAATTCATGTCTTGGAAGCATGTTATATAGGTATATGTAAATTAATTACACACCTTCACAGTCAATCCGAAAGTCACCAGACATACCAGACAAATCTGGTAAAATTTGCTTCGGTCTGGTAAAATATTTCAATTTTTTCTTAATAAACATGTTTGAATTTCTACAAAAATTCAAAAATGTCTGGTAAGATGTTAAAACTTTCGCGATGTCTGCCTTCATGATGTTGGTAGTGTCTGTTGCAGACATAAAGGTTGGCATATATGACCCTTGATGTTGAAAATGAAGTATTTTTAAAACAAGGTCTAAAACAATGGTTACATGTATAAATGTACATGTAGGTCTTTGAATGCACTATCTGATTCCAAGTTAATGATTTAGATGCTATCTGTTCAATGAATACCTTAAACACACTTTTTCAGAAAATTCAGTCGTTTTCTTTGTATTTGTTATAATGAAAATGTCAATTATACATGTAAGAATAAAAAACAGCGAAAATTGTGATTTATAAAGACATTTAATATTGACATGCTCAAGACATAACTGTACTTTCAGCTGGCAGGTTGGATCTGTTTCTTGCTCTGGGCTGCCTTGGTGGTATCAAACATTGTACGTGCCGTAAGAAATCGTAAGATGAGAGGTGCCGGTACAGATGCCACAACCTCTGACAAAACCAACATTGGAAATGTGGAACCGACTGCGTAAAGGACTTTCTCGTAAATTTATAGAGTTCTTATATTTCTGATATTCCAATATCTCATTTGAACAGGAAGTTAATGCTATACTCATTGATGCATTTACAACGCTTGGTTACATTTTTAATTGATGTACAAAAATTTTTTTTTCTGTTTTGTTCAATATCAGATTTAAAAATGTTTAAATGATGTTATTCTTTTAAGTTTTTGAAGTGAATAATAATAATTTGATGACGTCAAAATATGACAGTTTATGTCCTGAATAGAAAGTAATGTAATGCATCAAATAACAAAAAGACTTTAACAATCTTCACGAAAATTAATTAAGCTGTTGCCCAAGGCTACTAGAAATTTTGCTGGGCTAGTTTTTGCTGCTTGACAATGAATATAGTAATTAAAAAAATGAATAAAGCAGAAGTATATCAATTCTACTTTATCTTCCTGACATGTCAATGATAAATAAAAAACAAGATTTTGACATTCATACAATGTTACAACATACATGTGAACCTTTTGCCTCCACAAATCTGGAGGATTTTCAATTTTCATCTGGAGATTTGGCCTCTCGTCGGGAGGTTTTTAATTTTTCATCGGGAGGATTTATCGGTATTCGGACCCCCCCCCCCCCTTTTTTTTTTAATCTACGGACGAATTTTCTCAACTCGCTTTTTAACAAGGACAGATTCCGCTCTCATACAACAACAAAAACAATTCGGAGTTCCGAGAGTTGTCTCAATGACGTCCGTTGATTTCTTTTACCTTGCTTCTGCTTCTTGAGTACACCTGTACAGAAAATCAATAACTGCTCTTCATGGGGTTTAAACTGACCACTCATCAGATTTAAATCCCATTGTTAGGAGAATAATAAACAGACGGCCATTATACACGCTTATACAGAGTACGTGAATTACATGACGTCGTTTTTCCTACGCATTTATAATATTTATTTTTTTATTTATTTATTTATTTATCAGCGAACTTTTACTGCATTTCCTGACTTTTTCGTGTTATATAATATAAATATAATATGATTTTACGGCATCAAGAACATTCCCCAATTAACCTTGTACATCAATTTGGTACGTGAATTTGACGACCCGTGTTAAGATGTACTCCGTATAACGTCCCCCGGGGAAGTCGAGTACCCGTGACGGTGAAGAGAACGCGACGCTAATTGCTTTGTTTTTCCAGCAATATACCTGTCACCTGTATAATTAGCACTTATTAAATTGATTGTCTGGTAACTACAGACGGCGTAATGCGTAACGTTATACACAAATGGGGATTTTGCATTTCATCTGGATTTTTCGTTTTCGTCGGGAGGATTCTGTTTCGTCGGGAGGAATCGGGAGGACTATTTTTTATCGGGAGGGTCCTCGTTTCGTCGGGAGATTTCGTCCTCCCGCCGGGAGGTTCACATGTATGTTACAAAGCGTGCGTATGAATATAGCCATTGTTCTTGATACTATTTTCTTTTGTTTGTGATCAAACAACATTACTTTGTGATAAATGTATGTAACATTGAGATTACAGCATTGTTGATATTTCCTCAAATATATGTACTTGTATAAAGAGCAGCATTCCAACATCACAAATATTTAAATGTGTGAAAAAAGAAATCTTAAGTCTTAATATTAACATGTATGTTCCTGAATTAACATTCCTCAAAATTTTAAATGTATCACTATTTTGATACACTGTTAACTTGCATGAGGTTTATGACAGTTTCTTCAAATGACATTTGAAAACTTTCCTTTATGTGATACTTTTCATATTCTCAAATGTTAAGTCCTTTAAAATTAACAAACTTTATGAAAAATTGAATTAGTGAAGGATGATATGAGAATGATTTAATGATTACCAGTGTCTTTTAAAAAATAATTCAGTTTTCTTTGCAAATTGAGTTTCTATTGTTTTATACAGAATTTGCAGCATTTATTGTGACGCATGAAATTTATTTTGCCTTATGCCTACTAATTAACTTAATCTGGTTGATAAATGCATAATTATCAAATTATTTATCTATTTACTATTTTTATTTATTTTTCATGTATAAAATACAAAATCTATTTAATATATCAAAGAACGAGCTGTCTTGCTCTCACTTATGTTTTATCAATTATGCATAACCAAGTAGAAGTATGATATAGAGGAAAATATTTCATATCGGAAATACCTACCGGTATGTGAACATATATATTTTTGTGAGCCTAAATGAATAAAACTGTTATACATTGTATTTTACAGGTTGAGGTAATATTTTTAGTAAGTTCATTTTTTGGGTTTCCTTTTTTTATATGTTTTTACAAGAACACAAAAACGCCTGCTTGATTTTGATTGATTTACTAGTAAAACTTTTGTTTTCTTGGTTGTGAGAACTGGTACATATAATTTAGGAGAAAAAAAAAATTTGTGAATCATGAAACTGACAGTGTGTGAAATGAAATTCAAAGCTGTACTTGAATTTTTTTTTACAGATTTTTGTGTAAGTTGCTGATTTCCTTATTAATTTTGGTGTTGTAAGATATTGAGATTGATCAAATGATACACTTACATGTACATGTACATGTCCATTTCATTTTGAAACCTGAAATCATAAACATAGGGTCTTAAATGAATTTCCATTTCATGCGATGTACATGTATTATGAAATGAGTTGTGTATTTTTTATCCCTGAGCCTTAGCGAGGGGATATAAAACTCACAACAAGTTTCATAATACATCGTATGAAATGAAAATTCATTTGAGATTCTTTTTATCACATGATATTGCCTAAAAATGTGTATTTCTAACGTGAAATCAACGTTTCCGAGAATTATAGAGGCGAACCACGCCGTGATCTATCTAGAAGTCATCTGCTACGCCATGAGAAGTAGTGTCCCCATCGTATTGATATTCTGTGCGTAAGAGAAAAGTATTTCAGTTTTGAATAGTATTTTAATGCAAGAATTAATTCAACAACAACAATTTTAATCATTGATATTGACTCCGGGTCTGAATTTAACAGTTGACCGATATTATAAAGTTCACACTTGTCAAGGTTTATGTGATTAGGTTCCAAATTTGACCAATCGCATTCAAGCAGAGCGATATGTAACGTGTTATCATATCATATATTTATGAAATGGCTTTATGAAACTGTATAACTGGTGTATCATGTGATAAAATATGTTATACTATGTTACACAAATATGAATCAGTTCCCCTTTTACTGTCAACCCTGAGGTTAAGGAGACTGAATTATCCATTCTAGAGTTAGTCCATCTTTAAATTACATGATGACTTTTGTAGTAGGTAAACCTTTGTACACAAATCTCCCTAAAGGGGTAGGACCACGAAGACCGATTACTTCATAGAATTTTTAACTGTGATTTGACATTTTGAAATGTCGTCTACTCAATCACAAATATCAATAGCTTTTAGCCCTTTGAAAACACCAAAATAGGTCATATTCCGTGAAATTGATGCAAAAACTACATATTTTATTAAATTAGCAATGGCCGCATGCATTAACTAAGATGAAAAATGTATATGTGAAAGATTATCATCATATCCTTGTGTCATAAACATTTTATATCAGTGAACACATGCGGCTACATTGAATTCTTCCACAAAAGACAAAATACCCAGCAATTTTCGTCATATTTTGTTATTAACGTCAAAATGATGTCACTTCATGATGTCATTACAGTTAAACTTTGTTTGTTGATATTTTTCTTTTTATTAAAAGCAGTAAACATCCGTGTATTTTCATGAGAAATATCAAGTATTTCTCATGAAATTTATTTCTAAATTTAGAGAAAAATCAAGGGCCAATTTAGGGGTCTCATGGCCCTACCCCTTTAGGATGAAATAGGCGAAAGGAAATGAATATAGGGCAGGTATCATATTTTCTTGTAAAATTATGCAATTTTACATAGTAATCATCTTGTAAATATAACAATAATCTAATGATTGTTTTGTTTTCATAAATATTAATTTTTTATTTTGTTACCGAGGTGCCATGTTTTTGCAGTGATCACTTTTGTGTATAATTTGTAATTGATCTGGTACAGAATTAGGTAAAGACTTTCTGTTTCAATATAAACATTGTATATTGTATATACTACATGTATATACTACTTCACAAGAATGGACAATGTATAACCTGTTTTTGTTTGGTTTATCTGTCAATTCTATGGACACACTAAAGTCACCTGATTGGGAGGAGCAACTAAGCAACTAATATGTCGAGATTAGGTTAGATATAGCACAAAGTAAGTAAGAAGTTGAGATTAGGTTAGATATAGCACTAAGTATTTAAGATGTTGAGATTAGGTTAGATATAGCACTTATTCAATTGTAAATATCAAAGCAAATTTGACTAAGCTTTTAAAAAAACTGATGCATCAGCATTAACAAGGTTTAGCATTATTTTGCTATCTTTAAAAGAAGAGAACTATAAATCTAAAAAAAACTTACTTCTCTACCCAATCAGGTTATTTCACTTCAGAGATACTAATTCGGGTTTCTTACTCTCTGGTTGAAATAGTATCATGTCTGTCCAGAAAAGGCATGTAAATTTATGGCTCTTACCATAAGTAGCTAAGAGTAGAGAGTATTCCACCTGCCCCTCATACCATTTGTCCTCAAGTCTTGCCCTCTCTGTATACAGTGAAACCATTTGTTTAATTTCAATGAAACTTGTTACAGTGAAAGATCTTACCATGTTGATGTGCACGAAGGAATGAAAATGCTGTGAATTATTCGTTACGAGATTTTTGGATTAATTCTTGGCATATTGACACACCTAGTTCGCCATAGATTTCAATTTTGTATTGATTCTGTGAATACGAAGGCACAGGTCTAGAGCTATATCTACATGTAAATATGTTATACTACTAAATTTACATGTATTTTGTAATCTTAAAGTATTCAGTTGTTAAAAATATTTCCATGCATGTGTTACTACCAAAGATTTACAAAGAGTCCTTGATTTGATAGTGCTTGATAACATGCAATAAGTAACTATAGAAGTGCCATACATGTATTTAGAGGTTGAAATGTGACACTGCCTGTATCAGCACTCACATACAGTAAATAGACTATGTACTAACTACATGTATACATGTTTATGTTTGAAATTTTTCCTGATTTTTTTTGTTTTTATGAAATGATTTAAAATACATGTATTTAAAGCAAGGTTCTTCAGAAAGACATTTTTAGATACATTTTTGAGTTTAGATTTTTTTTTTTTTCAAAGAAAATTCTTAAAATTTGAGTTTTCTTTTCTCACTATAGAAAGCATTTCCTTTTCAAATGGTATTAAACTTCCTGAGAGAAGGTGTTCTTTTCAAAAGGTTGACAACATTCCTAAATTTTTTTTCTCTGCTTTAGATAGTCTTCTTATATCATGAAGATGATATACAAAGCAAAAATACATGTAAGTTTTTTTTTATCCCACCACACTGAGCTTCGACTAATCATGCAATTTAGTAAACCAGTTAAGTTTATGTTTGTTGTTTTTATAGCCAACCATTGTTTGTATTATAATGAATATTCCATATTTGTGTATTTTTTCCATAAAAAACAAACCAAATCAAATAGTAAAGTTTATGATTAAATATTTTTTTGGAATTCTATTTCTTAATGATGAATTTTATCTTACCTCACATGATATTGCAATGTTAAGTTTGGGGAGTGAAATTTTTTCTTTTTTTCATTTTCCTTTAAATGTCGCAAGATGTTTGTACATATATTTTTCTTTAATCAAAGTGTTACGATTGATAAGTTTTTATTGTATATTGTTATATTATTTGTACATTTCAGCAATAAATTTACTATCTCATGCAGTATTCCTTATCAATCATTTAAACGCTCAGTTTCTTACAATATTTAATAAAGTTTATAAACCAAAAGTGCTCTAGTTTGGAAGAATAGTTGCGTTTTAGAGAATTCTAAATAAATCAATGCATACTATAGCATCCTATCATATGTCAAGAACATTCTATTATTGCCATTTGTGACCTTGAAACCTTTGAGTTCTATTCCTGAAATTCAACAGATGTCGATTCAACACCATGGGCAACTCACAACATCAAAAGTAACTGTGACCTCAAGCTTTTTTCTATTATTGCCCATTGTGCACTTGACCTTTGATCCTCTGACCTTGAAAATCTGTAGATATTTCCTCTCGCCATGGGTAATTCTGGCATGCTGTTCAATGAGAACACAAAATACAGTTTGACCTTTAGTTCACAAGCTTACATTAATCCACACTCTGAATTCAGATATAGGGAGTTATTTTACCTGTTTTTTTTCCTTTATTTTGTAAATACATGTAACTCTTTTGGTTTTGTTTTTTATCTAAGACCCACATAAAAATATTGTGCTAGTGGATAATAAAGAACCAATTTACAGAATGAAAATGCTTGTTCCTAGAATTAATATTTGGTTTTGGAAACGTAAGTCAGACCACATTATAGTATTAAGAATGAGTGTTCATGTGAATCGTACCTTCTGAATTTGATACCAAAGTATGGAAAAAAATGTGTTGATTTTAGTACAGCGTATTGCATTAGGGGAAAAGATACGTCTCTTGGCAATTCTACAAAGATTTCATTCACAAATATGTTATCGGAATTTGAGCTTCAATTCTTATCCCTCATCACCTCTTTTCATTTCTTTTTTCATGATACATGCAGGCCATCTCTGTTGAAAATGGGGTGTTCATTTACAGAATGTTTGACCTGTGAAGGTGACCTTGATCTTTTGTCAGTGTTAAGTTGCAAATTCCATGGCTATTAATGTAGAAGTACAATCTTGTATGCATGACTGAAAAGTGTGACTACCAGAAAGTCGGAATGATGTCTCCAATCATTATATACCACTTTGCTTCACACACAAAAAGAATGTTTATGACCTTAACACTAAGGTCATGTCATGGAGTCAAGGTCAATATGCATTTGAAAATTGATAAATAATACTCCTGAATAGTATAGCAATTCTATGATGAATAAAGCCTGTGTTTGTGAAACAGGAATGCCCCCGTTGGCATCTTTGTTAGTATGAACACTATTTTCTGTTAAGTACATGTATGTGAGGTCACTGGGTTAAAAGGTCAAAGGTCAAGGTCACAAGGTCAAAAATTTTTATATCAATGGAAAGGTCTTGTCACAAGGAAAACACATGTGAAATATGAAAGCTCTATCACTTACCATTCAAAAGTTATGCCCAATGTTAAAGTTTTTGAAAAGTAGGTCGAAAGTCAAGGTCATGAGGTCAAAAATTTTGGTATCAATGGAAAGGTCTTGTCACAAGGAATACACATGTGAAATATGAAAGCCCTATCACTTCCCATTCAAAAGTTATGCACAATGTTAAAGTTTTGAAAAGTAGGTCAAAGGTCAAGGTCAAGGTCATGAGGTCAAAAATTTTGGTATAAATGGAAAGGTCTTGTCACAAGGAATACACATGTGAAATATGAAAGCCCTATCACTTCCCATTCAAAAGTTATGCACAATGTTAAAAGTTTTTGAAAAGTAGGTCAAAGGTCAAGGTCAAGGTCATGAGGTCAAAAATTTTGGTATCAATGGAAAGGTCTTGTCACAAGGAATACACATGTGAAATATGAAAGCCCTATCACTTCCCATTCAAAAGTTATGCACAATGTTAAAGTTTTTGAAAAGTAGGTCAAAGGTCAAGGTCAAGGTCATGAGGTCAAAAATTTTGATATCAATGGAAAGGTCTTGTCACAAGGAATACACATGTGAAATATGAAAGCCCTATCACTTCCCATTCAAAAGTTATGCACAATGTTAAAGTTTTTGAAAAGTAGGTCAAAGGTCAAGGTCAAGGCCATGAGGTCAAAAATTTTGGTATTAATGGAAAGGCCTTGTCACAAGGAATACACATGTGAAATATGAAAGCCCTATCACTTCCCATTCAAAAGTTATGCACAATGTTAAAGTTTTTGAAAAGTAGGTCAAAGGTCAAGGTCAAGGCCATGAGGTCAAAAATTTTGGTATCAATGGAAAGGTCTTGTCACAAGGAACACACATGTGAAATATGAAAGCCCTATCACTTCCCATTCAAAAGTTATGCACAATGTTAAAGTTTTTGAAAAGTAGGTCAAAGGTCAATGTCAAGGTCACGAGGTCAAAAATTTTTGGTATCAATGGAAAGGTCTTGTCACAAGGAATACACATGTGAAATATGAAAGCCCTATCACTTCCCATTCAAAAGTTATGCCCAATGTTAAAGTTTTTGAAAAGTAGGTCAAAGGTCAAGGTCACGAGGTCAAAAATTTTGGTATCAATGGAAAGGTCTTGTCACAAGGAATACACATGTGAAATATGAAAGCCCTATCACTTCCCATTCAAAAGTTATGCCCAATGTTAAAGTTTTTGAAAAGTAGGTCAAAGGTCAAGGTCACGAGGTCAAAAATTTTGGTATCAATGGAAAGGTCTTGTCACAAGGAATACACATGTGAAATATGAAAGCCCTATCACTTCCCATTCAAAAGTTATGTCCAATGTTAAAGTTTTTTGGACAAACAGACAGACAAACAGACAAACAGATAAACAGACAAACAGACGGACAGGCCAAAAACTATATGCCCCCGAATCTTTGATTCCGGGGGCATAAAAATATAATTTATGCATTATCTTCAAGGAACAATTTTGTGCTTTCATTTTCATATGATATATTACTCACTACAGATGCTTTGAATTGTGACAGAATGTTTATTCAAATATATGAAATGCTCATTCAAACATTCAAACATTGACAAACACAATGGACAATGGTACATAAATTGAAAAACAAGGAAAAAATAAATGACCAAACAGGCAATATTACATTTTGCCATGTAATACAACATATATTTTTTTTTTTATTAATCTCTTCTAATAATTTAAAAATAGTATTGCACATTATTATAAATGCTCATATCTTTATCTGTTATTGCACCATAAAACTAAAGAGTTAAAACAAGTTGTACAACAAAACTGGAATGTTATCAGTGCCAGTCATAACAGATAAAACTGTTTAGAATAATTTTTTTTTGCAGTCTGTAGGTTACAGTTTGACCGAGTATATTATAATGAGTTCAAACAATGAGATAAAATATTTAAATATTTACATGTAATTCCATGAAATCTAATCATACTTGAACATTTTATTTTAGAATCTTCAAACAAGTAAATGAATAAATATACATGAAATTGCACTTCATTCATCAGAAAAAATCATACATATAACATTTCAGATTTACTTTCTGATTCTTACTGTGACCATAAAAAAGTAGTAAATGTATTTGGATGTATTTTATATCCCCTTCATCTACCTGTTTTAAACTGCATGTTTAGATATACATGTACCAATAATTTACTAATTTCTTTTATTACAAGATGTATGTAGTACATGTACATTGTGAAACTGTTTCATTTCTTTGGTTTGATAAATCATCATAAGATAATTGAATTCAAATACATGTAGATATATGTCAAGTGTTTGTTTTAAAAATTCGCAGCTAAAATACACAAGAAAATATTAGACAACTTGAGGGAGCATTGTTGAAAAAAAAAGTTGTTGAAAAAAAGATCAAGCAACCTTAGAATTGATGAAGAATGCCCGTCTATTCAATATTTACATTATTGTTAGATTTTCTATGCATCAAGTGTAAAGATGACACATGTAATGTAAGTAAATAATACAATGTACGAGAAGATATCCTAACATTGGGTAACAAATGTACAAGCTTAAATGCTTTTTTTTTTTTCAATCCTTGTACATTTCTGTTGTCTGTAACATGTATATATTTGATGGAATTATGAAATAAATATGTTTAAACTAACATTTGGTAAAATTCTAGATTACTAGGTTGTTATTAACTAGCTTGTATATATGCTAAATGTACTAATATGATTTTACAATGACATATACGTACATTATTCCACAGAACAACCAAAATTAAAAGGGAGTCAAAAATTATATTTTCACATGCAGAGACCCTACAGAACAGAATTTTGGAGACTAAATTCAAATTCTCTGGGGAGCAGAATTCTGCTTTAAAGCAGAAAAAATAATGTCTTTAATAAGTATACAAGTAAATTTTATTAATCTGCAATAATATACATGTATATCATTTTCTTCATGCATTTATACGTGTTCAGCAATCAAAAAATTATTTCTGACTGTTCATGTATAAAAATGATCTAACATTATTTTCTATAATGCTTAGCTCTTTTATTTGCTTCATTAATATGGAAAGATCTTTCAAAATTACTGATTCCTGACATTTAAATATACATGTACATGTACATGAAGGTGCATGTAAAATAATGAACATGTGTTATCCAATTTATAGTACAAACTAAGTACATGTACAATAGAGATATACAATGTACATGAATTTTTGTAAATGATTCAAATTATGTAAAATTCAAATGAACAAACATGTACAATGTACTTGTACTTAAAAAATCTGACTGAAAAAAGTTTTGTAAATTTGTAATGTAATGATCATAAAGAGGGTCACAATCCAAAACTACCTGAAAAATGACATATTTTACCTAATTTTTTTTAATAAGTTTCATTTTTTAATATTTAGTTTCGATAATTCATATAGACTACATTGTCCTGCTTAAGTGATAAGTGACCTTTTTGGAACTTTTAATCTTAAAATTTTAAAACAGCACTGTCCACCAGAAATACATGCACATGCAATCATGCTTCACGTACACCTTTTGTCTCTTATATAAAAGTATACATGTATCAATAAAATAGCATAAACCTATAATAGATCAAAGGAAAAAATACAAACAAACCTGACCAATCTGAACAGAGTTCTCACCATTTTTAAAAATGTAATTTCTGTGGAGCTGTACTTGTTTTATTTCAGTAGTGTCATTTGTAGTGAATTTTATTTTTTAATTGGAATACTACAGAGATCCATAATAAAAATATTCAACAGTACATTTGTACCTCTAATTATCTTTGGATATTTTAGACGCGAACTTTAAAAGAGATCTAAGTTTTAAAATAAAGGAAAGATTTTGGCATCCTGGCAGACTACGCTGCTTTAATTAAATTCTTTCCAAAATGCAAAAAAAAAAAAAAAATTGATGAGGTCAAAATTTCAGAAATGCAGGTCATATTTTAAAACATGCACAAGTCTAAATGTAGATGTAGTCCTGAGAATCCAACAATGAGACAGTAACCTGTTGCAAAACATACATGCATTTGTGACATATCAGATTGCGTTTACAAATGAATCAATTTTACCCAACAAAAAATATATTCCACAGATACATTTCAGTTAAAATATTAACAAAAGTTTGCATAATTTTTTTTTTCAAGAAAATGTGATACTCTCTCATCTGTAACAAAATAAGAATTTGTCATAAGGAATGAAAATTACGACTAGTTCATAAAATTGTAGACAACATCAACAGCAACGAATTTTAAAAATTCACAGCATTTTTCAAATATTCTAAACAGCACTTTTTACTCACACCTTATATTCTAATCATAAAATTGAAATGGTACTATGTAAATTACGTAGTACTATGTAAATTGCACGACACTATGTAAATTGCACGGTACTATGTAACAGTATCCAGAGTCAGTCTCCTGGGTCTACTCTCCGCGTAGAGATCGTCCTGGTTATCTGGACCCTCGTCATTAGGATCTATCTCACCTTCAAACATCTGTTGGAGAAGCACCTCTACCTTTTTCCGTGCTGAAAAGTGGACGGGACATAATTAGGATAAGGTGAATTACTTTTATTACATGTTAATATTATGCCTTTTTCCTTTTGAAGATGGTCAATAACAACTCCTTAGAAGCATTCATATGTTCTTAGTGATAAAACATACCAAGCTTGAAAAGACTTAAAACAATGCTCTCAGTTTGGTTCTTTTTACTTTACAAAATACAAAACAGATTCTAGAACATGTAGAACATATTAAATCAGTGTTTTCATTTAGAAATTCCATATAATATGATAAAATAGTGATTCACTCTCTACATGAAATTTTGTATGCATAATCCAGGATTTTGAAAATTAATTCTAGCAGAAGAGATGACGAAATTTTGTAGAGGGAAATTCTGTTACTTTTCAGGACTTCAAAATAAATTCTATGACTAATCAAGACAGTACACTAAATACCACGACCTTTCCACCATCAGTTAATCATAAAAGAGAGTGCCAATTAAATTTTCACTCATAAACAACAATTCCTTACTTTGATGACTTCATGAAAGTATTGCAAGTCTCAAGTTATTAAGTGACACAACTGCTTCACAAAGAAATAATCTTAAATAATGCAACCTGCTGACAAAATTCTATACCTATTTAAGTATGCTTTGAGAAATCCAACATCCTAAATATAATTCTGTACAAATACGTACACTTTTTCTGTAGATGGAACCTGAGTCCTTTCTCATGAGATAGATCTGGGATACTGTCCGTATCAGAATCGTCTTCCTCCTCCGTCGTTACGTTCATATGAGGAAGTTCCTCATTCTCTACAAGCTCGAGATCATCAGCTTGTCTCGTGTTCTTACGGAAGGCATAAGTTCTGAAATAGAGTTAATATCTTACAGTATTGCTATTAATCATTCAGTTCTACAGTGTACTTACTGAAAGATGGAACTTCATTATCTGGACCCCTTTCTTCCATGTACAATCTATGAATAAGTTTCCCACTATCAAGTATCCCTCATTAATCAAATCAAAAGTGAATATCTGACCCTACACATTTGCATGTACATGTATTTAAATGTAATGACCTTTGTCTAAGGTACATGACCAATATGTCTGGAAAAGCTAGGTAATTGACAGTTAAGTTTTTTCTTCTAAAATTTTGTTCTCACAAAATTGTCCAAAAACCTTTCATAAACAAAATGGTTAATTTTCTAAATATGGCCAGCATTCATGTAAATTTAGGTGGCTATAAATTCATTAGCTTGTCCTCTATTACATAAATGAAATTTTTCCAAAATCAATTACTGTAACCTCGACTAGTTTGACTTTAAATAATAATAGGCATCATCTTCACTCCATTGCTTCTCTTTGATTGAAGGTTCGGTGATTTATCACTTATTAGTTTCACCTCTATTGTGTTCACAAGGTTCTAGACTCACACAGATTCATGACAACAAAGAAATATGTATATTCCCTATGAAAGTACATTTAAAAGGAATAATAGGAAGCTAGATTCTATAGTTCACACTTACTGCCCTAGTCCAAGTCCTAGATCTTTTATCTTTCTTTCCACATAAGACTCCAACTTTCCTGCTTTTTGTATTGTGTATTCCAACATAAATGCTTCCAACACAAATGCTATAAAAATACTGCAAAATCATGGTAAATAAATGGTAACTCTCATAACAGGAGAAAACTAATAATTATGAGAAAAATTCTATCGATCATTTAAAAACTTTAAAAAAATCTTGTTTGAAAACTTGTATTCTGATAAAAATACTGCAGTTTTCTTGCAATGTTTTTTTATTATAATGTACACTGTAAATACTGCTGCTGTAAATTCATTAGAAATTAGAACAATACCCTGACATGCTATATGTGAATGGTTAACCTATTAGGTTTAATTATTTCGTAAGAATAAGAGACTATCAGGAATCGTTTCCACAACAATTTTGATTTTAACAGCTGATTTTGAGTTGATGAAGCATACTTACTTGAGTATTATAATAACACACCACATATGGAATGCAAAGAAGTATGCTCTCACCGCTACGTTAGTCACCTGTACAAATCCTGACGCCAGAAGTAAACAAATGTTAAGGTAAATAATATCGCACAAAATTTGTTTCAAGTTATAGGAAAAGATAGCTGTTATAGAGGATTTAGTTTAATGTATTAGAATCACATGTAAATTACTGAAATCCTGAATTTTAAATTCAAATATTTTCATTATGTCTTATTTGTAAATATCATTTTATCTGTTTCGAAAAGATTTCAAAGTAGGCTTTTATGCATTTTTGATATGAACATTTTAAACATTTCTGATTTGTTGAGAAAAGATCAAAATTAAAATTTGTAAGGGCAACATATTCTAAAATCTTCTTTTAGACTTTGAAGTAATTATACTTTAATTTTCATTAAATCTTAACCAATTGCAAATCAAACTGTAAAACATTTATGAAGTAAAGGATATCATGCCACTGGTTGACTACCATGAGTTCAAACAGCACGACAAGTGACCGTATCATGTCATTAAAGTTGTTATTACAGTAATGGAACATAGCAAAGTAGGTATTATTTAGAGCATCATTGCCACAGAATGGATGCCCTGTGTCTGCAGGGCCGTAAAACTTGATAAGGCCCCCGAATAACTCCATACCAATGATTGCAAAGAAATAATAGGTTACCTGAAATAGTCAAAATGTAAATAGTGTAAGTTATGCTATTTATTCAGTTTATCATACATTTCATAATTTGCACATCAATGTATTGTATATCAAAGTAAGATGACTAACATGTAAGTGATGTTTTCTATCTAGATTTTAGTTTTTATATACTAATATTCTACGTCTCAATTTAGAATTTAGGGACTGGGCAAAATATTTACAACTTTACATGTGCCCTTTCAATTATACTACATATATTTTTCATTTTCAGTAAAGAAAGGTTTTCAAACGGTCTTATCATTCAAATTGTTGGGAAAAGATTAAAAGAAAAACAAGTTGTGCTTACATATATGACAGCACCATATGTTGTTATGGACGGAATAATGTTTGCTACAGTTTGTAAAATGACCTTAAATCTACAAAAATAAACATATCAATCTCAGTCATGCACAGGATTGAAAGGTATAGGAATTCCACCATCATCCCCTTCCATGCTTTTCATAGAAATGAAAATATTCAAATTATGTTTTCATTTCTCATTAGATTTCAAACTTATGAAAATAACATGGAACTAAGAAAAAATATAATACTTTCAATTACAAATGTACTAATAGTTTCTTATTTTCATAAACAGTAGTGACCATACCTCTTGATACTGCCAAAAATTTTGAATAACCTCAAAACTCTAAGCACCAGTAAGTAATCCAGAAGCTGAAACTCTTCATAAGCTGTAAAATGAAAATTATAAGAAGATAGAAACTCCAGAACAATGGGAGAAATTAAAGGAAAATTCTATTGATTTCTTTTTGCGGACAAAGAGGGATAACTCTTAAAAGCTGTACATAACAGCAGACAAAGTTGTACATATAGCTTTTAGAATCTTTTGAAGACAAAAAAAAATGGGACTCTACAAACATAAACATATATGAAGTAAAAGATTAATACTGACAAGCTTCTTCTATGGCCTCAATAGATGATACAATGACTGCAGCCCCTATCACTATGAAGTCAAAACTGTAAAATAAAAGAGAGAATTCAAATCATTTTCTTTTCTTACGGCTCAAAATGGAAACCTGTGTATGATTTTTTACAAAACTTAATATTCATAAACAAAGTCATGTATGTATCATTCTTATTAGTTTACAACATTTAATACAATGTTTAAGAACTTTTATTTTATAAGTAATGTAAGTTTCATCATTTTCAGTCAGTCATGCTCAGTTTTTACACAGGTAACAAACCTTGATATTACTGCAGTTTTTTAATATATATTTGAGTGATTTCTTTTTCACTCTCCCGCCATTGTTTTAAATCTTAAAATGTTTAAGTAATTTTTTTTTCAGTTTTTAGTTCCTTCTCCATAGAATGTTTACTTCACAATTACTGAAATTCTCTAACAACTGAGAGAAATGTATTGGAGTTTTTCCAATACATTACTCTATTTTCACTTACGTATTCCAAGCTTTCTTAAAGAACTCCTTAGGACCAAGGACATACATCTTGAGTATTATTTCTACCATGAACACAGAAAGAAACGCCCAATCTGCCTCGTCCACATCAAAGGCTATGAACCAGGCATTCCCAAAGATTAGGATGTAAAATGTCCATCTGAAAACCCTGTAATATACATGTACATGTTTATGTCAAACACTGAGTGTAAATTATTTATTTGAATTTTAAGAGCTTTATATCAAATACATGTATTACTGCTTCTTAATTCTCCATGCTGAAATACAACACATAGCTGAATAAGGACATGCAGACCTTAATTATATGCCTTAAGTGCAAAGATGATTGTATCAAATTTCAATCAATGGTGCTTTAACTCTATTCAAATTCAAGCATTACAAAACAGGATAAAAGCTTATCATCCCAACAAATGCAAAGACTCACATACAACAAATCTTATTACGAATAATCATTATCATTTTACTGACTGTGAATATCAGTTAAGATTTTCTCCTAAATAATAAGAATTTTTACCAGGATAAGGAAAGATCTGAAAATAATTCCAATATCATGAAGGCATTTAAGGGTTTTTTTTTCTATGAAATAATATGACCATGATAGGAAGGTATTACCAGTGGCGTACAGCAAATTTCAGGTAACTACTGGCTTTAGAATTGTAAATATTTGGGACCATCTTTTCTAAGAAAGTCTGTCTGTCCTTGACCTCTGTCAGAGGAAGCTCTAGTAGATCTGCTAGCTTCAAAAACTGACTCTTTCCTATTTGAAAAAAAAAACAGTAAAATATTTCACGATGTTCATATGTAATCACTACTTTCCAGATTTTCAATATTGATGAAATAGCATATGAGGTAAAAGAAACCTGCAACAAGACACACAAGCTTATAAGCATGAAAGTATCTATAAAATCACATTCATGTAGTAATATCATAATGCTCAAAGAGAAGTTGAATAAATTAAATCCTAAAAATGTATTGTAATCATTGAAATTAATTTTATTTCAAGAAATTGTTTGGATCAGTCAAACTCCAATTTGACATTTGGTTTTAGAATCAATAAAGTTCACTATACATGAAGTAACAATGAAAAAAATTATTGATCTAAGGATCAATTGATGATAACCCCGCCCAGCATAGTTCACATATAAGTAATGAAGCTTCTGAAAGCATTGCTATATATAAAGTTTCAACTTAGGGCATAACACCATACAAAATTCAGCAACATGACCCTTATTGAACTTGAAATGTATACTTTCTATTTAAAGCCATATAAATGTCAGGAAAGAATTGAAACTTTCTAAGTTTCAAGGGGCATAAATCTGCACGTAATTGAGGGACATGACCCATATTCAAACTTGACCTGTTTTTCTGGTATAAAAGCTATATCTAAGAAATGAATTGAATATCTGTTACGGTTTTCCTTAAAATGTCTGGAAACCACAAGACAGACACACAGACCAGGGATGGACAGACATGTGCGTGCATCACTATATACCCCTACGATTTCTTGGCGTGGGTATAACTAATCATTTTGAAGTTCTCCTAGATTCAGAAAATGGAACGAAATTACATGCAATATAATCAATTCAAACTTTGTCAAGAATGTAAAATTTAACTTGTGCAACTTGTACATGTTTTCTGAAATGAGGGATTGCCAAATGTCCAATATCACCCCTGTTTACAGACTTCAGTATTAATATGACGTCATAATAAATGGCCCATCAAACATTTGACTATTCCATAATTAAGTAAAATCTCAACCAAACTTAATATAGAAAAATTTACAAGTACAGCTGAATAGCCAAGTTATTCTTCTAAATCATTGAACAAATTATCATACAATATATAATTTATATTACTTACGGACAGCATTATCCCCATCAATATCTAGGACTCGTACTAACAGATCAATATGACTCCTACTTCTACTGGGGATCACTTTCTTCATTAAAGCACACCATACTGGGAACGTAATAACAAACCGACCATCCTTCTCTGACTTTAGTATGTCAAATGCTTGACTTAGTTTCTTCCTCTTCATATATACAGCAGCTTTAACTTCATTCTGCAAGAAAAAAATTATTGAACACTGGTTTTGAAGATCTGAAGAAAACATCAAAATTAGGTCTTAGGTTAATATTTAAAAGTAATCACAAGAAAATAGATAGTTTTACATAGATATGTCAAACAGATAGATATCCCTGTGGCAGAAAAATAATACCTACATGTAATTCCACCTCATTTGCTATTTGAGAAAGACGCATACCTGTATAACATTAATTTTGTTCAAAAGTGCAAATTTTTCACAATTTGTAATTGATTTTAAAAATAGACAGAATTTTTTTTTTTGTGAAAATCAGTCTTGCAGAATACCTCATAAAGGACATGTTCAGTTGACACAAACCAGAAAGAATCTACTGTACATGTATGTAAATACAAAATTAAATACCTATTGTTTACATATTCTTCTCCAATATTAATACACTGTTTAAAAAATCACCAGAATTGATACTTGCAAAAAATTCTGGTTACATGGTAGATGTATGAACAACTGAAGTTCAAGAGGCATTTTACATTGAAATACATTCTTTTCTATAATTAAATCAAATCAGAGGAAATTGTTTGCATTTTTTAAATAATTAAACCCTTGAAAGTTATAATTAATCTAAAAATATCTTTCTTTTATTTGGAGTACAATAAAATGTACCTTAAGATTTTTCCTATAGCTGTAGTAAATGGCAGCCAGTACAATACTCATAAAGATGTATAGACAGATGATTGTATAGGCAATGAAGAACAAGGCAAAATAGGAGCTATAATCATATGCTGGCATCCTATATAGAGAAATAAAGTTTCTAATTGAATGAAAACTAAAAAAAAAAGTCTTATGTGCAGTGCTAAGAATTTCATCCAGTATGCATGAAGTTAGCTAAGAATTACTCCAATTATATCTTTTTCTTCTTACCAATTAAATGACTACAAACAGTAAATAAGAAAACTAAATAAAAAGACAAGATTGAATTTTGATTAGAAGGAAAAGAAATATTTTCACATATCCATAAACTAATCAATTCAAAATATCGAACCAAGACTAGAAAAAAAAAAGGAAAGTCATTTTCTCTATGAATAAAACAAAATGAAGTGCCAAAACACACATTGGAAATGTTGTAGCAAATACAAAGCTAGTGGGCTATTTGGCAAGATTATTAAACAAGAGTTAAAGAATATGACAAGTCTTATATTAAGCGAAAGCTTACATTACATCTGGGTTATTAGCAGTGGTGACTAGCACATACAGGTCCCATATACTCTCCCAGTAATTTTTGAAGTATGCTCTGCCATTAGGATACACTAAAGTCCTGGAATAAGAAATTTTAGGTATTAAAAGTTCAAGCATCATGAATAATTTAAGGAAAGCCATTTTTCATTTTTCTGATAATTTTTTTTCTCCAGTTTTGATGTTTATACCTCTATCAACATGATCAAGTCAACACCCTAATGAATCAATTAAATTGAAATGTGCTTGTCATTGTTCATTATCATAAATCTTTGACTTATATCTCAATATTCAAGTAATGCTCATATACGATATATCAAATTTTCAATACCTTCTGCTGAAGAGCTTTAATGCTAACAAAGCAAACAGTAGGACCATCATTATAAACAATATAAGGACGTTGAGTATTTCAGGTAATGTACGGCGAATGTTTCTGAATGCCCGTCTCACCTACAATGTCAGGACAAAATATCAGTTAGAACAGTAGAAGTGGATATACATAAAAAATACTTAAAACATACTTAATAAATTTGAGAAAGAAAACATAATCATGACATAAAAATGCCATCCAAGGTAATTCTCCTTTAATACTCCTATTTTAATAAGGTTATTATGATAGGGCAGTTATCACAAATTTTTAAAAATTCAAAACTTTGAACAAGACCTTGTGTTACAGAAGTCAATTAAAACAAAATAGAAAGACCAGTCATTTAGCATTCAGTAATCAAATATGGCCTTTATTTCTTTGAAACCCTGTATGTTTTTTTAAGATGGGAAACATGTAAATTTTATGCATACAGGTACATACATAGCAAAAACAAGTGAGTGCATTTTTCATTAAACATTTTTAAAGTCTACACATTTTCACTCCAGAGAAGTGTTTTCTATTACAATGATATACTGAAAATATGTTGCAAAATCTGCTCTTACATAACATAACATAGAATAGCATTTCTTTCTTTCGTTTCTCTCACCTGTTTTCCATCTGGAAAATTGATCATAAAGAGAGGTCTTAATGGTCGTGACCATCGTATAGCATGGGACGGTGACTGTAGATTGTCCCATATCAAGTAACAAATGATGTCTATGACGGTAAGCTGAAAACAAAATTCAAGTTCATTAACAATTTAAGATAAGTAAACATGAGGAGACAGATTTAAGTTACTGAAGCATTTTCATGTTCTGCATCAATCTTGAAGAATTTCTTTAAGCAATTAAAAGTTTACAAAATTTTAACTTTGTATTAGATATACTTTGAAAAACAGCTTAAATTAAAGAATAAGGAAACAATTAGTACACCAAAGAAACAAAAGTTTAAACTACTTTGAATTTATAGTAATACGCTTTACGGTAAAAAAAAATACAAAATGAATTTTAGGAAAATCTGCTGACAACAAACATATCATTTTATGCTTATTTCTGTACTTGAAAAAAAAACATGCAAATTGACGGACTGTCAACTATCCAACATCTCACCCAATTGAAAAATTTTCAAATATGATGTCATATTTATCAAATGGCCCGTGAAAGCATTGTTGTGATGTCTGACTCTATAATGTGAAAGTCTGCTTGCAGGTGGGATGTCAGATATTTGCTGATCCCTCAATTGATTAAAGACTTTGTTAATAAGTATATAAATAAAGAAATTCAATATGATTCTTACTATAATAAGTGCAAGTATCATAATATTCTTGGTATCCCTCCAAAATACACTTCTTTGTGAAAAATGAGCCGCGTGAATGAAGCGAAACACAAAATAAGACAGACAAACAACCTCTATCAACATAGTACCCTGTGTAAACAACAGAAAAAGAAAAACATAAGATGGATTAGAAAGAAAACAGTGTTAATTAAGTGCAAATTTTCAAAAATTCATGCCATCATTGTTTGCTATAGATTTTAATCAATGGAATTTAAAAAGTACATACTTAATGGATAATATATGAATTGTAAAATTATAATTTATACATTTACACATTATAATCATTAAAAAGAAATGAAATTAGTTTAATGAAAAATTGATAATTACGTTACTGTTTATGTACAATTTACATGTGTTATGTATTTTAATAAAAGAAATAATCAATATCAAACAAAGTGGGTTAATTAAAGCAAAAGAAGGCAAATCAGTTTTACAAGGTAAATAATAATCAAAATCTAGCTTAAGCAAAACATTAGTAAAATGAGTGCTATACAGACTTTCACTTCACCAGCATAAACAAATCAAATTTCAATATCTATTCTGATAGTTACCCATAATGCCATTCAAGAATTCTAAAATCAGATAAATGTACGACTTTGAACTAACTAGAAGCTTTTAACTAGTATTGTTAAAAAGACTTTGGAACTTAATTCTTATTTCAAATGAAAATGGAACAAAATAGGCTCACAAGTTCACTGTTCTGAAAAGTTCTGACTTCCAAACTTATGTCTTCACTTCCCAGTAATCTATACAACTGATATAATCTATCCTTTACTTGATTAAGGTCAAATTATACAAACAAGTGAGTTGAAGTATACAGATGAATGTTTATAAGACAAGACATCACAATCTCTCTAAAGCAAACCTTTGAAATACAACACTATTTCCCATTTAGAATGGTATATGACATATAGAGAATAAGTTCATAATTTGTGTTTTGTTACGGGTTACATGCAACACACAGCAAGTGCATTTATCGTACATGTAATGCACGTTAGCTCATTTCATGCGATAATTGCATGTGCTGTGTGTTGCATACCCATAACAAAGCACATTAAAAATTACATTTATTCTATATATATGCACCACAATTGTCAGTTTCATTCTTGCTTTCTGAAATCATGTTTTTCCAGGTAAAGAGATACTGGTACTTTAAAATTTACATCACCGCAGGTTCAGTCTACGGGTTAGAACAGACGGTGTGGAATGTTTCTGTAGAGTTTAATGTATTGTGACGTCAAGAACGTTTACATTCTGGAACGCAACACATTCCTTTCAATAGCTTCATCTCAGGGAATTACATTGGTTGTAATTATATAAACTACATGTAATTGTGACATCATCAATTCTATAGCAACAAGTGTAAAATTCAGGGAAAAAATGTTTCAAATATAGCGTTTCTATTGGAAATCATTACATCACTGATACAGTCCTATAAGAGAGGGGGGGGGGGGAACAACTCTGTATATATCGAAAAAACAGAATAGGTAGTGTTAAGTGTACAGACAATTATTCTTACCCAGTAAGGTACCAACCATCCATCTCGTGCAGGTTTCTCTATCAATGCTAACACCATGTCCAGAGCAAGGAAGAAATACAGCAACCAGCGGAGGTAAAATTTGTTGTACAGATTATAGGACCTACGAAATAGCATCAGACTTCTTCAAAATGCTTAGTTTATCTTTAAAATTAATTTTGCAGTTTTATCAATTACTGGTATTCAATTAAAGGAAATTTGAATCACAAATAAGAAATATCAATGAAACATAATAGATCTCTAGAACATTATAGAAACCATAAAAATCTAAAGGATTTGATTTAATTTGAATGATTTGACATAATTTCAAAGGATTTAACATAACTTTAGGGATCTGACAATATGATTTTAAAGTCTATACATGTACTTACTTGACATACATGGCATCTTTTTTAAATGACATATTCCGTCCCTGTTTTGCATCTTGTACAAGAGTTGCTGCCAGTAACAAATCCTGAAATCATACTCCTACTAAATTTGCCTTATGGAATAATTTTCATTGACATTGTCTGCATAAATATTTTTCAAAGTTTTAAAAGAATAATATACATACATCAGTGTCAATGACTGTAACTACAAACAGTTCACATTTTGCATATTTTATTCTAAACATGTGACCTTGAAAGATTAGCCTTGACACCACAATTCCTCAATTGGTGTTGACAGTCTCATCAACATAATGCTTAAGTTCCCTAGTTGAAAGATGTATACAACATCCAGCATCTTGCACCTAAATATATGTGAAAATCCAATTTGTAGTGTTAATTGAAAGATCATGGAGGTAATGCACACTTCTTTCATGGTAATGAATAACCAGGATTTCTGCAAACTTTTTTCAGCCACTAGCCCGAAGATAAATTTTACTAGTTTTTTTGTACTGGTGTCAGAACAGTTTCCGGACAGTAACGATTTCCGGACAGTCGACCTTTTTAAGTACTTTGAAAAAAATTATTTCCAAAATTTTGTGACAATTTTGTAGATTTTTAAATGCAGAATTCAAATCACAAATCATAAAAAAAATTGCATCTAAGATCCTTTTATCACACCACCTTTTTACCTCTTTCTGCCCTGTTTAATATCGCGCAATGGGGGAAGTCTCCGAGAACCATACTATTTTAATCTATGTGATTTAAGAAGTTTCGGTTCTATTTTCGAAATTATTTTTACAAAGTCATTTGTAGAAAAGATTGAAGAAAACAATATCCAAAAATCATCCAGTTTTGGCTGAAATTGATTGAGATTGATAAATTTAAAATCAGGTGTCCGGAAACAGTGAGTGTTCCAGTGATTTGTGAAAAATGGCCAAAATATAGGGTCATAAAATCGGTCTAGAAACCATATTTCTTGAGAGATTTAAAATTTTCTTTCAAAATGAGTATCTGTGGGAAGGGCATAGCATTATTTGAGAGAAATGTGAATGTTTTCCATTGATGGACGGAGGAGTTATCCCCGAAAAGCCTTCAAAATAGTCTGAAAACTGTTCCGACACCAGTATAGTTTCTTTAAAATTTCTACTAGCCTAGCAAAATCTTTGGTAGCCTTGGGCGTTGGGCTGGTGAAGTTTGAGAAAAACATGCCCAGAGGATTTAATCCTGTGAAAAGCTCCATAGATATATAAATCAATATAGGTCGGCTGATGATTATACCATAGGGCAAATTTGACATGTTACATATAGTCAATTAAGTTCTCCCCATTTGCCACTTATTTTACTAGTCAACATAAAAAGTAGCTGTATGCAGAGTAATGAATATTTCAAAAATCAAAGTGTTGTTGTACCTCTTCTCCAACATGGAGTTGTTCTTGGCTACTGGATCTTCGTACTGCTTCAGGTGAACCTTGAGGTGAACTTGCAGATAGATTATGTGAATTAACAGAATTCTGAGATGTAGACCGTTTGTTTCCATTGTCTGTTTGAACAGAAGGTACCTCTAATGAAGATCTATTATTATTGTTTTTATGAAGTTCCCCTTTTTCATCATGGCCCAGAGATTCTCTTTTTATAGATGGTGGTGGTGGTAATATGGAGTTTGCATTATCATTAGATTGAGTAGCCTCCTGCTCCAATGGGTTCGTTTCATCGGCGGCAATATCTATCACTACTTTTGGTACATCCATGGTCAGATCAATGTTAGGATAGCTTTCGTTATATGGTCATATTTTAGCTGATGTAGACAATAAAGAAACATGAGACACCTGCAAATTGCCCGAGGCAGCTCTATATTTTGGCTTATATTTTGTTGACTCAGCAAATATCATTTATGACAACGAACATGCGAGACAAAATACTACAATTTGGCATGTTTAAACCTCTTCAATCTGTTTTGCAACCCTCCGTTCTGTTTATCTTGCCGTTTTCTTTTTTCCCACACAGAAAACCATCATTTTTTAGCAGACAACATGGGGGCGTGTAGATCAGGGGTTGTATCAAAATATCCAAATGTACATTTTAATCTTAAAACCTGCGCCTAAATTTATGGGTTGAAAGTTTGATTGTATTGAATAATCAATTTTCAGTATTAGTTTATATGTATTTAAGAAATACTAAATTATCTTTTCCTGTAAACTCTCAAAGTTTTGACGAAAGCTATAATGAACTAATAACTTCTCCCAATGACCAAATTTCCCTCCAAATGGAGAATTCCAAAATGACGCAGAGCGCGGATAATCTGCTGTGCTTATTTTGACTTCATTATATTGGACCTATTTAGTGTTCCCTCTTTAGTAACAACTTCTGTCAAATGGGACAAAGAACATATCTAATATAACCATTTGTTTCAATAATTTTTGAACATTTGAAAGTACATGTACGTATTTCTAAACTATTTTTTGAATTTTGACTATCAGATGGAACATCTTTAAAACATGCCATTTTAAAAAAATCTTCCACTTAAACCCTTTTCTGTCTTCAAATCAATTATCACCAAACTTTAGCTCTTCCATTAAGTTGGTCTGTGCATTCTAATACTGCTTCAACTACTTTCCTTTTTTTTTTCTTTTTTTTTTTTCTCTTCATTCTTGTCTTGATGTAATATATCCTATCTTCTCACAACTGACATTGTCACAAGTTATAATATTAATTGCTTTGGACAGCAAGTGTATTGCTAATCAAACATTACATGTCCAAACAGCTTATGTATATATTCATGATGCAATTAATCATGTTAAATCAAAATAAGAGCTAGTCTTAATGATTCAAAATTTTAATGGGTAATTTTTCAATGTAAAGATTATCCAACTCAGAACACATTTGATGTACAAATCATTTAACGATAAGCACTATTGAAATAATGTGGAAACCCATTTTGTCTTTAAGTTAATATATTATCAACAGAAGCATAATGAATCAACATAATGTACCTAATCTCATGTACTAGAAGAGATTTTATACTTCATAAGAGTTATCTTTCTTTGTCTGCAAGAAGTACTTTCTAAGAGTTATCTTTCTTTGTCTGCAAGAAGTACTTTCTGAGAGTTATCCTTCTTTGTCTTCCAATTATCATAGCTTTGTATAATGCCAAACATCCTTATTATTTAATTCAGAGTCACAATATTACAGAAATAGTTTCTTGACTTCTTTTCAGTACTTGGTTGTAAAAACATTTAGATTTCCTGAAACACAAATAGCGAAATCAATTGAAAAACTTGATACATGTTTCATGAGAAATAAACAAAAACAAACAAATAAGAATCTGAACAAGTGTAAAATGTGCAAAAGCACAAACATATGTATATCAAGTACAAAAATATAAGTTTCAAAAATATAACCACAAAAATATAATTTAAATTTGCATATTAGAAGTAATACAATATATATATGTGAAAATATTCATAGACTAGACAATATTAAATTCCACATTTGGAAGCTTGTCAGTGAATGTCCAGGCTGTCAACACTTTATGGTTTGACATCACAAAAATATTTCTATAACAGAGATTTGATAAAGAAAACATCAACAAAATGATATCAAAACATTCAGTTACAAATTATCAAAATAGGCATTCCTAACTGTCTTTTATCAGTTACATAAATATAAAGAAAGATGTTCACAAATATAATGTCCACAAAGATGTATATTCTTAACAACTTGAAAGAAAAAGTTATATACAAATATGATCAGAGCTATCTTAACATCTTTGTTTTTATTAGAGTTGTCCTTCTTTGTCTCCATATATTTAAATTATTACAGGAGTTGTCCTTCTTTGTCTCCACATATCTAAGTTATTACAGGAGTTGTCCTTCTTTGTCTCCAAACATTAAATATAGTTTTTTTTTTAACACGACTTCACCATTTTTGTACTACAACACCATGAATTGTTAATTCTAGGTTTCTTTTAAATGGGCAATCACTTCATCAAGTAAATTCTCATTTTTCAGTGCTTGGTGGTGACTTATCTTGCCAAATTTAGACTTGCTTCCAAATTTTGTCCTGGCTCCCTAAATCAATGGAACAAAATTACATTTTAAAATCACTTATATCAGAAGATTTATGAATTTAAAAAGAAATCATTTGACTTGACAAATGTGCATGAAGCATTTGCAAGGAATCCTTCTTGTACATAATTAAGCTATCAGCTATTTCAGTTGTTCATACAGATGAAAAAATTAGGAAATTGCATTTAAATTTTGCAGCAAAATTACTAAAAATTAGGAAATTGCATTTAAATTTTGCTGAAAAATTACTGTACACAAGATATCTGAATCATTGAAAATTCTATGAACTGAGTTTGCCGATTTTGTCTCCAAAGGAACCTAGATCAAAGTTACCTGAAGTTTTGCTTTTGGTGCCTCTTGCAATAATCTAGCCATCGCCAGCACACAGTCATGCAGCTCTTTTTCAGAATACCTTGTGTAATAGGACAGGCCGTAGGTCCAAACGGTCGACAATCCCAATAATTTACGTGTCAGGTATAAAGAGCTGGCCGCAATGACAGAGGGCACAAAGTATACAAACTCCAAAGTCGTCAAGGTCAGGTCTATAATGTACTTGGTCATGCCATCTATCTTTATAACAAAACAAAAAAATATATGACCTCATATACAATAAATACATCATGCTGATGCATTGTGTAACAAAGATATTTAAATTGCAATTCATATTCATACACACTGTAATACTAGTATACGTTCAAGAATGACTCAAGATGTTTTGATGTGTCACCCAGCAACTTCTTCTCTTACAAATTAAGAGTAGAATGTTGATATTGTCAAATTAATTCCAACATAAAGATTTGATTAATCCAGGAGAGTACCGTTTCTTTTCTATAATAAATTCTTACTTCTGAATGGTTGTCTGAATCAGATTCGATTTCCAGAAATCTATCGAGGAAAACGGAGGTGTCTGGCATATTTAGGTCAAAGTCCATCTTCTGTAGTATGACCCTCTCTAACAGGATGACCTGGTCCTCAGTGAAGGTGTTGTCTGTCAGAAAGCAAAGGGTCTTTATCTGAAAAAAAAACCCAGTTTATTCATATCAATACTTCAAATTGTACACTAATTTCTGCCGCCTGCAATTTTTTTGTATGCATGGTTTCTGTCTGTCTGTCTGTCTCTCTGGTAGTCACAATCTCACATAGATAACTTAATTAAATGCTTGTATAATACTTGATATGCATCACAGTGCCATGAATCTAATGAAAGTTACAGTCACTCATAATGAGACTCAACACCCGTTGTGAGCCATAATCTTCCCCAAGGTCAATGTCAAATATTTAGGGTCAGACATGCGAAAGACAAAATAACTGTCCATAAACTTTCTTATCAATAATCATGAACACTATCAGTCCATCAGTAAATAATATTGCTTTGGATTGTTAATATTTTAATGTGCATGTATAGTCCATCAAAATATAGATCAAATTACATGTATAAGCATTGCTGCAGATTATGATACTTGTAACTCAGATGACCATTCTTTAACTTTTTAAGAAATTACAAAAAAAATCACCTCTGGAGGGAATCTCTCATGAAATTTGGCTGCAATCAGGATGCAGGTAATTCCCACAAGCTGTAGAGCATCCAGGCTAATAACTTGTAGAGTCATAAATCTATCAACGAGAGCCACTGCCATATGCAAGGTCTGCTGGGTAAAGTCTTGATGCACCTGTAAAAATTCAAAATTTATTTAAAAAAAAAATCAATTTTGTTACAAGTGAAGCATAATTGCTGAATATAGTGATGGTGAAACAAATCATTCCTACTCTAGTTTTGTGAATGACTTAATGCGAAACTTATTTACATGGCAAAGATTGAGGAAAGTTATAAAATCAAATAAACTTTATGGCAATGCAAGCACAGCATCCCCTGCAACTGCATGTTCTATGCTATCACACAGCTTGAAGATTTTTAGCCTAAGTCCCCAGTGACCTTGACCTTGAAAATCAGTAGGGTTCATCTACTCCCAATTTGTAACATTTGTAGAAGGTTTGATATTTCTATGATAATTTGCTTTGTCTCCTAATATCCTGTTCACAAGGATTTTTAGCCTAAGTCTACAATGACCTTGACCTTTCACCCTGGACCTTGAAAATTGATAGCCTAATTATTTCCAATAGCCTAGGAAGTATTTGTGATAGGTATTATATTTCTATGATGATTGTTTTGTCTTCTATGCTGTTCACATGGATTGCAAGCCTAATGCCACAGTGACCTTGACCTTTTTAAAGGTCTTCGACCCTTAATACTGAAAATCAATAAGGTTCATCTTCTCTTCGCTGGGAACATTTGTGTAAGGTTTGATGTGTCCATAATGATTGCCTTGTCTTCTATGCTGTTCACAAGGACTTTTAGCCTAAGTTATCAGTGACCTTGACTTTTTACCCTAGAACTAGAAAATCACAAGACAGAGTTGTGTGGAGATAACAAGAGCTGTAAATTTATCTGCTGAAAAATGATGCTAATGAATTTGAAGACGTTAAACATTTTAACAAATACAAAATAATTTATTCATAGTTGTCAAGCACAGATCTAGAGGGGGGATTCATGCAGGACCCCCCCCTTCCCACAAGAGTTTGCTGAATTGTATCAATATTGCATATATTATTTTTCAAAACATATAGTTGGAACCCCCCCCCCCCCCATAAATCTTGGAAAAAAATATAAAAATTATAGATCCGCCTATGGTTGATGATAACATTGAATTATTCACCTGTACTTGGATGAACCAGTCCATAAGTACAGCTCGCATACTTGATGTCACGCTCCCTGTGTCGTCCAAGAAATTATCAGGAAAGGTTCTGCGGCGCTCAACCCTCTGAAATAGAACAACCATGTTGTATTATGATTTTAGTTATATGACCAATGGTAAATTATCATACCATATATGAAATAGTTTTGAAAAGTACAGAATCATCAACAGAGTGGTGTAACAAGGTGATTCAATTAACAAGACACTGCTAAAGACTGGTATTAATGGCCGGATTGCTGACAGCAGATTGTAGTTCTGAAATACTATGTCCATTGAAAGCAACAGAGTGTAATATTAAAATCTCCATTCAAAGTTTCAATGTTAAATTCTATATAGTTTTGACGCTTTAGTCTAATTCAAAATCATATATTGAAGGTCAAGGTCAATTCCTCCAGGTTAACTTCAGGTACCAGAAACCAGTTCTACTAATCATGTTCTACCTCTATGGCAAGTTTTATTGTACTTACTATGGTAAAGTCAACGTAAAATTGTATCGTAAACATTAAGGTCAAATAGTCCAGGTCTAAGTCCAATACCTGACTATAAAGTCAATTCATTATATCCTATCTCTATGCAAACTTTGAATGTAAAATTCCATATAGTATTTGTACAACAGAGATTAACTCTAAAATACATATTTCAAGGTCAAGGTCAAACCTCAAGGTCAAGGTCAAAGACAATACCTGTGTTCAGATCCTCTCAACATGCTTTATCTTTGTTCCAAGTTTGAAATGTTTACCCCTTAAAGTTCTTACACAAACAACTAAACACAAAATTACATTTATCAATGTCAAGGTCAAACCTCAAGGTCAAGGTCAAAGACAATACCTGCATTCAGATTTACTTACAATGCTTTATCTTTGTACATAGTTTGAAGATTGTACCCCATATAGTTCTATCACAACTAATCTAAACACAAAATTACATTCTTAAGGTCAAGGTCCAAACTGAAGGTCAAGGTCAAAAACAGTACCTGCGTTCAGATCCTCTCACCATGCTTTATCTTTGTATGAAGTTTGAAGATTGTACCCTTTCTAGTTCATTCACAACTAACTTAAAAGCAAAATGACATTTTTAAGGTCAAGGTCAAACCTCAAGGTAAAGGTCAAGATCAAAGACAATGCCTGCGTTCAGATTTTCTTACCATGCTTTACCTTTTACCAAGTTTGAAAGTACCCCTTATAGCTCTTTCACAACTTACCTGAACGCAACAGCTTGTCCAGATGAATGGACAGACAAATGGAAAGACATCGCCATTTCATAAGCCAGATTTTGCTTCGCAATCTAGCTAAAAACAAGAATCTGGTTAAAAGTTGCTTTACACCTTGTCCAGTAAGATTTAATTACAATAAGTTTGGTTTTTTTTACACTTCTTGCTTGCTATCCTGACAAAATATATTGGGTTGTGACTTCACAATTGTAATGAGACACATTCTATTGAAAACTAATTTCTTTCAAGAGAGGACAAGTATATATCACGATTTTGACAATTCCCATATATGAAATTGACCTTGAGAATCAATGATGTACGTTCTTATCTGATTCAGTTTATGAAAAATGTGACAAGTCAGTGTAGTCAAAACTTTTAGCAGACTGGACATTTGACCTTCATAATCAAAAAAGTCTTCCTTCTAGCACAAGGAATAGGTGTACATGTAGCAACTTTGATCGAGTAACTTAATCATGTTGAAAATTTACCCTCTCAATTTGATTCACTAGTTAATAATTTGGTCGTTTCCTATCTTTGACCTTGACCTCTAACTCTCGACCTTTAAAATCAATGATGCCTTTCCATACATTATGCATTATGTTGCAGTGAAGTATTTTTTTTTATCAAATTATGTTGAATAAAACACCGCTAAAGACGGTGTGGCCGGATTGCAAAGTAAGTTTTTGTCACTAACTGGGTCAAGGTCAATAGGTCAAATAATACAGCATAAATTGAAAGGTTTTGTCAGAGGCAACCTACATGTATAAAATAAAGTTTCTACTGCACACAGTTCCATAGATTTTGCTTAAACCAGGAACTTTAACCAAAATCTTTAACTAGGTCCAAGGTCAAGGTCACTAGGTCAAATGTTATGGCATAAAATGAAAGGTCTTGTCATGGACAAGCTTCATGTATAATGTAAAGTTTCTACTGCATATAGTTCCTTAGATTTTGCCTCAACCAGAAACTTTAACCAAAATGTTGACGGCAGACGGACGAACGGACGGACGGACGGACATCGTCAATCCAAAGGCCGGAATTGCTTTGCAATCCGGCCAAAAATACACCCTGAAACACCCACTAACATACATATTTAACAGTATGTACTAATTAATCCCTATATAACTTTATAGCTTTATCACCAGGGGAATGCAAGATATATATTACAGATATTAACAAACATAAATCTTGAAGACAAGGATTTCTACGTACCTGAAGATATTGGTAGATGTCATGGGCATACTCGGGGCAAGAAAATACATTGGCAAGTCTGTTCTCGATTTCTTTCATCCCAGGAGGAATTTTGGTCTGGACAGTACGAATCTGTGATTGCATGTCAATGTCCATATTATCAATAGGTAGTAAATCTGAAAATATAAGAAAGACTGATAACGAATGACCATGACCTTTGGTCTCAAATCAAAAGGAGTTTTGGTTATAATATAGTTCATTTTATGCATACAATATAATCCAGACAGAAGCACAGTTTGATTCAAAGAATTTCTAGAATTTTGTGGTCTAGAAACTCGATTCCATATCTTAAGATGGGAACGTATCAAAATGCATTTTATATTTTCTCCCTTTGATTCACTGAAAATCAGAGTCTCATTGATTAGGATCTAGGCATTTCTTATAAGTTTACTGTCAAGGGACAGCAAGTGTGAATGGCAGTAGTTTTGTTAGTTGACTTCGTGTGCGTAGTAACTTATGTTCCTATGTTCATACTGGAGCCTGTCGGAACATTAATAAGTCTTAAATTTCCATGCGTGAGAAGATTACTTTGGGTATATAAAGTACTATGTCTCGTTTAAAAAGTCTCACTTAAAGTTTAAAGCAGATCTCTTAATACAAGAACGAGAGTTAAAGCATAATACTCGGCAATTTACAATACAAACAGTAAGAAGCAATGCAAATTGCAAAATTAAGTTTAGGTTTCAACAATAGAAAGCAATCCACCATCTATACTGTCTTTCACACTTGTTGTCTTTTGACAGTAGATACCAGTATCATATTGAAGTTTCAGCATAGAAGCTTACCATCATCTAGTACAGCACATGGTTCAGGTTTTGCCACGTTAAACGGCAATGTCTTCTTTGCTAGTTTCTTTATGAGTTTGTTTCCTGAAAATGATCGAGTCAGAAAATCCATGTAATATTTTATTAATTTCAAAACCTAGCTTTTTTTTTCTAAAAATAAAAAACTTTTCATTTTCAATATGTTAATCTCCTGCATTTTGGGTATCCAAACATATTTATCATTTTGAGGTTTGGGCACAAATTTCAAACAATTAGGATGGGCAGGAAACAAACTTTTTTGTTTGGTCTAATGATGCACATGTCTGTGATGTTTTACAGTAATGACGTACCTGTGACATGACGTAGTAGCTTCTTTGCCATTAGATTATCCTGAGCCACCTTGTTCCTCTGTACCTTACTACTTCCCGATGTTCCCAGGGGACGAGGTACAGAAACATTGGCTTTCTTTGGCTCTTTCTTCACTCGATAAGTGTAACCAGAGGACAATATATTGGTATCTCTCTCACTCAAATGGACCTTAAAAGCAAGAACGTTTGATTTTCAAAATGTGTATAACCAAGGCTTAGGATAATTTCATTTTTATTTCATCATCGAATTCATTATTTGTACGTACTTCATAAATCTTTGCAGGGTTGCTGAAATGACCTTGACCTCAACATAACAATTATGCTAATCATTGTGTACATGTCATAATTAACCCTTTTCTTGTCCTTGACTTTGCTATGGCCCACACGTATGCTTAAAGCTATATTAGTCCGTTTATTAAAACTAGACGAATTATGTTTGTAAAACATATTCATAAGCTTTATTCGGCATTCATATAATTTTGAGCAAGTTATAGAGTTTTTCTCAAAGCAGTGATATTGACCCAAAGATCCACAGGTATCTTCGCCTCTTCTCAAGTAACCATATTATTATTCGCTTTTGGTTCTTTTTTGTTAGGCACGGTCCATTTGATATTCTGGGGGGGGGGGGGGGCTTGGGTTTTTTTCGAAAAAAATAATTTTGCTCTGAATTTTGATGAAAAAAATAAATTTGCTTATGGTGTGACAGAAAAAAATAATCTTGCTCTTACAAGTAATCTGAATTTGAAGAATAACCATAAAATTCGCTTAAAATTCCTGAAATTTTTACGGCTCGCTTCGCTCGCCGCAGTTTGTACTTTCTATGAAAAATTTTTGGCTCGCTTCGCTCGCCATTAGTTTTCTTCTGTATAGCAAGTTCATATTTGAAAATATCAAAAGAATGCGTGTTACTGAAACAATTAAAATGCTTATATACATTATCAATATAATTCATCACTATAATAGATACATGAATCACCATAGTGTCTAATTTCCTATACAAGCTTGGTAAGTTTTTCACTAGTTTTCATTTCTACATGTAAAAACTTGCATCAGGCCCTCTTACATGTTACATGACCTTTTATACATTTTGTTAACTAAACATTATATATCGCATATTGTAAAAATCTTTCACCTCTCTCAGTTTAGATGTGAATACAAGTTTTACATAAAAATAATGTTTGGAGTATTTTTAAAAGTAATAAAGCCTGTGTTTGTGAAACACGAATGCCCCCGGTGGCATCTTTGTTAGTATAAACACCATTTTCTGTTGAGTGCATGAAAGGTCAAAGTCAATGTGACGAAGTCAAAACTTTTTGCTATCAATGAAATGGTCTTCTCACAAGGAATACACATGGGAAATATGAAAGCCCTGTCACTTACTATTCAAAAGTTATGCCCAATGTTAAATTTTTTGAAAAGTAGGTTAAAGGTCAAGGTCAGGAGGACAAAACTGTTGGTATCAAAGGAAAGGTTTTGTCACAAGGAATACACATGTGAAATATATAAGCCCTATCACTTACCATTCAAAAGTTATGCCCAATGTTAAAATTTTTGAAAAGTAGGTCAAAGGTCAAGGTCAAGGTCACGAGGTCAAAAATTTTGGTGTCAATGGAAAGGTCTTGTCACAAGGAATACACATGTGAAATATGAAAGCCCTATCACTTACCATTCAAAAGTTATGCCAAATGTTAAAGTTTATGAAAAAGAGGTCAAAGGTCAAGGTAAAGGTCACGAGGTCAAAAATTTTGGTATCAATGGAAAGGTCTTGTCACAAGGAATACACATGTGAAATATGAAAGCCCTATCACTCACCATTCAAAAGTTATGCCCAATATTAAAGTTTTTGAAAAGTAGGTCAAAGGTCAAGGTCAAGGTCACGAGGTCAAAAATTTAGGTATCAATGGCAAGGTCTTGTCACAAGGAATACACATGTGAAATATGAAAGCCCTATCACTTACCATTCAAAAGTTATGCGCAATGTTAAAGTTTTTAGTTCGGACAAACAGACAAACAGACAGAAAGACAAACAGACGGACAGGCCAAAAACTATATGCCCCCGAATCTGTGATTCCGGGGGCATAAAAATAAAGAATTTCTATTGAAAAACACAAACATTCTTAATATTCACATCAATTGTTATAAAAAAAATTTCCTTGCTCCAACTTTGCCAGAAAAAAATAATTTTGCCCAGGTCCGGGGCGAGAAAAATAATCTTGCTCCGACAAAAAACCCAAGCCCCCCCCCCCCCCCCCCCCGAATATCAAATGGACCGTGCCTTAGTTGAGTTAAAACTTGTCATTTGAAAACCATCAATTTCAGCGTATTTTCCCTTATGGTGACCTTGACCTATTGACCCCATAATTCATGGGCTTATTTCTAGATAACAAAGCATATATCCAAATTTAGTGTGGTGAAAGGGCTCTTGACCTGGGCTCCAGAGACCATATTTTTAAGTGCATTTTCCTCACAGTGACCTTTACCTTTTACCTATTGACCCTCAAATTTAATAGGATTTAAAAGGCTTCCATGGTACCAAATTTGCTTTGGATAGGTTCTTGGGTTATCATCTGGACGGAATGACAGACAAAGCAGGGATGCCCTTCGCCATTATATTGACGGGGACGTAATAAGTTGCCGAACTATTTTTAAGCATATCATTGCAATTTGGTGATGCACATAGGTCTAGTCCTTCGTCCTGTATTTCACGAATTTCAATGGCCTTGACCTTGACATAAACTGACTTAAAGGATCAGCTACACCTTCACAAATTCTATATAATATTTAGCTTACAAGTAAGAATCGTCCTTGACATATATATAGCCTTTCACAAATTTAGTTGACATTAATTACAACACATATAACTGTCTAGAACACTTTAATAAATCGTTTCTTTATACCCTGTTGTTCTCTTGCTTGCAGACGACATTTTCCTGTTTCACCAATGGGCTGATTTCCATATGTTCATGTGACCGTTCCTCCACATGTTTGACATAATCTAGAACTTCCATTATGCTGGAACGACGGCGTCCAAGTTGGGCAGACTTCTTCTGCAACATCTGACTCTCTCCCAGCATAATGTTCCTCTGCTGACGTAATACGTCAACGTTGTCAATGGCGATGGAAAAGGGGTCGTGGGTTGTCATGGTTACACTTGATGTTCTGAAAATAAATTCAAGAGTTTAGATGAATATGTACTTGTCTGTAAATGTAATTTATATAGAGAATAAGTGTCTTAATTTGTGTTTTGTTACGGGTATGCAACACACAGCAAGTGCATTTATCGTACATGTAATGCGCGTTAGCGCATTTCATGCGATAAATGCACTTGATGTGTGTTGCATACCCGTAACAAAACACAAATCATGACATTTATTCTATATATATGCACCATAGTTGTCTGTTTCATTCTTGTTTTCTGAAATTGCTTTTTCGTGGTAAAAGGGTGACGTCAAAATTCATCTCGCCGCGGGTTCAGTTTGCAGGTTAGAACAGCCGTCGCGGCAAGTTTCTTTAGATCTTATGCATTGTGACGTCAAGAGTGTTAATACACGAATTGCAGCACGTTCCTTTCAATAGTAACATCTCATGGACTTACATTGACTGTGCATATATATTATGATAATATCCGCAGAATTAGCTGAGTTTATAGCCATGCAGCCATAAGGCATCACAAAAACATTGCTTGAAATATTTCAAAGTCAGAGCTCAAGGTCAATGGGTCAAATGCCGTGGTATCAAATGAACACTCTGGTCATGAGGATTGTATATATGAAATACTATAGCCTTATTCTTCGTGGTTTAAATGTGTAGCTAATGTTTAAGATGATTAAAAGTATACCAACTTAAAGACTATTAGGTTTTTATGGTATATTCAAAACGTTGACCACCAAAGGCTTGGTTTCTGGTAAGATATGAAAGCCTTACTGTCTATGACCACGGTTAAAGTTTAGAAGTGGATCTGATTTCAAGGTCACCGTGTGTAAAGTCGTGATATAAATGAAAGCTCTGGTCATTTAGGAAAATACTTGCACTTGTAATATCAAAACCCTACCCCGATATGGCCCAGATAAAGTTTTTATGTATACGGACGATAATGCCACGGTTATGATATGACAATATCTTCTGACCTTGACCTTGGACGTTGACCTACTTTTGAAAAAAATCCCTTTAGCATAGCTAAATACATTTCCGTTGATGCAAAAGTTTTTGTCCCTGTGACCTTGAGGATTGTCGTACACTTGAAAACTTAAAAAGAAAAAGAAAACCATGTACATAGCTTTTAGGGCTTTCCTATTTCATATGTGCATATTCTATCAAGACCTCTCTCTTGGTTCCAAAATTTGACCGGATTGTTAGCAGTAGATTGAAATATTTCTTCCAGAGGGAAGGATGATACAAGTAAAAACACAAACACTTGAATACACAATTTTCGGGCCATTGGCCCTTATCATTTTTGCATTGAACGCCCGAGAAGCAAAGATTGATTTTACCAAGTCACTTGATAAAGCATCGTCGGAAACCCACAGCCTATTGCCCTACGATTATGGGGCCGAAAATTGTGTATTCGAGTGTTTGTGATTTTACTTATTGGTAGCCCTCCATAGATCAAGTTAAACTGAAACTTTTTTTTCCATTATATGTATAATTTGTAAAAACGTCTTTGTTATTCCGATGTTTTTAAATATTTAATTGTTTTGCTCTCTATACCAGTATGAGAACACATACTTGAACTATATTACTCCTTCATTACAGCTGTAATTAAAACAGCTGGAAGTGACAATTGAACGTAAAACAAAATTTTGATTCTGTCAATTGCCCCTAGATCCTTCAATGTTAGCTTTACCTGAAATTACTTGTTACCATGGCAACTAATACGCCATGGGATTGGACCAGAAGTGAATGTCCATTAATTAATATTGGGTCTTATTTTTCGATACATCAATTTCACAAATACGAAATTTCAATTTGAATATTAATTAAAGCCAGACAGAGGAATCGTGTTTGAAAATATATATACTCACAATAAGTCGATCTTCCTGGTTCTCCCAAACAAACTACTCTGACAACCTCGTACATTCGTTCACTTGCTATATAATATAGACTGAACCATCCTGTCCTACCTATAAATCAGCGAAAATGGTATGGTCTGAACAGTTCGTGTTCAAAAAGTGAAATAAGAATGTGACTTATCCGTGAACTTGTCTCAGTGACTCCTTCATTTTATGCACTGTCAATTACTCATTAACTTTTATGCACTATCAACGATTGTGCGAGTATTAAAAAGGGTTACATAACCTGGCCTTTATTCTCGTGACCTCGACCTCCTCTAAGGAAATGCACCAAAGGCAATGTATCCGTAATCTTTTTACAATTTACAAAAAAAACCCCCATTTTTCATGTATCTTGGTTGTTATACCTTTTATTTGTGTCCTTGACCTTGATCTGATGACCTTGACCTTGAAATTTGACTTTTGCCATCTTTTAAGACGGAGTTTATTTTGGATATTTCCATTGATTGTGAAAAGAAATTCTATTTAATATAATTACTTTTGACCCGATGACCTTGACCTTGTACATTGATTTAGAAAGCTACCGATGGAGGCATATTCTTTCACAAAGATTTTTTAACTGTTCATGAATTAACACACTATTGATTAAATTTCATCTTTTAAAATATCTCTAAAGAAATAAATTATAAACCAAAAAAAGGGGGGGGGGCTGAGAATTGAAAATGAAGACGAGACAGAACTAAAGAAAATGAATAGACTTAGTCCACTTCGGCACTGTTTATGCAGATATACATCACCATATACAAAGACCCATATTTAGGCTCTAGGACATCTGGTGAGCTTGCAAACAAAACAATTTCATGATGATCATTGAAGCTTGTGAAGATAATACGTAGAAATACGTTAAAGCTTGGCATTGAAGTTATATCTGTAGCTCGAGCGTATACAGAAACATGAATGGAGCTAGGTAGAATTTATTTTAAAAAAAACATATGTCCTGAACTGTGTCAAATTTTTGTGTTACATTGACAAAAACCCACCCGTCCCCCACCCCAAACAAAAATACAAAAAAAAAAAACAATGTCTTTTTTCAATCAGATGTGTCATTCAATTTTCAAATGGAAATTTTGCTGATGTCAACGGTGAGATCCGCAGAAACGATAAAAACACTGACGTTATTTTAATGGAGGATATCGCATGTCCGCATTTCAACGCATCTAATTAACATGTATTCTTTATCATTGAAAAGAATTGGACGCCAGTGTATCCAGGAGCATTATTTAATGACAGTATAACAAATGATGGTCAGCTAAGGGCTATTAAATTTCACAGCATCAATTTCAAACATCAGGTTATCATTTTTACCATCAAACATAACGTCAGCTTGTAATATATACATGTAAAGTATCAGCTCTGCTTCTCATAACGACGGTCAATTTTGAGGTGACATCGGAGTAAACTTTCGACATGAGGGTTGCAATATTAGTTATCATTTCCGTTGTGCTTGGGTTTTCGAATGGAGAAGGTTAGTTCTATTTCCATTTCCAAGAAGACAGCTACAAAATAAAGAACTGATAAAAGATGTCAAGAATTGTTACAAAAAAATTCATATTTTTTCTGTTGCAAATGCTAATTAAGATGCAACGATGCTGCAATGAATATGGATATAATATTGCACTTCAACGAGTAATTGTTTTTCGTTTTAAATGAAATAAAGTATAGTATCCTTGTTTAATATCATTGTAAAATACCAACTTTATTCTGAATTCATCTGCCTTGAATTTCCTTGCTGGCTTGGGTTTAAGAAAAGACGTAATACAAAAAAAAAACCAAAAAAAACCAACAAACACACACACTCACCCTCACACACGCACACACAAACACAAACAACAATACAAAACAAAGCAAAACAAAACCCAACAACAACAACAAACAATAAAACCCCGTCGGCATCTTTGTCAGTATTAACACCGTTTTCGGAAGGTGAAAGGTCATGGTCACAAGGTTAAACATGTTGGTATAAGGTCTTGTCACAAAGAATGCACGTGTGAAAAACCATATCACTTACCATTCATACGTTGTATTTTATGCCAAATGTTAAAGTTTTGGAAAAGTAGGCGAAAGGTCGACGTCAAGGTCACTAGGTCAATAATGTTGGTATCAATCGAAAGGTCTTGTCACAAGAAATACATATGTGAAATACCGAAGCCCTATTACTTACCAATTACCATACAAAATTTATGTCCAATGTTAAAGATTTTGTCATGGTAAGTCAAGGGTCAAGGTCACGAGGTCAAAATATTTGGTATCAATGGAAAGGTCACAAGGAATACACAAATGAAATATCAAAGCCCTATCACTTACCGATCAAAAGTTATGTCCAATTATAAAGTTTGTGAAAAGTAGGTCACTTGATAAAGCATCGTCGGAAACCCACAGCCTATTGCCCTACGATTATGGGGCCGAAAATTGTGTATTCGAGTGTTTGTGATTTTACTTATTGGTAGCCCTCCATAGATCAAGTTAAACTGAAACTTTTTTTTCCATTATATGTATAATTTGTAAAAACGTCTTTGTTATTCCGATGTTTTTAAATATTTAATTGTTTTGCTCTCTATACCAGTATGAGAACACATACTTGAACTATATTACTCCTTCATTACAGCTGTAATTAAAACAGCTGGAAGTGACAATTGAACGTAAAACAAAATTTTGATTCTGTCAATTGCCCCTAGATCCTTCAATGTTAGCTTTACCTGAAATTACTTGTTACCATGGCAACTAATACGCCATGGGATTGGACCAGAAGTGAATGTCCATTAATTAATATTGGGTCTTATTTTTCGATACATCAATTTCACAAATACGAAATTTCATGAAAAACCATATCACTTACCATTCATACGTTGTATTTTATGCCAAATGTTAAAGTTTTGGAAAAGTAGGCGAAAGGTCGACGTCAAGGTCACTAGGTCAATAATGTTGGTATCAATCGAAAGGTCTTGTCACAAGAAATACATATGTGAAATACCGAAGCCCTATTACTTACCAATTACCATACAAAATTTATGTCCAATGTTAAAGATTTTGTCATGGTAAGTCAAGGGTCAAGGTCACGAGGTCAAAATATTTGGTATCAATGGAAAGGTCACAAGGAATACACAAGTGAAATATCAAAGCCCTATCACTTACCGATCAAAAGTTATGTCCAATTATAAAGTTTGTGAAAAGTAGGTCAAAGGTCAAGGTAAGGGTAACGAGGTCAAAAATTTTGGTATCAACGGAAAGGTCTTGTCTCAAGGAGTACACATGTGAAATATCAATCAAAGCCTTATCACTTACCATTCAAAAATTATGCCCAATGTTAAAGTTTTTGTCACGGATAAACAGACGGACAGGCCAAAAACTATTATGACCCCGAATATTTGATTCAGGGAGCATAAAAAACAAATGAGAAAAAAAAAAGAGTTGCATGTAATAATGATAATTATAATTTAGAGACATTAATAAAGAAATCTTTTAAAGTTTGTATAGTACCCTAATGGCTTGCGCCAGAGTAGACTAAATTATGTAATTTCCAGTCCGTTCATTTGTTTGGCTGAATTACTTTACTGGCCTTTACAGGGGTCTAGAGATTAACCTATATATATGAGATCGAGTTTAAGGGTTTTCATTATATATTTCTGATGAAGGGGTTCAGCCTTGTCATTTGCTTTACAGCGTCATCTTAACGTACAGAAGATGGGGTCTTCGGGGAGATGGGACCTTGCATCCCAGTCCTTCTCAAGTTTTATTTAATATTCTGTTTGCATGACTAGCTGCAGCCAGCTTCATAAAAAAATTCTGGAATTTTTGCAACACTTGATCTAAATAAATCATGATATTATGTTTCTAAATTTATATCTCTTTTAGAACACGTAGAACTGGTATTAGAAAACATAATACGTGCACAATCTAAATGGATTAACTTCGGAACCTTTTATATATGATAACTACAGAATTTTTGTGAAACTACGCACTAGCATCTAACTTGCCTCACATTGTCCATTTTATGTCAGGGGATCCCAGAGTTATGGTCGTTGGTGGTTTAACAAGACTTATAGATGAAGGAAATGATGTCGATCTAGAGTGTAGGAAAGCGGGAGGACCAGAGGCAAATATCACGTGGACTACATATGGATTCCTTATGTCAAACAGAAAAGTCAAACAAACTGTGAGCATTGTCTTAAAACTACAGTTTACTTCAGATGAAAGATGTAAATAAGGACAGCTAAATTTCTACCGAGCTAAGGATATGACATCTCGGGCAGGCAATGCTTACTCTTTTGGGAACCTTGTTTCACTTCAAGTTTGGGAATTTACTTTTTCTCACATCAGTGAAGTCTTGTTCACTCAGAATGGCCAACGACACTTTTGTTGGTTTGTGTCAACTAGATAACCAAGTGTCGTTGGTCGTTTCTGGGGCTAAGTTTTTCATGCTCTTTAGCTCCGGTTTACGGTTTTTGGAACAGCGATTTTTAGTTTTTCTGACTTAAATAAATCAAATATGTATGTTTTGTTCACTGAGCTCCATAAACTCACCTCGGTCTATAGACTTGGAATTCCTTGTAGTTAACATAAGATTTTTAAAAGCAGGGAAAATGTTCAGTTTTTCATGTTTTCGTTTATTTACAGAATCCTATCCTTCACTTGAAAGACGTGAGAGGCAAAACCTTTGTAGACTATTTTTGCGAGGCTAGCTTTTACGATTCCAAACATGTTTACATATTTTTCAAACGGGCACCAGAAGTTTTTGACTTCACTCAATTCAGTATGGGCGATCTTCGGTGTAAAGTATTCGGTGAGTACGAAAGACAAGGGGAAATCTACATCGAATCCCCTTCACAATTATGAAATACGAAGACAGACGCTAAACAACCATTTGAAGAAGTTTGATATTTTCTCTACATTGCAACTTTCTACGTCTATTTAATTTCCAGCGAAGTACAAATCGCCAAAGAACATACAGTATTTTATCACATGATACTCCCGTTATGCAGTTTCATAAAGCCATTTCATAAATATATGATATGATAACACGTTACATATCGCTCTGCTTGAATGCGATTGGTCAAGTTGGGAACCTAATCACATAAACCTTGACAAATGTGACCTTTCAAATATCGGTCAACTGTTAAATTCAGACCCATAGTCAATATCAATGATTAAAATAGTTGTTGTTGAATCAATTCTTGCATTAAAATACTATTCAAAATTGAAATACTTTTCTCTTACGCACAGAATATCTATACGATGGGGACACTACTTCTCATGGCGTAGCAGACGACTTCTACATCACGGCGTGGTTCGCCTCTATCATTCTCGGAAACGTTGATTTCACGTTAGAAATACACATTTTTCGGCAATATCATGTGATAAAAAGAATCTCAAATGAATTTTCATTTCATACGATGTATTATGAAACTCGTTGTGCGCGTTATATCCCCTCGCCAAGGCTCGGGGATATAAAATACACAACTCGTTTCATAATACATCGTATGAAATGAAAATTCATTTGAGATCCTATATTTACGAGAACGAGAACATTTACATGCATGTAAAGTTTGGTCGATAAACTGATTTGCAAATTCAATCATATTGCTTGCAAGAGTATATTGGAGAAGTTTCACGTGTTTCTGAATTGCCTTTAAGTACATCAAAAAGATATTCTACGTAGTCATTTGTGTTTGATGTTTCTATATGGTTTTGTGTTCCTTGTCCCTTTTGGGTCTCTTGCTGTGCGTGTCTGCTCTGTCTTTTGCACGGTTTGTTTCGGTGTTTTTCTGTGGGTGCTGCAACCTAGTGCTGTTGGAGATTCCCTCCTTTTCTTTTAACAATCGTCAGTGATCCTCAGTCTGAACAATGTAATATGACCAAAGAGTGTGAAAGTTATTATGTCCAAAAAACGTACAGAAAGACGTAGCAATGTTAAACGTCTTTAAGTTCAATAGCATCATTTCAGACCAGATGAATTTGCAGCATGGACCAGACATGCACGTTTCGGGTACTTAACCCTCGTCAGTGATCCTCAGTCTAAATAACGTAATATAGCCAAAAAGCGTGAAATTATTATGTCCAAAAATGTACCGAAAGATGTAGCAGAATGGGTGGGATATGATGCTACAGGATTCACTTTTAAGGAATCTCAAGAAATTTTGTAACAGAAAATTTCAAATGCGTTGAAGAGACAGACGATCAACCGAAGTTGATCAAACTTGGCTACATGTGCCCTTGGGGACTCTTGGTCCACCAGCAGTGACACTCGCCAAGTAGTTCAAATGTTAAACGTCTTTAAATTCAAAAGCATCATTTAAGGCCAGATAAATTTACAGCATGGACCAGACATGCACATTTCGGGTACTTAACCCTCGACAGTGATCCTCAGTCTAAATAATGTAATAAAGCCAAAAAGTTTGAAATTATTATGTCCAAAAATGTAACGAAAGATGTAGCAGAATGTGTGGGATATGATGCTACAGGACCCACTTTTTAGGAATTTCAAGAAATTTTGTAACAGAAAATTTCAAATGCGTTGAAGAAGATGCGTGGGATATGATGCTACAGGACCAACGTTTTAGAAATTTCAAGAAAATTTGATGAAAGAAATTTTCGAATGCGTTGAAGAAAACGATCAACCGAAGTTGATCGAACCTGGCCATTTCCTCTCATATGCCTTCGGGGACTCCTGGTCCGCTAGCCATGACACTCAACAAGTGGCACAAATGTTGAACGTCTTCAAATCAATGGCATCATTTCTGAACAGATAAACTTACAGCATGGACCAGACATTCACGTTTCGGGTACTAAACCTACGTCAGTGATCCTCAGTCTAAACAATGTAATATGACCAAGCTAATTATGTCCAAAAATGTACAGAAAAACGCAGCAGGATGGGTAGGATATGATGCTACAGTATCAACGTTTTAGAAATTTTAAGAAATTTTGATAAAAGAAATTTTCGAATACGTTGAAGAAATGATCAACCGAAGTTGATCGAACCTGGCTACATGTGCCTTCGGGGATTCTTAGGCACGGTCCATTTGATATTCTGGGGGGGCTTGGGTTTTTTTCGAAAAAAATAATTTTGCTCTGAATTTTGATGAAAAAAATAAATTTGCTTATGGTGTGACACAAAAAAAAATAATCTTGCTCTTACAAGTAATCTGAATTTGAAGAATAACCATAAAATTCGCTTAAATTCCTGGAAATTTTTCGGCTCGCTTCGCTCGCCACAGTTTTTACTTTATACGAAAAAATTTTGGCTCGCTTCGCTCGCCATGGTTTTCTTCTGTAATGGCAAATTCCTATTTGAAATAGCAAAAGTATACATGTAACTGATACAAGGGGCTTCCTTAAATGCTCGATTACATTATCAATATAATCTATTACTATTTTACATATATCACCATAGTGTCTAATTTTATATACAAGCTTGGAAGGAGAATTTAATAAATTTTTTTACTACATAGTTTTCATTTCTAAATGTAAATTTTTTTCTAGAAGACCCTCCCCTCAGGCCCTCTTACATGTTACATGACCATATATACATTTTATTCACTAAAAATTATACATCATATTGTAAAAATCTTTTATCTCTCTCAGTTTAGAGGTGAATATAAGTTTTACATAAAAATAAAGTAATAACATGTTTAAGTAAAAATAAAGAATTTCTATTGAACAAACACAGACATTCTTCAAATACACATTAATTGTTGTAAAAAAAATTTCCTTGCTCCAACTTTACACGAAAAAAATAATTTTGCCCCTGTCCGGGGCTAAAAAAATAATCTTGCTCCAACAAAAAACCCAAGCCCCCCCCCCCCCCCCCAGAATATCAAATGGACCGTGCCTTAGTCCACCAGCAGTGACACTCTCCAAGTGGTACAAATGTTAAACGTCTTCAAATTCAATAGCATAATTTAAGAACAGATCAATTTGCAGCATGGACCAGACATGCACGTTTAGGGAACTTAACCCTCGTTAGTGATCCTCAATGTAAACAATGTAATAAATGTAAACACAATGTAAAAAAGTGTAAAAGTTATTATGTCCAAGAATGTACCCAAAGATGTAGCAAGATGTGTTGGATATGATGCTACAGGACCCTACATGATGCCTCAGAAAATGAATTTCAAATACTAGAAATATTTGTGCAGTCATTTGTTTTTGATGTTTCTATGTGATTTGCTGGGTTAATGCCACAACCTCGTACCACTATAAATCATACTTTTGAGAAAATGGCTGACAAAGTACAGTGACAAATTAAAATTACTTATACCATTATATCAATAGTTTAGATAATGCAAAGTGATAAATTAAAGTGTAATCTACGTTATTTGTCTTCAAGACACCTCGTAATTGACTAGTGCAGCGATAAAATTGCAATTAAAATGATAAGGTTTTATGGCAGGGTACATCTTTATTTCTATTTGAAGTTATGTATATGCTGAAAACATGTACTCTGAAATACGGCCTTTTAGCATTTTTAAATTCAATTTTTGAGGTCAGCATGGGAGGTGATAAAAGATCACATTTGTAAGTACGGCTTTGTGGCTTTCGAAAATTTGATTTCTCGGATCAGCGTAAAAGGTGATAGAAGGTCGTGTCTGTAGATACGAGGATTTGGCTGGCGTAAATGCTAAAAAATTGAAGAAATATGTAATAGACAAAACAAAGTATAACAACATAAACTGTTTTTGCATTCTTCATATCATGTAATTTTAATGATAAGGCTAATGGCATAAAGGAGTAGCATACGATGCATGATTATGGCATGCAGAAACAGAGCTGAATAAAGGTTATATGGCATCTACAAAAACTCTACTACAATGTAAGATTTTATGGCAGTAAGCTGATCTATTTTTAAAACAAAGATTAAGAGGTAATAAAACCTTATTATTATGCAGAATGTGACCCTTTTTCATTGAAAATATGTTGAAATTGCATTAAAAGGAAACAATGAAAATGTTAATCAGTTTCACTGTCAGTATCATCTTCCTCAACATCGGGCTCTGGTAGATTATCTGCAACATTGTTGCTGGATGATAAATTCTTATAAAAATCATGATATTCTGAGGAGATGATTTTTGTTTTGCATAGATTTAAAAGATCCTTCTTCTTTGCTTGTGATATTGGCTGCTTTCCTGTGTATTTCCTTGGTAACTCTTTTGTTTTTTCTATCGGTCTTCCCCTTTTGCCACTCCCTGTGACTTTCATTTTACGGAAATCCTCCTCAAAGTTATATTTGAATAGGATGTTATCCGGGTCCTCCTTCATAAAACGAAGCCATTTGATGTTTAGCCAATTGATTTTGGTGCCATTGATCTCAATTTTATTATATTTCATCGATTGAGACTGAACTTTCTTGAAATCCCAAATATCTTCGTGTGTTAGTGGCACTACATTGTACGGATCTTTCCTTCTGGCCATTCGTATCACTGTTGATCATTGTTGAGGAATGTAAATCTCTGTCTTCTTCTTTGCAAATTCAATAGCTGCATGCATGCTATCACACTCCATCTGAGTATGACCACTTTCCAGAAATTTATGGTCAACGATGTCTATGTTTCGTAGGTAGGTAACAGCATGCATAAGACTTGTGGCTGTGAACTGGTTCCTGTTTTGTCCTGAGCACGCATCTGAATAGAAAATAGCATGTTTGATATTCGTCGGCAATGACAAAAGCTGCAAATACAGGCACGTTCCAATCTCGCATGATCCACGTTTTGCTTCCACCTCTGACCACAAATAACATGTTGCATTTGAAGAACTTAGATTATATATTGACAAATTATAGCAGCTTAGTTTTAGGGTGTAGTACAATTGACTCACTAATGAACATGGCGTAGAGAGAACAGCTTGGAGATCAAATGTTGCAACAAATGTATCATCTCTTGACTTTGCGATATCTTTATCCTTTTGTTTTTCCTCTCTTGCACGCTTCTTTCTTTCTTGGTGTTTCTCATAATCTGCTTTTTCCTTTTCCGAGGCGGTTTTATTATGAACAGCAGTGTGGTAAGAAACACAGAGAGAGCATTGATCTTTTTTTGGTTTATGAAATGAGAAATTGTACTCCTCATTGAATATACGCCTGTAGATCGGCTGGCTTATCAGTTCATCTTCTCGCAATTTGCCTTTGTGCAATTCTAAATACAGTTCGTACATTTTCGTGATGTTAAGTTCCTGTCCAAGGTATCTTCTGTTTGAGTCCTTCCGTGTGTAATGGCCCTCTAATGCTGGGAATGATTCTATGTGTTCTCGTACCAACTGTGCAGCCCTCTCTGTTGTTTTATTGTAAGGTTTGTGTCTTCCTCTCATATCAGACCCAGCAAATACGCCCCCTGATTTATTTTGTATAGCATGGTCAACATAGGATTCCCCAACACTAAGGGTAATCAGGAAAAATTTCTTGCAAACAGGTGTTCTGATGCCATCGACCTCAAAAGAATATGTTCTATAAACTTGGCGCCTTTTCTTTGCAGGCTGATTTTCATCAGTCAGGTAAGTCCTAGTATTTTTTTCTTCTACATGTGATACCACAAAATCTTTTTGCCGTTCGTATGAACCCAAGGACCAGAAATTTTGAAACACTTCTCTTCTTTTTTCATCCGAAACTTTGCTGGAACATTTGAGTTTGCATTTATTGCAATTTACCTGTTTCATTTCTTTTGCATTTACAGTTTTTCCTCTTTGGGACACATACTGCTGTCCACTTAGTTTCAATTTCTTTCTCACATTCTTTTTCCATGTTTCCGGTGTGCATTTTCTCTTTCTAAAAAGTTTCTTTTTGGGAGGAGTCATGAAGGAATCTGACTTTGTCTTTGATGTTCCGATAGGTCGACCTCGCTTATGTTCATTATGTTGCAAAGGTGATTGCTCTTCTTCGTGAACATAGCTCTCATCCATTTCTTCTATGTTTGAGGTTGACTTTTGTTCAGTATCCAAGGTTCCATTTGCTTGAATATGTGTTTTATCATTTGTTTGTTTAACACATCCGTCATAATGCTCGGATCCAATGTATGCCATGTAGATTCGCTCCTCAATGATTCCCTGTTTTGTCTGCAAGGTAGGTTCAATATCTAGGACAGATGTCTCTGGTGAGCTTGAAAAAATACGCACATGCCGACAGGTAAAATTGGCCAAAACTAGTGGAAGAATATCTGCTGCTTTGTTGCTCCATATTCCATTTCCTCTTAGCTTTTCAACTTCTACTGAGAAGTCCATCCACAGTAAGTCTGTTTCCGCTGAATGCAAGTTTTCACTCGACATGAAAAACCCTTTATACTCCTCTGCATTGTCAAGCAAGTGGTCACAAAGTAATTGGCGCAATTGAGCAACTCCTTTTATTGAAGGTAGATGATACATTGCTGCCCGAAAAAAGCAGTTTCCATCAGGAACTACAGTTTTCCTCTCCATTCCATTTGCAACAAGTAATTCATCTATTCTTGTGGTGTGGTCTTTTCTTATCAAGTCTCTTAGCTCCGACTCTTGCATACTTCTTTCCTTTGCTTTCTCAATGCTGTAAATTACAGAATGGTTGTTTCTTTTTTCAAAGGGGGCATGTTCTTTCTTTTCACGTTTATCCCTGCAGTGTTTGACTTCTATCTCAAACTGAAGCAAGTTATCATTTTCTTCATTACTCTCAGGAGAAAACTCAGAGTCGGATGAATTTTGGTCCTTTTTACTTGGCTTGTAAGAGTCTTCACTGTCATACTCAACCTCGTCACCATTATCACCTTCAAACATTTGAGTATATGTCTTTCTTTTCTTCCTTCGGTCTTTACTATTTCGAATTTCCTTTAGATACTGAAGGGGAATGTTGTCACTACTGCTGTATTCACTGTCTGAATTTTCTTTCGTTGTTTTTTCTCTTTCTGTTTTCCTTTTATTTGATTTTCTCTTGGGTTTCTTATACCTTTTGTATTTCTTTTTAATTTTCTGAGCTCCTAATAATGCAATAGACCCTTTTCCCTTTCTTTTCTTTATTGCTTTAATTTCATCAACAGTGTCAGGTTTGGAAGTCTGATTCTTTGGCATTCTGGATTTACAAGGAGCATCTATTTTGTTTGAAGTATCGCTTAAATCAGAAGTTAGCGTCTTTTTTCCTGAAATGTTATTTTCATTACTGCAAATTGAGTTTCCTTTCCTCGGTATTCTGTCATTTTCTGTAGTCTCTTTCTTTTCTGTTTCTGTGGTTTCCTTCTCCTTGTCACATTTAGGCATTGTTTGTTCTTGGTTGTTTCTGGTCTGGTCTTCATCCTCAGAGGTTTTCTCTATATTGTCACTGATTAATTGTATATTTATAAAGGCATGGTTGTCTTTTTCATCCGCTCGCACTATAGTAACATTGGTTTTTTCATTTTTTCTTGTAACATGTATATTTTCTTTGATTAAATCCTTCTCCTTGTCATAATTAAGTATTGTTTGTTCTAAGTTTATGGTCTCGTCTTCATTTTCGGAGGTTTTCTTGTCTTTGTCACTGGCTGGCTCCATACTTTCTGAATTTCGCTCCACTTCTTCACCCATTGATGGCCGATGTATATTTTGAGGGGGTTGGTTTTCATTTTCAGAACTTATTGAAATGTTTTTGGCACTATCCTTTTGATTTTCATTGATATTTTCAGTTGTAGATGTTTCTCCGTTTGAGTTAGTATTATTCCCATTACTTTTCACATTACTTTCATAGTTCAGTTTTTCTTCATTATCACATTTTAATGTTCTGCTTTCATCATCATGGCCCTCTGGATCACAACTTCCACTTGCTCCGTCTTCAGATAGCAATATTCTTACAATCGCATCATCCCATATTTCTTCGTCATCCCACTCCATAATTTTTATATTAGTTCTGCAAAGGTTAAAATATTTGTGTAAAGAAAAATTACTTTGATTGATTTTAAAAAGACTAATTTGTTTTACAATAGTTAAAATTATATTATATAACCTTTTGTGATATATTTGAATTGACATTGGAAAATATCGATTTAAGATATATCAGATACTTACCATTTCCTTTCTAAAACCCAAAGCCTTTCATCTATGTCCTCAATAATGGTACAAAGTATTGTCTTCTGAATTATATTTTTTCTGTGTATTTCCATGGAATGTTTCAGTAAGAATAAGTTGTTTCAACATTGATATCAGGATTTCCTGTGTAAAAGTACGCTAGCCAGATAAGAGCATTTTCTATTACGGCGATTTACCATGCTTTTTAGCATTTGATTGTTTACAGATGTTGGGTGTCATCTTACACTACGGTGTTTAAAACCCTATTAAAAATAATTGTACAAATTGTTTTCTAAATGCTAAAACCACTTATCTCGATATACATGTTTTTATCATTGACACATTTATTTTCTTCTCTGACATTTTCAGAAAGGCAAAAGGCCGTATGTCTAAGTAGACTGTTTTTTCCATGATAACTGTAATATTTAAAATTACTTTCGGGAATGACTCAACATATTTTCACTAGATGCTTGTTTTATGCCATTGGTCATTAAGGACATAGGAGATAATGTGATGATGAATTATCAAATATAATCATAACCAATCAGACTATTGTTATGATCTTTTGACACAAAATAAAGCATATCGAATTACATACAGATATGAAAAAAAGCTAAATTCATGGAATTTGGAGTTACTTGGTTGTGGCATTAACCCATCGATTAATTTAATTTAATTTTAACACAGACATTCTTCAAATACACATTAATTGTTGTAAAAAAAATTTCCTTGCTCCAACTTTACACGAAAAAAATAATTTTGCCCCTGTCCGGGGCTAAAAAAATAATCTTGCTCCAACAAAAAACCCAAGCCCCCCCCCCAGAATATCAAATGGACCGTGCCTTAGTCCACCAGCAGTGACACTCTCCAAGTGGTACAAATGTTAAACGTCTTCAAATTCAATAGCATAATTTAAGAACAGATCAATTTGCAGCATGGACCAGACATGCACGTTTAGGGAACTTAACCCTCGTTAGTGATCCTCAATGTAAACAATGTAATAAATGTAAACACAATGTAAAAAAGTGTAAAAGTTATTATGTCCAAGAATGTACCCAAAGATGTAGCAAGATGTGTTGGATATGATGCTACAGGACCCTACATGATGCCTCAGAAAATGAATTTCAAATACTAGAAATATTTGTGCAGTCATTTGTTTTTTGATGTTTCTATGTGATTTGGCGTTCCTTGTACCATTTGCGTCTCTTGCTGTGCGTGTCTGCTTTGTTTGTTTGTTGTTGTTGTTGTTTTTTTTTTGCAGTGGGTGTTTTTGGCTTTTCCTGTTGGTACTGGAATTGGGTGTTGTTGGAGATCCCCTCCTTTCTTCTAATACTAGTATCAGGATATAAATTTCTAAGATTAGAAAATCATTGGTAATTTTTAATGCAAGAAATTAATTTTCTAGTATTCGAAATTAATTTTCAATATTAGAAAATTCATTTATAAATATAAGAAGTATGTATATTTTATATATTATAAGAAATCAAATAATGACATCAAAAAATGAATTTCTAATATTAGAAAATACCTATTTTTGTCCATATTGGCTTGTGATATTATGAGGTATTAAAAGATTTTAGTTGTTGTAACAATCGTCAAAAATAGATTTTTACATTTCTGTGTACTTTTAGGTTTTCCTTTACCAGAGAATGTACTAGAAGAGAGAAAGAATGGAAAATGGATCCCCATAGACACTGACCATCAATTTTCTCCATACACTACGTACTATAGAGAGGAAATGCCAGGATATGTAACAATATTATACAGAAGACAGGGCGACAAAACGAGTAGATCGGGAACATATAGATGTCGGGCTGAAGGGAAATTCGGGACCGACAGTAAAACTCTCACTGTTAAAGGTTCTGATCATTATGTCTCCTCCAAAGGGAGAAGATATATTGTTTCCCCTTTATATTGCTAACAAATGGCTTCTTCTGGTAAAAAAAAATCAGATTTTATGCGGCGCAGCATTTGTTATTTAGTGGCAATATCTATTGTGAATTTCACGTTCATATCACACTTTGTGGAGATAATTGATACTTGTGGAGATTGTCTTCCTCTGTCGCCATTGTAGCGCCGTCATGTAGGGTATCCCCTCCTTATCTTTTGTGTTGTTATTGTAGTGCCGTCATGTTGGGTATCCCCTCTTTACCTTCTGTGTTGTCATTGTAGCGCCGTCATGTTGGGTATCCCCTCCTTACCTTCTGTGTTGTTATTGTAGCGCCGTCATTTTTGGTAACCCCTCCGTACCTTCTGTGTTGTTATTGTAGCGCCGTCATGTTGGGTATCCCCTCTTTACCTTCTGTGTTGTTATTGTAGCGCCGTAATGTTTGGTATCCCCTCTTTACCTTCTGTGTTGTTATTGTAGTGCCGTCATGTTGGGTATCCCCTCTTTACCTTCTGTGTTGTTATTGCAGCGCCGTCATGTTGGGTATCCCCTCTTTACCTTCTGTGTTGTTATTGTAGCGCCGTAATGTTTGGTATCCCCTCTTTACCTTCTGTGTTGTTATTGTAGTGCCGTCATGTTGGGTATCCCCTCTTTACCTTCTGTGTTGTTATTGCAGCGCCGTCATGTTGGGTATCCCCTCTTTACCTTCTGTGTTGTTATTGCAGCGCCGTCATGTTGGGTATCCCCTCTTTACCTTCTGTGTTGTTATTGTAGCGCCTTCATTTTGGTTACCCCCTCATTACCTTCTATGGTGTTATTGTAGTGCCGTCATGTTGGGTATCCCCTCTGGTCTCTCTTCCTGGTCTCACTTCGTAATGTTGTTTATTCCGGGGTTCGCGACCGTTCCTATGGGGATTCTCACGGTTTTGCCTTGCCTTCTCGACTTTGAGACTGAATAACTGTTAGGTACCTATTTGATGTTTACTCTTTACCTTTTGGGTTGTATTTTTCAAGGTTTTGTTACTTTATATACTCTTTGTATTACAGAAAATCATCCTGTCAGAGCAATCGTAAAGAGAGATGTGGTTGTTTACGAGGGAGAAGACGCCACTCTTAAATGTGAAGGTCACAATTCAAAAGAGATAACATGGTATAAGATACATCTAGGAAACTTCCCTGCGTACCTTGAAAAAGACAAAGAGGAAGTCGGGAAAGTAAGTTCCTCACATTCAAAACTTCTGCCATCAATAATAATGGCGCACTCATATATTTTTGCGTATTTAAAGTTCTCATATCGGACCAAGATGCTTCCAAGAATGTCTTTGAAGACCCCATGAAAACCAGACTAAGCATATAATATCAGCCAGATTATTACGTTATTTTGGTATACCTATAGACCTTAAGCCCCCTTCACACTTTCACGGATCGGGCCACGGATAGCTACGGATCGAGAAAAAATTTACATCCGTAGCTATCCGTAGCTATCCGTAGCAATCCGTAGCTCGATCCGGTACTAGTCGTGACAAGTCGTAGCTATCCTTGGCAATCCGTAGCTATCCGGGATGAGACAGAAAATTTTTGAACATGTTCAAAATTTCCCACGACTCCGCTACGGATAGATTTGTCGTAGCGGAGTCGTAGGGGAGTCTTAGCAACCCGTAGTGGAGTCGTAGCTATCCGTAGGGGAGTCGTAGTAACCCGTAGCGCATCCGTAGCAATCCGGGACCATTTTAGTGATAAAAATAGCAATACGACTCTGCTACGGATTGCTACGACTCTGCTACGGATTGCTACGACTCTGCTACGGATTGTTACGACTCTCCTACGGATTGTTACGACTCACCTACGGGTTGCTACGGATAGCCAAGGATTGTGTCTTGTATAAACTTCAAATTTATTAGGTTTCTTCGCGTTTTTCGGTCAATATATGAGTTTATACTTCAACTATTCAATTTCAGGTCATTATATAAGGGCATGTATAAAATCTCAATACTGTTATAAAACAAGTGAGACCATCTCAATTTGAACATATTCGGTGTTTTAGTTAATAATTATGGATTGAAAATGCATAGAAAATTCAAGCCAGTCCTACCCATCCGTACTGAGGTCGTAGCTATCCTTGTGCGAATCGTGGCTATCCGTACTCGAGTCGTGGTAATCCTTAGCAATCCGTACCTATCCGTATCTATCCGTATCTATCCGTACACGTGTCGTAGCAATCCGTATCTATCCGTACGCGTGTCGTAGCAATCCGTAGCAATGTCGGGACGATATCCGTGGCAATCATTAGCTATCCGTAGCTATCCGTACTCGATTCGTATCAACCCGTAGCAATCCGTAGCAATCCGTACTGGAGTCGTAGGTTCATGGTTCATCGAACAATTTGCGTCCCGACTCGCCACGGATAGACCTTTTTTGGAGTCGTAGCGGAGTCGTGGCTCGATCCGTGAAAGTGTGAAGGGGGCTTTAGTCACATAGTCGTCTTGTGGGTCTCTTGATTAAAAATACTTTGTCCTCCGTTTGTCATCATGCATTGTGCAAGGCACATAGACAACATTTTTGTACGATTTGTTGACCCTCTTTACCGGTAATTTTTTAGAATTCCTATAATGTTACTGATTAAGCACCTCAAGTTGCGGAATGGTTTTCTACACATGAAAAAAAGAATTTATACAAACCTTGATGGTATTGAGAACCCACTAGACCATTACAAAGATAAAACGCTCCCACCCTGGGTTAACAACATAATAAAGCTAAAGACTACTTAGGTTACTTGGCTACACCGTTTTGGATCCCAGCATCAAAATCGTTAACGAAGAATTAATTCAAACAAAGATATGAATTATGATAATGTTAAGGTCTTCAAATTCATGAGCATCATTTAAATTCAGATAAATTTACAGCATGGACCAGACATGAACTTTTCGGGTATTTAACCCTTGTCAGTGATACTACATCCAAACAATGAAAGATGGCCATTAAGAGATTATTTTGGTTTCAACGGGGTAAATTTCCTTCACTTGATGGCGGTGTTGCCACCATACGTAATTTGCATTTTTTAACTCGTCAGATATAGTAGAGTTTTACAAAATTTCTTGAAATTTCGAAAACGTGGGTCCTGTAGCATCATATCCCACCCATTCTGCTACGTCTTTTGGTACATTTTATGGACATAATATTTTTCATACGTTTTGGTCATTTTACACTGTTAGACTGAGGATCACTGACGAGGGTTTAGTACCCGAAACGTGCATGTCTGGTCCGTGCTGTAAATTTATCAGGTCTTAAATGATGCTATTGAATTTGAAGACGGTTTAACATTGTTACCGGTATTTTGTTTCGAACTTTCACAATAGAAATGAACAAATAACAAATTAATTTGTTTGGTAAGGATTAATATATCATAACTTGTGAAAAACTTTGGCAATTCTACAAGAATCGTCTACACTAGCTTCTTTCAAAATTTGAGAAATTCAAGCCCAAGTGTGTATCATTAGCATTTTTGTCATTGTGTGGACACTTTATACACAAAATTCGACGGACCAAAGTCAGATCAAACTTCAATAGAAAAGTGGATATGATCCTTTTAAAGAAATTTTTAAAAAGGCGCTCTACCCATCTACAGATTTGTAGAAGCATCATTTCCAGCATTGCACTCTGACCATCAGTAACGATAGGACCCCACGATGGAAAGGAGTGGATCTCCAACAATACTCGGTTGCAGCACCCACAGCAAAACTTCAAAACACCCAATACAAAAAACACAGCAGACATCAACAGAAATAGACGCAAAAGAGACAAGGAACACCAACACACAACATAGAAACATGAAACATTAAAGACCACTCATAAACCAACGAGATCAATGGGCACCCGGTGCCGACTTAGGACGGCCATCTGCCACGCAATTAGCAGACGGTGTGGTTATCCTGGATTACGTGCGCACAGCCCGCCACTTTTCCGATTACCCAGAGGTCTAATGGGTGATGTCCAAATCACGCCTTACAAGTCGTGGGGCTGATCACTTAGTTGGACAGACTTTGGACAAACTTTCCGGGTGGTTGTTCGTTTGCTCGCTTTAAACATCAGAGCAGTTTTTGAAGATACATCAGAAGTTTTTGAACATACATCACAAGGATTTAACATCACAAGTTTTCAAACATCTTAAGTTTTTAAACTTACATCACAAGTTTTTAAACTTACATCACAAGTTTTTAAACTTACATCACAAGTTTTTAAACATACATCACACTTGACAAGATTTTTAAACAGATATCAAGATTTTGAATTTTGCAACGTTTTACACGCCATTAACTTCTGGATTTTGTTGTTGTTGCTTGCTTGCTTTGTTGAGTGTATTTGGTATCATCTTCTTTTTGTTTGTTTGTGAATTTAAAGCACATTTTCAATCTTACATATTGTTATGCAGGGCCAGGAACTCAGGCTCACAAATATAAGAGACAAACCTACAACAGTCTACATGTGTAAGACCGGTTACAGAGAAAATGTTGTATTCAGAGTTTACGTCAGACGTGTACCAGAAATAGACTATTTAGGCATTGGATCCCAATCTACAGTTACATGCTCTGCTAAAGGTTAGTAAGAAAGAAATGGATGAAAAAATGTCAATATCTAAATATATGCTACAGTGTAATAATTTCAGTGCAACATATGCGCATTTCAACAATTAATGTCTAAAGTATATGGATATATGAAAAGCAACATACTAAACATACCCAGGAACCAGCTAATGATAGCGCAATTTTTAATTCATTCAGGGAGATTATCTTAGTTTTATAATAATTTAATTTAATCATATTTGGTGACATAGGATTTACAAATTTCTATTCTGTGAAACAAGGCGAATGATATCCTTGGGGACTTGAGGTCCAGCAGTAGAGATACTTACCTATATTAATTAGTGGTTGAAATGGTCAAAATCCGTTAACACGAAAATCATAAAATCAAATCTATGTTTACAAATAATATTGATATATATTAATTTAAGTTCTTACTTTCGATTTGCAAATGATAGACAAACTAGGAATATGAGATATGTTCATATGCTGTGTTTCTCTGATGCATCTCTCCTATGTTCTTGAATATGTTAAACGTCTTCAAATTCAATAGCATCATTTCAGAACAGATAAATTAACAGCATGGACCAGACATGCACGTTTTGGGTACTTAACACTCGTCAGTGATTCTCAATCTAAACAATGTAATATGACCAAAGTCAGTGAGTGTGAAGGTTATTTTGCCCAAAATGTACTGAAAAATGTAGCGGGATGTGTTGTATAAGGATTCGTTATCCGTAACATATGTATATCACCTCATTTAGAATTTTCTGTTTGGAATGTTTCTCTCTGACAGCAATACAGGTCACTTCCATTATCTTCATTAGTCACAGTTATTCTTTGTTGCAGTTTGGAGCTTGTAAAAAGGTTCCCTACAACTTAGGGCTTAAAGTATTGAATGTATCATCAAGATATAAGCAGATTAAACGTGTGCAATAAATTGATTGTGTATTAAAACAAAGAGCTTCCTTGTTAAATATGATCCTTCAACTTTGCATTTGTGTCATCTTACTTTGTATTAAAGCTATGAAATGTATTGTTTTATGCCAATGTCAAACGTCTTTAGATTCAATAGCATCATTCAAGAACAGATAAATTTGCAGCATGGACCAGATATTCACGTTTCGGGTACTTAACCCTCATCAGTGATCCTCAATCTAACCAGTGTAATACTAGTATTGCCAATAGAAAAAGTATTCTTTCAATTATTCTGCAATGCTAGCCTAATTTAGGCATATTTTATTACAACAAATCAAGCAATTTGATTTTATACAAGTTATATCAACTTATTATAATAATTATTATCCCCCGTGCTAGTGAAAGAAGCTTTTCTTTGGCAACTTTATATTTGAAAGTCCTTCTATTCAAATCAGCAATACCATCTAATTAAAGGAGATACACACCTTTGCACCAAATCTCTTGTGGTTTTTTTGGCAACAATTTACGTTCCATCGCGCTTCTGACTGGACCAGGCAGGCATACATGTACAAGTAATTTGGACCAGCTCATTTTTATGATAAGTGAGTGGGATCCACGTTTAATTATTTTTTTTTCAATTTTGGCTTAAAGTGTCACTGATAAGGATTCATTTAACAGAAGCATGCAGGTCACATTTTGAAACTTCAAAATTGCCCAGAGGGCTGCTCTGGTACTGCAGTGTTGGACACTTTTTTTTTCCTTTCTACCTTCTCGACTTTGAGACTGTTTAACTGATGGGTACTTATCTGATGTTTATCTTTTACGATTATAGGTTATCCTGCTCCGAACATAACTTTGCATGTGAAGAAGGGTGATATCTGGAAAGAGCTTCGTCCTGGTGCTGAGTTCGTGGTCCATAGAGAGTCCTGGATGATGGACGCCTCTGGGATAACATATGATATCAACAATCTACTGGACAGGGATAAGCAGGTCTTCATGTGCACTGTCATGAATCCGTTTGGGGATGCTCGGAAAGTTATTGGACTGGACACCTCTGGTAATTCTATGTAATTACTAATCAGATTTAATGAATTACACGATTTGTACTTTATGTGAATAGTCTTTTGTGTTTTTAAATGTTTCTATGTCATATGTCTCTTTTACGTCTCTTGTTGTGCTTGTCAACTCTGTGTTTTCTTATCAAGTGTTTTGGTGCTTTGCTGTGGGTGCTGCGTCCGAGTCTGGTTGGAGATCCCTTCCTTTCTTGTTGGTGCAAGAGGAAATATTTTTCAGTAATTTCGCTGGGGACCATTGCTCCAACTGTTGAAGTTCATTTTCAAAGAGAATTTGTACTATGAATATGCTACATCGTCTGTAGAAAATATAGAAAAGATTTCAACAAGACCAACTTGCACTGACCTCAGCGGAACACACCCAAGGGATTGTTAAAAACAATAGACTTCAGACAAATAAGTTTCAACAGAGAGACACACAACAACATCAACACGAAATGGGCCATAAAAGAACAAAAGCAGATTTAACATAAATGATAACACAAGAAAGTATAGAGTTGGAATACTTCCGTATTATACATTGAGAGAGACCTGAGTGTGTACACGGCCTGGATTGAGCACGTTAGCGTTCGATGGATTAGAATAAAGATAAGCCACTATGATATAAACAAAGCGATCTTCATCAAGACTGTGTTTCAAGGTCCAGCAAAACACAAATGAACATACAAATTCACTATAAGCTAAATGATTCATTCAGAAATTCATTCATCTGACCATTTACATCATTTAGGGCAAACTTATTTCATTAAGAATTCGTCTTTCGGTATTTTTTTTAAAAAATACGCTGTTACAGTATATTTCATTATTTGTCTGTTTTAGAATGAGAAGCGCCTAGTTGACTACTTGGGGAACTAATCCAGTGTTTTGTGCGTTGCACTTGAATTTAGATTAATACTGAGAATATTATCTAAATATCGAAGAAACATAATAAAGTCATTTGAGAAAAGGTAATTGTTTGATTTTTTCCAGTAAATGCTGAATGTGTAGAACCTAAACATTCATTAAATGAAATGCTGTTTCATAAAAACAGCCAACCAGACATGGACCTTTTGATCTGTCTTAGGCCTTCTTTGTCTGCTTAACGTTTCCTAGTATTCGCTATTAATTTGGACATGACTGATGATGATAATTTAGTATTATACATATAAGTGGCATGAAAAGCTTTCGTCGTTTGAAGAACATGCACAGTATGGAATATTTTTCCGTTAGTATTCACAATGTAATTTAGTGTTTTAGATATTTGTCGGTGTTTTCTCTCGAATAGATATTGCTTCAATTGGCGAAATTAATAAACCTCGAATTTTCGAGTATCGGAAGTTGGTTACTTATTCAAATACATAAAGATAAATGATGAAATATAAAATACAGAAATAAAATAATACTCAATATGTAATTAAAGGACGATTTCAATAGAAACAAAATGAAAAAGGAAGCTATTAAACAAAAAAATAAAAAGAGAATTGCAAAATTCTAAGTAAACATAATCTGGGGGAAAACCCAAAGATTAAAAAGATGCACACGGTAATGCACACGGTAACGGTAATAGCACACAGTAACGGTAATAACACACGGTAACGGTAATAACACACGGTAACGGTAATAGCACACGGTAAGGTAATAATGTTCTTTGTATGCTGATAAACCTTGGTATGCATGCTGATTAGAATGTCCTGTTTAAAATGCGATTAGCTTGGGGAACGGTAATTTACATATGTGGCAGACAGTGGCTTTTACAGAAGCAGCCTTGGATATTCATAGGGCGAACACCTTAGTTGTGGGACCTGTGCATCTGTAAAGCCGAGTGACAGCATTTTGGAGTAAAGTTATATAAACAATTGCTGGATAATCCTAAAAAGGTAGTTTACCCGGGAATGTTTGCTACCTACTTTTGCTCTACCAAGATTGCCCAAATAATTTTAATTTACCTTGCAAAATGAAATTAAGGCAAGCTTTATGTTACCGAAAGTTGGTCGGACTTTTCGTGTTATTTATGATAAACTCGCATAAGCCAGCAGAAAAAGCACTTGTTTTCGTATGTCCGCTGCTTCGCTTCTGGTGTTCATTTTAACATCGTTTCTGTGTTACCTAGTGGTCTTGTGTTTTATTGACAACAACATATAATGAAAAGGCATTTTGTTTATACAACATCTGCGAAAACCTCTGTGTATCAAGTACCATGCCGACTGTCCGTCTAGTAACATTAGGATCATAGCCACATTATAAAGGGCGTTTGATGACTCTGACACATTTTCGATGGTTATGCTGTCTAACTTTGATCCTTCTAATTTTGTTTATTATGTCACCATAAAAGGAAGGCTGTGAAATACCCAAAGTAACATACTCTGTTGCTTGTCTAGGTCCGAACTTTAAAAGAAACTGACAGAAATTCTTAACTTTAGTTTGTGAAAGTGGAGACCTTTACCTACAAGTTTCAAGGTAAGAAAGTAAGGTGATATATTAAATTATGCTATCAATTAGAACACGTAACATACAATGAATATATAATCTCATGAAGTATAGACAAGGACACTGCTATAATTGGAAATTGATTTCTGAAATATGCTTAGATGCATCAAGGCTGGAGACAACACGGTCAGTTTAATGATGCCAATTGCTGAATTGTTTAGTTAACATTTTGAATTCCTCCAAAAATGCACTGTAAAATTATGACAAAACAATGCGTAGTATATAGACATTGATTGTTAGATAAAAAAGCAAATTTGGATTGAAATACTACAAAGCCGGGTTTTAATTAAGATGAAACACGAAAATCATCCAAAATCCTGGTGACATATTACTTCTTGTTGAAAACTACACAGGTTTTCAAAGAATGAATCTCGAACTTTAAACAATCAATAAGATATATTTGATATTGGTGATTTATTTCTATTTGGAAGAGAGAAGTTGGAACGTAATGCATCCGATGACATCGTCATGACTTGGAGTCTTCTTTTAAACATACATGGATTAGAAGATGTTCTCAGAAAATTATTCTTGTACATATAAACGCCGAAAAAAACATCAGACCAGTACAGTTCAAGGTATCCAAAGTGAATGTCTTAGGCCCGTAGTTCTCCTTATCTTCATAAATGATCTACTGAAGACAGTTTTAGATGGATCAACGATGCAGCTCTTTGTATGTGACTATTGTCCTATGTTGGAATGATATCAAGGAAGATACCATGAAGCTCCTAGAGGTCCTAGAAAGAATGTAGAGTTAGGAGGAAGTATTGTCCATAGAATACCAAAAATCACAAACAAGAGGAGTAGCATATCAGCCATCCATTATAGAACGTACATGTACAACTTTTTGATATTGTGGATTCAGTGAAATAACTTGGGTGCATATTCATAGGAGTCTGAAAAGTACGTTTTTGGACATAGTAACTTTCACACTTTTTGGTCATATTAAATTGTTTAGATTGAGGATCACTGACGACGGTTAAGTACCCGAAACGTGCATGTCTGGTCCATGTTGCCAATTTATCTGTTCTTAAATGATGCTATTCAATTTGAAGACGTTTAAAATTTATACCACTTGGTGAGTGTCACTGCTGGTGGACCAGGAGTCCCCGAGGGCACATATGTAGCCAAGTGCGATGAATTTCGGTTTATCGTTTCTTCGACGCATTCTAAAATTTTCTTTTATCAAAATTTCTGCAGCATCATATCCCACCCATCCTGCTACGTCTTTCGGTACGTTTTTGGACATAGTAACTTTCACACTTTTTGGCCATATTACATTGTTTTGATTGAGGATCACTGACGACGGTTAAGTACCCGAAACGTGCATGTCTGGTTCATGATGCCAATTTATCTGTTCTTAAATGATGCACCATTCAATTTGAAGACGTTTAAAATGGAACAACCAAATTGATTTAGTGGCAAGTAGGCAAACAATACCCCGTACTACTTAATCTCCGACAGGGTCAAAGAAACACCACCTTGGTTAGACTTCTTTGAGAGTATGCTAGTGTCATTTGGGATCCACATACAGCAGCTATGTACATGTAATACTAGTATGCACCCGTTAGAGATGGAGCCAACTCTTTGCCTTCTTGGAGAAATTTCAAACTAATTTTAATGCACCAGACACATGTTTCGGATAGTTAAATCCTTGTCACTGATGCTTCCAGCAAAAGTGATTTTCAGACAAAGCCAAAATTCATTTCAGTAGCGCCCTCTGGTTTTATTATTTTGAATTGAAATTTGTGCGATTTCTTTGCAGAGAGTGCGCGGCTTCAAATTTCCTGTAGGGTCAACTCAGTAGCAAATAAAATTGATGAACAAAATAACATTGAAGGGATGGTGATCAGATGTTAGAACCAACAGCAAAACACCCTATGCGAAAACTCAAAGACGAGCACAGCAAAATACGATAAAGATACATACGACATAGAAACATTTTAATTTAAAAAGAGGAAAGACTACACATAGACCAACGAGATCAATGGGCAACCGGTGCCGACTTAGAACAGACATTTACTACGCAAGTAGAAAATGGTGTTATTATCCGGATTACGTGCGCACAACCCTCCCACTTTTCCAGTTACCAAAAGTTCTCGAAAAACGCATGATTGCAATGTAAAACAGCCTCCTCACTGTTGAATGACCACACAAACAAGACAGCAAAAACGCATCCTATTCCAAATTTTTGAAAGAAAGGTGTTGCGAATTATATTGGACAGTTTGTTTTTAGCTTTTGGGTGGAATGGTAGTGTAGAGTGTGGAGAAGTCGATTTCAAGACTCGCATCAAGCAAGGTCTTCAAACATACTGCGAAACTGTAACATATTCGAGAAATGGAATCAATCAGATGTGGATCCTAAAGAATTCTAAGGAACTTTTGGAATATTTTTAAAAAAGCCAGCTATTAGCGTAACGTCATTCTTCCACGCTTTACACTTAGTCTACCATTCCACGCCAAAAAAAGCTCAAAAACAGACTGGCCAATATAATTCGCAATTATCATACCGATGCTTGAGTTTTGATTGACAAATTTCTGCGGTGTTTGGAGGAACCGTATTCGAGCAAATGGTTTGCAAATACCTTGCCATAGGGCGGAAGGATACTTATTTCGTGAAAAAAAACTTCTGGTTCAGACAAAAAGTATACCGAAGGCGATATCATCCGGATGCATGAGTTTTTGATAGACACCATTTTTGTGGTGTTTGGAGGAACTAAATTCCAGCAAATGTTCTATCTTCATACGAAGGTCACTTAATCCAGACCTTGATCTCCGCTGGATGAAAGCACCTCAGATCTCAGTTCAATTTTACCTACAGATACATCGATGGCGTGTTATCCATCAATTTATTATATGAACTTTAAGGATCATCTACATTATAAATGTATCTATCCTCATACGAGAGATCAAGGAACAACCAAGAGCGACAGATCCGCTTCGTATTTGGACATAAGGTTACCTCTATCTATCGACACAAACGGCCTTTTGAACACCCCACTGTATGACAAGAGTGATGATTTCACCTTCCACATATAATTCTGTCCTCTCCTGTTTCTTATGGCGTATTTGTTTCTCCGCTAATTCTGTATGCCAGGCCTGTACCAAATAATTATATGACTATAGTATTTCATCGTTAGAGCCAGACGGCTGGCAAGTAAAGCCCCCGTTCCACTGCAAAATGTACCTACGTTCATTCCCGACCACGAAAATTGCCAGGTCGGGAGAGAACGGCTCTTAGTCGTATCTTGGTCTGGTACAGCGTATGTTGGTCGAAAATTGATCGGTATTAGAGCGGGCACGCTTTAAAGGTCGGGAAAAGTTTCCCGTATTCTTTCAACCGGTTGAAAAAATACGGGAAACTTTCCCGCTCTCTTTGTGGTCGTGAAATGGTCGGCGCTTGGTCGGGATAGTCGTGGGTACAGCCTAGGTTAATCGTGTCCCGGTCGGGAAAGAGCGTGGCTTGAGCGTGGTCTGATCGGCATTTAATTAAACCCCGCTTTCTTCACGCATAAGATACGCTTTAATTACGCCCTGTTCCCGATCTTTACCCGTCTATTCTACGCTCTTACCACGATCTATTCACTACAGATTCAATGTTTGCTGATCTTACCAAGACCTTTTCATGACCATCTAGCGACCTATTCACGCTCTATATGACCAAGTTACGACCAAACGACGCTTCAAATAGGATCTGTGCATATTTCATTCATTTTCTCGCACTGATATTGTTTTGTTCAAAATACTTATTACCAAAATGTCGCGGCGACGATTCTTGGCTATGCAATGCCACTTTTTAAGTAGTGATTTTTTTAAATTTTGATCGCGACACTTTTGGGTAAGGCTTGGTCAAAACGAGGAATATAGGCTTCTTCTCGATCGATTCAATCATTGGATGAAAAATGAGATCAGTTTAAGTTAGAAATTATGTTTTGAGCGGGAATGCGTCGGGGACAGTCGGAAATAGATCGGAATTGCATCGGGAATAGATCGGGTTTTGGTCGGGAATAGATCGGAGTTTGATCGGATTGAACGGGACTTGGTCGGCAATATGATCGTGAGTAGAGCGGGTAAAGCGTGAGTAGGTCCGCGATGAAACGTGAATCGGTCATAAATTGATCGGGAATCGGTCGGGAATAGAGCGTGATGTCAAGAAAAAAATGAAAAGGTCGGGAAAGTTTTACCCGCTCTTGTGAAAATTTCGGTCGGGAATGGTCGTAGGTACAGCGGGATTGCAGTGGAACGGTGGCTTTAGCTACTCGTTCGGAGTTACATTTAATTATACAACGGCTGAAATCATCATTGAAGTTCTTCGATCGCTACGCCGGGGTTTAAGATCCCTCTTTCCGACATTCTAGATTGCTATTGAATGGCTATCAACATCACCAAACAAGACATATTTATCTGATATGTATACATCAATGTGTAAATCAAGACAATCACCGAATTAAACAAGTTTTCATTGAACTATTGCGACGGGTGTTGCCAATTTCCAAAAAGAGTTATCGCTCCTTCCTCTCACTAAATGTTAATGTCCGGTGGAAGAGATTGGGTTGTTGAATGCAAACAGGAGACGCTGACTCTTTCCGAGCTGACTTTTTTCCGAGCACCTGATCTCACTTTGAAATAGTTTTGTTTATTTCGGGGTTCGTAACAGTTCCAATGGAAATTCTAATAACTTTCTCGGCTTTGAGACTAAACTGAATTACTGATGGATACTTCTTCATTGTTTAGTTACATTGTACTTATGAGGATTCATTATACGACATTCATGCGCGGATCTAGCGGGGGAGACTGTGGTCCGGACCCCCCCCCCCCCCCCCCCCCTCCGAGATTTGTCATGAGGTGGTCCTAAATTTTTAACGAAATATTGAGGAATTACCCATTTTATTTCCAAAAATTCCGCTCGCTACGATCACATAATTTAATAATGCACTATATTTCGGCCAATCTAACGCGTTGAAAAATGAGAATTATTGAATGGTTTCGCCACTGAGAGGTTCTTCTTGTTGTAACTGAATGTTAATAGCTATAAAAATCCTCCCCCTTAGAAGAATTCCAAATATCATTCATTTTGCCTTATTTTTATTATGTAAAAATATCTCATATAAAGCCAAGAATTTATAAATATTAACATGTAAAGTAAAGAACTTCCAAAGCGTCCGGGGGCTTCGACCTTTGGACCTTCATCACGACATCAAAAGGAATGATCACCAAAGTACTAGCTGATCATGTAGATGTTGGTGAGTGTCGCTGGTCTTCCAACAATATATTTTTCGTTTAGCTACAGAAAAGAAATATAACTGAAAAAATTTGTTCATGTATTTCATCCATTTTGTCCTTAATAGTCGCGGTATCCTTAAACCAAGGGCAATTTTAAAGAGTAAAAATAATTATCATAATCCACATTTACTCTAAAAAACTGTAGAACAGACTTTTTAAAAATTTCTGCTTAAAAAATCGTCTTAAAATCGTCTTTTTAGTCATTATAGTCCCCTAAACTGAACAAACGCCGCATTGGCTAGCGATTTTCGCTATTTTTTTTTTAAACATTTGAACACATAATCACATGGGCCTTATTTTCAGAAAGTATGAAACTTCTAGATTCTAGAGCTTTTTAGTGCCAGTTGACAACTGAACTGAGAGTTATCTCGCTTGACAAGGTGACATTTCCGTTTGTTATTTACGTCAGACAGGAAGTTCTACTTGTAGAGAATACAGAGGCATTTCACTTTTATTTTACAGTCGATAAATTGTTAAGGGTGGATTTTGATAACAAGGAAGATGAGCAGCTCATCTAAACGAAGGTAAGTAAATAAAATTCTAATAAAAACAGCTTGTCAGTCACGTGAACACTGAATAATCGTTGTTACTGTCATGTCATTGCTTTGTTTTGATCACACTTTCATTTTCAAGTTCAAGTGCATTGCCACAGGCAAATGCAGCATAAAATATGCATTAGACCGGAAGGATCTTTAGAGAATTATGTGAAATGTGCCTGCAGAGACGTTGAAATCATTTTGTCAGTTAGAATTAATTTTTGTCAGACATTTCCTTTGGAATGACACTTTTCAACATCTTTGTCAAAGTTACCAGGTTGGGGAAAACTTCAAATCGAGCTATTATAGCTTGATCAGGCTATAATAGCTAGAACGAGCTATTGCCTAATAACATTTTTCAATACAAAATTTAACTAAAATCAAAATTTTTGAAAAATATTCACCGATTCCATTTGTACTCGATATATATGAAAATTTTTAACAAGACACATATATTCAAATATGGACCGATGATGAGCAAAAAGATTTTGAAAAAACAAAAAAATTGAGGTTCCTTATCTCCTTATCTGTTGGTATTTCAATAGGGGTTTCTATACAAAAGTTGTAGTATTTTATCAGTACTAGTGCGACTTGTAAACAAAATTTAATTATCATCAATTCTTAATTTTTTTCTTAAGAAAAAAATAGTTTTATGATAGCTACATGGAGCTATTATAGCCCGATCGATCTATTATAGCTCGATCTGAAGTTTTCCCCAACCTGGTTACGGCACAAAGTTTGTGCCTGTGTTCAATTTTCACTGTACATTCAACACTGCATGAATAAACTGTGGATTAAATTTGTAAACACATGTTTCCCGAGTACCAGAGACGATTTCAAGACTATCCGTCCACAATCAACCACCCCCAGACGATCCGTCCACAATTAAATCAATCAGTCCACAATGACAGAGATGATCTGTCCACCATAATTCAGTTTTACTTTTTTAAAATAGCTGATTTTCCAGTAGATTAATTGGCGGACAGACACCAGACATCACAAAATTTGGGGTAGTAGGAATTACTGAAAAGACAGCATTTACCGAAAAGACAGAGATATAATTTACCGAAAAGACCCCAAATTGTACCGAAAAGACACTTAAATTTTAAAACTAAACACATTTTATGATTGGAAATGTGTTTATACAATTAAATGTATCATCAAAACCGAAAATGCTATTTGATATAAGGTTTGATTTAGTCATAGTTTCCTCTGATATAGAATGTAAAACTTACTTCAATAATGATAAATTGATATGAATGTTGTAGAAAAAGTCATAATTATCATGAAGTAGAGTGTGAAAAACTGATTAATTATATAAAGTGCATATTTCATAACAACAAATATGAAATACATGTATTTGGTATTTTTTTTTTTTTGTGGTACATGTACAAATGTACATGCAGTTGTATCTGTTGTCAAGTTGCAGTTGAATTATGAATTTTGATTGAATATCATATTTTGTTGACATAAAATTCCAATGGTCTTTTCGGTAAATATATCTGTCTTTTCGGTAAATATCACTGTCTTTTCGGTAAATGCTGTCTTTTCGGTAATTTCTACTACCGCAAAATTTGGCAATATTTTCATTGTGACATCAAAATATAAAACATGACAACGCAAAAAGTCAGTGGGATCAAATATGACGTCACATTTGAAAATGCTGCCAAATGATGTGATGCCTGGTGTTTATACATGAACACATGCATATAAAATCAATGTTTAAAACAGTCATAGATATTTTCTGGAAAATTGACTATTGACATTTACTAAGTAAAACAGAGTGATTAACATTATCCGTTTACTATTCATTGAAGTGATGGAGATGATCAGTCCACCGTTCAGTTTGAAAAGTCTTCCTTGTGACCTTGACCTTTGACCTACTTTTCAAAAACTTAAACATTGGGTATAACCTTTGAATGGTAATGGGTAGGGCTTTGATATTATGCCCCCATAATCAAAGATTTAGGGGCATATAGTTTTTGGCCTGTCTGTCTATTTGTCTCTTTCTGTTTATCCGAAAAACTTTAACATTGGACATAACTTTTGAATGGGAAGTGATAGGGCTTTCATACATTGTATTTCACATGTGTATTCCTTGTGACAAGACCTTTCCAATGATACCAACATTTTTGATCTCATGACCTTGACCTTTAATTTGCATGAAATAAATAAATGATAAAGAGGCTTCAATGTCTTTCTATAACATATATTTCATCTGAAAATATTTTCAAGTGAAAGCGTCACCTGAATACCTAAATTTGCATGACTTGTACCCTGTGCCCCTTCCCCCTTTCCTGCAGTCATATTACCGGTATGAAAGAATTAAAAAAAATATGTTAATTGCTATAATTTTCTGTTATCTTGTTTGGTCATTCACAAAGCACAAGAAGGAAGTCCATAGTCTGTTTTGACGGGGATCGGTGGGGGGGGGGGGGGGAGCTTCATCATGCGAACTTTCAACGTTCGTACAACGTTCTGTCTCCGTATGACTATGATTTCCACGTTGTCACGTTCATGAAGATACCATGCACAATACTATCAAGTCCAGTGAATTGCTGATGAGGATTCGGGATTACCTTCACGTAGAGATGCGTTTACTAGTGTTTCAGGGTAGTATCTGTTTACTCCAAATCTAACTCTATACCGGAATCTTTATCATACCAATTTTTTTTAAAGTAAATCCATCGGTCTAACCCTAGCCATTGGTCAAAAACATAATTTTGAGGACGCTCTTAAAGTCCTTACAAGTAATAACGAATATTTGAATACGAATCGAATACGTGTCACGAATTTTCATTTATTCGTTTCAGCTCTATAAATTAATTGAGACTATGCGTTTGATGGAACTATCTTGATGTTATATAGCAGCTATGTATCAACACAGGGTAAAGTCCCTGATCATTTGATTTGGAAGAAATCGACCTATAAAATGTGTGTATGTTTACAAAGCTGACGGCGGTTTACATTTAGCTGGTGCAAAATATAGGTTAGATTGGAAACGTTCAAGAGTGAAATAGGTCGAGCCAGGTCACCACTCTTAGCGCTCAGGCAGTATCTCTCGCTCTTTCTTTAAATTCATGCATTCACAAAATACATCACTCGTACCATAACTTGATATGTATAGGTTTCAAACGTCTTTTGAATTTCGTTTTGTCGTGCTGTTTACTTATATACCGAAGATTTAAAGTTGGTATCATATTTACAAAATGCGAAACTCCCGTATAATAACGACTTGCATATGCATTCAAAATATTATAGAATACATATTTCATCTCTGAAATCGATAGGGCTGGGTCAATATATCGATATACCGGTACGTATCGATATTGGTCATCGATACGAGTATCGATCATTTGTTCCGATACATTTAAATACGGTTATTTTAGCACAAAACATGCTTTTCTTGTGAAATCTCAAGCATGTAAATGTATGCTTGATCATAGTTTTATTTTTGTTTGCAAAAGACAGATATGTTCCTGATTTTGCCTCTCGTGCTGGCTATTCAAATCACTTTAAATATTATTCGAAGTCTACGAATAGAAACAATGATTAAGGGATAATACATGCAATTTGAATTAAAAGGTCGGCTTATACATGAAGGTTATATTTTTGTCATTTAACATGATTCGATGAAAGTTCAAAGTAATATCAACTTTATCTTTAGTTTTTATTCCAGAAACTTTCGAATACGAACTGAACATATGTGTATTTTCTCTAAAAAGGTTTACTTAAATTAAAGAGTATAACAAGTATAATTAAATAAAATATAGCTAAAAAAGACCCACCGGGGTATGTAATAGTACATAGAATATAAAGTTATGCACCAGAACTATAAGTTAAGTTAGACCTAACTTCAAGGAAACCGTTTGACTGTGATGGGGAAGAGGTAGTTATTAGTGAATAGAATGTTTAAGCTTTTGCCTTTTACAAAATATGAAATTAGATACGATATAATATATCGGATATCGGTACTTTTTGTATTGTATTGTATCGTATCGAAAATTTGATTTCGATACCCAGCCCTAGAAATCGACCCCGCTCCAATAGGCAGAAAGATCGCCTGGGTATGCGTATGCGGCCCAAATGCTCCCCCCCCCAATCAAATGGTTGCTAACGGTGAATCCCCTACCTGCAATTCGCTAACGATCCGAGTCTCATGACACTGCAGATTCACGCGTGTATAAGTTCTTCATACATGTAATAGACATTCATTCATTCAATCTAAGTATATAAAATAATCTAAGGTTTATCCCAGAGGGGTAGTTCAATACTGAATACTCATGTATTTTCCATGAGAAAAGGGGAGCCCTAGCGATTTTGGAGTCAAAGGTCAAGGTCAAACTTAACATGTATGAAACCCCCCATTTGACCAGTAGTATTTCCATACCAGTGAGTGAATGCATGAAAAAAAAACCGTTTCCACACCGTACCTCTATCACAACGAAACGTCACAGACTGCCTAGGATGAAAAGGGATCTTATTGGAGTTATTGGTCAAGGTCAAACTTGGCATGATTGAAAACAGGGTTTGGAGACAAAAACACCGGTAATTCTTGGCCTACCTGTACAGACTCTATAAGTAGATTTCTGTAAATCAAAGACGAATTTCCATTTGCTTTTGGGTGTTTCATTTTGGTCAGAATGTAGATTTTCTTAAAGTCTCAATGAGGTATTTCCATTTGCTTTTGGGGTCTCTTAAATTGGCCAAAAGGTACATGAAACGGTTCAAGGTTCACTTGAGGACAAAGTTGGTTTTGCTGATGCAAATAAAAGGGGATATTTGTCCTTTTGGGTAGTCCTAGTTCATTTTTAGCTCGCCGGGACGAATGTCCGGAGAGCTATTGTCATACCCCCGGCGTCGGCGTCTGCGTCTGCGTCTGCGTGCGCGTGCACAAAAACTTTAACCTTGCTTATAACTTTTAAACCAATACAGATTGGGCTTTCATATTTCACATGTGCATTCCTTGTGACAAGACCTTTCCATGGATACCAAAATTTTTGACCTTGTGACCTTGACCTTGGAGATTGACCTACTTTTGAAAAACTTTAACCTTGGCCATATTTTTGGAATGGTAAGTGATAGGGCTTTGATATTTCACATGTGTATTCCTTGTGACAAGACCTTTCCATGGATACCAAAATTTTTGACCTTGTGACCTTGACCTTGGAGATTGACCTACTTTTGAAAAACTTTAACCTTGGCCATATTTTTGGAATGGTAAGTGATAGGGCTTTGATATTTCACATGTGTATTCCTTGTGACAAGACCTTTCCATGGATACCAAAATTTTTGACCTTGTGACCTTGACCTTGGAGATTGACCTACTTTTGAAAAACTTTAACCTTGGCCATATTTTTGGAATGGTAAGTGATAGGGCTTTGATATTTCACATGTGTATTCCTTGTGACAAGACCTTTCCATGGATACCAAAATTTTTGACCTTGTGACCTTGACCTTGGAGATTGACCTACTTTTGAAAAACTTTAACCTTGGCCATATTTTTGGAATGGTAAGTGATAGGGCTTTGATATTTCACATGTGTATTCCTTGTGACAAGACCTTTCCATGGATACCAAAATTTTTGACCTTGTGACCTCGACCTTGGAGATTGACCTACTTTTGAAAAACTTTAACCTTGGTCATATTTTTGGAATGGTAAGTGATAGGGCTTTGATATTTCACATGTGTATTCCTTGTGACAAGACGTTTCCATGGATACCAAAATTTTTGACCTTGTGACCTTGACCTTGGAGATGATTGACCTACTTTTGAAAAACTTTAACCTTGGCCATATTTTTGGAATGGTAAGTGATAGGGCTTTGATATTTCACATGTGTATTCCTTGTGACAAGACCTTTCCATGGATACCAAAATTTTTGACCTTGTGACCTTGACCTTGGAGATGATTGACCTACTTTTGAAAAACTTTAACCTTGGCCATATTTTTTGAATGGTTAGTGATAGGGCTTTGATATTTCACATGTGCATTCCTTGTGATAAGACCTTTTTTATTGTTGTTGTTGCAATTTACATATGGTTGCCACCGGCGAGCTATGTTGTCATTCTGACAAGTCTGGTAATATTAAACCACATGCATTGTGGTTTTGTATCATACCGTATATAATCATTTCACACTGAGGAATTCAAGATTAAAATTATTATTTTCTACGCATTAAGCATTCCTTAAAAAACATTTACGAAGTGAATGATCTATAAAAAATACATTCATTTACAATGGGGTTGTTTAGTGCAAATCTGTTAGGTAAACATGTTTACATTCTTGAATTGGCAAGTCCCCGTTTTGAATATTACATAATAGGTAACGTAGGAGTAAATCACCTTATGTGCGCTACTGTTCGTCAAATTAAGTTAAATCCGTGTACTTTGTTTATTTGCTGTTCCCGGTCTGTCGGTCCGTCCGTCCGTTACCAAGCAGTTATCGTTCATGATATCCAGGAGAACGGGTACACACGTTTGAAATCACGGCTCCCAATGTTATTGTCATTTAAATTTTTTTGAACTTTGCTATTTAAATATTCAAGCCATGGATAATTCGTTACTGCACTGAAGAATCACGAATTTCACTTTTTATAGTTCGTTTCAAAGTTTATCGTTGCGGTTCGTTTACCCCGCTTCGATTGAATACTGAGCGATTCTTTTCATTATCAATTACCCATAAGAATTTAATTTATATTTCTCGATAACAGCAGGAAAACACTGATAATGTCTAATGAATTAGCCCCCATCCGATTCAATTGCGCGGGGATAGGGGGGGAAGGGGGGGGGGGGGTGTGCACACGGCGGCACCTACATCTAAAATTCTCTAACAAGTTTACTCTTTCTATCCTTATTTTTCCCTACCAATCCATTGGCACGCCCCCCCCCCCTTCCCCTAAAGTCGTCAAAATATGGAATTACTTGGGCTCAAACAAGTATGTGTAGACATAATTTCTGGTAGTTTGAAGTCGAATTTCAGAAGTTTTCGCTGGCTCCCTGTTTCTTTATTTAGGCACGGTCCATTTGATATTCTGGGGGGGGGGGGGGGGCTGGGGTTTTTTGTCGAAGCAAGATTATTTTTTTTGCCCCGGACGGGGGCAAATTTTTTTTTTTTTTTTTTTTTTTTTTTATAAAGCTGGAGCAAGGAAATTTTTTTTATAACAATTGATGTGAATATTAAGAATGTTTGTGTTTTTTCAGCAGAAATTCTTTATTTTTACTTAAAATTGACTCCAAACATAATTTTCATGTAAAACTTGTATTCACTTCTAAACTGAGAGAGATGAAAGATTTTTACAATATGCGATATATAATTTGTAGTAAACAAAATGTATATAAGGTCATGTAACATGTAAGAGGGCCTGGTGCAAGTATTTACATGTAGAAATGAAAACTTGTTAAAAACTTATTTAAATTCTCCTTCCAAGCTTGTATATAAAATTAGACACTATTGTGATACATGTATCTATTAATAGTAATAAGTTATAGATCTATTGATAATGTATTTAAGCATTTGAATTGTGTCATTCACATGCATTCTTTATGATATTTTCAAATATGAACTTGTCATTACAGGAGAAAACTATGGCGAGCGAAGCGAGCCAAAAATTTTTTATAGGAAGTAAAAACTGCGGCGAGCGAAGCGAGCCGAAAAATTTTCAGGAATTTTAAGCGAATTTTATGGTTATTCTTCAAATTCAGATTACTTGTAAGAGCAAGATTATTTTTTTCCGTCACACCATAAGCAAATTTATTTTTTTCATCAAAATTCAGAGCAAAATTATTTTTTTCGAAAAAAAACCAAGCCCCCCCCCCCCAGAATATCAAATGGACCGTGCCTTAGAATATTACCCGATATATGGTTTGAAATAAAATTACGAAGGTATAAGTATGATATTATTAGTTATACAGTGTTTTACAGGGGGGGGGGGGATAAAGAAATATATCCATTCCATGCTCAACAGCCAATGAAGCAATGTTACTCAACCTTTATTTTCATATTTTACCGGTCTGTTTCTGATACATGTATATACTATAAGTAATTGATAATTGAAAATTCGCTGGCTCGCTATGTACATTATATATCATGTGAGATAATTTTTCGCTGGGGAGTGGGGTTCCCCCAAGAACCTGCTACAGGGCTTTGAGGTATTCTACGCCCCCCTCTAAACTAAAATCCTGTCGCCTGCAATGATATTCTAAATTTCCCCAAAATTTTGATAAATTTCAATATATTAAATGAATCCCCCAACCACAGAAAACTAACATTTTTTTCCATCTCATAGAATCACAATACTACATGTATATATACATAAATGTAATTTCTTTAGATTCTGGCCGTTTTAACAGATACATGCATGTACAATAAACGGGAATCTTTTTCCCTCTCACTCGTACGAAGTGTATACATTTTATGTATATATGCATTCATCTTCAGGCGCTTGGCCAGCGTTCGTTCCAGGTAGAAGCCCTTTTGGATATTCAAGGGGCACAGTCTCAGAATCTAATCAATTTTGCTCATTTACAGGGCAGTTTTCTACGTTATTTTTTTTTTTTTTTTTTTTTTTGCAAAACGACGTGAGAGCAACTGCGTTCTAACGGTACGCCTGGTTATGCGCATGATTTTCTCTCTCTTGTCCATATGCCAATAAGCATTTGTAAACATGTACAACCATTTGTTTTTTAGGGAGGGGGGGGGGGGGCTTTTGTAAATCCAGCTCGGAATATTTTGCAAAAATATTTTTCCGCATGACTGGCGGAAAAATCAAGCATTCACTGAGGAATCAAAGGAAAAACATCTTTCTCCAGCATCTTAAGCATAAGACATGCTAATAGACTATCTCAGACATTTCACAACTGCCAATGATTCAGTTTGGTCAGGATTCTCTGATACTTCATGTTTCACATTCTTCAATATATACATCACTCGCCAAGTTCAGATTCTTTAATTCCAAGAAAAAAAGGTCAAACGTGTAGTTAAAGGTCACATATTGAATCTAAATCTATCTCAAGTAATTTCTGGACACAATGCATACATATACCATATCATCTATCATTTGCCAGGCCAGTGTTGTAGCAAATCCTAAATATTAGGAAAGTAGGTCAAATGTATATATGTAGGTCAAGGCTACTAGATATTCTTACACAAATGTATACTGTGTAAAAGAGTAATGAACTTAAAATATCAATGTTTTTATTCATGATTACCAGTAAGGAAGGATGATCGACCAAGTTTGCTATGCCTCATGATAGGGGACTCAAGAGAAAATACATATATGACATAATGTTCTCACTAGATTTCTTCACCAGTGTTCTAAGAATCTTTGTGTTCTAGTCTCAAGAAGAATATAAGTATCAGTTATAAGATTTATTAAGTTTAATTGTAAATTTTATTCAAAACTCTGAAAATCACTAAAGAAGACTCATTATAACTGCAATATATATATATGTAATAGTATCATCAATTTACAACATAATATTTTTGTACTTGCGAAAGGATATTTTTCTTTCTCTATAATTTATCATATGCTTATTTCTTTTTGAAAAATAATATTTTATATCAATTTACATGTCTAGTCTATATGTACCTAGAATTTAAAGTCATAAATTGTTGCTATGAAAATAATGAAATAAATAAATCTTTTCAGTGCATTTATAGGCAATTTAACCTAGTACATACATGTACGTGTACCCTTAAGCACATGAAAGTAAACAAAAAACATGTTCAATATTCAAATACAGTGATTTCTCCAGTGTCTATAGTAAAACTTAAGGACGAGGTTCAATCTGATACCCAGAAATGAGGAATTTATTGTCCAGCCATCATGCATGTACAGAAGATGCTGTCAGTCTCACTCTGAAAGTAAAAGATGTAATGAATTAATATCTTCATTTTAATACTATTGAATAAGCTCTAAAATGAATGAATTTTGCATACATTTACCAGAACATGCAGCAGTAGTATGTATCATAATGATGTACATGTATATAAATTACATGACATGTAATTGTGAAGTTTCAGTAGTAGTACTAACATACAAATATAATTACAGGGCTTACAATCGGCCATTCTCAAATTATGCAAAATAGTATCATTTTCCCTATTAATTGACCAATTTTCCCCAATTTGATACATATCGTACATGTATTGTACATGTACCTCATAGAAAATTAAAAAAAAAAGAACATGAAGAAAGTAAAAAATCCTAAATTTAAAATGAAAAGGCATCCATTCACCAAATCTATCATATTCAATTTTGAAGAAAATACATGTATTGCCAATTTTCCCAATTTGAAAGGCCCAATCCAATCCCAACCAGAAGTCTCTAACGCGACTGTAGCTCTCCTGGTTGTTTTTTAATTCACTTAATGACAAGTCAAAATTCTAATATGACCACATCCATTTTCTTAGTCACTGGGGGCCAGGAACTCAAACAAAATATCAGGTGCAATACTTGAACAGTGAACACAGACTCATCGTATTGCAAGTAGGATAAAGTATCCATCATTTATAGTGTTAGAGAAGTTGCGAATACAAGATTACATAGAGTCATACAGGAGAAAATGACCACACCCATTTTCTAAGACCCTGGGAGTCAGGGGCTCAAACAAGATGCCATGTGCACAACTAGACCACAGACCAAGTCTTATGCAATAAGATTTACATTTCTGTCTCTCATACTTTCAGAGGCGTTGCGAGCACAAGAATTGTTTACGGACGGACGCCGGACAAGGGGGTACAGCATAAGCTCGACTACGACCAGTAGAGCTAAAAATGGGTGTCATGTGTAAGAGCCCTACTTTATGTCAAGGTTTAAATTAGGACTAAGAAAAATTAAACCCATGTTTTTTTGTGAAACATGAATGCCCTTGTTGTCAGGTATAATGTAGAAAAGTATTTCATACTCCAAGGTCAAGGACTCGATGCAAAAATTCAGGAATTAATGTGAAGGCCTTACCACAAGGGATACACATGTAAAATATGATAGCCCTATCACTTGCAATTCATGTTATGACCAAGGGCAAGGTTAACATGGTTAAAGTTATTCAAAAATTTATCAATATTCAAGGTCAAGGTCACCGGTCACAAGGTCAAAATTTTTGTATTAATAGGAAGACCTTATCACAAGGAATACATATAAGAAATATGAAAGCCCTATCACTTAAAAGCATAATATTACTTTAGAAAAATAATAGCAAAGTAGGTCAATCTCCAAGTTCAAGGACACAAAGACAACAATTTGGTATCAATGGAAATTGTCACAAGGAAAGCACATGTTTATATATCACTCACCATTCAAAAGTTATGGCCATGGTGTAAGATTTTAAAAAGTTGTCATTTTCCAAGGTCAAGGTAACAAATTTTGGTATGCATGAGAAGGTCTTGTTTCAAACAATACATGTACACATGAAATATGAAAGCATGTAACCATGGTAACTTACCGTTTAAGGTGAATCACAAGGGATACACATGTAAAATATGAAATAAATACAATGTTATTTGTACTTGTATTATTAGATTTACAAAATTATTATAACATGTATATTACATGTAGTATACATGTATATGCACAACTTACCCTTCAGTGCTATATCAGCATGTTTACTGCCAGAGGCTGTGATACAGTTTCATCTGTCGATCTCACTATTCTTCTATTGATGATGAATTCCTCTACATTATAACACATATTCTCATTTCATACTGGATCACAGTTTCACAAGAAATATGTTGTCGATGTACACATTGAATATGTTTTTCGTGTAGAAATATGCACTTGAACAATTTTCTTCATTCTCCTTTCACAAGTGAATTATTTTCACACCATGGTGGCCAACATCATATACGGTAGTACAATTGTAATATTATATTCCACAGTATTTCTTAAACTTTACAAGTACGGCACTAGTAGCACTATAAGAATTCCACTATTCTGATGCACTTTCTTTCATTGGACCTGATGCACACATGCGCATGAAGACTTTTCTCAGAGTATATTCCTTCTTTTGTCTGGCAGTGATGGTTGTTACTGTAAAGAATAAAGAAAACATTCAATTGATTTGAAATTCATCCCTTTTAAATAAGTTCAAAACCATTCAAATACTTTTTCCACCAACATTACAGCACTACTACCAGTCCGGGAAAACTTAAAATTCGGCAACGTTGTCAAATTCAACAACTCATTGCTAAATTGGGCAACTTTAGGTTGCCGAATTCAGCAACTTTTCACTGAATAATAAATCAGCATTAAAATAGAAAAATCGGCATATTTCTGCTGCCAGTTTCTTGAATATTTCACCATTCTACATGTTTTTAAGCAATTGAGAAAAAAATCTGTAGAGCAATTAAAAAGTTAACCATTACAACCAATGTTAAATCAGACACTAAATCTGTATTTTCAGTACTGATTTTTTGCTATAAGGTTGCCGAATTCGGCAATATGTTGCCGAATTTGGCAACGTTGCCGAATTTTGAGTTTTCCCGAACTGCTACTGTAGGCTACACGCCTACAGAACTGATATTTGATACTGATTATAACTAACACTGACATCAAATTTATTCAAATTCATGGTGTTTACTTAAATTTAGAAGTTCATGAAGATGTAATGAAAGACAGGAATGGCTTTAAATAACAAATATTTGTGAGATATTCGCTTACACCGATAAATAATCATGAAACTCACTCACGCGAAAACATGGAGCACTCCCTGGTCGAGTATTTCTGACAAGAAGTATAATTTAAAATCCCATCATATGTGTTCCACGTGATACATAAATCAATTTAAAAACATACCTTAAGATGAGCCATGTGTCTGTATTCTTGAACAGTTGGTTTACTTGCATGAAAGAAGCATTTCTACGTGTTCAAATTTCGAACGGAAGTCCACGAGAGCATATTTTAGACGAGACTACTATAAAATTAGAATAGGAACGGACTTTCTTTTCCGTCGTGTGTAAGGTAAAATCTTGACTTGAGATTATTCCGATTGTATGCATATAATTTGCATAATAAGGTTCGGAGCCGTGGAAATGAAACAGGATGAAAAATAGATTTGTGTTTGGGTCTGAATGAATAAATTTTACAGAGTTATATCTCGACTTTGACATAGAAGAAACATTGTGTCTTTTTATTCCAATATTAGGGAATTAAATCATAATAACAGTCAATAAATTGTTCAGCCTCAACACTTCGGTGGAAGCCAGCTTCTTTAGGTTGGAGTAAAATTGAGAATTAAAAATAATTAGAAATTAAAAATTAAATTGAGGATGGAGCGTGAAGAAGGCTTCGGCCGAAACGTTTGGACTGAGCAATATATAGAAAACCCCAATAATTAATAGTTTCCGGATTCAATCCTTAGCGAAAAAAATCCCATAATTACATTTGTAGGAGTTTCCGGACTCATTCCCTACTAAGAATAAAAAACCTATCAAATTGCCTGGTCTAGTAAGCTCCTTTGGTTGATGTGAAATTTCCGTTATCAATATCAACAGTTTCTTCATTCAGTTGCTATATTCATGAGGTAAAATTCAGCCCGAATATGTGTTTTCACAAATACCTTTTTGTTTAACATAAAAATTGTAACCCCCCCCCCCACTTTTCCCAGATTAGAACTGTGTTAACCCTTTTTTGTGCCTGCATGGAATTTAAAGATATCTTAAAAGCCATCGTCATAAAAAAAAATTCTAAGTACGTTTCTTATTATTTTAATAGTGTGCATGGCAAACCCTTTCTAAATAACAGACAGGGTGATATGTTTCTTTGTCTCATTCTCCAACGGATTTGTATAGGAAGTTGTTGACAAGGCCAGTCGCGGCTCCAACATGCAGTTGGTCATATTATATTACGATGCAGGACAAATCGAGATATGTTTCTATTGATACAAAATGTAGGTTTGAAATTTAAAAAAAAAGGTGTTTAAGCTTTGTGACTGTATACTTTTTCTATCGGTTCATGTAATTCCATTAACTGGACAATTGAATATTCACGGAAACCCCCCTCCCCTTTAGTGTATATTGAATGCATGAAAATGCGAAACATCTTATTTGACCGGTCTGCATTTCTGGTTACGACCTCCTCAACTCCCTCTTACTCAATCCTACTGTGTCATGACAAAGTGAAGGTTTTGCATAGTTATTGATTAAATAAAAGTGTGGTAAAATTTTATTTTACACTAACCACCATAAATAAGTATCCAGGTAGTAAAAACATTGGACTTTCTTGAAAAGCACGTCCCAATATTTTCTTTTCTGAGCTCCAAAATGTATAATTGTATAAAAATTGTCCAAATATTGTCTGCATTATTTATTTTTATACAGAAATGGAAAAATTTAACTATATCATAGGATTTTTTCCTTCAAAAAATGACATTTTATGGAAAAAGACATGAAAAATGATGAAAATAAAAAAATTCTAGCTGTGAAATTTACTAGAAATGATAGCTAGAAGGTTTAGCCTCAGATTTTCAAAGAAATCAAAAACAAATAATTCATTTTCATGAAAAAAGTACGAAGTTTTAATTAAGTGGGCACTTATAAAATGATGGGTAGTGTAAATAGGTAAAGGGAAAAAAGTAGGTCACCTGTTTACTACCACTAATAAAACTTTTATATAGGTGATAATGATGTACCTTCCTCTAACACACATTGTACTTTACAATATAACCACTTGTAAATTTTTCAGCCAGATCGCCTCATGACAAAATTGCATCATCGTTGAACTTAAAGTCTTTCTTTGTCGTGTTTGACGTCTTTTTAAATTAGCGAAGTGTTTAACAGGATTTTCAGAATAAATCATGAAGTGACTCATTGATTGGGATGGAGTTTGAACTTTGAAGTTTGAATATATTGGATTGTTAGCTCTGAAGACAAAAAAGTGTAAATATTCAAATACTATATTCATTCAGTGACACACTTTTTGTCTTTTCTAGGAGCATCTTTGAAATTTAATCATGTTTTAACAAAATTAATATTTATATCAAAAGGTCAGAAAGATTGGGCAATTTGGTCAGTTGAACTTCTAAAGCTAAGATACGATATACTCCTGAAGTTTGCTTCTTTTATTTGTTACAAAAAAAAAAAAAAAAGGAAAAAATGCTTTTTGTGTTGAGAATTTTTATGCAATTTCAGAAATATTTGTTTTCCACATGAAGTGAAACAAATATTACTAAGATAAAAAAATAAGAATGTTCAAAACTGTAAATCTCGAAAAAAAAAAGTACATTTAGCACGTTCCTCCTAAACCCCTCCCATCCCAATCTCAGTGAAAAGGAAATCGATTTTTTCCTATTTACGTGTAATAACTAAAATGAAACCGATTTCTCATATTTACACGTAAAAAAACTAAAAATGTACCCTAAGCATACGTCAAATGATTCTCACGGTATACCATCATACATGCAATCTCCAATTAACAAAATTGTAATTATGATAACAATCAGAATCGGTTCATCTTTAGATCTATACATACATGTTTATAGTGGAGAATAAGTAAATATTTTGCAATTGTTTTTGTAAGGTGTCTTCATCGGGATTCCGAGCTTGTTAACGACTAACCTTGACTTCATTGACTCTTCCTTCGGTTATTTTTGTCAAATTGCGCATGAATATACAAAAGGGATTTAAATCTTTTATAGTCCTCCATTGCACAATGCCACCAAGGTTCATCTGTTTTGTAGATTTTTTATGTGACATCGTAAACAGTACTGTGTGTCTCAAAAGTTTTACCATAAAATGGCATTTAGAATCAGAATCGCAAAACAGGGCGAAAATGTAAATATAATGATCCGAAGTGATGATTTTAGACATTTACAGCAAAAAGGGATGAGGGACATGGGAGGCGACAAGTAATTCGGAAGAAAATATTTTGTAGGTCACAAATTTTGAAGCGAAGGCGGCCGGATTTCATTAACCATTACATTCTGCATGGGAAAATATTGTTGTAACTCTCATTGATTGAATTTGATCATGACAGATTTGCATAACGAGTTTCATTCACTATGTATCCATCTTAAGCATCATTGTGCTTATCATTAGTTCATGATTGGATGCTACTAGAACTAGATAAGGCCCATCAATTTCTGCCAGCCACATAAATGCATGATAATTGGAATGAGCTGTCATTTTGATAGCTGTTATGCTGTAAAGTTGATCATAAAGAATAGCTTGTAGCAACGCGGATTTTTCGGAATATAGATAACAAGAGTCGATATATTTAAGGAAAAAAAATGCTGTATGCAATTTGAGATGCTACTTCTCAGGAATATAAGTGAAACAAAAACCTAGTTAAAAGACGAACATTCAAACTTTTTTTTAAATCTCGAAAAATTGTAGCACGTCAATATTTTGTATCAAAACCGAACGCTAAGACGAAAATACAGCTTTGTCGATACCTATCGTATACTCTTGACCACCTTTTCTCCTTGCACCAATTTCCCTGCTCCCTTCCCCTTAGAACCACTCCCTCAATATTTTCGCCCAATCTCAAGTGAAAAGGAAATCGATATAATTTCTCCTATGTAATTTATCTGTCATTTTTAGTCAAGGATGAGCAGCAAACATGTAAAACCTGCATGTACACAGATTTAAAACAGTCCCTATACCTGTCAAGAATTCTTACAGACAATTTATCCTGACGTTACAATTTTCGTTTTTCCCCATGGATCAGTTTTTGGCCGCTGCTATCTTCTTAAACTTTGTCTAAGTAGGATTGGAAAATTTCAAAAAGACAAAATGAACTGTAACGCGAGTCAAACTGCAATCAACGGATACCTCCCTCGATAAAAAACGGATAGAATTTCATAAAATGCATGATTCATGTGCACATTCTAAGATTATTTGTGTAAAAATATACACTGGGTTGTAGATTATAACTAAACGCCGGTCATTATTATTTCAACGTTTGAAGTGTTCATTTCATTCAACATAAGAATGAGTTTCTGCATATGCAGTCTCCAAGACGTCACAATGGCTCAGTTTCACATATGATCTACACTGTATATATACTAGTACTTATTTTGACCAAGTACTATTCATAAAATAGCATTTCCTTGGCTCGCACGAGGGGACAAAACTCTGGGAGTAAAACATGCCCTACAAGTAAGTCAAATTAATAAACCTTTTTTGTAAAAGAACCATTCTTGAATTCTAAAAACAGAAAATCGATTGTGTAGAAGTGATATGTGAATAGATATGACTTGTAATTTAGAGTTTTATTACAATAGTATATTCAAATAAAGATGTTATCTCATTTTCAATTTTGTATTCTTCAGTTTTATTGCTTTTTAAAAAAATATTTTGAGTACAAAAATAGTTTTTAGCTCTACTGGTCTCAGACCAGTCGAGCTTATGCGATCACCCTTTGTCCGGCGTCCGTCCGTCTGTACGTCTGTCCGTCTGTCCGTCTGTCTGTCTGTCCGTCTGTCCGTAAACAATTCTTGTCCGGACAACTCCTCTGAAACTGTAAGAGATAGAAAGTTAATTCTTTTTGCAGTTTACTTGGACCATGGTCTAGTTGTGCACCTGACATTTAGTTTCAGTCCCTGACCCTCAGGGTCTTATAAAATGGGCGTGGTCATTAAATTCTATGTAATCTTGTCCGGACAACTCCTCTGAAACTGTAAGAGATAGAAAGTTAATTCTTTTTGCATTTTACTTGGTCCATGGTCTAGTTGTGCACCTGACATTTAGTCTCAGTCCCTGACCCCCAGGGTCTTATAAAATGGGCGTGGTCATTAAATTCTATGTAATCTTGTCCGGACAACTCCTCTGACACTATAAATGATGGAGACTTAATTCTTTTTGCAATATGATGGGTCTGTGGTCTTGTTGTGCACCTGATATTTTGTTTGAGCCCCTGACCCCCAGGGTCTTAGAAATGGGTGTGGTCATTTTCTCCTATATAACTCTATGTAACCTTGTGTTTGCAACTCCTCTGACACTATAAATAATGGAGACTTAAATCTTTTTGCAATATGATGGGTCTGTAGTCTAGTTATGCACCTGATATTTTGTTTGAGCCCCTGACGCCAGGGTCTTAGAAATGGGTGTGGTCATTTTCTCCTATATAACTCTATGTAACCTTGTGTTCGCAACTCCTCTGACACTATACATGATGGAGACTTAAATCTTTTTGCAATATGATGGGTCTGTGGTCTTGTTGTGCACCTGATATTTTGTTTGAGCCCCTGACCTCTAGGGTCTTAGAAATGGGTGTGGTCATTTTCTCCTATATAACTCTATGTAACCTTGTGTTCGCAACTCCTCTGACACTATACATGATGGAGACTTAAATCTTTTTGCAATATGATGGGTCTGTGGTCTTGTTGTGCACCTGATATTTTGTTTGAGCCCCTGACCTCTAGGGTCTTAGAAATGGGTGTGGTCATTTTCTCCTATATAACTCTATGTAATCTTGTGTTCGCACCTCCTCTGACACTATACATGAGGGAGACTTAAATCTTTTTGCAATATGATGGGTCTGTGGTCTTGTTGTGCACCTGATATTTTGTTTGAGCCCCTGACCTTTAGGGTCTTAGAAATGGGTGTGGTCATTTTCTCCTATATAACTCTATGTAATCTTGTGTTCGCAACTCCTCTGACACTATAAATGATGGAGACTTAATTCTTTTTGCAATGCGATGGGTCTGTGGTCTGGTTATGCTGATATTTTGTTTGAGCCCCTGACCCCCAGTTTCATAGAAATGGGTGTGGTCATTTTCTCCTATATAACTCTATGTAATTTCGTGTTCGCAACTCCTCTGACACTATAAATGATGGAGACTTAATTCTTTTTGCAATGCGATGGGTCTGTGGTCTGGTTGTGCTGATATTTTGTTTGAGCCCCTGACCCCCAGTGTCATAGAAATGGGTGTGGTCATTTTCTCCTATATAACTCTATGTAATCTTGTGCTCACAACTCCTCTGACTAAATTCTTATTGCAATATGATGGGTCTCTGGTCTAGTTGTGCACCTGTTATTATGTTTTAGCCCCTGACCCTTAGGGTATCAGAAATTGGTGTGGTCATTTTTTCCTATATAATTCCTATATAAGTTAATGTAATCTTGTGCTTGCAACTCCTCTAACACTATAAATGATGTAGAATTAATTCTTTTTGCAATGATTGGTCTGTGGCATAGTTGTGCACCTGATATTTTGTTTTAGCCCTATACCCCCAGGGTCTTTGAAAATGGGTGTGGTAATTTTTCCTATATAGTTGTGCTCTCTACTCGTTTAAAGCTATTAATGATTGGGAGTTTATTCTTTATCCAATATTATGGATCTGTAGTCTTGATGTTTAATTGGTAGTTCATTTGAGCTAGCAGCCCTTGGCCCCTAGGATCTTGGAAAATGGGTGTGACATTCTTTTTAGAAATACTTTATCTCGAATATTATGAATTATATGAGTGCTATTATAGTTGCAGTATAATGGATATGTAGTTTTGTCATGCTACTTATAATTTGTTAGAGCGCCTGCTCCCTATGGTCTTGGTTTAAAAAAAAAAAGAAAGGAAATTGATGTTTTAGAAAAATCAACCAGGAGAGCTACAGTCTCGTCAGAGACTTCTGGTTTTATCCAAACATATGTATTTAAAAATCAATAAAAGAGGTTTTTTATGAACAAAAGAATTCTAAATATTTCTCTTCAATGTATGCAAATTTTGTAAATTTGTATTATTTTCAAAATTGTTCAAGTTTTACTGAATTTATATATTGCTATAAAATTCCTGTACGAACTTTTTAGACAGGTTACGAATTGGATGCATGCTCTATTTTAGTCCCCGAGAAGTCTCCGAGGGCACATGTAGCCAAGTTCGATCAACTTCGGTTGATCGTCTGTCTCTTCAACGCATTCGAAAATTTCTGTTACAAAAAAAAATCTTGAAATTTCTAAAACGTTGGTCCTGTAGCATCATATCCCACCCATCCTGCTACATCTTTGGTACATTTTTTGACATTATAATTTTCACACTCTTTGGCCATATTGCATTGTTTTGATTGTGGATCACTGACGAGGGTTAAGTACCCGAAACGTGCATGTCTGGTCCATGCTGCAAATTGATCTGTTCTTTAATGATGCTATTGAATTTGAAGACGTTCAACATTAGTTCAATTTACAAGATAAAGCGCGCTACTAAAATGATGTACATGTACACTGTTTTAGAGTGATGACATGTATCTTGTAGACTTGTACTTCATCATGGTGATTGAGTGTATAAATTTCAATTAAAAAAGATGATAAAATAAACATGACAGAAGTACCTAGTATCAGTTATTCAGTCTCAAAGCCGAGAAGGCAAGGCAAAATCATTAGATTTTCCATAGGAACGGTTGCGAACCTCGGAATGAACAAAATTCCGACGTGAGACCAGGTGCCCGGTGAGAGTCAGCGTCTCCTGATTTACATGTAAGCAAAAATAAGACTGCAATGGTAATAAGAACAGGTCGTTACACATGGCTCATACTTCAATGGATTAATAAGTTTAGTTAGTTTGGGAAGTATTGTATAAATTATTTCATATATTATGATATGTTTTCACTTCATTTGATAATGCCTTATCCCCCGAAGTCTAGGTAGTGGTAAAGAAGTCTTTTAGTGAACCAGATTTGTAGGAAAAAAATATGGATGTCTCATATGAACAATCAATTTAAATATTTATGTATTGATTACATTTTTTATTCACCTTAGGGCTTGCTCTCTGCATTCCTTTTAAATTGCAGTCTTTTTAAAATGTGATATTGATTTTTAAATGATGGATATACAAAAAAGATACAGTGTATTGCGAAATGTCATATTACATCATTACATTTTTTTTAATGTAAAAGTTTTACTATTCTGTTGAATACATGCACAGTTCACTAAACAATCTGATAAAGGATTATAACAAAGTAGAGGTATAAGATTGGTTGGTTTACCAAGTTTAACTTACCAGGAAGTAAGAACGTCACTTGGTACCATCGTTCTAAATTAATCGTATTTTCTTGGTAAATACCGTCAACATGATTTCCCATGGTTTTCATAATTTTTCAAAATCCCTGACAGACTGACTCGAGATTAGCTAGCACAGTTGAATGAGGCGCACTTTGATCGTTCTGTCGTCAGTTATCGCAGTCTGTCCGTACGACCATGTCTGTATTTCAGATAGAATTAATTAACGTAAGGAAGAGTTAAAATGTCAAAATGAGGATAACATAGAAAGGAAAATATAGTCTTTTGCTTAAAAAAAACACGAAATTACATTAACTTGATTTAACATTTCAAACGATTTCTGAAACAGGAAGGAAATCGGGTAGAAAAAGAAGTAGAAATTGGACAAATGCAAGTTGACTATTTGCATTTTCAACGTTCATCTCCTCTCATTCATCAAAATAACACATATATAGAAATAGAAATATAAAAATTATTGACATTAGATGAGAGACTCGCGTGTCTAGAAATTGTTTTAAAAAATATTACATCATGCAAATACCTCCATTAGCAGAAGTCACGTTCGAAGGTCTTCATTCAGGAAATAAACAATAATTAATGCCATGATGTCGCAAAAATTTCGTTCATAAACAAAAATTATTTCACGTTCGATTCTCGATTGAATCTCTCTCTCTAGCCTTCATCAATGGATGTACTCCAAACCGTATTGCTGTGAGTAAGAATACTTTTAATGAACGGTAGTAAAATCGCTCTTTCTTCTATGAAAATGATGGGTATTGCATTAATTACACACAATATCCATTTTGTTCAAAATATTGCTTCAGGCTTTGATGCTTTCAATATCTAGCTTGTGTTGCATGCTTACATGTAACCATATTTACTTTGTGTTCAAGAACGTTGCAGATGATTTTGAGATAAGCTGTAATTATAAATTTCTATATTTAGACATAGTAAATAGTGTTTCATATTTTCCTACAAGTAAATTAAAACATACTACCAAACTGCACCGGTGCATTAATTGGTTCGCTAATACATTTCGTCATTGGTTGTTCGGTGGGGAGAAAAGCATAGCTTGTTGAATAAAAGATATTATATTATAGACTGGATTCCATATAAGCAGAGAATTTTGCGAGGTACTGATTTTCGCGAGCAATTTAAAAACGCTAATATAAGTTTCTGCCGAAAAAGTGCATCCTAGAATTTTAAGAACGTATTCAGTTGATGAATAGCACAATACCTAACTTATTAAACATCTTATAATAACAATGATTTCATCAAAAGCAAAGTCTTTAAAGATAGATACAAAATGTTATTAAATCGCCAAATTTTGTACTCGCGAAAATAAATACACCTTCTTTCGTATCAAAATCGCGAAATTCGATAATCGCCAAAAAATGTTTGTTATATGTAGTACTGTATTCATGTATCAATTAGAACGTTGACATCAACTGTAAAAATATATAGAATATTGAATTATGTAGGCAAAAACGGTAGAATTTTGACATCAGCATTAAATGTCAAAAGAATTTTTATCAGAGAGTGTCAAATGTACTTTCAATCTCACATTATCAATTAAGAATTCCTCCAATAATTATATTCGGATGAAGTGCACTGAACGAGATGAATTATTTTTACACACCCTTTCTTGTACATCACATATAAGTGATTGCCCTTATAATAGTTAGTACTAAAGTTGACTTACATGTACATGTATGTAGCCTACATCTATATTAAATTCAAGCTGAAATTCGATATCCCTAAAATTATCGAAAAATAGTCTCAATTTATTATTTTAGAAGAAGTAAAGTCGGAAGTACAACTTGTTAAACCTGACACTTTGAAGTAGAAGGGTCATACATGGGGGTTTTAATGAAACGCCAACAGCCTTCAATGTACTACAACGTCTTTTGAGAATTTTAGAAAAGCCATACTGGGAGGGGTTTTCTATGAAGGACTGTATAGTCGTTGGCTACTTGAGTATTCAACTGTCAAGGACGCTAACTGCATGTAGCTACGTAGTGTTTGAAGATTGATTCAGTCATTCCGAAAGTAAATTTTTATGATTTGTTATCTTTCTAAAGATCAGAAAATTTCCTTCACATTTCCACATATTTACGTCATTTCTACACGCGTAGCTTAGCGATGGACCTCGTACAGTAAGTCTACAATTTTCATTAACAATGATTTCTTGTAAATAAGTAAGAATTTTTGACGTTTTGAATAAAAAATAAATATCGACTTAGACAGTTCAGTAATGCTTTTCTAGAATTCTGGAATTTGATCTTTAGAGAAATAATGCAATTGTTTTAAAATCATGAAATTGTATAACATTCTACTATTGAAACAGCATAAGATGACATATGCCGTTCGTAAGAAAAAAAATCAATGAAACAATACTGAGGTGTTGAATGACAAAGAGAATATTTACATCACGATAGAGTGTCTCAATTTTTTTTTCACATCAAAAATTCCGTCAGGGCTAATACTATGGGCGCTATTTGACCTAGATTTTGTGTTTGTGTATGACCCACTATGCCAAATAAGTAACATTTTGTATAAAAAGCGAAATATATGTATGCGTTCGTAAACAGATATTTTATATGGTCTATGCTCATTAAAGTTTAAACAATCTAGATCTGAACTTCATTCTAGTGTGATGATTTGGTATTTTAGATGCATTTTTGGGATCTGCAGTCTACAGTACTCTAGATTTCTTTGGTTTCATCGCAAAAACCTTTTTGTACTTACAACCAAAACATCATTTAATAGTACATCATGTGAAACACGACATTGACCTTGAATTTCCTATAAACAAGCATGACCCTAAAATTAATCAAATTTAAATTGCCTATTTATCAATACTGCTACCACATGCTAGCATATTTTAGGAATAAAAAACATTATCTACATAATAACAAATTTTATTATCTACATAATTAAAGAAAACGCAGATACACATTTTACGAGCTATATAATTAAAATAAACCCTTTATTTTTATTTCAGAAATTCAGAGAAGAGGAAGGAGAAGAGCCGAGATGCTGCTCGGTGTAGACGTAGTAAGGAGACTGAGATATTTACCGAGTTATCCAGAGAGATTCCTGTGTATAACGGCAGTCAGAACCAGCTGGACAAGGCCTCCGTTATGAGACTGGCCATCAGTCACCTCAAAATGAGGAAAATCATGGACAAATACAATGAAGATGGTAAGAGATTACACTCCCCCCCAACCCCCCAACCCCCCAAAAAAAGAAAGAATTTAAACAAGAAAAAACACTCCCCCCCCCAAAAAAAAAAACCAAAACAAAACAAAACCTAGAACAAATCAAAAAGCAAATAAAATAAAAAATCATTTAGTAAATTGTCCTTTCAGTGACATTCAGAAAGAAAAATTAGACCTTAAGTGAAAAAAATATTTTCTTAGTGCTGATTTAGTTGTCTTTCTTATATGTCAAAAACTCTAAAAGAAATTAAATCTAACACACAGGAACTTGAACATGGTATGAGATTGAAAGTTTTAACTTTTTGCATGAATTGTATCTAATTTCAAGAGTAAGGCATTTTTCCAAATAGATCCAAAGACTCTTATAATAATTTTAGGATTATTGGAGAAAAAACAATTGAACTAAGCACTAATTCACAGAAATATGAATCCTTAGTAGCAAAAGCAAAAATTATTGAAAGACAAATGACTTTTCTTTTAGGAATTGTAGAGGACAAGCTTGACAGCCTGTACTCCAAGGCGTTAGAGGGATTTCTGTTACTGCTATCTGAGGACGGGGACATTATATATGTGTCTGACAATGTAGCTAAATACTTAGGCATCGTACAGGTTAGTGTATAATAGGAAGAAAAAATACTTAGTCCTATGAATCTAAATAAATTTAAATGTGCTGCAAACTGTTAGGGGAAAATTTGATTGATTGGCTCATGTGAAAAGGGGTTATTGGATGGTAGAACATGACTACATTATTCTTATTGGGGAATAGCTAGCTGTTTACGTTGTTCCATCCAGTAATTGCTCATTTTAGGATTGCAGTATTTCTTGAACATTAGCACAGCTAGAAAAATGAATGTTATAGTCCTGTAAAATCAACTCTCACAGGACGATAACGTATAAATGTCAGATGCTAGTAAATTGTAATTCCTATTCTATTGCAATCTCTATTTAGGAGCTAAAGGGTGAAATGTAATATTAGCAACAATAACAGGTTAACAGCAAGTATAATGCTCTCATTTTGCAGTTACAATCTAAGGGTAAACATTAACAACCAATGAACAATTTTATTTTGACATTGTATCAGAATTTCTAATATACTGCAAATGCAAACTTATTGTAATTTTGATCAAAACCGTTGAAAAATGGACAAAGTTCAAAAGAGTTGTTGATGTGTTCAGGAAAGGAGTAGGTTCGGTAACCTGCCATATCGGCCCTATTTTCAAAGTTGATCATATATCCATAATATTCTAGTTTATAAAAGGTCAAATGTATGGTGAATCCAAATCAGGAAAGCCTATTTTGATTTCACAGTCCTATACAGAATAATATGTCACTCAAAACGTCTAAAAACGTTGAAATCATTGGAAATATCAGCAATTGAGCGAAATTTCGATACAAATTTATAAATTCAAGTATCTATCCAGGTCTTGCCCATGATAAATTTTGTACCAATGGATTGATTCCTGATCAGCCTTTTAATTTGCATAAAAAATATGTGGGCGAGGCCTGGATCGTAGATGTAATTTGAAGATTTGTGTGTAAATTACGATGATTTTCCCTTGTTTTGCATCATTCAGGGCAAATGACGTCAGAACATGACGTCATACATCACACGCGTGACGTTACGAGGGCTCACAATTATGATGCAGTATTTTCTCAAACATTAAACATTGCAAAAAGCGATAATTTTAAATACTAGTAGTTCGCTTATCAAATGCATTTTTCGTCGAAATTATAGGGCCGATATGAGGGGTTAGCGCACCTAGTCCTTTCTATAGATTCAAATGACAAAAGTCTTTTATAAAAATTATTCCAAAATATTATTTATACTCTTCCTTTGTACATGTTGTAATTTTCTAAGATTGAATCACCTTGTTCTAGTGTACTTTTAATAGAAGAATTTCCCTCATGGTATGCTAATTTACTTTTCAGTTTTGTAAAACTAGTACATGTACAACATATTGACATCATGTAATAGAACAAATTGATATATTCCCAGGTTGATTTGATTGGACAAAGCATTTTTGAATTCGCCCATCCTAGAGACCATGACGAAGTCACAGACATTTTTTCAAAGCATCATGGGAAAAAGGATAAATGTAGCGGTGAAGGCACAACATTTTTCATGAGGATGAAGTGTACCTTAACAAGTAAAGGAAAAAGCGTCAATCTGAAATCAGCTTCATACAAGGTAGGATATTGTTGAAGGAAGCGATTTCATTATGTAACAAATGCATGCAGCATCTTTCATTAATAGTCAAAATCTTAATGTAGAAATTTGAATATTTCCTTGATATGCAGGCATCTTCATATTCATGTACATTTATTTGTTTTGCCTTTTGGAAAAGAAATATGTACGGTAGATATTATAGAGAAAGACATAGACTGGTCTGCTTGAATAGATGTAATATTAAGATATCTTTATGTAGAATATGATAGAAAAACCTTTGAATAAATCAAGAAAATACAAACTCACATGGAGTGTTCAAATATTTATTGTAAGAAAAAAAAAACCTGACTGAAATAATAAAACAGCTAAAACTTTTATAAATCATCGATAATTCTTGTATGCTTGAGGTTTTTTAAAAGGTTTAGATTGTTCATGTCGGTACACATTCATTTCCTTTTACATTATGTATCATGTTTATCTGCCTAACACTTCTACTAAGGCATGATTTAAAACTACCTTCAGGTATTGAAGTTTGCTGGCAAAATGGTACATGATGAACTGAAAGTGAAAAACGGCAGTAAATCCAGCCTGTATCCTTTCTTACTCCTCATTGGAGAGCCAGTGCCACACCCCTCAAACATTGAGATACCCCTGGATGGGAAAACGTTCTTGACTCGACATAACATGGACATGACATTCACCTACTGTGATGAAAGGTAAATGAAAAAAAAGTGTTTATCTAGTTTACTAGATAGCTAAATTTTCATATCGCAAGGAATTTTAAGATTTCTACCAAAACAAGGATAATTTTCACATAAGGTATTCATAAAGACTTTTGAAAAAGTGAAATTTAGAGGTCAAAGTCAATGGTTATTTGCAAGACAATGAAAATTTCCTTAAGTACTGCTACCATATTATTGATTGACTTAGAGTCAGAAATGGTCAATGCTTCTGGCTTTGGGCAAAAATGTTACAAGTAATATCTCATTTGATGTCCAAAGTCATATGACTCATAAAGGCGAAGTTTTGTTTTTGACCTTTTTAAGGCATTAGGGATATAATACTCTACTACCTGTTGTTATAATAACAGAAAAATCAAATACCCCGAAGTTGACCAAAGATGCATGACTAAATGGCAATGTTCGGGATCATACATTTTCATGGAGAGTTGTATGAAACATGAAAAATATCAAATACAAAATGTATAAAAAAAATACATAAAGATATGGAAGTACATAATTTCTAGCTTTTCAATGATATTGTCATTGGTCCTGTTGCATCATATCCCAGCCATCTTGCTACGTCTTTTGGCATATTTAGGACATAATTTTCACATATTTTGGCCATAATTTCATTGTTTAGATTGAGGATCACTGAGGATGGTTAAATACCTGAAACGTGCATGTATGGTCCAGGCTGTAAATTTATCTGCTCTAAAATTATGCTAATGACATTGAAGACGTTAAATGTTATACCCCTTATACCTTAATGATGAATATAAAGATGTAAAATAAGTAAAAAATCATGTGGATTTATCTTTCAAAGTCTGATTGAAGAAAATTACAAGGGAATAGTTACTTGTATAAAAGGAACAACATTTTTTTATGGATTCTTTTTTTTCATCTGCAGAATGACAGATTTGATTGGCTATGAGAGTGAAGAACTAATGGACCAATCACTATACATGTACCATCATGCAGCAGATAGTGAGACTTTGGACAAGGCATACAAAGACTGTAAGTATCTGTTATTCTCTTATTGCTGTACTATGTCAGATGTTTGATGTCTTCAGACAATTTCCTGATAAGAAACAAAGTCCTTTCAATTTAATTCTGAAAGGTCATTTTAGCCTGAAAAGCAAAGAAATGCAAATTTGTTTATCATCTCTCATCTGTCTGTCTGTCTGTCTGTCTGTCTGTTTGTCAGTCTAGCTTGATGGAAAGTCAATCATGGTATTAAACATCACAAACTTGGCTCTGACTTTGAACTTTTGGTTCTGACTTCGGACCTTAAGGGAAATTCCTTTTGATTTTCAAAGTAGCATTTTGCACTTTTCTTATGAATTACCTTCTGTGTAGAAAGTTTAATGCTTTTCTATAGAATGTTAAAATGTTTGAATTAAGGAAATGTGTCAAAAAGGTTTAATGATGAAATTTTGCATGTTGCCTTCTTAATGATAAATGTAAGATGCAAAAAAAAAAACCAAACCCCTTAAAGTAAACAACTCAACAAAAAAGATTTAAGAATAGAGACTAGCATGCATAATAAGACAGCCATGGTCATAAAACAATCCAGAATCTGTTTCATTACTGATGTAATATAGCAGAGTGGAGACTTGTGTGAAATGAAGAATTCAAAACATAAACAAAGTAATATAATACCCCAAAACTATTTACAATTTGCCAAAAGTCTACAAAATAAAAAGGATATACATGATTTGTTTCATGGGTGTTTTGTATGTGAATTTTATGAAAAAAAAACATATTGTCTATTAGACTAACGGCTATCTATTCTAGTTGGGTGGATTCATTATACAGTAGATAAGCTCCTGCATGAAAGATAAACATGGCATTCCTTTTACCTCCCTTGAGGTGGCTTTCTCATTTCACAGAAAGGAGTTGATGAATTTCCACATTTTGAGGTTTAAGAAAAATAATCACTGTATCATACACTTGTCATACACATGTAAAGGGAAGGCAAGGAATCCTTGGTAAAAATCTGTATTTAGACTTGTATATTGTACTGATTGTATGCTTGTTTAATAAAGAAGTTAGGGTGATCCTGATACTCAAGACGAGAGGCAAGGCCACAAAAACATCTCATGTGAGTTGCACAAGGAGACAGCTGAAAGAACATTTTTTTTTTCAAATCCAACTGTCAAGGTCATACTTTTGGCAATATAAGAAAACATGTAAGCGATGTCATGCTTTGCAAGAATCCTTACATGAAGTGATGATGAAATTGAGTTATAGCATTGGGTCTGGGTTTGAAAAATGTTCAAGACTGTGCAGAAAAAAGGTCTCTAGATGCTCATATTTATATGAGGAAACCCTTTTGTTGAACACATTTGATTAAACAAAAATAATTGTGAATTTACTTGGATACTCAGTCCTATATATTTTTTTCAAGGTCTAATTCAGATATATATTCTGTATACATGTAGATCTAAAGGATAACGTGGGGATTCTAATATGTATACTAGTACATACACAGAGTTGGGGGTTATGAATAGGAATCCATCTGTCTGTCTGTCTGTCTGTCTGTCTGTCTGTCTGTCCATTTGTACTTCATTCGTCTTTCTGTGCCTCTGTGTGAATTTGATAATGTAATTGATAACACTTTTAAACAGCATTGTTACTCAGTTCCCAAGAATGTCACTTTAGTAACCTTGAACTAAGGTCATATTTACAACGTCAAGGTCACACGTCAATCAAACGTGTGGTAAATTTTATCTGGGTCGTTTTCTATATGGATATGAATAACTTTGGAAGACGATATTACCCTCATTTACCCTTTTCTGATTGATAACTAATTACTATTACAATACCGTTGTTCAAATGCAAAATTCTATTTTACTTCTTCACGTCGGGTAAATTGATCGCGGAATGTAGTAGATCTGCGTCATAACATTTCTTTGTGTCTTTAAAGTTCTTAAAAATACATGTTTTAAAATGATAGGCTGAAATTTTGTAAATAAAGATTTTTAAACTTTAGGGAAGAAAAAAACAGAATAATTTGATATACTTTCTACTCCGGTTGCACGCGAAGGATGTACATTGTATATCGAATTACCTGTAATTAATTTCTTTCCATGCAAAAAAGTGTTTTAAAATATCTTTCAATGTTGTTATAGCGAGGTTTTGTGAAGGAAGTAAAAATTGTAGTATCCATTACTTAGATTTTATTGAACTTCGGTAATAATAACTGGGGCGATTATCTTTTACTGTCGGAAAAATAAGAATTGAAAGATAATTTCCTTGTTGCATATATGAATATTTCATGTAAGAAATGAAAATAAAGAAAGTCGAATCCATTCTAAAACGACTGGACGAAATACATTTTAAAGGAAAATTGTATGAGATTTAAAGAAACATTGGATGTACTATATTTAAAAATGCAGTGCTTCCTACCCACCCCATCCCTGAAAAAGAAATGAAAAATTCTGGAAATCCCCTTTGAAATTGATATATCAAGATGAGGAAGTAGAAAGGAAAACTTTTCGGGAAGTAACTCTCTAAAAACAACAACATGCATTCGTAGTATCCGTTGATAGACGTCATAAAAAGGTATGTAATGGTACAGACTGTAACGACCTCGAGTCATTGACCTTGATCTTGACTTTACTGCACTAAATTAAAAATGTTTTTATGTTGCAAGCAAAGCAAAAACGAAAACACCATGACTCCTTCTTTCCGTCTGTCTGATAGTCACTCTTGATGCAGTTTATACGTCTATCGAACGGACAGGCATAAGACAAAAATGAAAGTTATCTTTTTCTAATTATAGAGGTACTTTCAGGGTCAAGGTTGAAGGTAATATATCTAGGGTCAACCATGCTAACCATGTTGTCAACTGTCTAGTTAGCAAGATCAATTTTACTGTTGACATGTACTAGTATGTGACCTACATTGAATGACCTTGACATGTATTTGTTAGAGAAAATAAACTAATAAGTATAGTTTTGATTTCACTTGTATATAATAAAGTAGATTTCAGTGACCTTGCACGTTCAGAAAACTTTAAAGTTCGGTTTCCATGACATTCCGATGCGCATATCATGCAGTTGCAGCGGCGCTTGAATGACATCCCGAGGGTGTTTTATAATGTCATAAATTTACAGTTAACTTATACAGCCTTCAGGGTGGATTCCTTAAATTTCCATGATAAAAACTCCAGTAGACAGTTTACTTATCATTTAATAAGATAAAACTCATAAGAAAATTGTGAATGGGTAATTTATATTTTGACCTTGACCTTGAAGCTGACGCAGGTATTGGAACAGGCGATACATGGGGCGATAAGCTGTGTATTCAGGAAATATGAAAGGGGATGTAAAGAAGTGCATTTCAGATTAGTGCATGTATGCAACTGCGTATCAAATGCAGACATGCTCTAAACACATGCTTAATTGTTTTTCCGGGAGAGTTGGAATTTGAAGTAGAGGAGGATGGGCAGTCCGATTACTTTACATGTATATCATACGTAAAACAAAAATAAAACAATTCTTTGGATTTCCAAATCTATGATACTTATATGATTTTTGTACGATATAGAGAGATACGAGCAAATACCAGAATCGTTCCAAAAATGATTATCATTAATAAAAGGCAGTAACTGACAGATTATCATACATGTAAACACCCCCCCCCCCCCCCCCCCGGCAAACAAAGGTAGTGTATGGGAATCACGCTATATGTCAGTCCGTTCGACTGTCTGACCGTCAAAGCAACTTATTCCCCTCTGCATGGATATCAGTGATATTTCACAGTATTGTTACTCAGGACCCAAGGCTATCTCGTTACATTGAACTAAGGTCATAGGTCAAAATTCAAGGTCACACAGTACACTATAAGGGTAAAACTTTGGGGCTCAACTCCTTTCTCTCAGCACGGATTTCAATAATATTTTACTGAATTACTGCTTTAGATCCAAGGGTTAGATCCAAGGGTGTCTCATGCCCTTGTACCTAGGTCAAAGGTCAATGCCTTGGGCTTCTGCGTTAACTTAATTAGGTCTTCCGACTTCCGTCGGAAGACTTTTGTTTTCGTAACCGTGGAAAATTGGATCAGCGATTTCTCAAGAACCCTGTAAGCTAGGACAATGAAAGTTCTCCAACGTTACGTTTGGAGTAAAAGCTAGATTGGTCTTTTTTATTTTTGGTCTCTGTTATTTTTTTATCATGTTTTTTAGTAGATTCAAATATTTGACGGGAGCGTCGAATTACTCAAAAGGACCGAAAATTTCATGTTTTGCTATTTGTAAGCTTAAATATCTCGTATTTTGCTATCTACAATTTCCATTCTTTTTGAAAGTCGACAGCCATGCAAGATATGAAATGCTAGATGCACACTGTAACGATTTATTACGATGACGTCCTTCACCGTCCTTCATATTTCCAAATTCAGAAGTTCATAGGAGGAAGACACTTTTTTACAAAAATTAAGCTAATGAAGTTTCCTAAAAATTTCAATATTATTATTTTTTATCCATATATCTGTCTTATTTAGTCTTTCTGATTTTTCCTATCTCTTACTGTTGAAAAGATATGAGCATCGAAATTTTGAGTTGGGTATTTCGATACACCTTCACGCCAACAGATCGGGCGCACACTAAAATTGGTAGTCCGAGTCCGACTCGAGAAAAGCAGTGTTGAGATTTTCAAATTCCGATTTCACGGCAATGATGAATATGCATTTCATAAATACATTTCGATATACACAATTTGATTTTAAAACAGTTGATTAATTTAGAAGAGATCAGCTACAAACCAGAATTTACACACAAAAAGTGGTAGTTTGATTCCGATTTCTAACCTACAAACCTGTTTCTAAACTTCAATAACTATATTTTGAACATCAAGTTTAATTTCTAATTCTAGCAAACGTTCGAACATAATTTTCGGTTGGTTTATTTACAAATTGATGAACAATTTCTCCAACATTCTTCCCTCTCCTCGTTTTTCGAAAACAGTTCTGTTTATATTGAACGATGTCGCCATGATGGAAATTCAAAATAAACTTTGAAAAAAGGGAAGGGGGGGGGGGGGTCCAAATTTGAACCTGCACAGCGAGAACCTCATGGTATTTATATATATATTGAACGTAACTTGTTATTACCATTTCTCTTCTCAAGAAAATTGGTTCTACAGCTACGAGCTCGCCTTTTTTATGGGGGAAGGGGGCAGGAAGAATTTGCAAAAAAAAATCCCGGCTCTGAAAAATGCTGAAAAAAATATTCCGGCCCAAAGGGCCGGCAATTTTTTTTTCCCGGACCATGCAAAAGTAAGGATACATTGCATGATATGGAAATTTTTGCTGGCCCTTTGTGCCAGACAATTTAAAGTCAAAAAAATAATTAATGTAAATACAAACTGTTGACATAGCTGTATCTACCAGAGACCTAATACGCATAGGCACAAAAATCTAGAAAAGGTTCTATTTAAACATCATACAATCTGTCTGAAATTCGCTAATTGCAAAGAGACATCTGAAGGAACGGTTATTAACTCATACTCTGTAACAGCGGGGAGTTTAACTTACACAGACATTCACAACATTTGACAATTTGTTTAAATCCGGCCCGAAGAACCGGCGAAAATTTTTCTCCGACTCTGGTAATGGCTGAAAAAAATGGCCTGCTCAGAAAATTGCTGAAAAAATTTTACCGGCTGGCAATAGAATTCCTAACCCCCCCCCCCCCAAAAAAAAATCAAATGGTTGCTCACCAACAATTATCGGTTTGAAAATTTAATGTTACTGCTATTTGAAAACTTAAATATATAATATAAATACATGTAATGTGACGTCCTTCATATTTCCAAACCAAAAATTGTATAGGAGGAAGACACTCTTGTTGCAACCGCAACAAGAAACCTTTCTAGTTTCAATAATATTTCACAGATTTTTTTTCTTAGGATCTAAGGATGTGTCATTACCTTCAAGCTTATTTGCAATATATATACCGCTGGCGTATAATTTGTACCATTACGACTGGTCTAGGATTATTGGTGTATAGTATATGAATACCCCCTTTCCAATCGGACAATAGAAAAAAAAATCCTTTCACACATATTGTACTCATGAGTCAAGTTATTTTATATCAGAATCTGCTGACGACTTTTAAGCACTTGTATACAAAGATAACATATGTATAATGTGCATATATTTTGGTTCATATTTCACTTTCTTCCGTTTTGAATTCCCGTATCACTCAGTTTCCGTATCAAGATGAATGTAAGACTATGCAGAAATCTTTTCCGGAAGTTATTTTTCTGATGGAAAAACAAGTACTGTTTTAAAATAATTAGCAGAAGTTTCTGTCTGATTTTGCTTAATTCTAGAAAAAGGTGACTATACCCCCCAATCCCCGAATCGCACCCCTTCCTAATCTCTGCCCTGGCGAGAGCAACTGGAGAGTACAACATTTCGTATGTCTGTCCGTCAGTGTTTCCGTCACAAAAAAACTTAATTTCTTTCATTTCTCTGTTGCGGTGTTTTCCAAAGGTCAGACAATGATAAGACAGTAACGGTTCTTGGCACGGGGGAGGGTACGTGTGGGTGGTGACACGGAACATAGTCATCACTAATTGCCGCCGTCTGTCTGTACATAAGTGTGTCATTCACAAAAAAACTTCAATTTCTTTCATTTCCCTGTTACAGTGTTTTCCAAAGGCCAGACAATGACAGGACAGTACCGCTTCTTGGCCCGTGGAGGAGGATATGTGTGGGTGGTGACCCAGGGCACAGTCATCACTAACAGCCGCACCCAGAAACCTCAGTGTGTAGTCTGCGTTCACTACGTCATCAGGTAATTAGATGAAAAAAGGTAGTTATTCGTTTTGTTTATTGTAGATTTCAAACAAAAGAACAATAACTCTCTTATTAGCTCGCCGGGACGAAAAAGTCCGGAGCGCTAATGCCATACCCTCGGCATCGTCGTCGTTGTCGTCGTCCGTAGACAAAACTTTAACCTGGGCTATATCTCTTCAACTATAAGGGGTAGGGCTTTGATATTTCATATGTAGATACCTTGTGACGAGACCTTTCATTTGAGACCATGACCTTTGACCTCTTGACCTTGGACTGTGACCTACTTTTCAAAAACTTTAACCTGGTTTCTGACAAAAACCTGTATAGGCGAGCTATGTAATCTTTGATTACCCTATGTTTTCACTTTATGATAAAAGTAAATGACTGCTTAATAGTCAGACAAAACTCAATATCTTTAAAAGATTCGCATATATCCTGTAAACAAAAGGAGGGTATATGTAGGAATCACTCTGTATGCCTGTCCGTCTTGACAAGAAGTTCTGAATTATTTTGCAGCATAAGTAAGGGACAAGACATTTATTTTATATTTTATACCCCATCTCAATTACGCACATAATGAATGTACATTTACTTAATTTTCCTACTAAAACATTTCCCCTTTGCACTCTAACCTGATGAAAATGGTAGGGGGCAAAGATGTCTTGAAAGCAGATTTCTCTTGCAATATAAAGGAATAGGGCTTTAGCATTTCAAGCAAATTCTGATTTCACTGCAACAGATTCGATATGTATGACCTTGACCTTTGACTTTGACATTGTAACAGAATTTTGTTAAGTACTTTTGAAAGCAGATCTCTCTTGCAGTATAAGTTAACAAGCTTTCACATTTCATGAAAATAAAGATTTCAGTGTAACAAGTACCAGTAGTATTTTTAAAATTATCAATATGTTATATTGACCATCAACTGTGACTTTGTAAATGACCATCAACAGTTAATTGGTTAAGACGTTCTAAAAGCAAATTTCTCTTGCAGCATTATAGATAGAGGTTTCATATAAGAATACATGTAAATTTTGAAACCAAGACATTGACCTTGTGACCATGACCACCAACTCAATTCTGTACTCAGTTAACTTCAATAAAACACACAATAATCATACTAATGGTAGGTTGCTGCATGAAATACAGATGCAGACTCTTTCGTACGTTCAAATATGATCACCATATTAATGTGTTTAATATGCGTATTTATCTCGGAAACCTGTATTATTGAACCACTTTCTTAGAAAAAAACAAGTTTTGGTATATTGTTCATACCTTAATCATATTTTCCTTTTCAGTAATATAGAGGATAAAGGGGCCATCATTTCTGAAGTTCAGAAGGTGAAAAAAGAATGTACACAATCAAGCATGACAAAGCAGCAGAAGCTGGAGGCCACGCCTCTTTCCAAGTCAGATATAATGAAGCCGTCCATGGAGAAATCTGTCAAACTAAGACAAGGTGGGGGCGGGGCTAGACCAAAAATAGGTCAAAGTTATAGGAAGGAGCCAGAGGTCAACCTGGAGTTCAAACGAAGCACAGAGGACGTGTTTGCTAACAGTAAAGACTTTGGATTTATCCTGAGTACAGAGAATGTGCTGAAGCCAAGACCTCAAAATATGAAGGAAGATTACATGGAGACAAAGACACTTGGTATGTTCTTTTGTAATAATGATAATGTCTCATAGATTATTTTATACTTGAATTCACTTATACTTGTGTTCCATTTTGAGTTTCGAGGTTTACTGTCTGAAAAGAACTTGCTTGATGGCAGCATCTGTTTGTGTGGCTGTAATAATGTTCATTTTTAGCTCACCTCGATGAAGATGAGATGACCTTATGCTATATCCCAGGTGTCCACATCCCCACCAGCATCCACATGTTTGTCCCTGTCTGCTTAAAGTTTTTGGGGTAGCTCAGTATCTGACAAAAAAGCTACAGTAACCAAACATGCACAAAAGATTTATCTTGGGATGTTGAGGTGAATCCATGCATCGGATGCTGCATCTGACCTACTTCAGTGACTCGATTAAAAGTTTTGTGTAGTACAGTGGGTGTGACTTAGTTAAGAAGTTTGGGGTAGCTCAGTATCTAACAAAGAACTGATGCTACAGAAACCAAACTTGCTCAAGTGATTCATCTTGGGATGTTGAGTTTTATGCTGCGTCTGACTTACTTTTTCCACTTGAGTGATTTTGTATTTATAAGCCAATAATAAATATTGAGCAATACATAAGAGTGCTATATGTACTAAACTTGATTATTGCATGTATCGTTGATCAAACTGTCATAAAATGACCTTGACCTATTTTCTGCTTGAATGAATTTTTAAAAGCAAAGTATGAATACCGCATTTACCAAACTTGCATATTGCATGTATCCATTAAGTGACTTCGACCTACTTTCTTGAGTGATTTTGCTGTTGGTTTAAACATTATTTATTTGAATATTGGCATATAATGTAATTTTACAAAAAAGAAAGTAGGGGATTGGACAACAATTTTGCTGTTAAAAGCCATTATATTGAGTGAAGTATAGATATAAGTGCTACGTGTACCAAACTTGCACATTGCATGTATCTTTGATCAAACTTTCATTAAATGACCCTGACTACTTTTTCTGCATAAATGATTTTGCTTTTAAAAGTCAATTAAGAAATGACTGTCTTACTTTTGGTGTTCATAGGTGTATAATTCTGGTTGGTCACGTGCAAATTCCGTGAATTGTGAAGCAGTTCTCGGAAAATTTCCATGTGTCCAACCAGAATTATTCACCCATGAACAACAAAAGTAAGGCAGTCTTTACTTATATTTACATTTATTCTAATTATCCGTCATTTTTATTTGCATGCACATTGCACATTTTGCTTATAACAGCGTTAAAATGTTTTTTAACATCGGTAAATTCTCCCTACATGCAAAACTTAAACGTGACGTCACAATAGCAACCCAACTTATTGGAATATAATTCTAGTTGCCTAATGGGTGTTTAACGTGGGGAATCTACCAGTAATGTAAATATTATTGAGTAAAGTATAAGTGCTACATATTGGATGTATCTTTGATCAAACTTTAATAAAATGGCTTAGATCTACTTTTTCTGGTTAAGTGATTAAACTTTTAAAAGCCAAATATTCCAAAAATAAAAACATGTTTTAATTTGATTTTGCTGCCATGATAACATGTAATTTTTGATTACCTATGTTTGGTACCAACTTTTATATTGAATTTATTCCCTCATTGAGCTAGAAAGTCAACGTTGATGTAACCAACCAATGGCTTACTTAGAATTCATTAAGGTGTTTTGTCTTATTATAGATGTTGACGTTGATCTGACCCATTTGGCTCCCACGGCAGGAGATGTCTGTATCCCACTACCATGTAACGCTCCCTACGTCATTAACAGTGAGTATCATGTATTGTCATGCTCCCTACGTCATTAACAGTGAGTATCATGTATTGTCACGCTCCCTACATCATTAACAGTGAGTATCATGTATTGTCACGCTCCCTACGTCATTAACAGTGAGTATCATGTATTGTCACGCTCCCTACATCATTAATAGTGAGTATCATGTATTGTCACGCTCCCTACATCATTAATAGTGAGTATCATGTATTGTCACGCTCCCTACTTCATTAACAGTGAGTATAATGTATTGTCACGCTCCCTATGTCATTAACAGTGAGTATAATGTATTGTCACGCTCCCTACGTCATTAACAGTGAGTATAATGTATTGTCACGCTCCCTACTTCATTAACAGTGAGTATCATGTATTGTCACGCTCCCTACATCATTAACAGTGAGTATCATGTATTGTCACGCTCCCTACGTCATTAACAGTGAGTATCATGTATTGTCACGCTCCCTACGTCATTAACAGTGAGTATCATGTATTGTCATGCTCCCTACATCATTAACAGTGAGTATCATGTATTGTCACGCTCCCTACGTCATTAACAGTGAGTATCATGTATTGTCACGCTCCCTACGTCATTAACAGTGAGTATCATGTATTGTCATGCTCCCTACATCATTAACAGTGAGTATCATGTATTGTCACGCTCCCTACTTCATTAACAGTGAGTATCATGTATTGTCACGCTCCCTACATCATTAACAGTGAGTATCATGTATTGTCACGCTCCCTACGTCATTAACAGTGAGTATCATGTATTGTCACGCTCCCTACGTCATTAACAGTGAGTATCATGTATTGTCACGCTCCCTACGTCATTAACAGTGAGTATCATGTATTGTCACGCTCCCTACGTCATTAACAGTGAGTATCATGTATTGTCATGCTCCCTACGTCATTAACAGTGAGTATCATGTATTGTCATGCTCCCTACGTCATTAACAGTGAGTATAATGTATTGTCACGCTCCCTACGTCATTAACAGTGAGTATAATGTATTGTCACGCTCCCTACGTCATTAACAGTGAGTATAATGTATTGTCACGCTCCCTACGTCATTAACAGTGAGTATCATGTATTGTCATGCTCCCTACGTCATTAACAGTGAGTATCATGTATTGTCATGCTCCCTACGTCATTAACAGTGAGTATCATGTATTGTCATGCTCCCTACGTCATTAACAGTGAGTATCATGTATTGTCATGCTCCCTACGTCATTAACAGTGAGTATAATGTATTGTCATGCTCCCTACGTCATTAACAGTGAGTATAATGTATTGTCACGCTCCCTACGTCATTAACAGTGAGTATAATGTATTGTCATGCTCCCTACGTCATTAACAGTGAGTATAATGTATTGTCATGCTCCCTACGTCATTAACAGTGAGTATCATGTATTGTCATGCTCCCTACGTCATTAACAGTGAGTATCATGTATTGTCACACTGCAAATAAATTTCTAGGAATCCCATTGGCTGTTTAGCAGTTATGAGACTATGTTACCAGTCTGCAGCCGTAAATATGGAACTTTCTAACGTCACGAAAACTTATTGTTTCTTGACATCATAGCAATCATTTCCCGTTCAAACGTTCATCCTCTTGCTTCTTATCTTTCAATTTTATTTTTCTGGTAAAATGAGTTTTATTCGTGGTTTATTCATTTCGAATATTAAACCGTTTATGGGTACAATCTTTTTGATGGTGAAAAATATTATCAATCCACCAACAAATAAAAAAGTTTAAAATTTTACTGTCAATGGAAATTTTACTTTCGACACCATATTGAAAGGACTATTAAAACATGATTTGCAGTATGACAAAAATGTTATGACAGTTCCAGACAGGTAATATGGTCTGATACATCTTATCTGGAATTTACATTTCCCTCATCTTTTGGCTCGAGAAATATAAATACCAGACAAGGTATATCAGACCATGTTCTTTAACTGGAACTGTAATAACATATACATGTATTATAAAGCAGTGCTATGGAACCTTCCACAAACTCTGACAAACGACATCATTTCAATCATAAATTCTGAAATGTAGTAAAAGTATTATTGTGATTATCAAATGCAATTGACATCATTTGTCAGAAGTATTGTCAGAGTCTGTAGGAGGGTAAATTGAATTAGATATATGTTTTAAATATAGACAGGCTAAACACAAATACTCTTTCAGAAATAAGTCAGACTGCATAACTATGGAGTAGATACATGTGGAATTTTTAGTTATATCAAAAGTATTCAAACCATAAATAATTTCACTCTGACTTATCATTTGATTATTGATATGCTTTTTGGATGGCATTCTCTCATTAATGAAATGTAAAGATTGCATCACGGTTGCCAATTTGAAAATAGGCCCTTATTACATAATTATACATGCAGCTCTTTGAAAAGCAAGTTGATCACATGGCATAGGCTATATAGGCTATATGTAAAAACATCTGTGTTTTACAGATCCCCAGATGATGCCGACAAAGACGATGAAGCAGGAGCCAGACATGTTCCCCAAGTCACTATGTAGAAATGGTGCCTTTAATCAGATGGGTAGTAATCCTAACCTACTCTCACCACACTCAGTTTCGCCAGCTGTAAGTTACTTACTTCATTATCGCGAAACAGGTCTATCTGTTACTATACAGACAAAATATTGATTTAAAGTTTTATTTGTTTGCATTTTCCCTGGGATAAAAAATTCAGGTTTAATTTCATTTTCTAATTGTCAACAAAATCTTGAATTTGCCTGTTATACAGTATTTGTAACAGCACTCAGCTTGACTCTGAGCGCCTGTCTTCATGTTTGTAGGATTTCTACTTCTCCAGCCACATGACGACAAAACAGATGAAATGAAAGAATGAAGATTACTAAAGTTTATATTTTATTACAATACAAACACTTACGACATATAAAACAGTGAAAATCCTACCCCCAGCCCATAGTTAAATGGCCAAAATATCCCTTAATTTAGCCTAACATCGAAAAGTACAGAAACAGGTTGAGAAATGACCCATAGGCAGAGGGAAGAGGAGAATGGCCTATGCAGTTAGCAACTACAATTGGACAATGTGGCAGGGACAAACACTACCTTTTATCACAAAAATAACCACGTGATAACTCTAAATTTAGTATTGTGAAGGCATTTAAACTTCTATTGAGAGATATACCCGATTACTTACGTTAAATATCAACCAAGCTGAAGAATACAGGTAAATAATTATAAGGGGAATATTTTCGTATCAAATCATAGTCAAACATAGTATGTTCCTATTTCATATTGCACAACAAAATTATTGTTTCAGATACTTTCGCCAGTCAGCAGCCCGGCTGACTATCAAACTATGGTGGATCCATCAGATATGTCACAGGATATGGCCCAGTTATTGACCTCTATGGAAACCTCCAATATGTTGAATGAAGACAATGTAAGATACATGTACTTGTATAAGAAAAGTGAATTTTGTACATAGAGAAATGTTCTATTATGTGTTTTGATAGGTATGCATTTCAATATCAAATTATATTGCATGAAATTATTTGCAAAAAATATTTTCAGTACAAAATTTGCAGAAAATGCATACATACAGTACATACTTTAAAAGCAACAAGAAAACTGAAGTTGGAAGTATTGTAACAGTTTAGAAAGAAAATTAGTAATGCATGATACTGTTTGTGGATCTAGACAACTGTATACATGTACCAGTATGTATTTCTGCATTTAAAATTTTGATAAAAATCTTCAAAATGTCTGGCAGTGGAAATAGAAATTATCTGATAAATCAAGATAATGTAAATTTTAGTTTCATGACACTTTCACTTTCAGGAGGTTGACCTTGACACTAGGGCTCCATACATACCCATGAACGTGGAGGCAGATTTTAGCCTCGTGGCACCAACAACAGATGCCCTGTTCAGCTTGAACAGTGACTTTGACCCAGGGTATTTTTTTATTTTTACATTACTTGTAGATTTCCCATGTTGAACGCCCATTTCGCAACTAGAATTATATTCCAATAACTTGGGTTGCTATTGTGATGTCACGTTCAAGTTTTGCATGTAGCCTAGGGAGAATTTACCAAAGTTAAGATACATTTGATGTTGTTACAGGCAAATTGTGTGATGTTCATGAAAATAAAAATGACCGATAATTAGAATGAATGTAAATATAAGTAATGACTGTCCTACATGTACTTTTGGTGTTCATGGGTGTATAATTCTGGTTGGACACATGCAGATTTTCCGAGAATCGCTGCGTGATTCATGGAATTTGCATGTGACCAACCAGAATTACATGTATACACCAGTCATTTCTTAAATAATATGCTGTACATGCACTGTATATACATGTATGTTTCATTAGTTTCAAGGGAGTGAAAGTTATAGGATATGAGAACAGGTCCTTCTTAGGGGAGTTTATATAAATTACAAGAAACCCTGGATATATCAACAAACATTTGCCCTCTTGCCTTTATCAAGTGAAAACTTAGATTAGAAAATCTGTACTTCATATCCATGTCAATAAAAATCCTATTTTTTCCTTGGAAAGATGATTTCTCTCATACTTGTCTGCCATTTTAAGATGCATGTACATGTGAAGGATTGTGTCACACTTGACAAGAATCTTCCCATAATAAATTTGATAAAAGTGTTGTTTGTAGCACATTTGGAGGAACAGAGAAAGTGTTTACCTCCAGAGACAAAATCTTACCTGACCCTCCAAAAGAACAACGTATGACGTTAAGGGACATGTTAGGGGAGAGCACTGTGGTAGCTGCCATAGAACAGATCCCTGAGACTCGTCTAATGCAGATGAAACGTCCACTAGACATGAACAGCCTAGAGAAGGGGCCGCCCATCAAACGTATGAAGGGCATGGTGGACAATGGGCAGAAACGTAGAGGTATTTTCTTGTTTGAAAGTTTAAATAGCATAGTTGTCAGGTTGCTGAAATTTTTTAGGATTATTGCTTTATTACATGGTAAAATAGATAAAGTTTAAAGTTAAATTTTTTTTGGAGGGGGGAACCTGTGCCTGAATTATTGAACTTTTGAAGAATTTTGTATGATGGTTACAAAAAAATACACTAGGATACCTGTACTTTAGTTACATGTATTACGAATATAAGATTTGATCCACCTTGTATTTGAGAGAGATGAAACCTTTTCCATGAATGAAATAACTATTACAATGCAATTAAAAAGCAGTATTAATTTTGGTTTATTTGAAATTTATATAGAAATGTCCACTGGTATGAAGAGTAGCGTACTGATGAATCTTCTACGCAATGGTGAAGATCGCACAGCTGGATATTCTGTCAGTAATAAACTGCCCATACGACAGGTATGTCAGAAATTGAAAAGTTATAAGGGTGCATATAATATACTGTACACATGGAAATTTTCGCATGGGAGTAATTTTCACGTTTTTCAGGATTGTACAATTATCGCAAAAATAAACCTTACGCGAAATATACAATCTGTATATTTGACTTAAGGGAATAATCCTGATTTCGCTAAAATTACCTCCATGTGTATGGTTGAAATTGTCTTCTCCCGAAAATTTTCCCCAGCAAAAATAACCATGTTTACAGTAGTGTAAAATATCTATTTAGCTTTTGATGTGACCTCTAAGTAGATTACATGTAATTCAAATACTTAAACAAATTGTTCTTATAAAATATACATGTTCAGGTATTTTAAAAGATTTTTGATGGGATACTGAGACGTGATTTCTTCATGTCTGATTTCAATCAATTGTCTAAGGTATGACTGAAATTCCATCTTTATGATTTAGTCTAATGGAAGTTATTTTAAATTTTATTTATAGTAAAAGTCTAAATTTACATACATGTGTATGAATATTTCCTTTCCGCCGATATCACGTAAACTTTATACATTGTATAAGATAATTTTTCTGACCGTTTCAGAGTATACAGGTCAAACCTTCAGGTGTACACAACATAAATGGCAGCTTCTCATTGCCTTGTATAACGCCACAGGAGATTGAGGCGAACACTTCATCCAACAACTCAGACGCCCTATTACTTCAGGGAGCTGATCTGATGCATTATCTCGAGTCGCTAATACCCCGCTCATCTCTCATGTGAGATCCCATCTCGCTTTCACTCAGTTTGACTCGGTCAGTTTACAGAACTTTCAGTATTGGCAGGTTGTCACAGATGCTTATCTGACAAAAGAAAAAAAAAGGTTTTTGCATTTTCTAGAAGTTGGAAGGATGTGTTCATGAAATATAGCCGTCTGTTACACATATGTCGACATAAAACTTGGTATAGTTATTTGATTGTCAACAGTTATTCCAGAGTTTGGTTATTCTAAATACAGGTATATTTAGAATCTCAAAAAGATGTAAAGAGTTTTTTGTAGGCCCTCAATCAAATTTTTGCACAATGGACTGTTTAAAGGGAATTATCACGAAAGTAAAGTAAATAGACTCTGTGGATGTAAGGCAATTGATATTTGATAATATTTTATGTGATGATATGTTTTATTTAACTTTATTGTACATTTTTATTGTCATTGATAATAATGTTTTTTTCCTAGATGTAGTTACCATTGCTTTGAAGTGTTCTTAAACTTGAAATTAGGGCATGATTTCTGATCTTTTCTTATTTATGGTGGATTTTCTGGCAATGCGAAATTTAAAGTTTTTCTATAATTTCATTGAATATAGATCATTTATCACAAAAAGGGGAATGTAATTCAGTGTAATGATTACTTAGCTATGAGCTGTATTCAAAATAAGGAGAAAAGTTGCTTTTTATTACCCACAAAAATGTTCGGCATCCTTCTTTCACTTTCATCTACAAAAAACATGTCGATTTATTTTTGTGCTCTATAAAAAAGACGATATACACGCACGTGGCTAAGACATCACATTGCTTCACATTCCCCCGTTTCTGATAAAAAGTCTGATTGTTCTGCATTGCTAGATTACCTATCATGTAACTTGATATCTTGAATATGTCATTCTTTGTACATGACCTACATGTATAGATCTCAGTACATATTTTATAGAATGTTAGCAATTAAAATATAGATCATTAGCAATTAGAATAAAGGACAGAATCCTTCTCATTCAATCATGTGTAAATCCATTCAACTTGTTTGACAAAATTGAATTCAAATTTGATTCTTTGCATTATTTCAATAAAATGTATTCAAATGGATCAAAACATTACTCATACTTCAAGCAAAAGCTGAAAAAAAAACTTTAAAAAAAATAGAAAAGAGAAATACAACAAAAAATTTAAAAAAAATAGCAAAAAAGTAAAGAAAAAGAAAAAAAAATTTAAAAATGAAATAAAAATAAAAATTTGTAGAACGTAGCAGTGCATTTTTTGTAAATGGGAATTGTTTACTTTTTTGCCCACAGATTCGTTTCTCTTGTTATAAGGAGAATATTGTATATTTCATGTATTTTTATGTTGTCTAAGCCATACATGTTTAGTCACATTGTTTAGTAGATTGTTGTGTACTATATTTTTATTGTAGATCAGACCCATACTATTTTAAAGAAAGGAGGCACAAATTCATTTACAGGAAAGATTTTTAATGTCTTTCTGCCCCTGAAACTTACTTACAAAGTAAACTACATATTCGTTCATCATTAAATTTTTAAAATTCATTCATATGACTTTCAAAATGTACGAAGTAGTAGATTTAATAAAGAGTACATTTAAAATGTTGACCTTATATGCATGAGGTAGAGGATCATGTTTTGGATTTTATGAATGAAATTTTCAGCTTATAGGAAGCTCAAACAAAGAGGCATGGAAATTCTTATAATTTCATTCAATTTCACTCTCATAGATTAAGCTTGTAGATCAAATCGGACTGTCACACACACATTTTATTTATCTACATGTATGTGCCTTGTTCTAAAAAGAAATGTTAAATGCTGTTTACATGACATCTCTTGTTACTAATTTTATCGTGCATTTCCTAAAAATACATTCAGCCTCGTAGAAAAATGTGCTTTTTGTTTTTGACCTTGAAACATTCTCTATCAAAATATGTGAATTCTTTGCTTTTTAAATGCCAATTCGTATTGTCTTTCAGTATAGTTTGTTTACTCTTGTTACCTTTATATAGTAGCATCTTAGATCTTAGTGTAGGAGGAATTTTTATGTCCCTCTAAGAGGTACTTTACAGACACAGTGCTTGGTAGCTGTTTGTTAATGTGTCTTGTTTTGACTATCAATGACTCATGGCCATGTAGAGACTTTACAATTTTAGTTTAAGAAGCATAAATTTTTTCTCACTTTTTTTCAAATATCTGTTAAATTTTGTATAGAAGGATCTTGCCATCATGAATTATAAAAAAAAAAAAAAACACCACTAGCTATCATCAAGGTGATATTGAACCTAGGCAGGATTTCAACTTTTATGATGGACATTGAGTTTCACGGCTTCATCACAGCCAAAACACATCAAAACAGGGTCTTCTGTGAAGCAGACATTGTTGTTCGCATTAGGCCAAGCTTAGGACAAGCTACGATGGATCTAAAGACATGGTAATACGCGAGGAAAAGTCTGAACGCCATTGGATGTAGAAACAAATCTTGAGCTGGGCAAAATTATATTCTGCGGACAATCATGGACGTCACATGTAGTAGAGACGAGCAAAGCACTTAAAGCTGTGGGAAGACACAGTAGGACACAAAAAATCAGCGGTCTGTCACAGTAAGAGCACGGCGATAGGACAGGTGTTCCGCGTTGGTATCACAGATAATAGCGTGTGTATAGCGACTTATCACGAACACTTTAAGCCTCGTGTTTTGGCATGGTTTCAGTGGTCGAACAGCTTCCGACAGTCATACCCTGTACAAAGCACAGCCAGGGAAGAAATAACCATGTACGACCATGTCCAGCAATTGTTTGAACATGATCTAGACGTGAGGTTGCGGTGTGATCAGGGCTTTAGGATCAAGGTTCTTTGAATAGTTTTTCGATATTACCATGACTACAGAAATTGACCTTGTCAGCTTTCGTTGTTAATGTTCAAGGTCACATGACTGCATGTTTTAAAGATATGTTTATTAACTGTACATTGTATAAGTACATGCAAGAATTAGTATGTTCAATGTATGATCAGAGAAATTCAATGTTGTTGAAGTTTAAAATAAGAAGAAAAAATTATTTCAATCAAAGTAGGGAAAAAAAAACCCCCTGATGTTACGTTTACTGAAATTTTGTAGATAACACCTTTATGTTCAAAAGTGTCATCTTATAGGCATAATTCCATTGTATAATTACCTTGGTTTGAGCCTTGAGAATTTTAAAGAACACAAAATTGATCCTCATTTAACGTCATGACTCCATTTTGCTTGTAAAGCAACAAGGTTGGCATAAAGACATTTTTGATAAAGAGCTTATTTTTGTCGGAGTCATTGTTTTTTTTTTTAATTCATGTACTGATATACATTGTATGTACAGGATTAAGACTATTTGACTGTGTACTGTGTTTGAACACTTAAATTTGGTGAGTTATATTTGTCACATTCACATACCATGTTTACTTCAGGAAAGGAAATTACTTTTTCGAAAATAGGCTTTTCCCATTTTAAATTATATTTAAATGATACCGAAAGTTTTCTGCCAAACTGTAAGATTATTCACATTGCAACCAAATTAGCTATCACATTTTCTTACTTTCGCTAACAGAATAATAGCTGATTCATAAGTAAACTTGTGAGACAGTCAAACACCAGACATCACAAAATTTCGCGATTTTTTCATTGTGAAATGAAAGTAAAAGCATGACAACACATCAAGGTACTTCAAGACGGTGCGATCAGATATGATGTCACAGTGGAAAATTTTGCAGATCGAATGATTTGATGTCTGGTGTCTGCGTGTATAAAACCAAGGTTAAGAACGGTCATATCTTTTATCTTGAAAATGGAGTATTTTACACCAAGAATATTCTTTACAAACATGGTTTACATGTTAACTTATGGCGCATTCAAGTCTGTCATCAACTTGAAAGTCAGGTCATTTTGACTGCCCCTTGTATCTTGAAATCCGTGACTAAGTCATATCATGGGATGTGACACTGTTTAGAATATCTTGTTCCCCTACATTGAAATATAGATTGTTAAGAAGGCCATTTGTTTGTTATTTTCCGTTTTGCGCCCTCATGCTGGTAGGTTTTGAGCCCAAAGTCATAAAACAAAACAAATTTTATAATCTTTTGCAAATTAAATGTGTTTTCTGTAATTGTTACATTTTTTTATATTTCATTTAAATATGTAAAAGTACTGCAATTATTCAAGACATTGCATTATCTTTCTTCCTTTTGTTGGCTAAAAACTGAAGTAAGTTTCTGTCAGGTTTCACAAAGTCACATTATATGAATTTGCAACTTTGTTTAATATTCTCCCTGGATGGTTGGTAGCTTTTTGAACTTCAAAAGGATGAAAAACAGAATAAAAACAAGAAATAACCCAAGTAATCTACAAAGACTGTGCAATTATTAGTCCCCTACCGGCAACGCCGAAGGGGACTCTTAGTTTCCTCTCGGTCTGTCTGTCCGTCCGTCCGTCCGTCCGTCCGTCTGTCCGTCTGTCCCATTTTCAGTTTTCCGGACTTTTTTCCGCTGTTGTTGCATATATTGAACTCATTTTTGGAATGTGGATATATCTCAATGTGATACAGATCAAGTTTGAGTTTGCTTTCAATTGACCTAATTTTACAAGAGTTATGGCCCTTGGACTTAGCCAATTTTATGAAAATTTCAGTTTTCCGGACTTTTTTCCGCTGTTGTTGCATATATTGAGCTCATTTTTGGTATATGGATATATCTCAATGTGATACAGATCAAGTTTGAGTTTGCTTTCGATTGACCTAATTTTACAAGAGTTATTGCCCTTGGACTTAGCCAATTTTATGTAAATTTCAGTTTTCCGGACTTTTTTCCGCTGTTGTTGCATATATTGAACTCATTTTTGGTATGTGGATATATCTCAATGTGATACAGATCAAGTTTGAGTTTGCTTTAGACTGACCTAATTTTACAAGAGTTATGGCCCTTGGACTTAGCCAATTTTATGAAAGTTTCAGTTTTCCGGACTTTTTTCCGCTGTTGTTGCATATATTGAACTCATTTTTGGTATGTGGATATTTTTCAATGTGATACAGATCAAGTTTGAGTTTGCTTTCGATTGACCTAATTTTACAAGAGTTATGGCCCTTGGACTTAGCAAATTTCATGAAATTTTTAGTTTCCCGGACTTTTTCATACCTGTTATTGCAGATAATGAGCTGATTTTTTGTATGTGAATACATTATAGTGTGATGCAGATTTGAGTTTAATTTAGATTGACTAATTTTCACAAGAGTTATGGCCCTTGGACTTAGCAAATTTCGTGAATTCAGTTTCCCAGACTTGTTTACTTTGCTGTTGTTGCAGAAGATGAACTGATGAACAGGGATGCAAGTCATAAATTTATGCCGCCGGTAGGGGACTTATATCGCACAGCGATCATTGCATTTTTATCTTTAGTTTTATGACAAACTACTTAAGTAATTTTTTTGCCCACTAGAATAGTTCTTGTTTTCTGTATGATTGCATCATTTCTCCCTGAATAAATACGAGTTCCTAAGCAAATTGTTAAAGACATTTCATATGATGTTTTTGGAGAAATATTTCTTTCACATTTGCTATTTCAGATTTCTTATGTTACCTAGGTACTTTTACAAAGACTGTATTTCTACCATGATTGAAATCAGGCAGATGATATTTTAAGAAAGTAATACTGCCATGTATGTAATCTATGATTATATTTTGAGATGTTTGTACATTGTAATGTACTTATATATTAAAATATGTAAAATCAATTAAACAATTTTTTAGTCTTTATTTTAACATGTTTACCTTGAGGTGTGTCCGAAGGAGGATATGTTATAGTATGGAACCATCTGTCCATTTGTCCAATTGTCTGTCTGTGTCTATTACTTACAGGCATGAAACTGACTTAACCATTGTTCCTCGTATTAGTATCATCATATTGCCATTATTAGAGGAAGATGTCTTTTATTTCCAAGGTCAAAGATCAAGGTCACAGAAACTTTCACTTGTAAATGCATGCAAGATTTATACAGACATATTCTTTAGCCATAGGATCTTCAAATTACAAGAATTACCAAGTTCAGAAGAAGAAACACAAGTCAAGGTCCTAGCTTTAAAATAGTCTATAGTCTGTATGTTATGTATTTTTGGCCGGATTGAAAAGCAATTCCGGTCTATGGATTGACGATGTCTGTCCGTCTGTCGTCAACATTTTGGTATAAGCTTCTGGTTGAAGCAAAATCTGAGGGACTGTATGCAGTAGAAGTTTTATATTACACAAGAAGGTTGCCTATGACAAGACCTTTCAATTTATGCTGTAACATTTGACCTAGTGACTTTGACCTAGTGACAAATTTTGGTTAAAGTTTCCGGTTGAAGAAAAATTTGAGGAACTGTATGCGGTAGAAACTTTATATTATACAAGTAGGTTGACTATGACAAGACCTTTTAGTTTATGCCGTAACATTTGACCTAGTGACCTTGACCTTGGACTTTGGCCTGGTTAAGTGTCTGGTTGAATTCGCAAAATCTCAGGAACTATACGCAGCAGAAACATAATATTACACAGGTAGGCTGCCTGTGACAACACCTTTCAATTTATACCACAACTTTTGACCTACTGACCTTGACCTTGGACTTTGATCCAGTAACTGACAAAAACTTACTTTGCAATCCGGCCATACCGTCTTTAGCGTTGTTTTATTATTTCATCATCAAGTAGGTGGAGTTTACCTGTATGCCTGCCTTTGGCTTTCTTCTTATGGAAGGAAAAAAGTTTTTGTTATACTTGGATTTCAACAATATTTTAAATAATCGTTGCCCATGATACAAGGAACCTTTAGTCTGTGCGCCATGACCTTGAATGAAGGTCATATATGTTTCTGCAATGTCAAGGTCACAGTTCAAAGAAATGGTAAATTGATGTCGTGAATTACATGTAAGTTATCACATTCGCTTTGGATTTTTAAAATAATGAATTAACTTATTTCTTGTCCAAGAACAAATAATGTGTAATGATCTTAAACCAAGACAGTCTCTACAAGTTCAGAGTCACAGGGAAACGAAAGGGTAGCTAACCTATTGTCATGAATTTTACTTTTCAACCCTTTCATGATTTTGAATAACATTTTCAAAAGTAAATTGTTGTCCAGGACACAATTGTGCTTAACGACCTTGGACTAAGATCATATCTGCAAGGTCACAGAGTAAAAAGAAATAGTAAAATCTGTTCTCGACCCCCATCTTCATTACGAATCTGAGTAACTTTTCACAGCATTGTTGCATAGGATCCATGGATGTGTCATGACCTTGAATCAAGGTCATATCTGTTAGATCAAGGTCATATCAAAAAGAAATGTAAAGATCTTTTCCTGACCTTCTTCATAAACCTCACGATTTAGAGTTCAATCCTAGAATTTCATTTAATTATTAGAAAATAATATCATGATTACATTTTTAATTCACCTAAGGACTTAACCAAAAATAGGTGAATCAAAAATGTAATCATGATAATAATACTAGTAGTATTAGATTCAATACACTCCGGAAAATAGGTATTACTTGGGTATCAACAACTTTTCACATGAAAGGGATTTTTTTATTCAAATGAGTGGTTTAACAGTATATTTGATGGGCGCTTTCATAGGGGGGGGGGGGGGTAATTCAGAGAGTTTACTTACTTGGATAGAACTTTTTTTTTCTTACAAGGCCAATATCGCTTTTTCTTCAAGTCCTTTATTATTCTGGAACGTCTTCATTTGCGATAAACGCCCACATGGGCATAATGTAAACGATTTATATCTTTGTTGATGTCAATCTAATTAAAATTAGCTGTTCGGATCCGCTCACTATGAGCGATCATAGTGAGCGGATCCGAACAGCTGATTTTAATTAGATTGTGTTGATGTGTTCCTTTTCGTTTATTTGTCGAAGAATTTTTTGTTTTTTTGTGCTATTTCTCATGGAAATGACTCCTTTGGTACGTATCTACAGCAATTACAAAATACTCTATGTGAAAAAAATATATTTTGTAGAGGGAAAACAAATGTCATAATTTGTTTGAATCGAAGCTTTGTTTTTGTTTTTTGTTTTTAGTTTGCTTTGAGGACAAAATTCGGAGCAGTAATGAAAATACCAAAACGATCTGACAGACAAATCATATCATATCAGTTTCAGTGTACGTATTAGAAAAAAAATATACAAAAACAACAAATTAGTGGAACCCCCCCCCCCCCCTCCAAAATCAAAGACAACATTAACAAGTTGCTTCGACATTTTCAAGCAAAGATGAAAAGTCGGAAAAAATGTACATGTAAATGTTTTGATCATGAGGAACGAAGTTGACATAAATATGGAGAAAAGGGTTCGCAATTTTATTACATACAATTTTACGCTTTTATAGATGAGGTTTTGAAAGATATTTGAGAACAGAATTTTTATATAGATGAATAAAAACATTAGGAATGGAGAGCTGGGGAATGTTTAAACTTTTTTTTATTTATGTTGTTTCTTCCGAATCATAATCATTAGAATTCCTCCTAAACTGCTGTCAAAATGGTTCATTTAATTTTGATTATTAAAAATATTTTTGTTTTGCAAAATGTTCATCTCGGTTATAAAAAGAAATAGGATTTATGGGATTTTTTTTTTTTTTTTACTTTCTTATTTGTATATTCCTGATAATTTACATGGGAATGCAAAGTTCTAAATATCTCTGAAAATTGAAAAAAGAAACCCCGAAGAATGGAAATCATTATGGAAGCAAACAAATTGTTATAAAGTCCATGTGAGAAGACAAAAAGAAGGAATGTTGTTGCACAACAAATCTTGCACTTATGTATACCACTGATATATTAGAACTCACAGACTGATATATTAGAACTCTAAATACTAGTAGAAAGGATACGCGTACCCATCTCTTCGCGTGATGTACATTGAATTTGTTGCATGTATGATAGATAAGCATATAATATTTCTTCACGGAGGTGTGTACAGGAAGGTGTGTCACTCTCAGCCAATCGGAATTGGTGTTTCTTTCGTGCAAAAAGTAATTTATAAAGTCCTAAAAAGGATTCATTTCAGTCGCTGTAAAAACAATACTATCTTCAAACATAAGGAATTCAAAGTTAAAATCTTATCTCTCTCATTTTTTACTTCACTTAATTTGACAACTTATATTTTGACTTGCCGTAAAATATCAACGAAAACATATTTTTCTTTTCATGATTATCTGAATATTTTGAATGGCCATACATCAGTTTGTCGAAACACAAGAATGAGACATGAAATTGACCGACCGACATTTTTACACTGAATCATTGAAGAATCTTCTATTGATGTCTAAATGGAGTTACGACTGATTTTTGGACAGACAGGTGTTGTCATCTTTTGTATTTTGAAAAATGTGCTCCCTACCCCTACATACCAGATTGCATTCAATAATTTGATTCCAATTCAGTCCGACTTAGAAAAGAAAAAAAATCAATATCAGTTCCGTTTCTAAGTTTTCAATTTATTTTTCATTTAGGGAATTATGTACAGAATGTGTTTGTCGAGGCTTTTCGGACTTCCTTCAAAATCCCATCGTCGGAACCCACGGTCGGTCACGCTAACTCACCTCGCTAAACTCAACTCAGGTGAGTTTAGCGTGACCGACCGTAGGTTCCGACGATGTCAACAGCCATGCGAAACCCCCATATGATAATTTTTCGTCATTATGGTAAAATGATTATGTACATTACGGACAAAATATGATTTTTCGGAGCATTATTCATGATTCCGACCGATTGATTTTTTGGTCATTACAGGCAAATGTCACGGCTATCCGGATAGAAGTTGTCATGTTTATGCCAGACTGTCGTTTTGAAAAACGAGCCATCTTGCTTTCCGTGGACTTTGTGTAAACCATCAATTGAGTTTGGCTAGTGCTTTGCTGAGTCTGGGGATAGCCTTTTTAATGTACGTGAAACATTGAAATTACCATTGAAATTTTTAAATTTTCTCCATAAAAAACTGTGCACGAGAAAATACAATGTAAGTACCATGTATGATCATGGTTATTACGGAATAATATTAATAATGCCCGTTTGTGTTGGTACTATATTATCTCATAGTGTTGCTTTTGGAAGGAGTAGTGCCCGGGCGAGGGCACTATTTACCATCCAAAAGCAACACTATGAGAGAAAGATAGTTCCCATTTAGTGCATCACATGACCTCGATGGCAGACTTACATGTAGATATTCAGAATTTTTTGCAATACAATACAATACAATACAATACAATACAATACAATACAACACAACACAACACAACACAACACAACACAATACAATACAATACAATACAATACAATACAATACAATACAATACACTATATTGCCAAAACTTGGGTCCCAAAGGACATACATCAATTACAGTTGCATATACATGTTTTTGTATAACAAACAATTTTTTAAAAAGTGTCATGATCATGGTCATAAACATAAAAATGTAAATCAAATATGATTTTAAAAATAATAATTATTGGTCAACAACAGTGGGCACCAAGGGAACTACTTGAGCATAGCATTAGCTATAATCAGTCAGGGGCATCACTGATTTCAGTACTCATTCAGAAATTACTAACATCAATAATTTTGATTTTGACTTAACTTGCTGCTTTTCCTCCAAATGACTAATACAATACAATACAATACAATACAATACAATCCAATACAATACAATACAATACAATACAATACAATACAATAAGATACACTATATGAATTCCATACTTTTTGCGCGCATTCTTATTTCTAGAAATTCATTCCTGCGCATTTTCATTTTATGAGTTCATTGGACGCAGAATAGAAAGTACTACAAATCCTTGGAATTAGATTTCCCTGAATAGTGTAGTAAAGGCAATCAAATGGACAAACTTTAGAATATGACGAGATTCATTCATTTTTATGCGACTGATTTCTATCATTTTGCAAAATGAATATCTTTGATCGTGTTAAAATATCAAAGGAAATCGAAAAATAAATTATAGATATCAGTCATTTCCAAAGAGGACTGAAATCAGTGATGCCCCTGACTGATAAGCTTATGAGTTGTGGACACCAATGGAACTACTTGAAGACTTGAAGAAAGCATTAGCTAAGCTTATGCGTTAGAATTCAAATGTAATTTTAAAAAGCATATTTAATCTATGCAATAGTGCCCGACCGCCGGGCACTATTCTCTCATAGTCCCCGCGTGCTTAACCAATGAAATTCCAAGGATTTAACATGTGATGCTTGGATTAATAAGTGAAAATCCGCATGTACAGAAGTGTGCATCGCATAATTTACGTCCATGTGCATGATCGTTAAACAAAAATATGAAAAAGGTGTGTCGTTTTCCACCAATCAGATCCGAGGAATTTGGCTTAGATTTTACATTCACCTAAATGCATATACATGCATGTCAAGTATTCTAATTAGATTTGTCTTCCTTCGGCTGGTGTCTTAAAATTAGATCACTTCGAGCGAAAGAGCCACGAAAATAAGAATTAAAGGGACATTTACTTGTGTCTTGAAATGAGTTCTTTTACTTTGAAAGTAGTTAAACAAATAAACACTGCCTCTCAATTTCGTGATGTTTTTGAATATTTGTAGAAATCCCTTATGATACAAAACATAGAGTATGTTCATGGAACGTAGAACACAATGAATTGTCATAAAATCTCAACAATATCAAAGTACTTTTATATAGACAGTATCGATGTGTCCTCGAAAACACCATGTTGGAATTGAACATTCATAGCTAGGGAGGCAAACATTAATGTTAAAGTTTGTTTGAAAATGTTCCTTTTACAAAAAAATCACAGTCAATTTAACACGTTGCATGATAGTTTTTCGTATGAATTTTATTTTCATTATTCTAATTAACGAAGTAATTTAAGATGAAATGATATTCTTATTCTGAAAATTTGTTCCGTTGACTTTAGTTGCGAAGACAGATAGAACACGTCACATAAACACAATGCATGTGTACATTGGTTTACCATCAAGTAGTTCTTTGAACCTCGTAGGTATTCCAATGGGCACAGATTGTGCAATCTAATGAGAAATTGTACCTTATATCTAAATACCGTTACTTGAAAAGCTGCATTTTTATTCTTTATTGCTTTTGCCCACATTTTCCATTTATTTACGCCTCTTAATGGAATCTGCACAAAGTTTGAAGCCGCTCACTTTTGAGGAAAGGTAAATAGAACTTAGAAAAGAAACACAAGGGGACGCCACGAAATTACATGTACTTTGACTTTTCCAAATCATTTTACCTTGTGTGCAAAATTTGCATTGGATTTTCATGTCGAACTGTTATGTTTTTTTTCTTTAGATTCTTAGTAGAGTGAAAATGTCCATGAAAATGTATTGACAGAAATGCAAAATGTCCAAGCCTTTTCCCCCTTTCAAAAGTTTAAAAATGTAGCATCCCCGAAGTACTATCTTCAGATGGGGAAAAAACGGAATCCTTCCCTTCTATATTTTATTAAGCGACATTTGAACATTGTTATCAATGATTATCTTTCTATCTGACATTTATAGTATACTGATTTGATATAACTCTGCTGTCTCTGAACACTTTCAAATTTAAGCTCGCATCATAATAGATCAATCACCAGGGTATCCGGGCATTGACCAGCTTAATTTTGCCCAATATCCGGATGATTACACTCTAATCTAGTCCGACTTACAGACCTAAGACGGTGTTACTTGTTTTTTCGTCTTCGAAACAGATGTCACCGTCGTAGGTCTGCAAGTCGGACTAACTCTTATCTAGCCCAACAACTTGATCCAAGACGATTGTTGATTACTGTTTTGTATCGCTTAGGATCAGACAATGATGAATTGGCAAAAGTTGAGGATATGGAATTCCAATGTTTTCTTGGGGATGCATATTTTTTCAACTTAAATACGTTACAGTAGAATTATATGCAGTATATTTACACACATATCATACATTGTCGCTTTCTACACTTGCTATAGGCCAAGGGGCCGAAAATTTGTGTATTCGAGAGTTGGTGATTTTATTTTTAAATCAAATTCGTTGTACCAAATCTACATTTTGGTATGACGAGTCGTACTATATGTAACTCTCATATTAACAGAGAATGAGCTGTAATTACTGTACAACTGTTTTGAAATCCTCATCTTCGTGTCTATTTGGTTTTTTTTTTTTATGTTTCTGGTATGCTTGAAACGTGTTCCACAGTTCTGGAATCGGGAATTCCATCGGAAGCTTTGGCTGGATGCATTGACTGATGTATTCTAACGACCTAATATTCTGCTCATTACAGAACATGGGTATATTTAAAGAGTTTGACGCGAAATTTTGTATTGTAATTTTCTTGAATATTGTACAATGAAAGAATATTCAATTATCAACAGAGGGTAAAAACCAAAGTATAATGATCAAGAACGAAAATTAATAAGAAAATTTTAAATATGTAACAATGAGCTTGCATTCCATAGAGAAATTTTGTATTTCTCTATGGAATACTCTTTGAATTTTTTTTTGAAAAGCCGAGTCTAAATATCACCATAAAAACAAACAATGATGTCCACGTGAAACAGGTATGATGTTGCAACTTTAGAAAAATTGTCTGTAACGTTTTGCACTCATTGTCTTTGTCTGACCATCTGGTCAGTGACACACAAAAGCATAAAGAGATCACGAGTACAAATCTATGACTTCGAAAAAAGAAGCCATGTACCATACGTAATAGATAAACATCGTCACGAAACAGTTTCGTGCTTGCTTGTGATTGGCTGAAAATGACACACCCTCATTTCGCTAATAAGGGTGTGTCCATTCTATCCAATCGGAAAACATTAGCATGCACCATTTGGTATGGGGACTTGTAAGCATCCATTTTCATATACTTGTCCAGTATAAACTGATAGGTTAAAATACATGTATGTTTACCGAAATTTCGAATGAGCTTTTAATGTAGCTAAAAGTGTAGATGCAAAATCAATTTCCTCGGCACCATTGCTATTCAATGTAAGAGATCCTTTAATATTATACAATATTCGTATTTCAAATATTTACGATAAAAAATAGAATAATGCATGATTTTTAATAAAATCACGTTGCAATAATAAAGCACATAAAAGAGAAAAATTCACATGTACTGTATATAACGCAATCACCAAAAAGGGTTAATATTGTTAAGTATGAAAGAAAAGTATTTGAAAAGTTTTATACAGCGGTGTAAGAGCGTTTTAATAGATAGTAATAATCCTTTATTGAGAGATCAAATTTCTTGGAGATCTCAATAGTAGAATGGCTTTGTTTCTTGCTATTTAAGGAAATAGCTTATTTGTTCTTTATCTGACCTCTTCTTTAAATCTACCTTATTTTTTGATAAGTATAAAAATGATCAGGAATAAATAAATAAATAAAGAAATAGATAAATAAATAAATAAATAAATAAATCCGATGGCTATAAATAATAAGTGAAAAGTAGCTTATTTTTAAAAAAAAAATAAAAATCATAACAGAAGTCATACGGAGCTTCTCTCTCTTACAATATTTCAAATCATGATATATTTTCTTTGGTTGGTCATCTTAAAAGAAGTCACACTTAATTGATTAGTATAAAATATCCGATTCAGTCATTCATTGACTACATCACTAAATCACAGCGGTACATACGGATTTTCATCACATCCTGTCTAATTACCGTCTGCCGTACTCATTCATCCGTCCTTTGTCATGATTGTTTACAAAACAAAGGATGTGCATCGTATATTATTAATAAAAATTATCCCTATAATATCAATCATTGATTGAAACTTAGCCGATTGCTTCGGTTTTTGAGCTATTTTGAAAATGACACATCTTGGACTAAAGTGAGTACTTGTATTGTAAAATTATGAAAAAAAAAACTTTTGAATTTGTTTCATTCCTCTTTTAAGTATTTTACAGCACGCTTTACAACTAAATACCTGTTTCTTAGAGGATTTATAAAATAAGACAGTGACAATACAATAGATATTCACACGAAAAATATTTTTGGAAAAATTGTTCAGCATTTTAGCTATTTAAAATTGTAACTGACTAGTTAGTCGAGTTCTCTTGATAATATTTCAATTAATATGACGCATATCATATACAATATTGATTTTTAAACTGTGTTTTCTTATAATGATGAATTTAAGTCCCTATTAGTTGGAAATTAGGTGAACGGATAGTCAGAAAAATATGCAACATTTATTTTTTCTTGGAGCAGCGAAACTGCGAAATTGTTCAGTAAGAGTAAATAATGTAGACCAACTTTACTACCGTTTATTTTTACCTTAGTTGAATACGAGGAAAAAAGGGATTTTTTCTTGCTTTTTTGTTTCGTTTGTTTTTATTTCCCTAGGATGGGAAGGCACGAGAGGGTGCGTCCATATATGATTGTTTATGCTGCCTGAATATCGGTCGGCTCTTCTTGACGGACATATAAACACCAAAGCAGATTTCTTAGAATACTTATGAGAAAAATGTTAAGTGTTTGCAAAGCTCCAGATACCGCACCTAATACTTATTTACTGCGGGAACCCTTCTTCAGTGAATTATACGTTTTCCAAAAGTCTTTATCAGTAAATAGACTGTAATCGCATATGACCCTAATCCATATTACAATATCCACAAACGTTAAAAGTAGTGAGATGAAATATGAATATTTTCAAGAAAATCTTAACAAAGTACAAATGTACATGCAAACTGAACTTAGTCTACTTTATTTCTTGTTATTGTCAGTTTGTATCATTTTCACCTTTCAAAGTAAATCTAGGTATTATTTTTTCCTATGTTGCAAAGTTGTACTCAAGTAATGAAGACATTTCCTTAAATTGAGGATCTAAAGGGCAACTCACCCCTAATATTCATACGGTACTTCATTTTTTCAAATGAGTATATAGAGTGGGGAAAAATGTGAAATATTTCATTTTCACTCTCTGAGCACTGCAAGATACATGCTGTAAATCTGAGGGTTATTGAAGGGATGTTTACCAGAACATGAAATAATTCATCGATTCGTTTTACTATATTCTTCAATATTTTCCAACATTCGTTCACTCTCTGCATTCTTTTTGCGCATCAAATTTAATAACTGGTCACGGCCGGTTCATCGTGTGAAAATACTCCACTATGGAAAATCACTCGAAGTATGTATACAAAAGAATTTAACATAAGTTTGCATTAAAGTATTTCTCTATAATCCTCATGAAAAAAGTCAGTTTGTATCATTCTCATTGGCTGAAAAGTGACACACCCCCGACACACACCACTGTAAACAAATGACGTCACTATCCTTGAAAGTTCGACCAATGAAAACGCTCGATTTGGACACACCTCCACGAAGGTTTCACGTGGTCGATAGAGTATTTATTTGGGAATCTCACCACAAATTGCCCAAGACCCGACTTACAGAACATTATAAACTGACTATCTCAAAGAATTTTGTTAAAATGCCGTTCTTTCTCAACGACAGATCTTCCAAAGTAGGCGTCATCGGGGTCCCTATACACATGGGCCAGGTAAGCCTATTAAGATATTTATATATATTTCTAATCAGTAATTTTAACATCTTTAGTTAATAAAAATAAGATTTTTCATCACTTATCTGTAAAAAAGTGAAGGTTGCACATTTAAATTTAGTACAGTCATCTTTGTTTTATCTGAATATTGCATAATTAATCAATGATGTTAGATAATATTATTTTAATAGAAATTCAAATCATCTTTGACATGGATGTATAGTTTCGTCAAAATGTTGAATTTTGTACATTAATGAGAAACAATAAGGCAAATTTGAGCGTTTTTTTTTTACACTGAATATTGCTGTGTATTATATCTTTGTCCGAAATTGGACGAGAACTAAAAGCTTTGCATCATGGTAACAAAACAAGCGATTTTTTTTCAAATTTTATTTTAAATCGGTATGAAAGGACAGAAAAAGTTATAAGGTAAGTGGAATGTTAAATCTTGCAAACTTGATTTGCGTACTCGTATTCTTTCTTTATAATGATACTTTCATATGAAAACATTTATTCCGTATTTCTGGTAAAATTAGTGATGCAAGAAAAAAGATATTCATAATAGTAACAAATAGAGTGAAGAAAGAAAGAGAGAAAAACGAAAGAAATGAGAAGGGGTAGCCATCTACTCGAAAAGGACTGGAAATTCCTTAAATTCATTTCATATAAAAGTGGTAAAATCCAATATTGTACCAATGCTTACAAACCTCAGACAATAATCCGTAGGAAGTTATAATCGCCTTTTTGATTGTTTATCTTAAGAATCAGTAATTCATTGTTAAGGGTATCACCAGATTTATACGCGAGCAACAGATGAAAGAAGCGATTATTTCAGACTAAAGATTGTTTATACAATGAATGTTCAGAACCATAAGTGACAACACGTGATCATTATTATGATACTAACCTCTTTTTGACATATATTTTAGATAAGGAGAGCTTATTTAAAAAATAAGTTTTCCTGTCTCCTTTTTTCACATTTGGCATCATATTGAATATGACGTCACAACAACGGAAGCGTGAAGTGCAGTCACAGTTACAAAATATGTAAATTGCCCTATTCGCATGTAATTTGATAGTTCGTTGCGCATTTTGCTCAAAGTCAACGTCCTAAAGAACAAAGCAATTGCTTTTTTTAACATCACAAAAAGAAAAGACAGGTCGTCGTGCATGTTGATCGTTTGTTATTCTGGCCGTTACACAACGTTAACTGAAAGGTTAGTGTCCCCAGATTTGAAACGAACTCATTGAATGCATTATTTGTGAAATTGCTGAAAAACGGTATGAATGGGAAGAAAACCGTGCGGTCTCCAGCACTAGATCAGTTGTTTAAAAATTCAAGGTTAAATAAGAAAAGATCGGTATGCGACACTTTTGGCCTTCATCTCATAAATATTATGTTAATGATAAAAAAGGAATTTTTTGCCATATGTTGCCATTAGATTACGTGATTTCCATACTTTTTGTCATTGTTAGCAATGGAGATAAAGAAAAACTTCCTTTCAATGATTCATGCGAAGCATCAAAAGACCTGACGTTAGCATATCTGCTTTTCCTTTCTTTTTTATATAAAAACAATAAATATACAATCCAAAATTCGACCCTATCCTTAAAAAGAAAAAACAAAACAAAACAAAAAAACCGTAGAGAGGGAATTCACCATCTGTGCAATCAGAGGCCAATGATCGCAATTTGTTATATGTAAACTTTGTCATGATGAAAAGATAACGTAGACTGTTCTAACAAAACAAATACCAAATATACACTTAATTGTTTTGGGATTAGAGGATCTTTCCACATTGATACTTGACGAGATCATTTTAATTATCCTCTCCCCTCTTCCCGCCTCGTGTGTGTTCCGCTGTGACTACGTGCACCATGTACCGTAACGTTATCTTGTGGAAGATCGTCTAGAATCTAATCTTCTCTTTTGTAGCCAAGGCCCGGTACTGAACATGGACCCGAGGCGATGCGTGAAGGGGGTTTGATCTCTAAGTTGGAGGGGCTCGGGCTTGACGTGGAGGATCAGGGGGACCTATTTCTGGAGAAACATGACGAAGACATTCACGACCATCCCGCCAAAAATGTTAAAAATGTTGGATCCGCATCAAGCCAGGTAAGGGAGGAATAAGATAGGAATTAATTTAAGAAATATATGACAAATAAATAAATTTTAAATTCATAATGAAAATAAATGTCCATTAGTTTATTTTTTTATTTTTTTGAAGATTGCAGACTCTGTGTACAATACGATCAAGTCAGGCAGAACATGTTTAGCCCTTGGTGGAGATCACAGTATGGCGATTGGTTCCATCTACGGTCATTCATTGGCTGAACCCGATCACGTGGTTATTTGGGTTGATGCGCACGCAGATATCAACACACCCCTTACTTCCAGCAGCGGCAACATGCATGGGATGCCGCTTTCTTTCTTGGTGAAGGAGGTTCAACCATATCTCCCGGACATCCCACATTTTGATAACATCAAACCATGGTAATTTCTAATCGCTAAATGAAAAAAAAAGATAAATAAATACAACGTAATTGATTTCATGGCTTATAACAAGGTTTTTCAGATATAAGAACAGCTTGAACTTTTTTCTCTGTATCAAGAAAGTTTTTACTATCTACTTTTGGATGCAAAGAAAAATATATTTCATTCATTATCGTTAATACATTTCAGTTTGTCTGCGAAAAATATTGCGTACATCGGTCTTAGGGATGTTGATCCTGGAGAGAGATATATCATTGAAAAACTCGGCATCCATTCCTTCTCCATGACAGAAGTAGACAAGTTTGGAATCAAAGATTGTGTGGAGAAAGCTCTACACGCCGTAGATCCCGAGTAAGTTATCAGATATATTTCATAAACCAAGAATTTAAATATAATTCCGTACTTTTCATCCTGGGAGAAGAGCTATATGCGCATATCTGCATCATATTCAAATTTTCAATCGCATCTGTTTTCACAGGGGTAACAAACCTATCCATCTGAGTTTTGACATCGACGCCCTGGATCCCTCCCTGGCACCAAGCACTGGTACCCCAGTTCCCGGGGGTCTCAGCATCAGGGAAGGCAACTATATCGCAGAGGAATTAGCTGCAACAGGTATAAAGTGCTTTCTAAATTTGAATGGTTTTTGGGGGTGGGGATGCATATTTCCGTACTTAAAGTAAAAAATAATTATTTTCGTGAGTGAAATGTTCAAAATCCTAAAACAATCAATCAATGCTATCGTTTTCTTATCAAGTTGAACAACAATAATTGGGTTGACTCAATCTTTGTGTTTTAGGTCGCCTTACATGCGTCGACTTAGCAGAGGTGAACCCAAAGCTCGGAAACGACCGTGACAATGAAACGACCGTCCGATCAGCCATTACAATCATTCAGCACTGTTTTGGTAACAGACGGCAGGGAGTGTATCCAAAAGACTACAAATTCCCCATTCCGGAAAAAGTAGTCCTTCCCATGCCATCATAAATATCCACCGGAAGTAGCAATAAGGATTCGGGAAGTGACGTCGAAACGGAGTTGTTCCGAGAAGCAAATGTTCATCGGATGAACAAATGAATAAACTCATTGACATTTGTCATAAATTTGTCTCATTTTGACTTTTCGCTTCATTTTCACACTTTGTCTCCATTATTTCATGTATTTATTATTATTCGGTTTGCAATGTTGAACTAATTTTAACTACGCTATTTCATCAACGATTCAAACATTGTGGCTGTATTAAATATTGTTTCTTGTTAAATTTGTTGTTATTTCATATAAATGTACATTTTATATTGTCACAGCTCTACGCTAATGATGAACATTCATCTTAAATATGTGTTTTTTATGTAAATATGTTGTATATAATTAAAATGATAATTATTTTGTACATAGTATCTGTAAATATCTGCGATTGATGATGAAACCATGAAAACTTAAAAAGCAATAAACATTTTAAAAACACTTCATAATATTGTTCTGTTTTAGTATACGAACAAATAAATCTCGTCCTTGAGAGAAGTGCAGGAATTTTAATATTCAAAATAAACATAATTGAAATTGAAAACTGACCAATGATATGCATTGACCCATGCGGCCTTGCTGGTCTTTAAAGCTTATCAGGAATGTTACAAGGGTATATTTAAGTTCGGTAAAGTAAAGAAAAAGAGAAATGTTGGGGTGCATGTACAGAAAATTCAATATTGTCTTTCAGATGTTCTCGAAATCATCTGAAGATGGAACATATTCAATTTTGTCAGTACTACATATGGTGAAAATAACCCGTTGAATAGAAACCTTCAACACAATTATAATCTTCAAAAACAAAGAGCGTTTGAACAAGATATTAACGGCTAGCCATCTCATTTCTGATTAAAATCAATTTCTGAATGTCAATTTTTTTACGTCTCTAGATAGTGGAAATTGTTCAAACTAATGACTCAAATTCGATGGCATTTTCAAAAATAGAATTCAAAAGAAACCAGTCCCAAATCTGTCACCAGAGGTCCACCAAGATGTAAAAAATTAAGACGCATCTATACTAGTATCGTACTAGAAAAGAAAGATTGGACAAGGAGTTGATAACTTACTAGTATCCAAGGGCAGTGTATTTTCATAACATTCCCAAATATCACATAAGAACGGGGGAAACAAGTAGAAGTAATATTTGACAAGTTGGTCACACTCTCCACCATGTACTGACCACTTTGCATGTCCCAGCTTACACAGAATTAATATTACTGTATTTAACAAAGTCGTGACGTCAACAGGTATAGAATATATTACAATGCTATTTTGCATACAAAACAAGTTGATGTCAACAGAACGTATATAAATTGTACAATCATGTGATTATCTAGCAGGCTTAGTCCGAAAACAATGTTATGCTCAAAATTGGACCAAAAAGACTAAATACCGGCTGCACACTATTCTATCTAAATATGAGATAATAGTGTCAAAAAGGTTCTCGAAATGAAATTGCGAAAAAGGCAAAATAGAGGAATTTAAGGAACTTAACTTTAGTTTCGCGTTGCCGTTCAGTCTTACGCAGACTATTCATGAATACAGAATCCAGCTAGACTAAGTCCTACTTGTTTTATCATTGAGATATTCAAGATGTACGGAAACGTAAAGGGATACCACTGTTTATGGTGATACATATAGCGTTTATGTGTGTAAGTGGATAAAATATGGAGTATCCTGAATTTATTAAGAAGTCTTTTAAAAGATTTTCCAAGAAACAACCTTTTACGTTATCGTCCACTGAATATATGAGTCAATCAAAAGCATCAATGATGGATTTAAAACACTCTTCGTTGTTTGAGTCAACATTCTTTTCGAAATCTGACAGAATTTCCGGATCAAATTATTTTTCATTGGATGCAGACTATTACTTTAACTTCCGGTACGCTCAAAATAGAATCTGGAATCGTTTTCACGACGGTAGTTGCGATCCGGCTCTTCGAGAGTTAAGTGACAGAAATTCTGCAAAGCTTCTCAGACTGCCAAAGATGGATTTCAGTAAATCACAGACTTTGAATCCAAACCGGAAAAATCTTTCCCTTGTTTCACAGAAAGCAAAACTAAAATCCCTTGGAGCCTTTTGTCCAAATGAGTTTGAAAATTGTCACCAGAAACTTCCTAATATTCCGTGCAATGTGGAAAAAAGACTAAAATCAAAAAGTGTAAGAACCAAATTTCTTCAAATGTTAGAGAATTCAAGACAGGTACATTCCTTGAATGACAGACAAGGTCGCAAAAAGTGTTAAGAAAATATTTATCAAAATGTTGAATGAAATTAATTTAAGCTTGAATTATGCCAGAATCAGACGTCATTGATACGATTACTACGTCATATGTGACTTTCAGACAGGTGATGCTTACTCGCCCTATGTAGCTAAACTCATTGCATTCTCATGTTCACCTGTTTCGTTTTGTATGCATTTTCCTACTTTACTACAATATTACAGAAATAACATCACGCCTATTTTCTGTTTATCATTAAATCGTAAGAAATAAGCAAAAATGTATTATGGTTTGAATTGTCCTAGAAAATCAGGAATAGTTTGAGTAATTCCGCCGAATCATTTTTTCAACTTAGCCAGACTCTAAATTCTGCAGACATTTATGAATGTTTTATGATTCTTTAAGTTTTGCAAATAAAAACACAAACACTCAAGTAAACAAATTTTCGACCCCTTGACCTTTACCAAGTGTAAAAAACGACGATCTATAACAATTCTAAGTTAAATCCATCCTTGCTTCACGTACTGGCGTTCATTGCAAATTGATTTTGGACGAAAATTTGTGTATTTGAGTGTCTGTTTGTTTTTTTTTTTAATTTGTTATCATCCCTTCCCTCTGGAAGAAATATTTCATTCTACTTTAAGTTTTGCGTTTGTATCGCGTTGACTGTTGATTCTTTACAAATATTAAATTTTGAACAATATCTTTAAACACAGAAATACACTTCAAGTAGATTTCAAAAACTCAAATGTTCATTGCAAGTATTTGAACATGTACGTCCCAAGTATTTTTTAGCAAGATCTTGAACACTTTGAGTTCAGAAGTTCAATATTGCAACGCACAAGTCTTGTATTCTCAGTTAAAAAAATGTGGTAAACAATTAGGAATTAAGTCAAACATTTAAAACCATTCTTCAAACATCTTAAGTAATATGGAGCTCCATAAGGCATATTGAACATATAGAATTCAAACTGAAATCTGAGATTACTAAACCGAGATCCAATATTACTGTACTATTTTGAAAATTTCCCATATCTGGATTCATCCCCTTTCTGGATACATGTCAATCGACTCTTTACTTATAGATACCAAATCAGCCAAATCCAGTATCAGATGGATCCACCCCATCATATAATCCAACCAACGCCAACTAAAACGAAAACTATCCTTGATCCCTCCAACGCGGAAAGCTACAAAGTCCTTGACTTCATTTTTGATTCATCTAGGGACTTACCCAAAATATTTGGCTAAGCAACTGCATGGGTGAATCAAAAATGTACGCATGATACTGTTGCTTACAATATTCATGTGCATGTGAGTCTGAGTTTTTTCCCATGCTGTGCACAGTGAATGCAGGGTGGGATGGAGCAAGTGTGCGGTAGATCAAGGATATGGTAAATCAGTGATTGATGAATTCTAGATAGGATAGATCCCATGTTTGGTAGATTCAATATGGGATGGATCCAGGATGAAGTGAACCAACAATGGGACGATCCAGGATTGTTGGGTAAAATGTAGGTTGGATCAAAGGTATGATGGATTTCAGCTAGGTGATACGGATCCAGAACGAAGATCAAGCTAATAAAAGGTCTATGTTAGGTGGAGATTGATTAAGTTATCCGAGATCACGGTTTAGTAAATTGATATATCAGTTTAGTAGTCCGAGACCCTTCGTTTATTAATCTGAGATCACAGGTTAGTTATCCGAGATCTCTGTCTAAATTCCGTATTTATTATGTCCATTACTGGTTTCCGTAAGTATTTTTTCTGTATGAAATATTTTCTTTTCGATGCACTATTTGATGATGGGCTTTAAGCGTAACGGATTAAAATTAAAAAGAAAAGTACTTTTAAAGAATAAACAAACCTCATTCTTCACAATTCCCAAATCAAACACAGGAAGAAAATATGATACACGAATCGAATAAGTCAGAAAATTTCCAATTGTTACTTTTCTTTTCAAATTGATAATCAAATATTGAAACCGATGAAAAAGACTTCGCATGCTCAAAAGCTGGATAACTTTCTTAATACCAAAAAAAAAAAAAAAAAAAAAAAAGGAAAAAAAAAATTATTGAAAGTGCGTTTTTAAAAGTCTACAGAGTAAACAGTCATTTCAAACGACTTTACATTGCGCATAAACTTCTTGAAGGTTTCAGAACAGTCGTGGCCAAATTAGTTGTTTCTTTTCATTTAAAAAGTATTATATACAGTTGTATATATTAACATTAATATCCAATCTTTCACAAGAAATCTAATAGAAAGGATAGGATCTCCAATAAGACTCGGTTGCAGTACCCACAGCAAAACATCGATACGCCTCTATGTGAAAACATGCAGTCGACAAGCACACACACACACACCCTCTCACACAAAATAAAGCCTGTGTTTGTGAAACACGAATGCCCCGGTGGCATCTTTGTTTGGATAAACACATATTTTCTGTTAAGTACATGTATGTACATGTATGTGAAAGGTCAAGGTCAGGGTCACTTGGTTAATTTTTTTTTGGTATCGATGGAAAAATCTTGTGACAAGGAATACATATGTTGAACATCAAAGCCCTATCACATACATTTCGTACCATTCTAAAGATGTTCCCAATGTTAAAGTTTTTGTAAAGTAGGAAAAAGGTCAAGGTCACGAGGTCAAAAATTTTGGTATCAATGGAAAGGTCTTGTCACAAGGAATACACATGTGAAATATCAAAGCCCTATCACTTACCATTCAAAAGTTATGCCCAATGTTAAAGTTTTTGAAAAGTAGGTCAAAGGTCAAGAGTTCAAAAATTTTGGTATCAATGGAAAGGTCTTGTCATAAGGAATAAACATGTGAAATATGAAAGCCCTATCACCTCCCATTCAAAAGTTATGTCCAATGTTAAAGTTTTTTGGACAAACAGACAAACAGACTAACAGGCCAACAAACAAACAGACGGACTGGCCAAAAACTATATGCCCCCGAATATTTGATTCCGGGGGAATAAAAACCAAAAAAAAAAAAAAAACTGACGCAAAATGAACAAGGAACACCAAATATGACATCAAAACACTGAACACATAAGACTACACATAAACCAACAAGACCAATGGACAATCGGTGCCGACTTCGAACGGTCATCTGTGGCAAACAGTTTCATTATCCGGATTACGTGCACACAACCCTCACACTTGTCCGGTTACCCCAGAGGATCTAGACGGTCAACGCTGTAAGATGGCCACACAATTATAGCTCAACTGACATTCTGTGTAGCAGTGAAACAATTGCCATGTTATTTTATCAGCACAAAGGCATTATAATGAACACATGCATTGTTAAATGATCGGCTAGCAGAGTACTTGTTTATGAAACTCTGCGCAAATGCAGTATATAAACAAAGACGATTCGTATATTATACACTTCAACTGTAAAATTGATTTTAATACATATGCAAAGAAAACGATCCCCGAAGCTACTGTGTACTGAATTGGTATACAGTCAAATGTTGGTATTCCTCTCCTGGTCGCAAAATTGTGGATGGAAAATTCTCCTGTAATGAAAAAAATATCTGCATGAATGATGTTAAATGTAAACACATAAATTGACACATTCAACGGAACTAAGGGACCTTTGACACAGAAGACAATTATTTTAACTTAAATACGCATATTAAATTATCAGAAATAATTTCTTATGCATGTAATTTATGCTACAAAAATACTATAAAAAGTCTCCACCTCCCTTCCCTGACCTATTTGGGGAAAAGTTGACCAACTTTTGGGAATCCAATTTAAATCAAAAATAGGTTTAATGATTGTAGCAGAGAGAGAAGGTTTATGTATACCTGATTGACACTGTTTGGATAATGTTGCGTTTCTAAGCAGACAGCTCCGAACTGCCGGTAGGTAGCGCCACCTTTACCCGTCATGGTTTTCATGTTACATCCGGTATAACATTGAAGACCCGGCTCCGTCGTAAATACTTCTATCTCCCTACCACTCGGTTGATGCTGCAGTCTTAAAAATTTGAATGGAGAAAATCTTTCAAGATTGCGTACGTTTTATTCTACTTCATCAATAAAAAAACGTTTACACAATGTAAGTTCACGAATATACATTTTGTATTCTGATATTTGAATAGATTTTACACTCTACAGTAGCTGTAAGAAATCGATCTTTTACTAGTTTTAAGATGTTTATCATTAACTTATATCCCATACTTAGCTACAGAATTCAAGTTTCCAGTTTGTTCAACGCAGAAGTTGATGTCAAAACCAAGTCCGCCATTGACATCCTTCATTCTGTCACCGAGGCGTGTCGGGGTTCTGACGTCATACACCGTTCCTTCTACGTCAGCAATCTCTCCTGAAATGGTCGATTTATATATCTATTCAAAACTCGATATCCTGATATGATCAAGGAAATAGTAGGTTCGGAATCAGAATACTTCAGATAACTTAAGTACTACATATATAAAGAAAAAAAAAAATCTGCAACAAGATTATGTTGCCATAAACATGTAACAAAATTGTAAAAAAAAAATAATAAAATCGACATGACGTCAGACATCAAAACAAAGAAACGAATAACCGGAGAACAAAGTTGCAAAGAAAATTAAATGAAAGCTGTTGTAGGCGGCTTCTCTGAAAGGGAGTAAAGGATCTCTAGATTCTTGACATGTAGAATTCAGTTTCTTGTATTTTTAACCTACCTGTTGGTATTGTGTGTTCATTTAGTGGTGTATATTTATCAGCCTTGATAGTAAGAACATGATCTTTGACATCTGGTGAACCCTGAAATCAAGAACCTGTTCTCAGTCTGAACATAATTATTATCCAGAAATCTAGACAAAATGATGAACATTACCATTTCCATGTTCAGAAGAGAATAGCATATGGTGTGTTCTTGGTGACTGAATTTGATTATCATTAGAAGTTAAGGTACATGTATGTCCAAGTTGCTGCTGAATCTACTACAGCCAAACAATCTTTGTCTATGAAATCCGGATAATCACTCAACTGGAAATCTATAAGTGAAAGATGGTTGCCATATGAAAGATGAACGGAAGATTTCAATGATTACCTCTTGTAAAATGTTATAATAGCAATGTTTCTTTCAGACTAATTCTACACACCTGTCCTCCAAGATTGAAGTAAGCATGGTTGGTCATATTAACAGGCGTTGGTTTGGTCGTCCTGGCCGAGTAGTTAATGACCAATTGGTTGGCGTCGGTCAGTTTGTAATTAACAGTAGCAGTTAGCTCCCCTGGATAGCCCTCTTCTCCGTCTGGACTCGTGTATTTGAGTACTAACTTATCGTCTGCTACTGATGACTCCCAAACAACCTTTTTCATTTCAAATTGAGAATATTTCAGATTAACAGGAAATCTAAAATGGAGGGACCTCCTAGCTTTCCATTTGGCGTTTTTTATTCTTTTAATACTATTTATGTCGATGCTCAGGGCGTCAACGAGGCAAGGTTTGCATAAAATGATCTTCAAATGATCAAATTAAAGAAAGGAGACCTCCTGGGTTGTAACACCCACAGTAAAACACCAAAACATCCTTATTTATATAAACACAGAGTAGACAAGCACAGCAAGACACGCAAAATGCACAAGTTGCATTAATCGCCCCCATCTTTTGCAATACTATTGCAATACTAATATATTCATCAATTACAAAATGTACAAGTATAACCTCATATGCATCTATTCTAAATTAAAACCTGCATGCTGTTTTTCCTTAAAGAAATATGTATACCAAAAAAGATATGAGTAGAGTTACTGGTCCTGAGTGACTTTATTTCTTAGAAGAGAACAGTTACTAAAGAAGTAGCGCCGATTTTCATTTTTTTTGCTAATATAAAAATTTCTTCTGAAATAAATGCCTATTTTATGCCAGATGTTTCTCCTTTCTGTTAATATTTCATTAAAAATTCTTAAGTATACTCTTTTATTTTCTGTTTTATTTTGCCACCTAGAATAACGATATTACAAACTTAAAGACGGGATAACATGACTGGCCTTGACAAAACCTCGTTAGAGAAGACAGAACCCCGACCACCTGTCCTCTTTGAATTTCAGTCGGACTCTTCGGGTTATTTCATGCATGAGCTCGCTCCAGCCAGCAGATCATGGACTGTTTTTCTTACGACCTTTTTTTTTTTTTTACATATCCATCTACATATTCATCTGAGTGTTACTTGGGTCCCTGTATTTTGTTGTCTTGTATGTCTGGTCATCTTACAGTGAGGAAGTTTTTATACACAGCAATTGTGCGTTCTTCGAGACCTCTGGGAAACCGGGCAAGTGGGGGGATTGTTTGCACGTAATCCGGATAACGACACCAATTGCTACTTACCTGGCAGATGACCGTCCTAAGTCGGTACCGATTGCCCATTGGTCTAGTTGGTTTATGTATAGTCTTTTGTGTTTGGTGTTTTGATGTCATATTCAAATGGTGTCCTTTGTCCCTTTTGCGTCTCTTTTTGTCATTTTCTACTCTCTGTGTTTTCATATAAGGGTGTATCGATGTTTTACTGTGGGTAGTGCAAACCGAGTCTTGTTGGAGATCCCCTCCTTTGATTTATAAAATAAAAAGAAAAGAGAAAAAAAAAACCCAACAAAGGATAAAAAAGAAAATTAGTAGTTCTTAATAAATCGACCAGATTATAGGAACAAAAATATAATCCTATGACAAAGATTTTGACAAAATTCTAAATCCATAGCGGTCATATATTGTGTACGAATTTCAACTTTCCTTTTCTAATAGCACTGTTCAGAGTGACTTCAAAGTTTGAATGAGCACAGGTTGTGCAATTTAAAAAATCTATATCACGTGGTCATTCACGTGGCATTTTTATTGTTAATTTATGTTCAACATACTATGAAATAGGCTGATCCTCTGTCACTGACCTTTATTCCATTTTATTTTATAACATGAATTATGTGTGCTAAAAACAAAACGTGATCCCTGGTCCATTCCAGGTTAATGAAATTAGCACATCTATGTTTAATTATTTATTGTACTGCATTTCCTTGTATTTATATTTTGTAACAAGCTCTCCCTTTTATCTATAGATCAACCTCATACTTATCAAAATTAAAATATGATTTAATACTATAAACGTGGTTATTTTCGTTTGGGAAATTTTTGCGAAATGATCATCAATTCAATACAAATTTATGAATTTTATACAAACACTTTAGCGAAGAAATCAATCTTCTTTTTTTTTTCGACAATTATTTATGGCAAATAAAATTATTTTCAAATAATGCCCTATTGATAAAATTAATTATCATCAACGAATCCCATATAACCACAACAACACAAAACAGATAAAGTCTAAGTTAAGTCCAATATAGGCTTGCAAAAGAAGGAAAAAGAAAATGACGTTGTTTTCTTCATATGACATTATCATGATTTCAATAAATCCTTGCTACAATGGCAACTTTAAGAAAAATAGCAATCCAAGGAATGCTTGTGTCGCCTGCGAAGCGGTTTGATTATTATTCTAGAAAGTGGATCAAAATTCTTGAAAAGTAGGTCTAGGTCAAATATCTAGATCAAGGTCAAAAGGTCAAATTTTATGGTCTGTGTAGAAAGGTCTTGTCACAAGGAATACACATGTGAAATACCAAAGCCGTATTACTTACCAATCAAAAGATATATCCATTCTTAATTTTTTTGAAAAGTAGGTCAAATATGTAGGTCAAGGTCAAAAGGTAAAAAAATAATGGTATGTGTAGAATGGCATTGTTACATGGAAAATACATGTGAAATATCAAAGCCCTATCACCTACCAATCAAAAGATATAGCCAATAATACTTTTCTTGAAAAGTAGGTCAAATATCTAGATCAAGGTCAAAAGGTCAACTTTAATGGTCTGTGTAGAAAGGTCTTGTCAGAAGGAATACACATGTGAAATATCGAAGCCCTATCACTTACCAATCAAAAGATATAGCGAATCTTATCTTTTTTTCAAAAGTAGGTCAAATATCTAGGTCAAGGTCACAAGGTCAATAATTATGGTATGTGAAGAAAGGTCTTGCCACAAGGATTGCACATGTGAAATATCAAAGTCCTAACACTTACCAATAAAAAGATATATCCATTCTTAATTTTTTTTTAAAGTAGGTCAAATATGTAGGTCAAGGTCACTAGGTCAAAAATTATTGTATGTGTAGGAAGGTCTTATCACAAGGAATACAGATGTGAAATATCAAAGCCCTATCACTTACCAATCAAAAGATATAGTGAATCTTATCTTTTTTTCAAAAGTAGGTCAAATATCTAGGTCAAGGTCACAAGGTCAAAAATTATGGTATGTGTAGAAAGGTCTTGCCACAAGGATTACACATGTGAAATATCAAAACCCTATCACCTACCAATCAAAAGATATATCCATTCTTAATTTTTTTGAAAAGTAGGTCAAATATGTAGGTCAAGGTCACTAGGTCAAAAATTATGGTATGTGTAGAAAGGTCTTGCCACAAGGATTACACATGTGAAATATCAAAACCCTATCACCTACCAATCAAAAGATATATCCATTCTTAATTTTTTTGAAAAGTAGGTCAAATATGTAGGTCAAGGTCACTAGGTCAAAAATTATGGTATGTGTAGGAAGGTCTTGTCACAAGGAATACACATGTGAAATATCAAAGCCCTATCACTTACCAATCAAAAGTTATGGGCTGTGACACCCAAAGTGTGACAGACAGACAGACGGACAGACGGACGGACGGACAGACGGACAGACGGACAACGGACAAAGTGATCCCTAAGTGTCGCTATGCTTCGCAGGCGACACAAAAACGAAGTCCAAACCTTAAAATCAGAGAGCAGCCATTTTGACAAATGACGCCTAAACAGGCTTACAATGTGTATATATATGCACGTGTTTCAAAGTACTGAAATCTGACGTATATACTCAATAAATAAAACCTATTATCAGAATCTTTATCGACGGGGCATAGACATGCATCTAAACCAACTGTCGTCAGTGGGATTAAAATTCGAAATTAGGGAGTCAGAACAATTTGAAAAAAAAATCAGTGGCTCTCTTGAGTTAAACACGATTCAGTGCGTAATCCATGTTCAAAATTAATGATTCTTTTATCAATAAAATAGTGTTTTAAATATGGTATACTAGTACCTTATCAAAGCCCTTTACACCGCCATGAAGATGATTTGGTGGTTTGTTGACGTTCAAGGAATATTCTTGACCATCTAGTTCGAATTTCCCGCCATAAATTCTGTTGGCTACTCTACCAACCACAGCACCAAAATAGGGATGACCATCCTCATAACCTTGGATAAATGAGCATCAAATCAGAGGTCATATGTCAAGGTCAAGTTTTGGATATGAGTGAGTATTTAGCCATTACGCATGTCAACATGTTCGAATTGCGTAGTTACAATACTGGCTTTGCTGTGCAAAAATTCACTCCTCCGTTAAAGCTTTAACAGTAACTACATAAATGTACTGTGACAGATTTATTCAGAAAATGGGCATACTACCCTGTTGAAGAGAAAGATACATGCGCACACAAATGGATACATTTACATTACCAGTAGATTCCCCATGTTAAACGCCCATTAGGCAACTAGAATTATATCCCAATAACTTGCTATTGTGACGTCACGTTCAAGATTTTCATGTAGGGAGAATTTACCAACGTTGAAATACATTTGACGATGTCTCAGGTAAAATGTACGATGTGAATGCAAATAAAAATGACCGATATTTAGGATATAAATGTAGATATAAGTAATGACTGTCTTACTTTTGGTGATTCTGGTAGGACACGTGCAAATTTTCCGAGAATCGCTTCGCGATTCACGGAATTTGCACGACGTGTCCTACCAGAATTGTACACCCATGAACGCCAAAATGTAGGACAGTCATTTCTTAAATAAGAGTAAGTCCAGACTACATTAAGAAGCATTAAAATGGAATTATAAAATCATTTTGTCTTTCTGGAGATGTAAACCTACATAATATTACCTACTAAAATTCTTCGTTGTAGGAGTAAGTTGTGTTTATTTATTTTCCAATAATATTGAGCCAATTGTTTGTGGTTTTGTCGGAAACATTTTATGATAAATATTCATATATTTTAAAGCAGAATGACATGGCAAACATTTATTGATAACGTCATTTTCTTTGGTGTTTGTCAGAAGAACACCGGTAGGTTTAAGTTGATGGTTTATACCTTTTATGGAATCAAATCCTAGATTAATGTCTGCTACGTTACCATCACGGTCTGGTAACAGTATATCAGTTATTATACAGCCATAGTTGATCACTCTCACCTTCATACCCCTCTTGGTTTGGAAGGTGTACCTGGTCAAAATTTGGCAAAAGTTATAAACGACAAATTATGCTCAATTTGGTAGATCACAAGGGGATTTTTAAGCAATAACATGAAAATACAATTAATGGTGTTAATTAGTACTATAGAGCATATATTTCAATATTTACAGTGACATTCTTTTCTTATGTTTTCGAGGAAACATTTCTAAAACGTGTTTGAAAAATATTTTAAAAACACATTTGGTGAGGTTTCAATAAGATTTCAAATCCTTTTATCGAAACACTTTGTCAAAATATTTTTGTAACATTATTATTGTCTTTAGCAATCATTTTAGAAGTGTTTCTCAAAAAAGTTTGAAAACATCATTTTGAATTTACATTATAATGCAATGTTTAATGAGAGTCCTCTCAAATGTTTCTGTAAAAACATTTCTGAAAAATATTTAATATTTATAACATTTTCAAATTGTTTTCTGAAACATTTTGTCATAATAATTTTAAACATTTGACTTATATGTCTTAGGGAACATTAAGGATATATTCTGGGTCAGTGGAGCTTGAAGAAACCATATCGAAATAGAAATATGTTTTAGAAATATTCATGAGATGTAATAGATTTATGTTTAAGTATTAATATTCTAAATATTCTTCAAAAACTCAGGTGAGCTAAAAAGACAAAACATGTTAAATTTGGAAACATTTGAAAAGGTTTATCAAAATGTTTTTGAAGAATGTTTTAAAACATCTATAACATCTTAACATTGATACGAAATGATAGATTCATATTTCGACATGGTGTCTTCAAGCTCCACTGATCCAGAACTTATTTGCATTGTGCCCTAAGACATTTAAGTCAAATGTTTCAAAACATTTTGACAAAAGTTTCAGAAAAAAACTTTTAAAACGTTATTGAAACCTTACAAATAATATTTTTACTAAGTATTTTAAAAACGTTTCAGAAATGTTTCCCCAGAAACATTTGAGAAGAATGTCATTAAAACATTGCATTATGATGTTAGTTCAAAATGTTAATAAAACAAAATTATGTTTTCAAAACGTTTTTCCATAAACATTTCTAAAATGATTGCTAAAGACAATAATAATGTTACAAAAACATTTTGACGAAGTGTTTCAATTTAAGATTTTGAAATGTTATTGAAACCTCACCAAAATAATGTTTTTAAAATATTTTTCAAACATCATATAGAAATGTTTCCTCGAAAACGCTAGAATAGAACGTCACTGAAATATTGCAATTGTCAATAATGAAATATGTTCTATAGTTCCAATTTGATTGTACTTAATATGTGTGTTCGGATATTAAATCCTCTCCAGTAGTACTTAATCGACCCTAAGGAAATTTTGAGCCGCGCACCCTCTGTAAAGCACATACACAAATTTAAATTTAAAAATAGCACTAAAGGACGCTGCAGATATCAATTTAGGCTGCTCCTGCAAAATTACTGCGGCTGGAAGCATCACTGATGAGAATTTAATGTTCGAAACACGTGTCTGGTTCATAAAAATGGTTTAAATGTTCTTCAAGAAGGTATAGAGTTGGAACACTTCCGCATTATTAATGTCAAAGAGGTTGAAAAAAGCCAAAGTGGATTTTCCTGGCGCCGTCTACAATATATACTGTTAATTTCCTCTTGCTCCAAATTTTGTGTCGGATGCTTTCAGAATCTTTAACTTCTTCAAATTCATTAGCATCATTTAAGTGCATATAAATTGTCAGCATGGACCAGAAACGCACGTTTCGGGTATTTAACCCTCGTCAGTGATCCTCAATCTAAACAGTGTAAAATGGCCAACATCTGTGAAAATTATGTCCTAAATATACCGAAAGACGTAGCAAGATGGCTTGGATATGATGCTACAAGACCCAGGTTTTTAGAAATTTGAGAAATTTTGTAAGCAGAAATTTTCAAATGCGTTTGAAGAAACGACCTACCGAAATTGACCGAACGTGGCTACATGTGCCTTAGGGAACTCCTATTTCACCAGCAGTGACACTCGACAAGCGTATTGAAGTGACAAATATGGCCAGACAAAAATCGTTGGCGGGTAGGCGAAAGGAGCTTTTAAAATCTAAATATGACCGTACAAAGTATGCTGAAATCCCAGCTAAAGACAGAGCTATGCAATGAGGGTGATATTTCTTAGTTTTAAGATTTAGGTCTAACTGGATGACAGTAAATTTAGAATATAATTCAATGCAGTACGTAAACACAATAACTAGGCGAGTGATACACTCGGGTCTAACAATCCACCAGCAGTGATACCAACCTAATGGTTGAAATTGTCAATATTGAAATATATATGTTATATTAATATGTTATAAAAACATGACTAAATGTAACAAGAATATTATGTCTATAACTAATGTTTTATAAATGTTATAAAAACTCCACAGAATCACGTTTCAAATACATTTTTGTGAAACATTTCCTAAATATTTGCTTCAAAAATATAAGTTACATGATATAAAAACATTTTGACAAAATATTACTGGAAAAGTTTTTGAAATGTTATTGAAACCTTACAAAATAATGTTTTTGAAACATTTCTTAAACAAATTTTAGAAATGTCTCCCCGAAAGCAATAAAAAATATTGCTGAAACATTGCAATATAAGTTTATTCAAAATGATCTAAGAATGTTATCAAAATTCCACAAAATCACATTTTCAAAACATTTTCGTGAAACATTTCCTAAATATTTGCTTCAAACATATAAGTTAAATGATACTAAAACATTTTGACAAAATATTACTAGAAAAGTTTTTGAAATGATATTGAAACCTTACAAAATAATGTTTTTAATGAGTTAAAGAAGATCCTGACAATAATCTCAACAGCACTTACAATAGAGCACAAAATTAAGCATCGACGGACCCCTAACAAGCTAGAGGTGGGACCAGGTGCCCGGGAGGAGTAAGCATCCCCTGTTGGCTAGCCGCACCCGCCGTCGATGTTAATGAAGCATGGAAATGAAAATATATAAAATTCATGCACTGTCTGACGCTATGTCTATATAGAAAGTGCTATGGCGACATTTTTGAAACACGTTTTAGTAATGTCTCCCCGAATGCAATAAAAAATATTGCTGAAACATTGCAATATAATGTTTATTCAAAATGATCTAAGAATGTTATCAAAACTCTACAAAATCACATTTTCAAAACATTTTCGTGAAACGTTTTCTTAATATTTGCTTAAAACATATGAATTAAATGTTACAAACACATTTTGACAAAATGTTTCGAAAGAAGATTTAAAAATGTTATTGAAACCTTACAAAATAATATTTTCAAAATATTTTTCAAACACGTTCTTGAAATGATTCCTCTCAGACAGTATAACAGAATCTCACTGAAACATTTCAATATAATGTTAAAAAATATGTTATTAACAGTCAACAAAATCATATTTTCAAAACATTTTTTGTGAAATATCTCCTAAATATTTGCTTAAAACATATAAACTAACTGTTTCAAAACATTTTGACCAATACGTAAATTTGACTTCGGAGTGGAACCAAAATTAAAATTAAAATTTTTACGCGTTTTTTACGTCTTTTCGGACGTAGTCAGAAATGCCCATTTTTGCATTTTCTTTATATATTTCAATATGTGTATGATTTAAGACTCTCATTTACTGCATATTTGGCATATTCCAGTTACTAAATGCTTTTAGCTGTATTTTAGGCTGAAATTTCAACTGATAGAATGTTTATAATTTGTTTTCAAATGTAAAAATAAAGGGGGGATTTTCAGCTTCAAACAATTTTAAAAACACTTACAGAAAGGAAGGGGATCTCTAACAATACCCGGTTGCAACACCAACAGCAAATTACAAAACACCCACTGCAAAAACACATAGCAGACATGCAGAGAAAGAGACGCAAATGGTACAAGGAACGATAAATTACATGGAAACATCAAAGACAAATTATAATATACATAAACCAACGAGACCAATAGGCAATCTGTGCAGACTGTGCAGGACGGCCATCTGCCACGTCAGTAGCAGACCGTGTAGTTATCCAAATTACGTGCGCACAACCCTCCCACTTTCCCGATTATCCAGAGGTATCGAAGAACGTACAACTGTGGTGAAAAATAATCTCCTCACTGCAAGATGAACATAGAAACAGACAGCATGACGCAGGGGCCAAGAAACGCACAGATGGATATGTAAATGGATGTAAAAACAGAATGCGTACGGAATACAGTGCTTTGCCGGCTTTAGCGGGCTAACGCATGTTATCACCTGAGAAATCTGACTGAGATTCAGAGAACAGGTGGTCGGGGCCCTGTCTTCCTTGAAGAGGTTTGGAAAGGGCCTGTCATGGCGTCCCCTCGTCACAGTCAGTCAGAGCGCAATTCTTAAGAATGCGCTTGTACAAGGCTGTAGATTTAGTCCATCTGGTAACAGAAGGGTAATATTCACGGTATAAAAAGCGTTTGATTATTCTAACACAATTTCAATGGTCTACCTTCGATTCTTCAACAAGGGGCGCCACCTTAGGCAAAAATAAATCATGGGGGTACCGTGAAGCGAAGCACAAATTTACAAATTCAAAGCATCAGGATGATCTAGAGAGATGTCTAAAAAGTGTTGTTATTTTTTGGTTCCACCTCGAAGTCAAGTTTTTGACAAACTTCCTTTTGTTTTATGTATATTGATATGCTTATAGTAAATGTAGGTGAACGATCGTGGCCCTCTAGGTCATCTTGTTTTGATTATATACATATCATCAGTAAGATAGTATGGGTAATTGTCATTACTTTTAATCAGGACGTAAGAAGACAAATAACATAAAGTCGAAAAATAAAAAATTAACGTGTGAATCTATTATTTTTCAACAATGTTTTAGGAAGATCCTGAAAATGTTGATCAAAATGTGTTTTCAGAATAAATGAGAAACCTTAAACAGCATCAACTCTCAAAGATTCTCAAAAACCCTCATTCAATTTCAAGTAAGTTTATTCGCAAAAATATGAAATGAAACATGATAAGGAAAATACAAAGTACACACACATACTCCGGAAGGTAAATCATATAAACAAAATCTAAACTTATACGTCTGTTTCTACATCACAATTCAAATGCTTATCAACAAAAATGTTGACATCTGTAGGCCTCCGTATAAAGGATATATCAAGATGATTCGATGTCCTTAAATGTTTATTATGCTGGACTTCAAATGTCATAATTCAAACGGTCCATTATATATAACTTGTAGAGGGTGGCAGGACAAGACATCAGAGGACAAGAGATCACACTTTGGTCACCTATAACAATATTGATTAATACTAAATACTAATTTAAAAAAAAATGAGTGTTCGTATATCACATACGTACTTATTTCATTATGCATGTAAATTGTTATCTATTATAGAAATAACTCCAGAAATATCAAATATTGTATATATTCATTCATGAAGTGATCAAAGTAATATAAAACAATACAAATGCAAACATAGTAATTATGCATGTAACTCACCGTTATGGACGTACAAAAAGAGCTTATATCTTAAAACTGCTCATTTTGGCTTTTCACACGGGGCTCCGATATCCTTACAGGACTCTCGTATCCACACAAAACTAATTAATTTACTTCCACACAAGAATATACCTGAATAACTACATATCGAAATCAATACATGTGCAACGTAGGCTATCCCGAACCGGTCTACACTCAGTGCCTATAGCGAGTTATAAATAGAGCTTCACGGACAATGACCACACATTACCTTTACATAGGTGATGATTCTAACAATTAACAATTGTAAAAGTGTTTTCAAATTCAGCATGTCTAATTCGTTTTGATGATATAACATATCACTATCAATATATTTGAAACATTGCATAAATGTAATGACTTCAAATCCAGACTTAGAAAGACAAATTACAAAAAATATTCAAAAACGTTTTCATAAAGTATGATTCTAGCATTTTGCTACAACGTTTTAATAATATCTTTAAAATGTTATAGATTTAATGTCGACGGAACTTTTGTTCAAAACATTATTCAAAAATTTTAAAGTTTTATAATGTTCTTAAAATGTTTCCAAAGTCAACATGTTTTAATTCTTTTTGATGATATAACATATCACTATTAAGATATTTGAAACATATGCGTAAATGTTATGACTTCCAATCTGGACGTCAGAAGGAAAATTTTAAAAAGTCGTAAAAACGTTTCATAATGTACGATTCTAACATTTTGCTATAATGTTTTAGGAATATCCTTAAAATGTTATAGATTTAATGTTGATGGTACTTCTGTTCGAAATATTATTCTAAAATATTTTTATTATGTTGTAGAAATGTTTCTAAATACAACAATTTTAAATTCATTTTGATGATATAACATATCACTATTAAGATATTTGAAACGTATGCGTAAATGGTAGAACTTACAATCTGGACGTCAGAAGGCAAATTACAAAAGGTTCTCAAAAAAGTTATATAACGTATGATTCTAATATTTTGCTACAATGTTTTAAGAATATCCTTAAATTGTTATAGATTTAATGTTGAGGATGCTTTTGTTCAAAACATTATTCTAAAATGTTTTTAAAATGTTGTTTAAACGTTTCCAAATTCAACATGTTTAAAATTAAATTCTTTTTGATGATATAACATATCACTATTAAGATATTCCAAATATATGTGTTAATGTTATGACTTCCATTCTAGACAAATTACAAAAACTCGTCAAAAAAGTCATATAACGTACGTATGATTCTAACTTTTTGCTACAACGTTTTAGGAATGTCCTTAAAATGTTATAGATTTAATGTTGATTGTGCGTGTGTTCAAAACATTATTCTAAAATGTTTTTAAAATGCTGTAAAAATGTTTCAAACACAACGATTTTAAATTATTTTTGATGATATAACACTATTAAAATATTTGAAACATAAGCGTAAATGTAATGACTTCCAATCTAGACGTTAGGAGACAAATTACAAAAAGTCATCAAAAAGTTATATAACATATGATTCTAACATTTCGCTACAATATTTTAAGAATATCCTTAAAATGTTATAGATTTAATGTTGATGGTGCTTGTGTTCAAAACATTATTCTAAAATGTTTTTAAAATGTTATAAAAAGTGTTCCAAATTCAACATGTTTGAATTCTTTTTGATGATATAACATATCACTATTAAGATATTTGAAACATATGCGTAAAGGTTATGACTTCCACTCTAGACGTCAGGAGACAAATTACAAAATGTCGACAAAAAAGTTATATAACGTATGATTCTAACAATTTGCTACAACGTTTTAGGAATGTCCTTAAAATGTTATAAATTTAATGATGATTGTGCTTGTGTTCAAAACATTATCTTTAAATGTTTTTAAAAAGTTGTAAAAATGTTTCCAAATACAACAATTTTAAATTAATTTTGATGATATTACATATCACTTTTAAGATATTTCAAATATATGTGTAAATGTTACGACTTCCATTCTAGACACCAGGAGACAAATTACAAAAAATCCACAAAGAAGTTTTATAACGTATGATTTTAACATTTTGCTATAATGTTTTAAGAATATCCTTAAAATGTTTTAGATTTGATGTTGAGGGTTTTTTTGTTCAAAACATTATTCTAAAATGTTCTTATAATGTTGTAAAAATGTTTCCAAATACAACATGTTTTAATTTTTTTTTGTTGATATAACATATCACTATTAAGATATTTGAAACATATGCGTAAATGTTCTGACTTCCTATCAGGAGACAAATTACAAAATGTCGACAAAAAAGCTATATAATGTATGATTCTAACAATTTGCTACAACGTTTTAGGAAAGTCCTTAAAATGTTATAGATTTAATGTTGATGGTGCGTGTGTTCAAAACATTATTCTAAAATGTTTTTAAAATGTTGTAAAAATATTTCCAAACACAACAATTTTAGAATTTTTGATGATATAACATATCACTTTTAAGATATTTGAAACATATGCGAAAATGGTATGACTTCCAATTTAGACGTCAGGAGACAAATTACAAAAACTCGTCAAAAAAGTCATATAACGTATGATTCTTACATTTAGCTACAATGTTTTAAGAATATCCTTAAAATGTATTAGATTTGATGTTGAGGGTACTTTTGTTCAAAACATTAATCTAAAATGTTCTTATAATGTTGTAAAAATGTTTCCAAATACAACAATTTTAGAATTTTTGATGATATAACATATCACTATTAAAATATTTGAAACATGTGCGTAAATGGTATGTCTTCCAATTTAGACGTCAGGAGAAACATTACAAAAACTCGTCAAAAAAGTCATATAACGTATGATTCTAACATTTTGCTACAACGTTTTATGAATGTCCTTAAAATGTTATAGATTTAATGTTGATGGTGCGTGTGTTCAAAACATTATTCTAGAATGTTTTTAAAATGTTGTAAAAATGTTTCCAAATACAACAATTTTAGATTATGTTTGATGATATAACATCACTTTTAAGATATTTGAAACATATGCGTAAATGGTATGACTTCCAATTAAGACGTCAGGAGACAAATTACAAAAACTCGTCAAAAAAGTCATATAACGTATGATTCTAACATTTAGCTACAATGTTTTAAGAATATCCTTAAAATGTATTAGATTTGATGTTGAGTGTACTTTTGTTCAAAACATTAATCTAAAATGTTCTTATAATGTTGTAAAAATGTTTCCAAATACAACAATTTTAGAATTTTTGATGATATAACATATCACTATTAAAATATTTGAAACATGTGCGTAAATGGTATGTCTTCCAATTTAGACGTCAGGAGAAAAAATACAAAAACTCGTCAAAAAAGTCATATAACGTATGATTCTAACATTTTGCTACAACGTTTTATGAATGTCCTTAAAATGTTATAGATTTAATGTTGATGGTGCGTGTGTTCAAAACATTATTCTAGAATGTTTTTAAAATGTTGTAAAAATGTTTCCAAATACAACAATTTTAGATTATGTTTGATGATATAACATCACTTTTAAGATATTTGAAACATATGCGTAAATGGTATGACCAATTTAGACGTCAGGAGACAAATTACAAAAACTCGTCAAAAAAGTCATATAACGTATGATTCTAACATTTTGATACAACGTTTTAGGAATGTCCTTAAAATGTTATAGATTTAATGTTGATGGTGATCGTGTTCAAAACATTATTCCAAAATGTTTTTAAAATGTTGTAAAAACGTTTCCAAATTCAACATATTTGAATTCTTTTTGATGATACAACATATCACTTTTAAGATATTTGAAACATATGCGTAAATGTTATGACTTCCAATCTAGCCGTCAGGAGACAAATTACAGAAAAGTCGTCAAAAAAGTTCTATAATGTATGATTCTAACATTTTGCTACAATGTTTTAAGAATATCCTTAAAATGTTAAAGATTTAATGTTGATGGTGCTCGTGTTCAAAACATTATTCTAAATTATTTTTAAAATGTTGTAAAAATGTTTCCAAATTCAACATGTTTGAATTCTATTTGATGATATAACATATCACTTTTAAGATATTTATTTGAAACCTATGCGTAAATGTTATGACTTACAATCTAGATGTCAGGAGGCAAATTACAAAAAGTTGACAAAAAGGTTATATAACGTATGTTTCTAACATTTTGCCACAACGTTCTCAGAATATCCTGAAAATGTTTTAGATTTAATATAGATGATACTTTTGTTTAAAATGTTTTTTTAATGTTGTAAAAATGTTTCCAAATACAACGATTTTAATTTTTTTTTTTTTTTTTGATATAACATATCACTATCAAAATATTTGAAACATATGCGTAAATGCTATGACTTCCAATGTAGACGTCAGGAGAGATAATACAAAAAGTCGTCAAAAAAGTTCTATAATGTATGATTCTAACATTTTGCTACAATGTTTTAAGAATATCCCTAAAATGTTATAGATTTAATGTTGATGGTGCTTGTGTTCAAAATATTATTCTAAAATGTTTTTATAATGTTGTAAAAATGTTTCCAAATACAACGATTTTAAATTATTTTTAATGATATTATACGCACTATAAAAATATTTGAAACATATGCGTAAATGTTATGACTTCCGATCTAGACGTCAGGAGACATATTACAAAAATTCGACAAAGAAGTTTTATAAAGTATGATTCTAACATTTTACTACAATGTTATGAGAATATCCCTAAAATGTTATAGATTTAATGTTGAGGGTACTTTAAATGAAAACAATATTCTAAAATGTTTTTGTAATATTGTAAAAATGTTTCCAAATTCAACATGTTTTAATTCTTATTTATGATATAACATATCACTATTAAGATATTTCAAACATATGCGTCAATGTAATGACTTCCAATCTGGACCTCAGAAGGCAAACTTTGAAAAGTCGTAAAAACGTTTTATAACGTACGTTTTGCCACAATGTTTTAAGAATATCATCAAAATGTTTTAAATTTGATGTTGAGCATACTTTTAGTCAAAACATTATTCTAAAACATTTTGATAATGTTACGAAAATGTTTTCTAAGCTAACTCGTTTCAACTTTTGTAAGGATACAACACAATGTTAACAAAACATTTTTAAAATGTTTTGTCTTTAGCCTAGAATGTTTTAAGAATGTTTTGAAAACATTTTGATAAGAATGTTTAAAGGAAACCCAAATACGATCTTTTTGAAATGTTTCAAAAATGTTTTGTGCTACCTGGGTTTTAGATTTAGCTACTCTTTATTTACTTTCAGTACACTGACTTGTCCTCAGCAGTCAGAAAATGTGGCTGCTACATAATGCATGTACCAGACACCCACCCACCCTTTTTTAAAATTTAATTCTATATGCTGTATCTTTGAACCATTGAAATTAATTGTTTCAGAAAAAAAGTACATGAAGAAACTCGCCTTTTGATTGGTGTTCCATCTGTCAGACTTCCAAATGAGTCCTCCACCGGTGTCACACCTTTAAACCCCTCCATGTTGCTAACATATAGCATGTATGACCCATTATCTTATCATTACGGACATGTACTGTCGGGTTAACCTACACAAGTGCAAATGGCATCCAGGAGAGATTTTCAACTTTAAGTAGTTTATTACCAAAGATCTTTCTTTGTTTGCTGGACGTTCGGATAAAAAAAAAAAAAAAATGGAGGATGAAGGGGTGTTATGATCATGAACGGGCAATAAAACTATCATTGTCAGTATTCAGAGGATGATTTTGATTTATATATATAGAAAGGGAAAATACCGAATTTTCAGTTGGGGTGCTCTACATTTCGAAATGAAAACGATATCACACTAAAAAGATAATATCAATATAGTTAAAATGTATATCGGGCAATTCTTTGTTATTTTCTGTTTTGCGTCCTCGTGCTGGTGGGCTTAGAGCCCAAAGTCATAAAACAAAATTAGAAAAATAAAATCTTCTGCAAATTAAATGTGTACTCTACAAAAATATAAGATACATTGTTTTTAAAACATTTTTATATTTCAAGACCTTATATTATCTATCATTCTTTTGTTGACTAAAATCTGTTCATAATCTAATGAAACATAGTCACTTAATATAAAATGCAAGTTTGTTTCATTCTCTTCCTTGCTTTCTGGTAGCTTTCTCAATTTGAAAAGGATGCAAAACAGAATTAAAAACAAGAGATGGCCAAGTGAAAAATTTATTCTATCTTACATAAATGGAACAATTCATACAGTATTGTTCCTGAAATAAAGTAAAGAATACAGAAGTAAAATATGAAAAAAACTATCAATCATCTTCAAGTCAAGTTTTGAAAATGTATAATATACAAGGTCAGGATTTTGGGAATTAATAGAAATGTCTTGTCACAGTACAGGAAAAAATATGTCCAAGGTTAAATATTTTTGTGACCAACCGAAAGACGGACGGACATACCGAAAGTATTCCCCCTCGCTGACACAAAAAAAAAACCAATCGGAGAAAACGATACAATCATACATTCACTTATTGCAATCTTCTCGGTTCTATTTGCGTTTACTCCTTTAAAATTAAAAAAAAAAAAAGAACCTTACTTTGTTATGCGAGAGTGCATGTCCTACTTCTTTGAAAAGTATCTCTTCGTGGAAAGTATACGTAATATCTTTCCACGTAAAGATATGAATAACAACATCATTTGCTACTAGCGTGACATATGTCCGTCCTAAGTCGGCAATGGTTGCCCAGTGGTCTCGTTGATTGTGCAGTCTTTTGTGTTTAGTACTTTGATGTCGTTTTTGGTATACCTTGTCCCTTTGATGTCTCTTGCTGAGATTTTCCACTCTGTCTTTTCGCATTTGGTGTTTCTTTTCTTTTTCTTTTTTTTTTGCTGTGGGTGCTTGTAACTGAGGTTTGTTGGAGATCCCCTATACTTTCTTTCTATGTTAGAATGTCTCAAGAAGATGGTGAAATATTCTCGAATCTTTCCTTTGTCGTGTTTAATATACGTATTATTAGTCATATGTGCTTTTAAATTACCATTTCCATCTGAAATCCCAATATCTGAGTGTTTGTATGTATTTGTCTCTTTTATAATAACACGGAAGTGTTCCAACTCTTTACCCTCTTGAAGAAAATTTCAAACAAATTTTAATGCACCAGATACGTGTTTAGAATAGTAAATCATCATCAGTGATGCTTCTAGCCAAAGTGATTTTCAGACACAACCAAAGTTCATTTCAGCAGCACCCTCTGGTTTACTTTATAACATACAATCTCTAGATGTTTGTAGGTTAACAATTTTATTTTATTTTCGTTTTGGTTTATGGGTATAATTCAGTGAATGAAGGTCAAATACAAAAGCCAAAACCATATTAAAAAAAAAAAAAAATAAATAAAACCCAAAATCAAATCACTTACAAATTTTTGAAAAAAAAAAAAAATCCAGAACTTCCCCACGCGAAAAGAAAATGGGACAGACGGAGACAACAACACAAGCCCCACAGAAACACGAAGGACAACTTATCTAATAAACCATCTCCAATGCAAGTGTGGAAGACATTTTAAAATGCATTGTAGGTGGCGCTGTTAAAACGTGTCGTGCTTATTATTTCCATATATCGTATGAATAATGTAACAATAGTATCCAAGCAAGAGGGAGCAAAAATAAAGCTCAAAGCCTTCCCAATTTCTGTCTGAGTGTTACCCACAGTTTCGCTGCATGGCCATGGACAGCTTCGCTGCTTGGCCATGCAATGATTAAAAACATTAGTAAGTAGGGCTATCCTGAATAAAACTCTTCCATTCCATTTATAAGCTCTTCCATTCCATTTATAAGCTCTTCCATTCCATTTATACCCTGGATGGTTGTGGTTAAATATATTCTTAATGATGTAATCTAGCTGCTGCTGTTTCATTTCCATGAGAAGTGAATCAAGGAGTGGTGTGATCTCAGAATACATTTGTATTAATTTTACAGGGTTTTCGTTTTCCATTTTATACCTAGATGTTCTCATTTCTTGCACAGCATCTAATCTTTCGTGTATTGATTGGTTTCATTTGGGATATTTCATCATATCACTAGCTTAAAGTCTCTCGACTTGTCCACGCTCTACACTACCATTCCACTCCAAAAGCTCTAAACAGACTGACCAATATAATTCGCAACACCTTTCTTGAAAAAAGAAATGGGAACGGGAGATACAAAACCTTGTCATAGGACAGGAGGATACTTATTTAGTGAAGGCAAACTCTGATTCAGACAAAAAGTATACCGAAAACGATATCATACGAATGCTTGAGTTTTTGATTTACAACATTTTTAGGTGTTTTGATGAACCGTATTCCAGCAAATAGTTGTCATCCCTATGGGTATCATTTGCGCCCCAACTTCTTGCAGACATATCTTTATATTCATACGAAGATGACTTCATCAAGACCTTGCTTTTCAATGGACAACAGATCCGCTTCGTACTTGGATATACTTCTATCTTTCGACGTAAACAGCCATAAAACACAAACGTGATAATTTGACCTTCCCATTTCGTGAACTCGTACGGGAAATTATTTCTTCACCTTCTTATGGCATTTCTCAGCTAATTACGCCAGGGCATGTTCCAAATATGACGATTTCATCGTTAGAGCAAGATGGCTTGAAAGTAAGCTTCTCTTTAAGGGTTATAAACAAGGAGATAATGAAGAAGAATGTGTTGTCTTCTGCTTGACAATGGAACAACGGAGGGGATCTCGAACAACACCAGATTGCAGCATCCACAGCAAAACCCCAAAACACTCAATGCAAAAACACAAAGCAAACAAGCACAGAAAGAGACGCATAAGGGACAAGGAACGTCAACGCACAACACAGAAACATCAAACACAAAGGACTACACATAAACTAACGAGGCCAATGGGCAACCGGTGCCGACTTAGGACGGCCATCTGCCACGGAAATAGCAGAAGGTGTGGTTATCCTGGATTACGTGCGCACAACCCTCCCACTTTTCCGATTACCCAGAGGTCTCGAAGAACGTACAATTGTGGTGTAAAATAACCTCCTCACTGACAGATGACCACATACAAACAAGACCTCAAAAGGCAGGGGCCCAAGCAACACAGATGAATATGTAAATGGATATATAAAAAGAGGGCGTACGTAATACAATCCGTGCTCTGCCGCCGCGAGCTCATGTATGTTATCACCCGAGGAGTCCGACTGACATTCAGAGAGGACAGGTGGTTGGGGCCCTGTCTTCTCTAAAGAGGTTTGGACAGGGCCCGTCATGGAGTCCCGTCGTCACAGTCAGTCAGAGTGCAAGTTTTAAGAATGCGCTTGTACAAGACTGTAGATTGGTCAAGTACCAAGCCTAGTGTCCGTCTGGTGACATTAGGATCATATCCACGGTATTAAAGGCGTTTGATGATTCTGACGCATATTCGATAGTGATGTTGTCTATCTTTGATCCTTCTTATCTTGTTAATAATGTCATCATAAAATGAAGGTTGTGAAATACCCAAAGTAATATACTGTTGCCTGTATTGGTCCGAATTTCAAAAGAAGTTCAAAAATAGTTTTTGTAAAATTTCCAGAAAGTCTTTACTAGTTTGTGAAAGCGAAAACCTTGTCCTAAAAGTTTCTTGTAATTTGTTTTATACTATGAAAATCCAAAACATCAGTACATGCTCTAGCATACCGGACGAGCTGTGAAATATAGATACCATAGGACGGAACGTTCGCCTGACGTAGTCTGTCGGCGACAGGAGCATGGAATTGTTGACTCGTCGCTAGCTGTATTCCCGAAGCGCCCCGAATAAAGTAAGAATAAAGGCATAAATGATAAGTCATTGATATGAATCCGAATTTTGATTGTTTAATATACAATTCAACGATGGATGATAAAGTGTCCACGATTCGTATAACAATAACAAAATCAAATTCTATCAAAGACGAGACAGATGTTGTGAGATCTGTACCTCCGAACGGAAAGATTTCCAAAATCAGGTTATAAGATTAATTAGATGATATGCCATTCTGAGTCTATATAGTTGTTAGAGTAGAGAAACGAATAAATCAAATAACAAAGAAAACAAACATATCAATAGGTATTGTAAGTGGGCATGACACTTTGTCTCTTTTTGATGTAAAAGATATAGAAATTTCAAAGACGGATAAATTACGCAATGTAAAGAATTCAGCTATAGACTTTGATTTCACTACAATGACCGTATGGCGGTTTAACAAATAAACAAAAATTGAAATAATCCTACAGAATAAATTATCTAAAGAAATAAAGATTTGCAAGAAATTCAATAGCATCATTTAAAGTTTAAAGTTTTCTGTAAATAAACACACTAAATAGTATGTCATAAATTTGATCAAATGAATGCCCGAAAGTAGAAAAATACAAATGATATTAAAAGTCCAAAATTCCCCTATGGTAATATCCCCTTCGGTCGGGAAAACTCGTCCCGAGTTTTAGACAAATGCTCCACGGTGTGATCGGCGACGTCCTCGGTGCGGTCGAAAGGTCGGTTCACACTGTTAAAGGAAAGGGAATTATCTCCAGCATGACCACCCTACACTCACCCAACGAAACAAACCCACAAGAAAGTGACACATAAATGACATCATACAAAACTACAAATCGCAAAAAAGTCACAACAATATTCACTAGAACATCATACAAACAATCGTAACAGACGTATAGAAACATTAAACATTGATGACAACACATAATAGGAAGGAGACCAATGTGCGCCCGGCACCGACTTTGGACGGCCATCTGCTATTAGCAAATGGTGTGGTTATCCGGATTACGTGCGTACAACCCTCCCATTTATCCGGATACACAGAGGTCCTCGTGGACACACAATTGTTGTATAAACATATAACTTCTCATTGTAAGGTGACATCACAAACAGGATAGTTAAATGCAGCGGCCTCTTGTAACACATATTCTATGTAAATGGATCTCAAACATACAATGGCATGCGTATAACAGTCTGTGCTTTGCTGACTGAAGCGAGCTCAAGATCAATCACCCGAGAAGTCTGACCAACTTTCAGATAGGACAGAGAATCTAGATCCAGTCTTCTCTGACGAGAGTTGAACAAGGCCCATCATGGAGTCCCGTCGTCACAGTTGACTAGTCTGCAACGTTGGGAAAGAAACTGGTACAAAACTGTAAATTGGTCCAGTACCATGCAAAGTATTTTTGTGATGACTTTAGGGTCATATTCTCGGTAAAGCAGGCGACCGACTATTTTCTTACATTTATGGTTGAAGTTTGATCTGCCTTTGATCCTTCCGATTTTGTTTTAAGGTCACCATAAAATGAACGCGACTTTGTTTCGTAGTGTTGACACTGTAGCGTTCTGTGAATCGCTCATTTATTTCTGAGATCACATACAGTTTCTTGTAATTTTGATTTTTTACTGTGTAAATTCTGCATTTGGTACCTCATCTGTGTACCATTCTTGGATAAGACGTATTTGTAGCTGTAGATTACGCAGCTCCTCTTTAAAAGAGTTTTTAATATTTGAAAATGGCGCTTTTCCCTGACATAGTCGCCATAGCACTTTCTGCATAGACAAAACCACAGACAGTGCATGTTTTATAGATAGTGTATTCATTTTCGAGCGTAAACATCGACGGCGGGTGCGGCTAGACCAACAGGGGATGATTACTCCTCCAGGGTACCTGGTTCTTCCTCAAGCTTGCTAGGGGTCTGTCGATGCTCAATTTGGTGCTCTATTGTGAGTGCTGTTGAGATTGTTGTCAGGATCTTCTTTAACTCATTTGTGTCACATTATGCCGTTTGTCGTGTGGACCTCGTAAAAAAGTTCCTGCGAGGGGTTTGATGGTGTTTTATATGATTTCCCTGACATGGTCGCCATAGCACTTTCTATATAGAAATAACACCAGACAGTTTGTAGATGTTGTTCTTCATTTTCGTGTGTGAGCATCGACGCCGGGTCTGGATAGCCAAACAGGGGATGCTTACTCCTACCAGGCACCAGATCCCACTTCTAGCTTGCTAGAGGTCCGTCGATGCTCAATTTGGTGTTCTATTGTGAGTGCTGTTGAGATTGTCGTCAGAATCTTCTTAATCTCATTTGTGTCATACTTTTGCCCTTTAATTGTCGTGTGAAGCTCGTAAAAAAGTTCCCCGCAAGCGGTTTGACAGTAAGTGTTTCTGACATGATCGCCAAAGCACTTTATATAGACATAACCCCAGACAGTGCAATGCGTGTATTTTGCATGTGCCGGCAGGGGATGATTGGTCCTCCCGGGCACCTGGTCCCACCTCTGGCTTGCTGGGGGTCCGTCGACGCTCAATTTGGTGCTCTATTGTAAGTGCTGTTGAGATTATCGTCAGGATCTTCTTTAACTCTTAAATGTTTTTTCTCTGACATGAGTACTGTTGAGATTGTCATCAGAATCTTCTTTATCTCATTTATGTCACACTTACGCCGTTTGCCGTGTGATGCTTGTAAAAAAGTTCCCCGCGAGGGCTGTAACAGTAAGTGTTTTAAATGCTTTTCTCTGACATGGTCGCCATAGCACTTTCTATATATACATAACATCAGACACTGCATGTTTTGTAGATGCTGTTTTCATTTTCGTGCGTAAACATCGATAGCGGGCGCGGATAGCCAAACAGGGGTTGCTTACTCCTCCCGGACACATGGTCCCATCTCTAGCTTGTTAGGTATCCGTCGATACTCAATTTGGTGCTCTATTGTGAGTGCTGTTGAGATTGTCGTAGGGATCTTATTTTTCAAAACTCAAAAGCACTTTTTGGTGAAACGCTTGAATACGTTCTTTGTCGCGTTGCACTTTGTTACTAGATTTTTATTTCCGTGTGCACTTATTTGCAAAGTGTCCAAATTTAAAACATAACTTGTTGGTTGCAAGAAAAGGATTGTTAAAATGTCCATAACCACACCAATCGCAAGCTAGATGATAATTATCGGAAGTTATTCTGCAAGTATTTATCGTTGAATGAATGTCATAAATTTGATCAAAAATACAAATCATATATGTCCAAAGGTCCTTTATGATAGTTAAACTTATACAACGGCTGAAATTATCATCGAGGAAGTTCCTCGCTACGGGGATCCTATTAAAGCATATGGGATTCCTCTCTCCAAAATGATAAGCGACATTCTAGATTGGATTGAATGGCTGTCAACATCACCAAAAAGACACCTTACCCTAATATGTACATCAATATGTGCATCGAGACAATCACCGAATTTGACAAGTTTTTATGAAACTCTTGTGACGGGTGTTGCATGCAAATAGGTGTTGCTGACTCTCCCTGGACAGCTTGGCTCTGTCGGAATAATGTTTATTCCGGGGTTCACAGCTGTTAAAATAGACCTTTTAATGTTTTTGTTGTGTCTTATCGACCTTGAGACTGATTAATTGATGGGTACTTCTTCGATTTTTATTATGTATGTTGTATTTTACTTCCTATGAAATAGATCTTTATCTTTCTCTAGATGTTGATATTGACGTTTCGATTTTATTTTTTGGCGGAAAAGTGGTCATTAATTAGATCACTAACATCTTGATAGTACGGTGTACGACGTGATGATAGGACTAAACCGATGATTTTGGGTGATGCAGTGATACGACGGAACGTTTATGCTACACGACAACGTCAATTACACAACAATCAAATCATCACCATCACCATCATGTAGAGATAGGATGAAATATCAAGGATATTTGTGAAATTGTTTACATCTTGTTCGAAATATTTGTCCAAAAGAATATAAAATACCTGATATAACCAACATGTTTGTATCAAAAGCAAGAATTTGTATCAAAAGCAAGAAACTTTTGTGACAAGGTTTTGCTTTCACAAACAAGTAAAGACTTTCTGGAAATTTTACAAAAATTATTGTCAACTTCTTCTGAAATTTGGACCAATATAGGCAACAGGGTATATTACTTTGGGTATTTCACAACCTTCATTTTATGGTGACATAATTAGCAAGATAAGAAGGATCAAAGATAGACAACATCACTATCGAAAATGCGTCAGAATCATCAAACGCCTTTTATACCGTGTATATGATCCTAATGTCACCAGACGGACACTAGGCTTGGTACTTGACCAATATACAGTCTTGTACAAGCGCATTCTTAAAACTTGCACTCTGACTGTGACGACGGGACTCCATGACGGGCCCTGTCCAAACCTCTTTAGAGAAGACAGGGCCCGACCACCTGTCCTTTCTGAATGTCAGTCAGACTCCTCGGGTGATAGCATACATGAGCTCGCTACAGCCGGCAGAGCACGGACTGTATTACTTACGCCCTCTTTTGATATCCATTTACATATTCATCTGTGTTGCTTGGGCCCCTGCGTTTCGCGGTCTTGTTTGTGTGTGGTCATCTGACAGTGAGGAGGTTGTTTTACACCACAATTGTACGTTCTTCGAGACCTCTGGGTAATCGGAAAAGTGGGAGGGTGGTGCGCACGTAATCCAGGATAACCACACCTTCTGCTATTTACGTGGCAGATGGCCGTCCTAAGTCGGCACCGGTTGCCCATTGGTCTCGTTGGTTTATGTGCAGTCCTTTGTGTTTGATGTTTCTGTGTTGTGCGTTGACGTTCATTGTCCCTTATGCGTCTCTTTCCTGTGCTTGTCTGCTTTGTGTTTTTGCATTTGGTGTTTTGGGGTTTTGCTGTGGGTGCTGCAGCTTGGTGTTGTTGGAGATCCCCTCCTTTGTTTGGTATTGTATCCGGTACAAATGAATAAAAGATATTTACTCGATTCAAAAAGGTTTTTCCTTTCGAAAACCATACTTAGATACATTTACACTCACATGTACATTGTACCTGTGTTAATAATAGCATCGATGCAAGAGAAGTGATTCAAGATCGTCAAAAACTCAGTTACAACCACGTTCTTACATAAAATAACACATATTGATTTTCAACGGATTTTATTTTGGTCCCTTCATTTGAATATGCATTAAATCTTAGTAAAGTGATATCAGTATGACTAAATACATGTACATGTAGTAGAAAAATTGAGCACTGAAATCAATATACACAACTATCTTTGAATGAATGATTAAAATATGCTTTCTTCTTTATGATTTATTTATACCGAAGGTATATATTGTTGTCTGTCTGTACGTATCACCAGGACGTAGGACTGTCGATGGAAAATGAGGCTGGAAAAGAAAAGTTTCACTGAGCAAACAGACATGTAAATTTATAAAGTTCTGTCAAATGAGTCAAAGAAAGTTTAACACAAAAGTCAAAGGGCAAGGGGCGGTAAGGGGGTTTCTAGGCCCAAAATTGTTGTTAATTCCTAAGATTTAAAAATATTGAAATTGATACTAAAATTGGTAAAAGAAGCTTGTTTTTAATAGATTCAAGATGAAAAATGTTTAATTTCATTTTTTCGTTTGAGTTATCGCCCTTTGAAATCACCTATGAAACCGGAAATGAACAAAAAATCAATATATTTTCACATGCGATAGCGAAATTAGACTTGGCCACATGAAAACAACAAGTTCATATTTTTTCTGTATATCCGTATAAGTATTTTGTAAATGCTGTGAAAGTATGAATCTGTTGTTTTCATGTGGCCACATTGAAAACGGAAGGAAATCAATGACTGTTACCATGCGAGCGGGTCGTTTTGGAAACAGAGAAACACCTTTTAACTTCTATAATACAAGAACTATTTGAGTAAAATCGATACAATTCAATAGATTTTGTTCTGTTGTTATTGATGATATTGATTATTTATTCCCACATCTACCAAATCAAATAATACAGACAAAAATGTCTTTCAAATGTTTATTAATCTCGTAACGTAACGGATATTCAGCCGGACGATAGAATGACGTCATACTGAATATATGACGTCATATATGTTCGCGACTTTGATATTGCTTGTATTTTGCAAAAAAAGTGGTCATTTCATATCCATATTGAATCGAAACGACAGAGTATCTAAAAGGGTACTAGTACAGTCGGCATTTATAAAATGTCAAACTTTAAGCCAGAATCAACGAATTAAAATATTTTGAAATAAAAAAAACCCTGAACAAGAAACAAGAAAAAGGAGAAAAATTAAACAAACAACATCAACACCCCCAGCACACACAAAAATCAACCAAACAAACTATTATATCAAATGAAGATGTGAAATACAACCCTCCTTTTAAAAAAAAAAATATTTCATATCAAATTGAGAAATGAAGGCCATGTAAAATAGACACCACCGCGTATGATTTGCCGTCCACGAGATGTACTTATTTTTGCAAATTCAGGGGGAAAATATCTGCCATGTCTCATTTTCGACTGAGAAAAATCTTTTTATTTTATTGAAAATGTGATATAGAAAATATGTTGTCAATATATGAAATGAAAATTTCCAAACGGACACGGCGCGTCATTTCACGGTAATGGACATTCTGCGAGTATTGTGTACATACATGTAAATAGAGAATAAGTGTCTTAATTTGTGTTTTGTTACGGGTATGCAACACACAGCAAGTGCATTTATCGTACATGTAATGCGCGTTAGCGCATTTCATGCGATAAATGCACTTGCTGTGTGTTGCATACCCGTAACATAACACAAATTATGACATTTATTCTATATATATGCACCACAGTTGTCCGTTTCATTCTTGTTTTCTGAAATCGCGTTTTCCAGGTAAAAAGGTGACATTAACATTCAGGTCACCGCGGGTTCTGTTTGCAGGTTAGAACAGCCGTCGCGGCATGTTTCTTTAGATCTTATGCATTGTGACGTCACGAGTGTTAATACACGAATTGCAGCACGTTCCTTTCAATAGTAACATCTCAGGGAATTACAATGGCTGTGCATATATATATCGATATTTTCACGCCTTGTAGTTGTACAAAAATCATTTACAGTAGCACAATCTGTATCTTCATAACTTTTTCCTTCCTTTTTTTTCAATGATGGATATTCCAATCAGTAAAAGTGCAATCCACGAAATGTATACATGAAAATAAAGAATCATCATCTTAATTCAGGGAAATTTATTTTAACATATATTTAGGGGTTACCATGTGTGTGTTTTACAAAAACTGACAGGGTATCGGCGAATCCCATGTGAGAAATTGAGTTTTACCGCGAGGATCCGGGCGTTTAGAAAGTAGGAAATATCCTTACTTTACCAACAGCAAAACGTACTTAATGAAATAATCAATCTAACTAGAATTCAGCTCTCTTTATTTCGTATTCATGTAGTTTACGAATTAAAGAGAGCTGACTTTTGAATAGACTATGAAATGATGCAAAAATACAGTAGAAATTATTGAGTGCTGAACTGGATTCTGGAAGGTATTATAGGTGGCGCTATGATACACAATTTTATGTTTAAATTATTGATTACTGATAAACTTTATTATCATACTTTTGAATTTCTTAATCGATCCCTTTTTTATGTAAAACAACGTGTGTAATTATATAATCATGCAGTGGCGAATCTAGGTTCTCAGAGAAAGGGGGGCGAAGACAAGTTTTAAAGAAAATTGTTCATAGAAAAAAGGGAGATAAAAATCAAGAAAAGTCTTACTGAGCGGTACGGCAGCCAACGCATAATTTAAATATTTTTTATTTCAATATTCTATTTATTTTTTTTTTTTAATTTTTGAAAAGGGGTGCATCAAATTGTTGCGTTGAAATTGAGACATGCGAGGTACTTCTTGAAACTGGCGAGCGGTAGCTAGCCAACGAACTTCTTAAAATAGAAAAAAAAACATTTCTATTAGAAAAGACAATGTTGACAACCACAAAGAGGGGATCGGAGCCCGCTCATACCCCTCTAAAGGAGCTGTTAAGATAAGGGCCGGATTTAGCCCTGAAATCACTCGATTATTTCTCGGGCGCTGTCCTTCCAATTTAGATAAAAATTGGTCAGGATAAAAATATAAAGTATTATAAGATTCCTAGTAGGTGTTTTATTTAAATAAATTCGATGAATGATGTTATAATTACGGGTTGAAGAGGTAGGGGTACAGATGACGGAAAACGTTGAATTTCGCTCGAAAATGCACAAAAATGCATTATTATAAACATTTTTACGTTTATTATGCTTCTGTTGCCTTTTAATGTCAAAATTGGATAAGCAAAATTAACTTTGAGGTTATTATATCAATATAATCGGCAAATTCTGCAATCCGGAAACTGAAAACGGTTTTATTTCGTTCTTCTCAGCCATTTATGTAGCTTTCTGGCGCGAAATACACACGGTGTAGAAATAGACAACTTTCTCGTTTATTTCCTTCCAAACGGTTAAATATTTGATCGGAACACACTCTGAATAGATTGTTCCGTGATATGAAAAGAAAAAGACGACAATATTACGTACTTTAACGCTCTAGAGGCAAATTTAAAAATAGTCAGCCATCCCCCCTTTTTTCGTTTTTCGCCTGTGGGACATTGTTCCCCCCCTCGCTTCAGAACCCCACTTGGCCAGAAAATGTGTTTTATTGATATACACCTTTGGTGAAAGTGGCATTGTAAAGCGAGGGGGGGGGGGGGGAAACGATGTTGTATAAAACTTTTCCGTTTTCCATTGATTTCTGTGTAAAAAACGCTTATTTTGACCCAAATATCGGTCTTATTTTGCATAAATTATCCCATCTGAAAGCAGATTCATATGCAGACCAAGTTACTTCAAATTTCAACCGAAAAAGATTCTCAATTTTTGCATTTTGAAATTTCGACCTTTCAGGGCAGATTCTACGCCTTATCTTAACAGCTCCTTCGCAAATCAACACACATTAGAAAAGACATCACAATGCAAAGTAAGCTGAAAAAAGCATCAATAGTGCTAACAATTCTGAATCAATGACTTTGTGCGAAAGGGAGGGGGGGGCTTCGTTTTTTTTGGTTTCTTTTTTTTTTTTTGCTTTATCTGGGCTGGTCTTCTGGGATGAATCGGACGAGAAAAAAATTGAGCCGGAAAGGGGGGGGGGGTTAAAATAGGGTCTGTTGAGTTACATGTAACGGAGATACACACACATGTACTTTTTAAGGCCTTGGTGAAAAGTATCATTATATTAACATTAATATGTCACTTAAGATTTCCATAAGTCAACAAAGGCGTGTCCAAATTACCCCTCATTATATTATAGTTAAACGTACCATGTACATATACTAGTATTATATCGTGATATTGATAGTTTATCTACACAATTAATAGCATAAAAATAGGATTAGAATATAGCAGCAAATTACCTATAGACAACGTCACATTACAATGTGATCGTAACGTCATTTGACGTCAAAATCAGTGTAAAATATAGCTGACCATCCTGTCTTCAAATTAGTGTAGAATCGCAACGGGATGTCCTATTCTCAAAATTTAAATTGATTTATACTCTGTAAATCCTGTATTTTCAATGACCAATGTTTGTCCCAGTTTTGAAATTGGGCCGATTTTGGCCCTTACCGCCCCTTGCCCTTCCAAAATATCACAATCTATGGTCATATACGAAAAAAGGAAACAATGCTCTTCTCATACCGATACAATCATGAAGGAAATTAAAAATTTCGTTTGAGGTATATGGAAAAGTTATATGCTAGAAAAGTACATAGGAAAAGTAATAAATGTCAATGATACCATATTGATACTGTCTGGGTGATGCTGGGCCTCTAGACAGATGGCGCCATATCTTTGATACGTCACAAAATCTTTTCCCGCCATTGTTTCCATGTTACATCCAGTATAACACTGGAGTGCGGGCTCTGTTGTTCTCACTTCAATGAATCGTCCGGTGGATGGCAGTTCAACTCTACAACAGGGCAAGCATTATTAAATGAATGATTTTTAAGATGGTAAAAAGGAAAAGAATTGGGTATACTTCCAGACGTGACAAAATATCGAAAGAGCATCCTACGCCATATAAGCATGTGAATGTAAATAGACATCATTTCTCGAGAGTGGCATCAAGAGGCTATCATAGAACAGTGTTTCACGGAACACAATGTCTACAGGTCTCCCATTCCACACATACCTTCTGGTATGAAGACATCATTGCGACATGTTACAGGAACAGAATTCAGCAATACTATTTTTCCTACATGCTTCTTACTTTGCTACATCTTTAAGTATTCCAGTCTCTCCTACACAGTAATTGCACGTTAGTTCGTGAATCCTGGTGCCAACACGGTCCGGTTTTCTTATGTCCATTTTGGTGCCTTCAACAGTCCGAATTTCCCCTAAATAGCAATGTGATTTGCGCTTTAAAAATCATTTTATTTAAACACTTTAGATTTGTATTCATTTACTCAAAAACTCTTTCAGCAACATTTTTTGTACCAGTAGAAAAAGTAACTTTATAATGCTAGTTTAATTTTTTTCTCCTGAATGGATCAGCTATGTTTTAAGAAATATGTGCATTTCAAAAGGACGTAACATTATTTGATAGATACAACAAGATATACTACAAACCCGAGGGCATCCAGGCGTCATCCAATGGTGTGTAGAAATCAGCATTTATTTGTAATACATGGTCTTCAAGGCTCTTCCTCCCAGCACCCTGAACAATAATTGAAATGAAGATTGCACAATGTATGAATATTTATGAGAAACATCGCCAGAAAATCAACGAATTCTATCATGCCATCCCATGAATTAAGTCTAATAGTTATTTATCGAATTGAGCAAAGAGACATGTACTTTACCAAACTATTCATGGCGTACTAAGGATTACGTATTTGAAATATCTAAAAAGGAAGCCAAGAATGAAAAAAATATAAAATCTCGTATCAGACACGATGCAATAACCATCATGGAAAAAATCCATTCACAACAAGATATCACAATTAGTGCAATTAACAAATGACATGATACTTAATGACACCATACACGAAGTAAATTCTCTTACGTGTCCGGCGAGGTTGAAGTAGGCGTGGTTTGTGAGGTTGACACACGTGGGTTTGCTTGTAGTAGCTCTGTAAGTGAGGGTTAGGTCCCCTGAGGGAGACAGCTGATAGGTCACAACGAGGGTTAGCTCCCCTGGATATCCCTCTTCTCCGTCTGGACTTTTGTAACTCAAAACTAGTTTGTCCCCTTCTACGTTTGCATCAAATAAGGCCTGTTCGTAACATCGAGAATTGATATTAAGTTTATTAATTTCATTTAATTCAGTCATTTCATCCAAAAATATCGTGGTTTACATCCCAGCACCGTCCCTCCATGCAGTGCTATTTTGGTAATAGACCTTATTTAACTGTGCTACTGAATCATTTGGAGCCGCCAACTCTTCGCAGAGTAGATAACCTCTACTAAAGTAAATTTGGCTGTGTCTGAATATCACTTTGGTATAAGGGAGCAACCATTTTATTTTTATGGGGGGGGGGGGGGGGGGCAGGAAGACTTTCGCCAGCCGGAAAATTTTTTTTGGCCATTTTAAGAGCCGGAAAATTATTTTTTTTGCCGGCCCTTCGGGCCGGATTATTTTTTTTGTAATTTTCAAATGTTGAAAATTACCCTAAAGTTTAAATAATTCAGCGTGATTTTTCGGCCATATTAAACATCAAACACACAATGAGTTCATCTCTTGCCAGCAGATCACTTCATTTTAATTTCTTGAATGGCATATGGTGCCTATAATCTGTTTACTAAAATGATACTCAACGGAGACAGGCTATATGGTGCTAATGACTTTTGAATTTGATTTATTCATTCCAAATTGCGTAAAGTTTGTTCCATTTTTATACTTTGTTTATGATACAAAAAAAGTGTTTACTGGGCAGTTGAAAGATCGGAATAGAGGGGTGAGGGGCAATTTCATGATCCGGAATTTTTTTTTTCGCCGGCCCTTCGGGCCGGAAAATTGTTTTCCCTAAAATTTCGATCCGGAATTTTTTTTTTGCAAAGTCTTCCTGCCCCCCCCCCCCCCCCTATAAAAATCAAATGGTTGCTCCCTAAAGTACCACTGATGAGGATTTACTATCCGAAACACGTATCTGGTGCATCATTAACATTGGTTTGAAATTTTCTCCAAGAAGGAAACTAGATGGACCACTTCCATCTTTTTTTATAATTTTATTCCCTATACAATGATATTTACAAAACTCCAAACCACCATACTGGCAAAATTAAAACTCAAACACATTAAAACATCAATTCATAATATGAGAATGTTGCTGATTCATTACATGCCATACACATATCCATTGCACAGAACCTTCTTCTAAGTCCAATATGGTCGTTCAGATGTTCATATATGCCCTATCACGATTTATCTTCTATCCTCACACTGAGTCACAGCTAAAATTTTCAATCTTTTTCTGCCATTGACTGGACAAAAATTTTAAGATATTAAGAAAATTGTGTATCGAACCGCACAGCTGTAGATCTGAATGATTCTTAGATAATATATTCTAATTTACGGAATGAGGGAATTAACTGGAACCCCGCTCCCTGATCCTTTTTCGAAAAAAAAAAGTGTAAATCTGCGAACGTTATAGACCTGTCGAAGATTAAGAAGACATCGATGACTGATATGGGAAAAAATCTATAAATATCAAGAAACAAAAACATAAATATGCGATCACAGAACACAGAATATATCAAATTCACATCCTCTTCATTCTTTAGGTAATTTCATCTTGGTTAATCTATTGAAATATGGACCGATTTATTATTTCAGAATAATTTTTAAAAAGACAGAGTTCTAACCCTATCAAATCCCTTGATTCCCCCATGTATGGCGTTAGGTCCATCGTTCTTTGCCAGTGAATACTCTTGGCCGTCAATTTTGAAAATTCCATTTTTTATCCTGTTGGCGAACCTTCCAACAATGGAGCCAAAGTATGGATGGCGAGTCTCATAGCCTATTTAAAAGTAAAAAAAAAAAAAAACCAACTAATTCCAAGGAATGCATGTGTCGCCTGCGAAACATAGCGACACTCGGGAATCACTTTTATAGGGTGTGACATCCAAGTGTGACAGACAGACGGATAGACAGACGGACAAAGTGATCCCTAAGTGTCGCTATGCTTCGCAGGCGACACAAAAATGAATCATCTTTATACTGATCATTAGACCATCTTCATAACCAAAGTCCACAGTATTGGTTAAATAAATGAACCTCTCGTTTACTCAGGATTAGATAATAAAAAATCAATCAAGTCATGTGATGATAAAATGAAATCGTTTGATTAACTTAAAATTTTCATTTTGGACAGCTAAAATAATCTCCCATTATTTTGTACATGAACCGGGCAAAGTCTTTTTTTCAAGGAAGTTGTTAGAATAATATGATTGTTATCTTTTCTGACGCTTGCATTTTTTTAAAATTGAAGCTAATACAGTACAATTCCAGCTCAGTTAATTTAAGGGAATATATTGAAGGTGGCACCAGGAAATTTTATGACAAATTTTTTTTTTCTTAATTAATATGGTGTATATTCCTAGTACATACCAGCAATGTCATCGAATCCTAGGTTGATATCCTGTATTTTGCCATCTTTATCTGGCATAAGAATTTCAGTTATAATGCAGCCATAGTTGATAACCTTTACCGTCAATTTTTCAGGCGTGGTGAAAGTAAATCTAAAACATTCAAATTTTGCTCAAAATGAAGATAAGAACGGCAATTTTTAATTATCATAGTAATTGGATGTTTTTATCCTGCGATGTTAAACATTTCATATCACAAGAAAGCTATTTTGCGCGTACGTAACTTCTTCAATTGGAAAAAAATCTTTAAATAACCCCCATTTGTACCTCACAAAGGTAAAACGAAAGCTGAAGCTCATTGAGAGAATATCACCTGGTGCAAATATCACCTGGTGCATATTCAATAATTCACCTGTTATTGTATGTATACAAACCTTCTGACAGGTCTACCATCCTGCAACCTCCCGTATGTGTCCTCCGTAGGAATTATAACACTCATTCTGTGGACCCTGCAGCACGATAGATTTGTGGCCTATTTACTGTACACACGTTCTTGGTAATTTATTATCAATACACACAGGCCGCCTCTTGACACGCACAAGCCGACGACAGAGTGGGAGAAACTATTATCTATGGGCTTTGTGCAATATTAACAGATTTTAAGTTGATTTTCATTGCTCCCGTCCCATATGAAATTACTAGCCCCATATTAGTGGTATAAAGTGCCTAGTTGAAAATGACAGGAAATTCAAAGTTACGGAAGCCGATTAGTGTTAGAAATTTACTACTGGGAATGAAAATTAAAGAGAAAACCCAAATGCCATGTTGAATTGTTAAACATGCTGAACCGCATAAATCAATATTTAAATGAGGATGTCACAGTAAGCATTCATTATGCATCAGTCCTCTATGAATCTATCGATGCTTGAATATTCTATTTAAGTTTAATTTTTCATTTTTTTTCAATATGTATTTTGAAAGACATATAGTCTCCTGGATGTGATTGATAAATTGAAACTTCGTATTTCTAGATGTCATAACCATCGAAAAAAAGAATTAAATTGATAGTTGTTAGTAAGCATCAGTAGATTGATCATCACAATGGTATTCAAATCTGATATTAAATAATATAATTTACATCATTATTTTTGATGGGATAATTTGCATTTTTTTATATCTGAAAATTATTTTGAGTTCTCATGTCATTTGATCATCGGCATTGTGCATGACACTCTATTGACTTCCCAACAAAAATTCCTTTCCAGCTTTTTCTATCTAAGGCAGTCGACCAAGACGAAGGAACATAGCAATATTCGAGACAATGTAGCCTCTATATAAACCGTCTCGCTGTATAAATTCTTGCTTGAAAGAAGGGATGGGATCTCCAACAGGACTCGACTGCAGCACCCACAGTAAAACTAGGAAAATATACACAGTAAAACTAGGAAACATACACAGTAAAACTAGGAAACATACACAGTAAAACTAGGAAACATACACAGTGCAAACAAGCACAACAAAATGTACATAAGGTATAAATAAAACGACCAATCACAGAAGACGACATGAAAACACAAAATACTACACGTAAGCTAGCCAGACAGATGGGCAATTGGTGTCCACTTAGGACGGTCATCTGCCACAATGGCGTGATTACGCAAATATTTCTTGCTATCATGCGGTCTTGAAGATTGCTTCATTGTTAAATTGTGTACAATAGTATACTCACTGTCAGTTGTCGACAGCCTAAGTAACAAGAAATGAATGAAGAATATGAAGTTTTCTTATCCGTATTGAATTGAGCACACTATTACAAAGATTTTTGGATTTATTAGGTGGCCTTATTTAGGCTCGGTCATTGGGGTTTTTTGGCTCAAATTGGTAGAAATGCCTTATGAGTAGCATTGGTATGTAGAAAAGAAGTATTTTTTTTAAAAGAAAATGCACCTCTTGATAATTGCCCAAAGCATTATATTTTGCGAAAATTAAATTCCATTCTTTGGACAGTCTAGTCCCAGTCAGTAATTACACCTCGTGGCGCAAATTGACTTCCGTAATACACAAACGATAAGAAGTACTTTCTGTTTAGCATGTGTATCAAAGCATAATAACATCCGCATTCGTGATGGCACAGCGGATGGTAAAATGTGAATTATGTGATGAAAATAAAGATGGAACCTGGTTCTGTAAGAACTGTCACCAGTCTCTATGTGATAAATGTAAGAAAAGCCATCAGCGAGCGAACGTATCAAAACATCATGACATCATCTCTAGGAACGACATGTTTGAAACACAAGGGGAGAAAGCTCGCCCTGTTGACGAGTACTGTAAGGAGCATACCAAAGAGATATATATCCTATATTGTAAGAAATGCAACGTTTTGATTTGTAGAAAATGCCTCACAGAAAAGCATAGCAAACACGACGTCACAGAAATTGAAAACGTGTTCAATGAAAATCGCCGGAAAGCCGAGAAGTTAGTCAGAGAACTCTCTGGAGAAGAAGCCCATAGCGATTCAGATGGAAAATCAAATGAACGCGAACGATTGCGAAAGAGAATCCAGGAAAAAGCTGCAAAACTGAAAGATGACGTCGACAATGCCAAAGAAGAAATGTTGTCCGAGTTGGACGATATCTTTGGTGAATTGACCAAAAACCAATCTGTAAAAGAGGAGGCTTTGAAAAAGTTAAACATAAGTTTACAGAGTAATAGGTCTAGTGAGTTATTAGATGCTGTCGGCTTTTCTCTCTCCCTGAAGAGCAGCATTGCAGAAGATGAAAGGGATAGTTCAGAAATTCAGTATCTGCCTGGCCAGTATTCCCTTTCAGATGTTCAACATCTCTTAGGAACCATCAGTACGGTATGTAGACTTTTAAAAATGTAATATCTTTAATACTTTTCTGGAAAGATTTAGAAGTTGACTCCTATCTTATGCTCGTTAAGTACCTCAAAGTTGTCACTATTCTCGTCTAAGCAAACTTAGGATACAGAGAGTAAAGTTGGTATGCAATTTTTAAACGATATATCATAATTTTTAAAAGTCTGGTGTGAGACTTGATGAAAGGAGCTGACAAAATAGAACGTAAATCTGCCTGAAAAAAAATCCGATTTTTAAAAATTGTAATTTTATTAAAAAACTGTTCATTAAACTATCAAGCATAATGGTACACATAAATATCTGCAGTACGACTTGATACATTTGCTTCAAACGTCTTAAAGTTCAATTGCATCACTTAAGAACAGATCAATTTGCAGCATGGACCAAATATGCATGTTTCGGATACTTTAATTACCCTCATCAGTGATCCTCAATCAAAACATGATCACTGATCTAATATGACCAAAGAGTGGAGTGTGAAAGTTATTATGTCCAAAAAAGTACCAAAAGACATAGCAAGATGGGTGGGATATGATGCTACAGGACCCACGTTTTAGAAATTTCAAGAAATTTTGATAATAGAAATTTTTAAATGAAATGAAGGAACGATAAATCGAAGGTGATCGAACTTGGCTACATGTTCACTCGGGGTCTCCAGGTCCACCTGCAGTGACACTCACCGAGTGGTACAACTGTTAAAAGTCTTCAAATAACATCATTTAAGAACAGATAAATTTGCAGCATGGACATGCACGTTTCGGTTACTTAACCCTCGTCAGTGATCCTCAATCTAAATAATGTAATTTAACCAAATAGTGGGAAAGTTATGTCCAAAGAAGTACCGAAAGACGTAGCAGGATGGGTGGAATATGATGCTACAGGACCCACGTTTTATTTAAGTTCTAAATGTGCTTTTAGACAACATTTTTGTAGAAGTTTGTGACACTGTATACAGGCAAGTTATTGGAATTCCAATTGGTACTAATTGTGTGCCTCTTGTTGCAGATTTGTTTTTTTACACATACGAAAAAGAATTCATGCAAAATCTGCAAAAAGTCAAGAAATTTGACGACTTGAAATGTTTCAACGGTATCTCTAGGTATCTTGATGATATTTTGAATACTGATAACCCACATTTTGAACATTACAAAAATTAAATTTATCCACCAGAGTTAACACTGAACAAAGCAAACACAGATGATATTGCTACACCTTTTTTGGATTTGATATCAAAATCATTAATGGAGGAATTCAGACAAAGATATACGACAAAACAGAAGACTTTGGTTTCTACATAGTTAATTTTCCTTGGCTTGATGGCGATGTTCCAAGATTGCCATCGTACGGCATTTACATCTCTCAGCTCATCAGATACGCTAGAGCTTGCTCCCATGTTTTGGATTTCCATGATAACAATATACAAATTACAAAAAACCTATCAGGCAAGGATTTGGATATCATAAACTTGTACAATCTTTTGGGAAACAATAACTATTCTGAACTTCTTTCAAAATTTGGGACGACTCCAGCATCAGAGTATGTATCACTGGGAATTTCATTGTCTTCATTTTACGCTGACCTAATAAACAAAATCATAAGGATCAAAGGCAGATCAAACTTAAACCAAAAATGTAAGAAAATAGTCGGTCGCCTGCTTTACCGAGGATATGATCCTGAAGTCATCACAAAAACACTGGGCATGGTTTTGGACCAAACTACAGTTTTGTAACAATGTCTTTCCCAACGTAGAACACTGGCCAACCGTGACTATCTGAAAGTTGATCAGACTTCTCGGGTGATTGATCTTGAGCTCGCTTCAGCCAGCAGAGCACAGGCTGTTATAAGCATGCCATAGAATTTTTATGCCCCCCGGAATCAAAGATTCGGGGGCATATAGTTTTTGTCTGTCTGTCTGTCTGTCTGTTTGTCCGAAAAACTTTAACATTGGACATAACTTTTGAATGGAAAGTGATAGGACTTTCATATTTCACATGTGTATTTCTTGTGACAAGACCTTTCCTTGGATACCAAAATTTTTGACCTTATGACCTTGACCTTTGACCTACTTTTTAAAAACTTTAACATTTGGCATATCTTTTGATAGGTAAGTGATAGGGCTTTCATATTTCATATGTGTATTCCTTGTGACAAGACCTTTCCATTGATACCAAAATTTTTGACCTCGTGACCTTGACATTTGACCTACTTTTCAAAAACTTAACAATGAGCATAACATTTGAATGGTAAGTGATAGGGCTTTGTTTGTTCCTCGTGACAAGACCTTTCGATTCATACTAAAATTTTTGACCTCGTGACCATGATCTTGACCTTTGACCTATCTTTCAAAATCTTTAACATTGGGCATAACTTTTGAATGGTGAGTTATAGGGTTTTGATATTTTACACGTGTATTTGTTATGTTAAAACCTTTCTATTGATACCAATTTTTTTTATTTTGACCTTTGACCTACTTTACAAAAACTTTCAAATGGTGTTTACACTAACAAAGATGCCAGCGGGGGCATTTGTGTTTCACAAACACAGGCTTTATTAAAATCCATTTGCATAGAATCTGTGTTACAAGAGGCCGCTGCTTTCAATTATCTTATTTGTGTTGTCACCTTACATAGAGATGTTTTTTGTTTATACAACAATTGTGCGTCTATGGAGACCTCTGTGTATCCGAATATGTACATCATTTGCTTATAGCAGATGGCCGTCCAAAGTCGGCGCCGGGTGCACATTAGTCTCCTTCCATTTATGTAATGTCATGGAAGGGAGGAGATCTCCAACAAGACCCCATTGCAGCATCAACAGCAAAACACCCGATGCAAAAACACAAAAGACGAGTACAGTACGAGACGGAAAAGAGACACACGACATGTAAACATCAAACACAAAAGACTACATAAACCGACGAGACCAATGGGCAACCGATGCCGACTTTGGACGGCCATTTGTCACGCAAGTAGCAAATGGTGTGGTTATCCTGGATTACGTGCGCACAACCCTCTCACTTCTCCAATTACCCAGAGGTCTCGAATAACGTACAATTGTGGTGTAGAACAACCTCCTCACTGTAAGATGACCTCAAACAAACAAGACCGCGAAACGAAGAGGCCCCAGAAACGAAGATAAATATGTAAATGGATATAAAAAGAGGGCGTAAGTAATACAGTCCGTGCTCTGCCGGCTGTAGCGAGCTCATGTATGTAATCACCCGAGGAGTCCGACTGACATTCAGAGAGGACAGGTGGTCGGGGCCCTGTCTTCTCTAAAGAGGTTTGGACAGGGCCCGTCATGGAGTCCCGTCTTCACAGTCAGTCAGAGTGCAAGTCTCAAGGATGCGCTTGTACAAGACTGTAGATTGGTCAAGTACCAAGCCTAGTGTCTGTCTGGTGACATTAGGATCATATCCACGGTATAAAAGGCGTTTGATGACTCTTACGCATTTTCGATGGTTATGCTGCCTACCTTTGATCCTTCTAATTTTGTTTATCATATCACCATAACAGAGAGGTTGTGTAATACCCAAAGTAATGTACTCTGTTGCGTGTATAGATCCGAATTTTAAAAGAAGTTGACTGTAATTTTTGTAAAATTTCCAGAAAGTCTTAACTAGTTTATGAAAGCGGAAACCTGGGCCTAAAAGTGTTTTGGTAATTTGTAAAATTCTACTGTGAAAATATCAGTACATGTTCTAGCGTACCGGATGAGCTGTGATATGTAAATGCCGTATGACGGTAATCTTGGAACATCACCGTCAAGCCAGGGGAAATTTACTATGTTGAATCCAAAATTATCCCTTTTGTCATATACACTTGTATGAATCTTTCCGTTCACAATTTTGATATTTAGGTCCAAAAACGGTGTTTCTGTATTTGTAACGTTTGCCTTGTTAAGTGTTAAATTCTTGTGGATAAATTTCATTCTTATATAATTCAAAAGCAGGATTGCCAATGGTTAGAATATCATCCAGATAGCTAGAAGTATTATTGAAACATTTCAGATAATCAAATTTTCTTTGCTTTTGAAGATTTTGGATAAATTCTTTTTCATAAGTGTATAAAAATAAATCTGCAAAAAGAGGCGCACAGTTAGTACCCATAGGAATTCTTACAAACTGCTTGTATAGATCCTCACCAAATCTAACATAAATATTGTCCAAGAGGAAGGACAAGGCATTACACAGGTCACTACATGTCCATGATTTGTATGATTTGTAGTCTGTCGAGGAAAAGAAACCCTTCGATTCAGATGTTCAAATGTAAGTTTTCCGCTCTCGATCAAAACACCATTTAATGAGATTAGATAATCGATCATTAATTTTGTCATAAGGAAGTATGGTGTACATATTAGAGAAGTAGTATGAAGAAGTCGTATTGGCTTGGAAATTTCCAGATTTCATTTTGTCAAACACATCCCCTGAATTTTTAATAGACCAAAATAAATTTACATCGTTCCTGTTTAGAACCGTTTCACAATATCTGGTTATGTGTTCTTTAATAGCAGTAAGTGCTGACGTCAGATTTCTAGACAAAATTTTAGTGGAGCAGTTACCAGAATAAGCAATAAATCGAAATTTGTAAGGAGACTTGTGCAGTTTCGGTACGCAATATAGTGTTGGGAGATCCAATTTAGAAATAGAGATATTGAATGAAGACTGTTCACTGTTATGCTTGCTTAAAATGTTAGATGCACTTTCACTGCTTTTGATATAATTATTAGTAGACGAAAGTTCCGAAACAAAAGTTGATATGTAGTAACGTTTTCAAATGTTAATGGTGTTGTTGACTGCTTTATCAGCTGGTGCAAAGACATATTTTTCATGTAATTTACTTAGTTTGGATTTGAAATATCTTTCTGATTTGGAACGTGGATTTTGAAAAACATGAGGGGTTTTATGGAAGTTATCTATTCGAATATCCGTTATATCTAAAATGCGGTTCGACTCCTTCTGATTTACACCATCTTTTCCTATAATTATCTAAGGCTTCCGTAAGCACCTCACAGCATTTGACAAAATCTATCTTGGATGGGATTCTATACTTAGGTCCTTTTTTAAGAAGACCACGGAGCTTTCTGTCTTGGATGATTGAAACGTCTCCTGTAACAACATTGCCAGCTGGTTTGTAGAGAAATTTAGAAGTTGCACATTCTCAAGAAGCAGGGCACGATTCAAGTATGTCAGGATCCGATATAACTTTATTATAATTAAAAACAAAGTTTCGAATAGGTTTCTTGTACTTATAACAAATAAGAGGTGTCTCTAAATTTTCAAAATATTGAGGAATGGTTCTTTGTACGCGATGATCCCAACAATATATTAGAGATGTTTAGAAGATCAAAACCTTTGTTAATAAACGGGATTTTTATGAATCGTCATGTTTGATGTTTATGAATCGTCATGTTTGATGTTTCTGTACGTCTGTTTCGATTGTCTTGTATGATGTTCTAGTTATTATTGTCGTGTATCATTGTGGCTTGTAGTTTTGTCTGATGTCATTTACGTATCACTTTCTTGTGGTTTGTCTCGCTGGGTTAGTGCAGGGTGGTCATGCTGGAGATCATCCCTTTTTCTTTGAGTATGTGTTTTTACGGCCTGATCGTATTCCATCACACAAGTTAAACCTGCTATCTTATATTACAGACAAAGCCCTTAAAACCAGCATATACACTGTCGTATATGGAACTAAACACCAAATCCATGATTCTTAGGTGAGTAATGTCTGAATTGGAAAGATATAAAAAAAGTTATGTGTTGTATGTGAGCACAGTTTGGATAGATTTATTCACCAAAGAAGTTTCAAATAGAATGATAAAAACCAATCAGTCTTAGGTGAGTACTGTTCGAAAATTTGCCATTTAAACCAAAAATTTGCCGTTGGTGAATATATTGTGCGATATAAACCAAAAATGTACCCTTGGTGAATCACTGACGAATGTTGAGTACCCGAAACGTGCATGTCTGGTCCATGCTGCAAATTCATTTGTTCTTAAATGATGCTATTGAATTGAAGACGTTTAACATTTGAACTACTTGGGGAGTGTAACTGCTGGTGGACCAGGAGTCCCCGAGGGCACATATAGCCAAGTTCGATCAACTTTAGTTGATCGTCTGTCTATTCAACGCATTCGAAAATTTCTGTTACCAAATTTCTTAAAATGTCGAAAACGTGGGTCCTGTAGCATGTAAACGTCTTCAAATTGAATAGAATCATTTAAGAGCGGATAAATTGGCAACATGGACCAGACATGCACGTTTCACGTACTTTACCCTCGTCAGTGATCCTCAAATCTAAACAATGAAATATCCCACATATGCTGCTACGTCTTTTGGTACATTTTTGGACGTCATAATTTCATACTCTTTAGCCATATTACATGGTTTAGATAAAGGATCACTGACGCGGGATAAGTACCCGAAACTTGCATGTCTTGTCCATGCTGCAAATTCATTTGTTCTTAAATGATGCTATTGAATTGAAGACGTTTAACATTTGAACTACTTGGTGAGTGTCACTGCTGGTGGACCAGGAGTCCCCGAGGGCACATGTAACCAAGTTCGATCAACTTCGGTTGATCGTCTGTCTATTCAACGCATTCGAAAATTTCTGTTACCAAATTTCTTGAAATTTCTAAAATATGGGTCCTATTGCATCATATCCCTAATATCTTGCTACGTCTTTTGGTACATTTTTGGACGTCATAATTTTCATACTCTTTGGCCATATTACATTGTTTAGTTTAAGGATCACTGACGAGGGTTGAGTACCCGAAACGTGAATGTCTGGTCCATGCTGCAAATTCCTCTGTTCTTAAATGATGCTATTGTATTGAATTGAAGACGTTGAATATTTGAACCACTTGGTGAGTGTCACTGCTGATGGACCAGGAGTCCCCGAGGGCACATGTAGCCAAGTTCGATCAACTTCGGTTGCAATTGATCGTCTGTCTATTCAACGCATTCGAAAATTTCTGTTTCCAAATTAACACTATACTTTTATTTAAAGGGGTAGGGACGAGACCCCTAAATCGACCCTCGATTTTTCGTTCGAAATACATTTCATGGGGAATGCTTGATATCTCTCATGAAAATACACCAATGTTTACCGCTTTTAATGAAAAGAAAATATCACCAAACATAGTGCAATTTTACTGTAATGACGTCATGAAGTGACGTCATTTTGACGTCATTGACAAAATATGGCAAAAATTGCTTGGAATTTTGTCTTAAGTTGAAGAATTCAATGTGGCCGCATGCGTTAACTGAGATAAAACGTTTATGACAACAAGATATAATGATAATCTTTCACATATAATTTTTTCATCCTAGTTAACGATGCGGCCACTGCTAATTTTATAGGAATATGTAGTTTTTGCATCAATTTCGCGGAATATGACCAATTTTTGTGTTTTCAAAGGGCTAAAAGCTATTGATAAACGCAATGTTTACAAAAGATAGATTCGTAATTCAGTAGAGAACGTTTCAAAATGTCAAATCACAGTTAAAAATTCTATGAAGTACAATGTTCAAAATTAGGGCCAATATCGGGCTTCGTGGCCCTACCCCTTTCATTATAACGTTTGAAGCTTCAGCTTTGATCTTCATTCAATTAACATAAACCGTTTTATTTCTGTAGTACATAAATTGAAGGCCACATGTAAGTATGGTACGAGTACAGAAGAACGAGATCATTTCTACTGTTCGATTAAAGTATCTGTCCTCTAACATCGTCCTAGTTACACCAAAGTATGGTAATTCTTACTCTGGTTAGTTACTATAAACTCTATATTTTCTGAAAGTGGGTAATGCCCTAAATTCAAATGGAAAACTCTCAATCCTTGAGATTTATGAATGAAAGTCAGACACATAGCCCAAGATCAGAATAAAACAAGTACAATCAATAGGCATACAAATTCTAGAAAAATATATAACAGAACCGTCTCACGAGAAGAGCATATGCGGATAAACAGACGAAGAAATACCAAGACACCATAGAAACACACAAGACAAGTTAACCTAATAAGCAATAATATACCTTCTTCATATTACAGCTAGACTTGCATTTTTGAGACACACCAAGACCCGATTTCACTACTTTTGGCCTTATTTTTTATTGTGACGTCATAAATCTGCTACGACGTCACAGTTAAAAGTTACATCCAATCTTGTTATGTCGGGTCTAAAGAATCTGCCATTTCAAAATAGAAACACATTGAACACCGAAGACTACCACGTCGATAAACTTTAGGAGAATAGCTTATAGAAAATATTCTCACGACAAAAAATTAGAATTAACTTAAACGTTTAGCATGTTTAGCAAAGAAGCAAAATGGAATCCTCAAAGAAGATGAGATCAGGTGTGCCCGAGGAGAAAACTCGTTGCTGAAAATACAGTTTGTTGATGTTTGCTTATCATTTCAAGGGTAACATTTCTTTTATACTTACTAAAAATTTAACAGCGCATGTAGAATTTGCTCAAACTGGTCCTTATTCTAAAGATATATAGAGACGATCTTTCGCTGTTTGAATCAATTGGACAGAAAACTTTTGCATCAACGCGCTACGCATCAACAGAAAAAAAAATATGAGATTCATTTCTTAAGTATCGTACAAAAAAATGATAGAAAACGTTTCTTTCTCTCGGATTCAATCAAATTTATGCTTTATTTGAAAGAAAGGAAGTTTAAAAATCAATGGAAAGAAACTCTTGTATTTCTTACATACTTAGTATATATTATATAGAATATGACAATTCTTTTTCCTTTATTGTACTCATCCCGAGGTGTGGAAATTATAACCCTTTTCAACATAAATATAGTTTATTGTACCACACCAGGCATAAAAACCCTATTGTACATTGAAGACCTTTAATCTCATTTTCATATTATGAATCCTTTTCATTAATTGTTTATTGTAATTTGTTTAAGGGTAGATGTATAATGAATATGTTGGCATATAATTACCTTGTTCTACTTAGATTCAATATTTCAATTGTTAACTGCATTTTTCTGTTGTTCAAACTAGCTATCAATACCCAATAAAAAGGATTTCGGAGGTCAATGTAGCACAGCTCAAAGGAACAAAACCCTTTTCAAGGAGTCTCACATATTTTTCCATCGGTGAGATTATTTCTTGAATATGATGCCATCTTGAAACATGTTAAAGAAAATCCTATATTGTGTTTTATGTATGATATGAGGAGTATATATTTCTGTTTTATATGGTTTCTATTCTTTAGAATTAAATCTGACCGGAATCAAGGATTCCGTGCATTTAGTTTTTTGGTCCCTTCCTTTGTTTTTGCTTTTGAATAATCATGAAAATGAACACTTCAATATCGGGTATATCTTTTGATTCGAGAGCGACCAATACACTGTTCATCCAAATTTGCATAATGTTGTTGGATGTTTTGTGAAAAAATATTCTCTTCTGTTTTTGAAGAAATAAAGAACGTAGGTGAACAAGGATTGATTGCAATAGTTATCTACATAGAAATGAGTAAAGAACACATGTATTGGCAGTTTCTGTCATGGCTTTAATTATATCATTTCACAATTAATTCACTTTTGTATAAATGTAATTTCAAAGATATGTTATCAATCATTTTCAGTTATGCAATCACTTTTCAATATTCAATCACTTTTCAATATTCAATCACTTTTCAATATTCAATCATTTTTCAATATTCAATCACTTTTCAATATTCAATCACTGTCAATATTCAATCACTTTCAAATATTCAAATTCAACCACTTTTCAATATTCATTCACTTTTCAATGAGTGAACTATACATGTACAATGACATTGTACAGTTCTCATTAAAATTGCATATTTTCAATATTTTCACTTTAAATGCTTGTTTAAGGTCTACGACGACTATTCAAAGTATATGTCGTAGGATATACACAATCAATCACACACAATAAAAACACAATATTGAAGCCCAATTATTGGCCGCAGAGACTGGAAGGTAACAGAAACTTTAGCGGGGCTTCAAGCAAAATTGTGTTAAGATTTGGAATTAAAAAGCCATGACGCGCTTTAGATGATTGTGGTCACAAACGTTAACTGGAACCGTTAATAAATCAGTGATGAAGATCGTGATATACCAAACCCAGAGGAAAAACAGAGATGAAAACCCGGTTACTGTTTTGGGAAAAAATACTCTGAAAACTGGGCATGTTATATCACTGCTGTTCTCGGAACACGCACGAAAGTCAAGCCACTAAACTGATGACAATTACTGCAAACGAAATATCCGTAGCCTCGAGCTGAAGTTGTACGGGAGGAGCCTTCCAGGAATCTGTACAGCAGAGTGACGGTTTGAACAGTCCATCCCATGAGAATCAAAGGTGTTGTGTCAACAGGAGTACAACTGAAAAACACAGGGGGAAAGAGACAGCCAAGACGATTCTAACGAGGGCAATGCATATCAAGAAATTGTTTTCATAAACAATACTAGGAATAGAGTACGAGAAGCTAAATGAAACTAGACAATCTTATCACACGTTAATGTAGCTGTGCAAGATAGCCAGTTTTAATCATTGAAATGAATTGATAAAATAGACAAATGAGTTAAAGAAGATCTTGACGATAATCTCAATAGCACTCGCAATAGAGCACAAAATTGAGTATCGACGGACCCCTAGCAAGCTAGAGGTGGGACCAGGTGCCAGACACATTTAACCACATCTACAGCTAGGGAGGGAGGGAGAGGAAAACCAATCATGGTTGTATAAGATGTCAGGCATTCCAAGCGGCAAAACAAGTGTCCCTTTCTAACTTTCAATTCTGAATCATTAAAAGTGATCACGTGACTACTAAGTTAGAAAGAGACACAAGAAAAGAGGAATAACTCATGTTTTTATATATAGATACTTGGTGCTTTAACTGTTCTTAAATGTTAAACGTCTTCAAATGATGCTATTGAATTATGAAGACGATAATCTAATTCCATGTAGATAACGGGACTTATGTTCACATACGTTCGATAAGTCTATTTATCTACATAGAAATGAGTAAAGAACACATGTATTGGCAGTTTCTGTCATGGCTTTAATTATATCATTTCACAATTAATTCACTTTTGTATAAATGTAATTTCAAAGATATGTTATCAATCATTTTCAGTTATGCAATCACTTTTCAATATTCAATCACTTTTCAATATTCAATCACTTTTCAATATTCAATCATTTTTCAATATTCAATCACTTTTCAATATTCAATCACTGTCAATATTCAATCACTTTCAAATATTCAAATTCAACCACTTTTCAATATTCATTCACTTTTCAATGAGTGAACTATACATGTACAATGACATTGTACAGTTCTCATTAAAATTGCATATTTTCAATATTTTCACTTTAAATGCTTGTTTAAGGTCTACGACGACTATTCAAAGTATATGTCGTAGGATATACACAATCAATCACACACAATAAAAACACAATATTGAAGCCCAATTATTGGCCGCAGAGACTGGAAGGTAACAGAAACTTTAGCGGGGCTTCAAGCAAAATTGTGCCAAAATGTCTTCATGTGTCGGCAACGCTGAAAGCATGAAGACATCCGCCACAGGGGGTCAAATTTTGCATTAAAGCCATGACAAACTGCATTAAGTATTCCGATATAGAAACTGTTTAAGAATGAAGAAGAGCGTCACGATAATCAATTGATATGTTAGTTTTATATGTTAGTTTAATTAATGGTAGAGTTTATTAACTTATTTTTATCCTTCATTTGAACTCTTTGAATGATCTAACCTTTTTCTATTTATTTATTCATATCTTTCATTGTTATTTTTTCATATGATATGAATGGATCCAAGAACATCAATAAGCTGTTTTTCTTGCCACTTGTTATTTGACATGTTTTAAAATATTACTTGTTTGTTTAAAGACAAATACCTATGATCTTTACCTTAATTTTAAATCGTTTGTGTGTATTGACATGATAAGAAAATAAACTTAAAGTGATGGGATAGATATTTGATAATAAAACGACGTTTACAATTTTGAGACCTACTAATTAAACTATTAAGAGTGCTTGTCAGTTCGAACTCTCCTACGGTCTGAGATTAAATGGTTTGATGATTGAATCATTGCTTAAAACGATGGCCGAGTTATAACGTAGGTAACATTCAACTTAGACCTCGCAAAATATGGAATTAATATGAGGTTCAACTTTGGCATTTAAGGAAGAACAATATAAGGAATTCAATAAGGCAGTATGCCTGTATGTGGCTGTTTATTTATTGCACCAGTAGTTCTTCAAATGTACTGTGAAACAATTTACTCTAGAAGTGTTATCGACCAAACGTGGAAATTAAAATAACTCTTAGTACGCCTGAATTCGGGAAATTACAAAATTGTATTTTCGATCAATTACTTGATTTTTTTGTTTTGTTTTGTTTTGTTTTGTTTGTTTTTTTTTTTGTTTTGTTTTGTTTTGTTTTTTTTTTTTTTTAATAAAGGGAAAGCTTGGGGTTCAACATTTGAGGAAGACAATATAAAGAATTCTATAAGGCAGTATGCCTTTACAGATGTCTTCCATTACAATCAGGACCATATGGTTCTTTATTTATTGCGCCAGTAACTACATGACTGGTATTGACGATTTATAAAATTAATAAATCGGAGTGTTATCGACGTGTACCTGAACGTTAATTATTCATCTATTCTGATATTTACTTGCTGAAAAATTCATTAATCTATTATTAATTATTTATCTATTTAATTAATTAAATTAATCTACGTGAAGCAGAAATTAAGCCTACGTTTGTTTGTTTATTTAGATATATTATGTATAGTTACAATCTTTCACTGTTTACATATGTGTGACAACACGCCAAACATTTTTAGAATTTGTCGAAACTTAAAATAAGTTTAATAAGGGAAAGTTTAAATAGCAGATTACATCGAATTTTACCAGATTTTGACCTTCGGATTATCTTGTATTGATGTATCTATGATTATTCATATATATATGGGGGGGGGGGGTATTAATTTCACTTATCTATTTATTTACCTAACAAAAGTTATTATTTCAAAATTATGTGTGATTTCGTGAAGTAAAACTAAAGCGATTGGGAGGGGGTATTCTTTCTTTCTTTCTTTCTTTCTTTTTAAAGGGTACAGCGGCCACGACACTAAATCGTGATTAAAACCAGCTGATCTACAAGGTTGAGATCACCCCCTTTGTTACTTGCGGAATAAAGATAAGTGTTAACCCTACAGCGGCTGAATGCTCAGTTCTGTTGCATTGAGGAAGCAATTAATTAATCACTGTTTCATATTGACTGTGACCTATAAATCATTCCGCGGACCTAGTTCTCACGTGTGTTGATTCTAGGTTTTAGCATGACCAATGACCTGAACTCGATTACCATACAACTACTTTGTTTTATTACGAATATTATTCATATGTATTTCTTAATTTATTACTTTTCATTTCTTTACGATAACAAAACTCTAGTCAATTAGATAAAACCATATCTTAAATTTAACAGGGTGAGGAACCTGGGTTATTTAAAGATTGAAGGGGTCGGACTAAGAAGGGACGAATGGTAACGTTTTTATTACTATGAGTAAGAATGGTTTCAGATAATATTTATAGATTACGTCATCTATATATATATCAATTGGCTGATACAGAGCGCTTCGCGCAATGTTGCTTTTTTTTTTTTTTTAATTATTACTAGTTGGTAATGCTTTGTAAAACAGTATTCCTTACAGAATTATAAAGGGAATTTTAATTTAGCGACAACCAAAGTTAATGGTGATACTTTTCAGCAATTTGAGAATAGGGTCGGGGCCCGTGCAGTTGGGAAGAAGTATTAATATACAAGTAAAAGGATAGTTGTTCAGAATTGGATGTTTGATCTTGAATTTTATATACATATAAACATGAATATGATTTGATTACTTATGCTTGAAGAAAAAAAAAAATTGGCAAATAACTAGTAAATTTCCTACTTTTGAACATGTTGAACGAGTAAGTTTCACTAGTTTCGGTGATAATTCCAACTATGACTATATGTGATAGGGAAAATTTTAGAGTTAAAATTGGGCGAAAAAAATACTACTGTATTTTTTTGCTGGGAATGCGGACGAATAACGGTCCTAATAGGGGAAAAATTCCTAGTTTAAGATCAGCGACACTGATGTTTATTATATCTACATGTATATTCATTCAAGATCGGTGTTTATTTAAATACGTATCGGTAAAAAGCTAAGTAAACAACTTCCTCAACCCTCAAGTAAATGAAATTAGGTTTTTTACAACACGAATCTGTGAAAATTCTGTATTGCCACTATTGGTTTAAATTATCTAAAATAAACCATTTATAGACCTACTATACTTATGAACTCCAAAAGTGGCTACTATTACGTTGTATAGGAGATTGTTGAAAGATAAATGTAAAATGGAATCACTTACTGTAATTTTTTATGATGATACCTTATCACCTAGGCTACATGAATCATATATATGTGTATTAAAGTTTCAGAAATATATCAATGACAGTGCAGGAAATCTGACAATACTGGGTAAAACAAACAATTACATTCCATTCTACTGTATCAGAATTATACAGTTTATCATGTTTATAGTGAACAACAAGTGGCATTTGTGATTAATTGTTAGTCATGTCATCATGGTCATTGATTACACTCGCGACCGAGCTAAAGTGCCAGACTTTAATTTATGCAGCAGAGAGCTCGATCAGGAGCACATGGCCTAGGTTGACGTCACTCACAAGATGCATCGCATTTCGTGATTGGACTAGAGTAGCACATGACTTTCTCGTGATTGTAGAACCCTGAATGTATGACCCGGCGCCTATGGAAGGCGCCCCATCCACAGCAGATTTTATAAATGAATAAAAACTTTAAAGTCCTCTATGGCGCCTTAAGTCAAGAAGGAATCCCCTATCCATTTTTTCTGCGATCTCACATCAAATATATAATGCATGCAACATCAATGTCCTTCAAGTCATTTATTTGAATATATATATCTATTTATTTATCCATTTATTTATTTTATTTATTTATTTATTTATTTTTTTTTTTTGAAGAATCATTTCATTTACAACTTTTTTTTTTAAAAAAAGATAACTCACTTGTTTAAATCTCGACAACCACCGCAGCTGAGGAACATCATGGCTGGCGGGAGGATAAATGACGAACTCAGGAAAATCCGGACACATCACGCTAAGTTCGAAAACATCTTGCGATATTTCGATCGGATCTGGCAAATGAATATCTAGACAGTATCTGCGACACTAATAACAAGAATAAGCACCAATCTTCCGAGCAGTCAGGAAAAAACCAATCATGGTTGTATAAGGTGTCAGGCATTCCAAGCGGCAAAACAAGTGTCCCTTTCTAACTTTCAATTCTGAATCATTAAAAGTGATCACGTGACTACTAAGTTAGAAAGAGACACAAGAAAAGAGGAATAACTCATGTTTTTATATATAGATACTTGGTGCTTTAACTGTTCTTAAATGTTAAACGTCTTCAAATGATGCTATTGAATTATGAAGACGATAATCTAATTCCATGTAGATAACGGGACTTATGTTCACATACGTTCGATAAGTCTATGTATTGCACCAGAAGATTATGACTCAGATCGCTATCCTGGATGGGATGTCTTGTCCTATGGATATCATGCAGACGACGGAGGGTATATTGTCTTTGTTTGAAATATGAATTATTATAAAATAAAGAATTAGATGAGAAAGTATCATTCATTCAATGCTTGAAAAATATTAAAAGGTAAGATCAAATTGAATTGCTTAATGAAAAGCTAAATCGACTTGAAATAAAATCATCGCGCTTATGCAAAACTCTTAGCAGCTTGAGCTCTTACCACCTGTTATTTTCATATATGATAGTTTTAATGATCAGATTGTATCTTTGAAGTACATGTATGAATAAGAATATACAGGTATTTGCAATTTTTACACTGAAATGTTGTAAAATGATGAGATCATAAGTACGCCTTTGATTCGATGAGTGGTCATAAGCTATGTTTCAAACGTACTGAATAATAAATCGTATTGCGTATTGTCATTTGTTTGAAAAAAAAATCTAAATTCGATGTATATACATAATGTTTTGGATAATCACTCCTTATGGTCAATTAACTTACATGTTTTCCCTTTTTCTTACATTCGCATCATCTATAGACTCATATGTTTGTTTTCCCTTTGCACTCTTTTAGCATTTTTACTGGAGTATCAGTGTCAGACTGATAAAGAAGATTCCCGGCAATGCGCTGAGGGAGATGTCATGGAATGTAGATTCAGCACTCTGAGTAGAAAGATAGAATTTTACAAAAATAGAAGACAGGTAAGCCTTATTATAGAATATGTATTACCATATCAGTACATACAGTAACTTGTTGAAATGGATTAAAATTATTTCAAATATCATGACGAATCATTATCATATTTTCTCTTGAAAATGAATATGTAAGAGAAAGGTGAAGTGAGGTGTGTAATGTATTTGTTTGATTTCCACAAAGTGATTTATTATATTGTATATCTGATTTCCTTTAGAATGTACTCTAACACTAAACAATTTCTATTACATCTGAAAATGTTGGAAATCTTAAAGCACAAATTTTGCGCTGAAATTGATCTTGATCTTGTATATACTCTCCGCTACGACACTCACCGGAGACGCAGTTTGACAAGGGGGAGTAAGGTATTACGTACAAAGAATGTGAAATCTGTATATCTTATTGATTCTCTTTTAGCTAAACAAGCCAGCTGAAAATTTATCTTATAATTAAGAAGGTCGTACTAGTGTTTCTATCGTGTTCCGTGCTATCTACACGTCTATTTCACTATCACAATTTGATTTTTATACTTTTTGTGAAGAATAGAGCATAAACATGCTCTTTATCAGTTATTGCATGATACACATTTATGCCTATTTGTTTGACCAAAATGGAATCTAACAGTTTATCTCAAGATTTCTATGCTATATTCATGGCATTTCCCTTGATTTTGACAAGTATCCCAAGTAGCTTTTCTGAAACCTATTCCTTTCCCTGCATTTACATTCTAGCAATAAAGCATGTTGATATACAACGCGAAATATAATCGTCCTCATCTATTGCTCGAAAGATGCGGTGTGATATAAGAAAAAAGTTTCAAATATTGCCCATGCATGTGTTAAAGCGGTTTTTTTGTCTGAGCAGAGAGTTAATGATTTACCATAGAAAGGTATATGATTTTATTTACCCTTGTGAGACCTCACTATGTCCCCCCCCCCTCCCCGACGGGGAGGAGACATATTGGTTTTGGCTTCTCGTCCGTCTGTTACACATTGTGTCCGGGACGTATCTCCTGAACCGTTTACCCGATCACTTTCATATTTTAGTATGTTGTTGCTTGTGACCAAAATGTTTCACATCACCTTGACCAAGGTCAAGGTCACTTAGTACATTTTTAATGAAATTGTACATACATTCCTGTCCGGCGGGTTATATCTCTTGAACAATGCTCAAGATCACTTTCATATTTAGTTAGTTTTTGCTTATGACCCAACGGTTTCACATCACCTTGACCCAAGGTCATGTGACCAAGGTCAAGGTCACTTAGTACATTTTAATGAGATTGTACATTTAATCCTGTCCTGGCTATATCTTTTGAACTTTTTACTGGATTAACTTTCAAATTTCACTATGTTGTTGCTTATGACCCAAATGTTTCACAGCACCTTGACCTAAGGTCATGTGGTCAAGGTCATTTAGTACATTTTAATGAGATTGTACATGTGATCCTGTCTGGACTGTATCTTGAACTGTTTACTGGATCCCTATCGAAGGTTTTTCATCAACCTGACCCAAGGTCATGTGACCAAGGTCAAAGACACTTCGTACATTTTTAATGAAATTGTACATGCTATCATATACAGGATTTATCTTTTGATGTTTACCGGATCACTTTCATATTTGGATTAAGTACACGAAACGTGCATGTCTGGTCCATATTGCAAATGTATCTGCTCTTAAATGATGCTATTGAATTTGAAGACGTTTAACATTAGTATGATAATGCTGATGACCCAAATGTTTCACACCATCTTAATCCAAGGTCATTCCTTTTTTTTAAATGAAATTGTACATACTATCATGTCTTTGTTATATCTCTTGAAATCGTATACTGGATTACTTTGATACTTTTGCATGCTGTTATTCATGAGCAAAGGGTTTCTTATCACCTTAACCCAAGGACATGTGTCCAAGGTCAAGATCATATAGTTCTTTTTAATAAAACTATACATGCTAATATCCTGTCTATCTATTTCTCTTGAACCCTTTTCACATTTTTTTCATATTTTAATGTGATGTTTCTCAGGACCAAATGTTTCTTATTACATTGTCCAAAGGTCACTTCGTACTTTAGTAATGAAATTGTATATGCTAATCATGTCCAGACTGAAATTGTAAATGCCAATCATTTCAATGTAGGCTATATGTTTTGAACCGTGTATCCAATCACTAATTCAGTTTGTTGTTGCCCATGATCCATATATTTCAGTTAACCTATATCCAAGGTCATGCTTATAATGAAATTGTATATGCCAGTCATGCTCGAGCTATACAATGAATCACTTTCATGTTTTAGTTTGGTGTTGCTCATGACTCAAAGGTTTCATATTTTGGCTCAAGGTCATGTGCCCGAGGACAAAGTAACTTAGAGGGAGGGGGAGACGTTTTTTTTTCTGAAAACATTTTTTTTCATTAAAGACAGTTAATTTATTTGTCATTGGATTATCGTCGAAGTGTGAAAGGCAAAGCAGAAATTGAGACTGAATTTTGGACATTATTAGTTTTAAATTATCTATACTTGACTTAAGATTTTATCTTAATCAATTTGTTAACTGAATTGTTTGAAACATTTATTCTTATGCGCTCTGTTTGCACAATTTGATTGGTTTAGCTATGAAAAACTCCAATGAGATTCACGTTTCATTGCAGTTTTACTATGACGTCATAAGTTCCATTGGCGACGTCATTAAAAGCAGACGTTTTCTAGCACTGTGGTTGACAAAAGCATTAAAATAGGGTTACCATACTGATGTTTTACAAAACGTGGCAGGGTGTTGGCGAATTCCTTGTCAGAAATATCTGTTTTAGCGCTCGACTGTCAACTCGCGGTACATCTATGATTCAATTTCTGATAGGGGTCTCGCCGATACCCTGTCAGTTTTGTGAAACATATGTATCGTAAGCCTTAGGTAGTGTTTATATGATTCTTGTTGATTTATAACAGTATTTGGATACCTCATGATTGTGCAGTTGACAATCAGAATCTGAGCTACCTGTTCTATAACATTAGAATTGCATTTCTACCTTTATTAAAGCTGCAGGTCTTCTCAAATCTATCTATTTATTGATAGATACAAGCACTATTTACGTCAAGCATGCTCCTTCGGAAAATACAATGGTGTCATCGATTCCTTCTGGAAGATAATGTACACGAATTGTTTTTGTTTTCCCCTTAATTCCGAGATAAACTGATCGTTGCTTAAGCTAGAGGAGGAACACGGCTTTGTTTCTTCAATGTGATTTAATGTTATTTTTGAGAATGTTTGATTTGTAACTTATGTAAACTTAATATTTGCAGGTATGGGAACGTATACTTAGTCGTATCATTAGCGGATCAAAATTTTATCCAGTCATTTCCATGGGAACACCTGGGGAGGCGATACTGCTTCGGGAAAAAGACCCTTGGTTTGTGTAAAAAGGAACCAGAAAACTTTGTACCATACAGCATGTTCAATAAAAACATCATAAGTCACATTCAGTAGGCGTATGAAACCAAGAAAAATGCAATGCCAAACAAAACCAGCAATCAAACGAGCAATAGTGAATTTGCACTAGGGAGAGTTTCATGTCGACGTAAGTATACGTTACCGAAAAATGAAGTTTGAAAGAACATGTTGATAAAGGATGTTGTGTCGTATAATAATGTATATAGTTACTGTGTTTACTGAAATTATCTGAATAACCAACATAAATAAGGAAATGTATACATATGAATGACTAAATATGCATATTTGTAATTCAGTAAAGCTATCAAGTAAAAATGTTCTTTTAGTTCAATGAAGAATCAAACGATGTCAGCTCAACTACTAGAGAGCAACCTTCCTGACGAAATAATTCTTAATTTAATTTTCATACAAAGAGCTTCAGTCAAATTCATTTGTCATCTTCTTTTAAAGCGCAAGGGAACTATATGTTCCATTGCCGACTGTGTCTCCGTCTTGTCTTTTCGAAAATTATCTTAGTCGCAATTTTCACTGCCTACAGGGATCCGAATATTTGCCTAGGACCCAAGAATGTGTTATGACGACCTTGATCGAAGGTCACACGTGTAGGTCACAGGTGGTTTTATAATCGGGTCATGACAATTATTCTCACTGCTGCATAGATCAGAATGATAATCTACAGAATTGTTGATGTACAATGACTTTGATCTAAGGTCATATGTCATAGGTTAAGTTCACAGTACTTTAAAAAATGTTTTGACATTAACTTTTTCTGCTTGAATGGATTTGAATATTTAACTGAAAATTTGCCCAGGATCCGTAGATATCTCATGGATCTGAACCAAGGTCAAAACAAAGCTTAAGGTCACAGTGAACTTAATTAGTAATCAGTGAATGCAAGTCTTTCGCAAAAGTCGAAACAATATTCTTAAAACCACAATCGAAAGGCTTACGATTTTTGGAATAAAACATAAAACAGAAATTTCCCACTGGAAAAGAAAAAAGGTCAAACAGACGGAGACAATGACACAAGCTCCACAGAAAAAGAAGGACAAACAGACGGAGACAATGGCACAAGTCCCACAGAAATGCGAAGGACAACTTATCTAATGAAACACCTCCAGTGAAAGTGTAGTAGGCATAGTAGAATGCATTGTAGGCGGAGCTATTAAAAAAACCGAACTAAATATTTCCATGAAAGAAAGGAAGGGATCTCCAACCAGACTCGGACGCAGCACCCACAGCAAAATACCGTAACACCTGATGCGAAAACACAGAGTATACAAGCTAAACAAGAGACGTAAAAGGGACGCACGACATAGAAACATGAAACACAAAAGACCTACACATAAACCAACGAGACCAATGGGCGATCGGTGCCGACTAAGAACGGCCATCTGTCACGCAAATAGAAAATGGTGTGTTTATCCGGATTACGTGCGTACTACAATTGTAGTGTAATCTTCTCACTGATAGATGACCTCACAAACAAGACAGCAAAATGCATTGGCCCAAGCAACCTAGATGAATATGTAAATGGATGTAAAAAGGGGGCTTACGAAATTCAGTCCGTGCTCTGCCGGCTGTTGTTATCACCATAGGTGCCCGACCGACATTTGGTGAGGATAGGTGGTAGGGACCCTGTCCTATCTAAAGAGGTTTGGACTGGGCCTGTCATGGAGTCCCGTTGTCACAGTCAGACAGAGCGCAAGTCTTAAAGATGTAGACCCTATAATCGATTAAAATTAGATTAAATTTAATATGTAGAACACAAACTGTATTTTTCTAGCATAACCAAAACCAATACTACTCAAACCCTCTAAGATATCAAAATATAAAGATAATTTCTTGTAAATATTTCTGGATCAAAATATTTACAAAGAAAATGGAAAACCCCGAAGTTACACATGCACATAACTATGATTACAAATTTGAAATAATAACGACACAGAGTATTCGATTTTTACGACATGAGTTTATTAATAAACATTATGTTTGTAAACATTGTTAATTGACCTCTCCGCGAGAAATGAGTAGCATGTGTTATTGACCAATGAAGTAATCTCTCTTATCGGACATCTGGGATGCTTATCTTAGATATGGTGCGGTAGCCATTACCTCGGTCAAACTTTCCATAGAAACCCATTTGTCCGACTATACAAACGAGCAGAAATAGTTATACGAGATAGTTTTAAACTCGATTTAAAGTCGTTTATAATTTATGTAGAAAAAAATATATAATAACTACATGCAGCAGTATTATGAGTATATATATTTTGGGCACATAGAGTATTTGGAATCGACCCGATTCAATTGTAAATACCTATAATATTAATATTCAATAGATGAAATATTTAGTTGAAAAATACATGAATTGCCTAAACTTTTTTTTCTTGATTTTATGATGTAAATATTCAAGACTTAAATTTTAGTTTTATCTGTTTGTTTGTTATTTTATTCATCCTCTTTTCTTTTTCGTTATTAATTTATTACGATTCCTTTCTATAGGGGAAAATCCCTGTCTATCACACATTTATTGTACGTTGATAAAAATGCATGTCCTAGCAGAGGAATACATTTAATTAAAAGTTGTCGATTTGCTTGAATTTTAAAAATACGTACTTACAATTCTATAAAAACTTCGGTAAGACGTTTTAACTGAAACATGAGCAAAATAATAATATAAATGCAAACGTTACAGACATTCGGAGGGACATTAGAGTTTCACGTTTCTATTTCATATCTAAACATTTAATGGCGAGAAGGGAGGTTGGGTGTACCCCCCCCCCTTTTTTTTTTGTAGAGGTAAAAACATTTTCGATCTTATAACGGCATACATTTTTCTCGAAATTCTCGGGCTTGACCCTGTGATAAGTCTCTATTTCATCCCCAACTCCACCCTCTGAAAAGTGAATCCATCGTCTATTTTTTTTTTTCACGAAGAATTTTCATATATATGAGATTACTTTGATTATAGATTCTGTATATTTTCCTTATAACATACATCTTGCGATTTTTAAGAATATGTTATTTCGAGTCTAATTCATATATAAAACTATTTTGGTATTATATCACTTTTAGTTTAGAATATGTAGAAATAAAAATCATATTTATTAGATGAATATGTATTAGAGTAGCAAGCATGAATTTAATTATGCATTAAAAAAAAGTTCAATATTTGCGTATAAATTATTGAAATAATTTAGGATTTATCGTCAAACCCCTGAAAATAATTAAGTTTCCATCAAGATAAATGTGAAATTTGTACTAAATTATCGACTCAAAATTGTTGTAAACCATCGCCTTCCTGTTACCTCTTTGTTTATGCACATGTACATACAAACATACAAAACATGTATCGTTAGTATACTAGTATTCCAAGCCTCTCAGGACTTCATTATGACTTTCAAGACATTGTGAAATTATGCGTTAACAAATGAATGACATAAAATTTGCCAACTTTTCATGAAACAACCGTTTCTTCTCTATAGTTTTGATATATTACGTTATGTATTTTCCGCCTATTCGCCCTTTGTTTAGCTTGACCGCCGCCATTTTCTAAGAAAGCTTGACCTAGGTAGCAACAGTAGAGTTATCTATCGTGCGTGGGAGGAGTTACACTATTCATTCTGATAGGTGAATTGATAACAGACGAATAAAAGATATGTTTATATACCCGGGACAAGTGAACATTTTGTATGTTTTGACAGGAAGACTAGACTTTTCAAAAATGAAAAGAATGTTAAAGTGTTAAACGTCTTCAAAATCAATAGCATCATTTATAAACATAAAATTTGCAGCATGGACCAGACATGCACGTTTCGGGTACTCAACTCTCGTCAGTAATCCTCAATCTAAACAATGTAATATGGCTAAAGAGTGTGAAATTATCATGTCCAAAAATGTACCGAAAGACGTAGCAGGATGGATGGGATATGGTGCTAAAGGACCCACATTTTAGAAATTTCAAGAATTTTGGTAACAGAAATTTTCGAATCCGTTAGAGAGACAGACGATCAACCGAAGTTGATGGAACCTGGCTACATGTGCCCTCGGGTAATACTGGTCCACCAGCAGTGACACTCACCAAGTAGTACAAATGATAAACGTTTCAAAATCAATAGCATCATTTATAAACAGATGAAATTTGCAGCCTGGACCAGATATGCAAGTTTTGGGTAATCATCCCTTCTCAGTGATTCTCAATCTAAACAATGTAATATGACCAAAGAGTGTGAAAATTATTATGTCCGAAAATGTACCGAAAGAAGTAGAAGGATGGGTGGGATATGATGCTACAGGATGCCTATTTTAGAAAATTCAGTGATGTAATTCAAAGCTAAGATTGAGCGTGGTACCGGTCTATTAATGATGAAAGACATACTGTCAACTTTCAATTGAAATAATTATGCAATTTCGTAAAAGTTTATGTCAAATGCGTCCATTCAGTAATTTTCAAAATTTAACAAGGTTCACAGCACAGAGATAAACGACTTGATCAGGAATGCAATGGCATTGTCTGTAGAAGTGGTTCGATTACTCGACAATATGCCTTGGTTTTCTTGGCTGAAGTCTAGATATGTATTTGCAAATAAAGTATTTATCTCAATTACTTCTTTGTCGGTTTAATTTCATTTCCTGATTATAAGGGATTCGGCTGATTTGAAGGTTGTACATTTATAATACTAATAAGAACGTAAAAATACCTGGTGCATGCTACTGATATGAATTTTGCTGTGTCGGAAAATCACTATGGCTGGAAGCATCGCTGATGAGGATTTACTATCCGAAACACATATCTATTGCATTAGAATTTGTTTGAAATTCCTTCAAGAAGGTAAAGAGTTGAAACATTTCTGTATTATCTGTGTATAATGGTCTTTCTATACATATACTGAGCAAAAAAGGTAAGTACTCTAATTTTGAAAGGCTACCTCACATACAGATGAAACGTACTATTCCTCTAGATAGTGAAATATACGCAATAGATACTAATATGCTTCCATTTTACCGCTCATGAATCGAATGCGTTGAAGCTTGACAATGCAAGGAGTTTACTTATTGTAAGGGAAATCGCTACGTTTCTTTGTTCTGGTTGACTGCTTTCGCAAGAAATGTGCGAATTGAATAAAACGAGAAAAAAAAAAACCATCTGAAATTTGTCACTTAGGAGTCAGCAAAATGATTTGCAAATAAAGATATTTTAGATGAAGATGCAAACGGAAGTCAATAGACCGTCATGTACAACGCCGTCGACTCTACACACATCACATGACAGCCCGGATTTTCATATCTTCATTCGATTCGAATAAGAATTTTTGAACAAGAGGCATTTTACCGAATGGAACCCCTTTTATAATAACATGAAGATGACGTCATTCGGGGCTTTAGTTTATCAGGAATAGGAAAGAATCAGATAGATAAATTAGCAAACATTATATTGTTGATTGCGAAAAACAGGGGTTTTTTTTTTTTTTGTTCTTCTGCCACTACACAGACTTATTTGTTACGGGCAATATTGAATATATACGAAAAAGTGGGTACTTACCTTTTGCTGAGTATTTTCCTGACACTCTCACAACAAGTCTAACTTTTGTTGTATAAACTAGTCTATTGATACCAATATCAATAATAAGGATAATAAGAATCTTCACGATAACATTGCTCATCCCTGAAATTGTCATCAGAGAAACATTCAAAACCATATTCAGAGAAACCACTTCCAAGGAGCATATGTCTGAAGGCTAACTATAACTCACCGAAAAAACAACATAAAAACACTGTTTCATTTTATTGTCCACACAAGAAAGTAGGGAATCTCCCACAAGACACGGTGGAAACATCCACAACAAAACACCCCTCATCTGAAAACGCAGAGCAGACAAGCACAGAAAGGGACATAATAGGGACATGGAAGACCAAACAAGACAACAAAACATCAAACAAATACACTACACATTAACCAACGAGACCAATGGATAATCAGTGCCGACTAAGCCATCTGCTATGTAAGTAGCAAATTTATCCGTGCACAACTGATTACCCAGAAGTTTCGAAGAGATTTTTGTGTATACAAACCACCTCTATGTAAGATGACCACACAGAAACACACAGGGGCCAAAGTAACACTCAGATAATGAAAAATAATATCTATCGAAGGATTAATGATACCCCGCCCAGCTAATTTCACATATAGGCTAATGAAAGCATGTCTGTACATAAATTTAGTGAATACATATGGTAGTTTTCAAGAGAATTACTCTGCACATAATACCCATATTTAAAACTGTCCTGCATTACTTGTTGTATAATCTATATCCAAGAAATGAATTGATTCTCTGTGACAGTTTTCCCTTAAATGTCTAGAAACTACAAAATATTGAATCTTTGCAAGTTTCAAGGGGCATAACTTCTCACAAAATTGGGCACCATGGGCCATATTCGTACTTGAACTGAATTTCTGTACATAAGGCTAAATCTAAGATATGAAAATATTCCCTGCGAGTGTTTCGCTTTTATTGTCTGGAAATCAGAAACACTGTTTTCATAAGTTTCAAGGGGCGTAACTCTGCACACAAATGAGCGACATGACCCATTCTTGATCTCGACAAATTAAATTCTAAAACTAAACCAGAGGGCGCTAGTGAAATGAATCTGTGCGGCTTATGAAAAGCACTTTGGCTGGAAGCATAACTGATGAAAATCTCATATTCGAAACACATGTCTGGTGAATGAAAATTGGTTTGGAAATTTTCTTCCAAATGTTAAGAGCCGGAATACTTCCGTATTCTTATTATTATTATAAACACTTATTTCTTGTTGCAGTGTGGAGTAGTTAAAATCGTTCCCCGTGCCTTGATGTTTGTTAAGTTAATTAATATCTTCTTTCCAGCTCTGTCGCCTGAAAGAAGCTTTATTTTGGCCCTTTCTCAATTTGACATGATATATGATTTTTGCTATTTCGGAAACTTGCAATTTCATCGAAAAATATCATCGAAATGCTATTTTGAACATAGATTTTATTTGGATATGTTACTGAATCGACCCTACAGGAAATTTTTAGCCTTGCACTCTCTGTAAGTAAATATACAAATTAAAATTCTAAAATCAAAACCAAGGGCTCTAGTGAAATGTATGTCTATGTGCAGCTTATGAAAGACACTTTTGCTGGAAGCATTTAATATTCGAAACACGTGTCTGGTGCATGAAAATTGGTTTGGAAATTTTCTGCAAGAAGGTTTAGAGTTGGAGCTCTTCCGTATTATTGAATTTAAAGACTTTTAACAATTGACCTGTATTTCTTTGAATTCAACATAGTAAATTTCCCCTGGTTTGACGGTGATGTTCCTAGATTTCTACATTTCACAGCTCATCCGGTATGCTAGAGCATGTACTGATGTTTTGGATTTTCATAGTAGAAATTAGAAATTACCAAGAAACTTTTAAGACAAGGTTTTCACTTTCACAAACTAATAAAGACTTTCTGGAAATTTTACAAAACATATTGTAAACTTCTTTTGAAATTCGGATCAATACAGGTAACAGAGCATTTTATGGTGACATAATTACATTTATGTAACAAGATAAGAAAGATCAAAGACAGACAACATAACTATCGAAAATGCGTCATAATCATCAAACGCCTTTTATACCGTGGATATAATCCTAATGTCACCATACGGACACTAGGCTTGGTACTTGACCAATCTACAGCCTTGTGCCAGCGCATTCTTAGACCTTGCATTCTGACTGACTGTTACGACGGGACTCCATGACGGGTCCTGTCCAAACCTATGTAGAGAAGACAGGGCCCCGACCACCTGTCCTCTCTGAATGCCAGTCGGCCTCCTCCTGTGATAACATACATGAGCTCGCGGCGGCAGATCACGGATTGTATCACGTACGCCCTCTTTTGATATCCCTTTACATAATCATCTGTGTTGCTTTGGCCCCTGCGTTTTGCGGTCTTGTTTGTGTGTGGTCATCTGGCAGCGAGGAGGTTGTTTTACACCACAATTGTACGTTCTTCGAGACCTCTTGGTTATCGGAAAAGTTCGAGTGTTGTGCGCGCGTAATCCAGGATAACCACACCTTCTGCTAATTCCATGGCAGATGGCCGTCCTAAGTCGGCACCGGTTGCCCATTGGTCTCGTTGGTTTATTTGTAGTCCTTTGTGTTTTATGTTTCTGTGTTCCTTGTCCCTTTTGCGTCTCTACCTGTGCTTGTCTGCTGTTTTTGCATTGGGTGTTTTGGGGTTTCGCTGTGGGTGCTGCAGCCTGGTGTTGTCGGAGATCCCCGCCTTTGTTCTTTGATGTAAAAGCTTTATCTAAGAAATGAATTGTTTCTCTGTAACTGATTTCATTTATACGTCTTGAAACTACAAAATATAGAATTTGTCTTAGTTTCGAGTGGCATAACTCTGTTTATTTGGATTTTCATAGTAGAAATTTATAAATTACGAAGAAACCTTTCGGTCAAGATTTTCGCTTGTAAAGAATTTCTGGAAATTATACGAAAATTTAGGACAACTTCTTTTGAAATTTGGACCCAAGCAACAAAGTATATTACTTCAGGTATTTCACATTCTTTATTTTATGGTGGCATAATAAAAAAAATTAAAGGGATCAAAGGTAGACAGAATTACCATCAAAATTCACCAGACGGACACTTGGCTTGGTACAGGACCAATCTACAGCCTTTGACAGTAAGTGTTTTGAATATACTTCCCTGACATTGTCACCATAGCACTTTCTATATAGCCATAACGTCAGACAGTGCATGAGTTTTATATATTTTCATTTCCATGCTTCATAAACATCGACGGCGGGTGAGGCTAGCCAACAGGGAATGCTTACTCCTCCCGGGCACCTGGTCCCACCTCTAGCTTGCTAGGGGAATGCCGATGTTTAATTTTGTGCTCTATTGTGAGTGCTGTTGAGATTATTGTCAGGATCTTCTTTAACTCATTTTTGTCACACTTTTTCCCTTTACCGTGTGGAGCTCGTAAAAAAGTTCCCCGCGAGGGGTTTGACAGTAAGTATTTTGAATATACTTCTCTGACATTGTCGCCATAGCACTTTCTATATAGACATAACGTCAGACAGTGAATGAATTTTATATGTTTTCATTTCCATGCGTCATAAACATCGACGGCGGGTGCGGCTAGCCAACAGGGGATGCTTACTCCTCCCGGGCACCTGGTCCCACCTCTAGCTTGATAGGGGTATGTCGATGTTTAATTTTGTGCTCTATTGTGAGTGCTGTTGAGATTATCGTCATTTTTACCTGCGCATTCTTAAGAATTGCACTTTACTTACAAATAGCAGACGGTGTGGTTATCCTGGATTACGTGCGCACAACCCTCCCACTATTCCGATTTCCCAGAGGTCTCGAAGAACGCACAATTATGGTGTAAAACAACCTCCTCAATGTTAGATGACCACACACAAACAAGACCGTAAAACACAAGGGTCCAAGCAACACAGATGAATATGTAAATGGATATAAAAAGAGGACGTGCGTAATACAGTCCGTGCTCTGCTGGCTGTAGCGAGCTCATATATGTTATCACCCGAGGAGTCCGACTGACATTCAGAGAGGACAGGTGGTCGGGGCCCTGTCTTCTCTAAAAAGGTTTGGACAGGGCCCGTCATGGAGTCCCGTCGTCACAGTCAGTCAGAGTGCAAGTCTTAAGAATGCGCTCGTACAAGACTGTATATTGGTCAAGTACCAAGCTTAGTGTCCGTCTGGTGACATTAGGATCATATCCACGGTATAAAAGGCGTTTGATGACTCTGACACATTTTTGATACATATGCTGTTCTTAAGGATTGCACTTTAACTTACTGTTTCGTCCATTTACATATCCATATGTGTGTTTCTTAGGCCCCTTCGTCATGTTGTCTGTTTTAAGGTCATCTTAAAGTTAAAAGGTTATTTTACACCACTATTGTGTGTTTCGAGTAATCGGAAAAGTGGGAGGATTGTGCACGTAATTCGGATAACCACAACGTCTTCTACTTGCGTGGCAGATGACCCTCCTGAGTCGGCACCGATCGGCATCGTTGATTTATGTGTAGACATTAAAATTTTGTGTTTGATGTTTCTATGTGGTTTGGTGTTCCTTTTATATTTTGCGCCTCTTTCTGTGCGTGTCTGCTCTGTGTTTTGCATAGGGTGTTTTGGAATTTTGCTGTTGATGATGAAGCTGGGTGTTGTTGGAGATCCCCTCCTTTCTTTTACAAATACTTGAGCCAAATTACCCATATTGGAATCTTCGAGCTGTTAATGCTATATCAACAAAATGAATTGATTCTCTGTAACGGTTTTCCTTTAAATATCCTGAAATAAAGAAATGAGTTTTATTTTCTAAGCTTTAATTAAGGGACATGCTCTGCGCACACTTGAGCAACATAACCCATATTAAATGTTGATCTGTGTTTCTTGGAATAAATGGTATATCTTAGAAATGAATCGATTTTCTTCAATGGTTTTAATTTAAATGTCCGAAAACTGCAAAATATTGATTGTTTAAGATTTCAATGGACATATCTGTACACATAATTGAGCAACAAAACCCAGGTTCGAACTTACATGTAATTACCTATATAAGAGAATATGGACATTTTACGAAGTGAATATGGTGTGATCTTTTTTTTAATTTGAAAATATTGACCGAGGCGACAGCCGAGGTAAATATTCTTTAATTAAGAGGAAATCACACTATGTTCACCGAATAAAAAGTCCGCAATTGTTTTATTATAATGTGGACTTAATAAATATTATAATGGTACCATTTGAAAATGGCTGATACCGACTTTTCTATTAAAGATATTTCAAGACTTGATTCAAGCATAATCTGTTGCTGAATTATTTTGAACACATTTAGCAAACATTCAATACGTCAATTAAAGATTACTTCAGTGTCAAAATCCGTTGTTATTCTCAGACTGGTTCAAAATTCGAACGTTTTATAGCTCAGTTTCAGCTTCGTCGATGCTGTTTACGAGAGAACGTTCAAAATGACGTCACAGATATAAATTTCGCGCGTTTTCGGTATTCCATGGCAAAACCGAAAGCAAGAGTTTTCGCGGTGGTGTTATTCAATGAAATCGCTCCTCATAGGTAAATATGATGTTGCAATGACTCGTCCTTGTACATTTTGCGCCTCTATCTGTGCGTGTCAGCTCTGTGTTTTGCATTGGGTGTTTTTGAGTTTTGCTGTTGAGGATGCAACTGGGTGTTGTTGGAGATTCCCTCCATTCTTTTACAAATACTTGAGCCAAATTACCCATATTGGATCTTCGAGCTGTTACAAATGTAATGCTATATCAACAAAATGAATTGATTCTCTGTAACGGTTTTCCTTTAAATATCCTGAAATAAAGAAATGAGTTTTATTTTTTAAGCTTTAATTAAGGGACATGCTCTGCGCACACTTGAGCAACATAACCCATATTAAATGTTGATCTGTGTTTCTTGGAATAAATGGTATATCTTAGAAATGAATCGATTTTCTTCAATGGTTTTCCTTTAAATGTCCGGAAACTGCAAAATATTGATTGTTTAAGATTTCAATGGACATATCTGTACACATAATTGAGCAACCAAACCCAGGTTCGAACTTACATGTAATTACTTAAATAAGAGAATATGCTCATTTCACGATGTGAATATGGTGCGATCTTTTTTTAATTTGAAAATATTGACCGAGGCGACAGCCGAGGTAAATTTTCTCAAATTAAAAGAAAATCACACCATTTTCACCGAATAAAAAGTCCGCAATTGTTTTATTATAATGTTGACTTAATAAATAATTATAATGGTACCATTTGAAAATGGCTGATATCGACTTTTCTATTAAAAAGATATTTCAAGACTTGATTCAAGCATAATCTGTTGCTGAATTATTTTGAACACATTAGCAAACATTCAATACGTCAATTAAAGATTACTTCAGTGTCAAAATCCGTTGTTATTCTCAGACTGGTTCATAATTCAAAGGTTTTATAGCTCAGTTTCAGCTTCGTCGATGCTGTTTACGAGAGGACGTTCAAAATGACGTCACAGATATAGATTTCGCGCGTTTTCGATATTCCATGGTACACCGGAAGCAAGAGTTTTCGCGGTAGTGTTATTCAATGAAATCGCTCCTCATAGGTAAATATGATGTTGCAATGACGCGTCACATGACAGTTCTCAACCATTGAGAGTAGGAATATTAATAGACTATATAAGAATTACAATTAAAGATATAACCCATCCACTGCTTTTGACTTGATCTAGAAATATCTGGATAGATATATCTGGAATCTACAAATTCGGTCATTAGAATGGATAATGTCATACATATTTCTACACAAACTTGTCATGTATTTTAAGCGCTGGTCGTTAACTAGTTACCGTAATTTTTAAAGATCACAGGAAAAGAATACTCGGGATTATCCACTTTATTGTAACATATTATAAACATCTAACGAAGATACTCGTGATGTTCTTGTAAACTAGTTATAAACTACTTCCTTTTTCGATTTGTATGGGTGCGGACTTTGGTACATCCAATAAATATTCCACGTAATTTCCCAGACGATAGTGAATTACATTGTATAGATATGAACAGTAGAGATGGCTCAACAACTTGTACAATGTGAACTGTGCGACGAAGATATCGAAGGATGCTGGTTTTGTAAAAAACTGCCACAAGGCGCTATGTGACAAATGTAAAAGAAGTCATCAGCGATCTAACGTATCAAAACACCATGACATCATATCTCGTGATGACATGAGCAGAACTCAAGGAGATGCAGCGAGACCTGTGGATGAATACTGTAAGTCACACAGACAAGAACTGTACCTCCTGTTCTGCCAGAGATGCTGTACTTTGATATGTAGATTTTGCTTAACAGGAGAACACAGCAGGCATGATGTTATTCCCATCGAACGAATCTTTAATGAAAAACGCAAAGAGCTGGAAATCTTTCTTCAAAGGTTTACAAAGGAAAGGAAAGATGGTATGGGTATTATTTCGAAACAGCAGGAATCATTGGAGACCAAGATCAAAGAAGAAGCAAGTCGAGTGAAACGGGAAGTCGACGACGTGACAAATATTTTATTAGACGAGATAAGCACCTATTTCACAAAACACAAACAAGGTCTCTCAAACCAAGAAGAGGCAGTCGTAAGGATTAATAAAGGCTTACAAGGGAACAAGACAAGTTAAATCCTAAAAGCTGTCGAGTTTTGCTCGTCATTAGACGAACAGGATGGTTCAGGGGTTTCTGGCAGATCTGACTTATCATTTGTTCCAGGCAAGAAAGGAGAGAATGTAATTCGAGGACTTCTTGGGACCCTCAAACTGGACGGTGTTGGAGAGGTAGGTCGATATCTATTCTTTACATACTTTTTCATTTCGTTGATTCTGTTCAATTTTTTAATATCCGAAACACGTAACTGGTGCAAATAAATGGTCGGTAAACTCCGTCCGACGGCTTCGCCTAGCCTACAAACAACATAATAAATTGGTTTGAAAATTTCTTCGGGAAGGTATAGAGTATAGAGTTAATTACCTCTTTTCAGCTCTGTCGCATGAAAGAAGCTTTGTTTAGGCACTTCATCAATTTGACTTCAAAATATTATTTTGCTATTTCGGAAAATTTCATTCAAAAATATCATCGAAAGGAGCGTAAAATCTGCCCTGAAAAGTTAAAATTTCAAAATGCAAAAATTGAGAAAAAATTTCGGTAAAAATAAGAAGTTACTTGGCACAGATATGAATCTTCTATTAGGTTGGATAAATTATTCAAAATAAGACCGATTTTTGGGTCAAAATAAGCGTTTTTCCTATAGAAATCAATGGAAAACGGAAAAGTTTTTCTACAACATTGTCCCCCCCCCCTCGGTTCAGAATGCCACTTTTACCAAAGGTGTATATCAATAAAACAAATTTTCTGACCAAGTGGGGTTCTGAACCAAGGGGGGGGGGGAAACAATGTCCCACAGGCGAAAAACGAAAAAAGGGGGGATGGATTACTATTTTAGAATCAGTATTTAGAGCGATAGAATAAATTAAAATTGCCATTTTTTCCTTTTAATATCATGTAACAATCTATTCAGAGTGTGTACTGATCAAAGTATTCACCGTTAGGAAGAAAATTAACAAGAAAGTTGTCTATTTCTACACTGTGCGTATTTCGCGCCTGAAAGCCACATATGTGGCTGATAAATACGAAATATAACCGTTTTTCAGTTTCCGGATTGCGATTTTTGCCGATTTTATTGATACGATAACATCAAGGTTAATTTCTCTTTTCCAAGTTTGACATTAAAAGGTAGAGAAGTATAATAAACATCAAATTTGCGAAACTAATGCATTTGTTGTGAATTTTCGCTCGATATTTGACGTTTTCTCTCGTCAGTACCCCTACCTCTTCAACCCGTAATTATAACATCTTTCACCAAATCTATTTAAATAAAATACCTACTAAGAATCTTCTTATACTTAATATTTTAATCCCGACCACTTTTTACCTGAAATAGAAGGACAGCGCACGAGAAACAATCGAGTGATTTCAGGGCTAAATCAAGCCTTTATCTTAACAGCTCCTTAAAGTATGTTAACACCTTTAAACGCCATCCCTCCAATGCTATTTTTAAGATTTTATTTTGGATATGCTACTGAATCCACCCTACAGGATATTTGGAGCCGCGCACTCTCTGCAAAGTAAATGAACAAATTTAATTTAAAAAACTATAAGCAGAGGGCGCTAATAAAATGAATTTGGGCTGTGTCTTGAAATCACTTTGGCTTGAAGCATCACTGATGAGGATTTCATATCCGAAACACGTGTCTGGTGTATAACAAAATTGGTTTGAAATTTTCTTCGGGAAGGTATAGAGCTGGACCACTTTCGTATTATTATACATTTATTGTTGTTTTTCGTCAAATTGATCATTTTGCTTTGTTATATTTGACAGGAATCGTGTGCCTACATTGCATTATATGCGAGTTTGAACGATGACACCATGTGTTTAAGGTATGATACTTTTGTTTTTTACAGTAGTTTGAAATAGCAATGACCCGAAAATGTAGACAATATTTGGTTGATGAAGGAATACCAAAGGACAGAGCGATTTGACATGAGAATGAAGTAAATGAGACTAATTGACCATCATTAATGACATTCAAATATTTTTTTGGGTAAAATTATGATATCTTTCGTCTCGTTTTCAGTTACAAATTTCCACCTTCGCTGAGAGTTAAATACTCGGAGCCAGTGGCACAGCTTATTGGGACAAATCCTTTTTCTACTAGCTTGAGTCGATTTTCAATCGGTGAGTATGTTTGGAAAGACCATTTGTATACATAATATATTGGTCAAGAGGATGTATCTTACTCATCAAATGCAGTCATCAGAAAGGCGAAGCATTCGGATAACGATCATTTCGTGAAATATAGACCAAGAAGACGACTGCACATCTACTGCTCATTGGTCTTTATGGTTTATGTGTAATTTCAGTGTATCTTGGTGCGGCTAGCCAACAGGGAATGCTTTACTCCTCCCGGGCACCTGGTCCCACCTCTATGTTGCTAGGGGTCTATGCTCAATTTTGTGCTTTATTGTGAGTGCTGTTGAGATTATCGTCAGGATCTTCTTTAACTCATTGTTGTGCTTGTCCACTCTGTGTTTTCGCATTTTGGTGTTTTTGCTATGGGAGCTGACCGTGCTGTAACCGAGTTATGATCAAGAGTCCGTCTTCTATCATACGTGTACCCTCATCTGAACATACAGAAATGAAAGATCTCGAATAAGACCACGTACCAGCGATCACGGTGGAACACACACGTACATGACCGAAACAAATGAAGGATACCAACTTGAAACAACCACACACAAAAAAAAAAAATAAATAAATAAATAAATAAATAAAGCCCACAGAAATAATCAAAATTTAACATTCATACACTCAGTACCACTGAAATAAAAAATAGTAAAGACACTACTGTAACATGAAGGACAGGAACAATATGTGCGGTTTATATGACTGCCGTGTTAGAATTATAGCAATTGGCGTATTTATTGGATAACGGCAAATACCTTTATACTGTAAGATGACATCAGAAATAAGACGAAAAGTTTCTAAGTTTGTCTTCCGATGTTTCATTAGCTTAAATTTCTTCCAAAATTTTCTACTTATTATTTTCCTCTTTCCCTGGTTGATTATATCAATTAAACATAAAGCATGTGTGAAGTTTTGGTTAACATATTAAAGTATTATTCAGAAATCAAAGAAGAAGGAGAGTCTAGATTCATATCCATTGGAATGGTGAAAAAGGATTTTGAAAAGTTTCGTTTACCTGGATGGGATAAACATTCATATGGGTACCATGCAGATGATGGAAAGTATGCCATTTTCCCTCAATTATCTAACAACACCATGTATTATGTGTATGCATGCCACTTAAACTCATTTTCTTTAAGAAATGATATTTCTATACCGTTTTGTGTATGTGTTAACGGGACCCCATGTCAAGACTTGTCCAGATCTTATCAGAGAAGACAGGACCCTGACCTTCTCTTGCCTCATTTATTTTCTCTTACTGCAGATATATCCCATCCTTTGCAATCTTTCGTTGATTGTATACATTAGCTCACTTGAGTCGACAGAGCTAGCAATGTTTTTTTTAAAGCTTTATGCTTTTGAAATCCATTTACATATTCATCTGTTTGTAATTTGGGTCCCTGTGTTGTGCTGTCTTGTTTGGGTGGTCACCTTCCAGTGAGGAGGCTATTATATAGAACAATTGTGTGTTCTTGGAGACCGCAGGGTAACCGACAAGTGGAAGGACTGTGCATGCAATCCGGATATCTACATCATTTGCCACTAATGTGGCAGATTGCGGTCCTAAGCCAGCACCGGTTACCATCGGTCTCGTCGCTTAACGTCTTTTCTGTTTTTAGTTGCGTCTTTATTGTTAAGTCTTTCTTTTCCTATGTGATAATTTGATTGGTTCATGCGACGAGGGGAATTACTGGACATCAAATCACAGTTCGCTAGTTGTTATTTCTATTCTAATATTGTTCTGCACGGGCTCTATAGCACGTGCATGGGCGGAGCTTAGCGAACTGGAAGTACACCAGGCGAGTTGTATATTACATATATAGGGAGAAAATCTCAAGTCATATTAGAATAGAATTTTCATTTTTTAAAAATTTATATAATCATTTCGAATGCTCTCTACAACCTCCGCCTTTACTTGATCTTGATGGTTAATTGTCGAAGTAAGCTTCCATAATCAGTTTGCTCAAAATAAGGATGAAATAAGAACAGTGTTTGAATTTTCAGAGTTATAAACTCAATTAATTGATTAACATAAACATCCTTGTCTCAATTTTGCAATGCAATTCACCGCAGTTTTGACTTCCTTGTAGCAGTCTAAAATACTTTCAACAATCCACACAGGAAGGATGTGAAGTACATCTGTATCATTACGCACTTTCAAACCCGATTGATTGTATCTATATTAAATGCCTCAAGTGATAAATTTTCGATCTTTTTTCTTTCCATCGTCTTTGAAAGGACGAGAACAAAACTGCAACAAGCAAAAAGACGTATAATTTTATGACTAACTCTTTATTTTTTAATTGAACAAACAGTATCTTTGCTGGCATGTCATCCTCTGCTGACGCATCTGTCCCAGAATGCTACAGAGGAGATGTGATGGAATGCCGCTATGACGTCATCTCTGGAAGATTAGCGTTTTTGAGAAACGGAGAACAGGTATGGTACTTTTGTAAATCGACATTGGATCAAAGCTATGAAAGTAACCCCATTGAACTATACATAAAGTACATAAAGATAATGCTTTACAGATATACGCAAATAAATATGGGAAAGAAAACTAGTCTACATTTCAAGAAAAACAAAACCATTCGCGAATATGAAATGACGACAATAAAATCAAACAAATTTAAGAATGATTAAAGAAAAATACACATCATAATAGATAAATGCAATGATAATGTGTCATCCGTAATTATAAAAATCGAAAGCAACTTTATTTCAAAAGGCCAAAAGAATATGTCCAAAACCCACTTTCAGACAGAGCTATAACCGGGGAATATTTTTCAAGTTTGTTAAGATTTTGACAGCGTTAAAATTATTTCTTCAAAATGATTTTTTCTTGTTTTTGTAGACATACATCTTTATCTAATTCCAGGTTTACGCAAAGATAGTTTCAACAAAGTATGATTATTACCCCATCGTAGCCTTAGAATCACCCGGAGAAGTCGTGCACCTCCGAGAAAGGGAACCGTGGTTTTCGAAGTAGAAACGAAAGCAATGCTATGCAATGCAGATTTAATCGTATGTGAAGTCGTTTAGAATGAAACGCTATGGTATATTATGTCTCAAGCTCTTCTAAAGAACACAAACCTATTTCGAGGACAATGAAATCGAATCCATCTTCGGACGGTCATCTTCTATTTTCATAGCAAATGGCATGATTATCCAGATAATCTGTGTACAGACTACATGTACCTACATCTCTGTATAAAATTAGGTCTTCCAAGGTGCACATCTAAACTCTACTGGCATTTTATGTCCCATCAAAGCTTCACATGCTTATATTTTCTGTTTACATATAAACATTTCATTCCTTCAAGTTGAATAAACTGCTACATTGTAATTATGTACGCAATGGAATTTTAGGAGTTGGATCCTTAAAATCCAGTTTCTCTATGAAAAATGAAATTCCCTCTAGTTTCGATTCACTTCACTTTATTGAAAACATTGTGATACATGTACTATTATTTTTGAAACATCACACTCTGATGTGAAACTATTTTAATGAGATATACTATTATAATATTATTAGTTATACAGTGTTTTACAGGGGGGATACAGAAATATATTGGGTCGATGAAAAAAGTTGTATTGGGCGAGGGGAAGCCGAGCCCAATACAACTTTTTTCATCGACCCAATATATTTTTGTATCCCCCCTGTAAAACACTGTATAACGATTTTATCCCACCGATGGTTTTTGGCTTGCGTATGTAACGTCAACATATTTTAAAGCATTTCGGTGACGTCAATGTCGTAAAGCGTCTTAGTACAAGCGGGATATCAAAATAATATCCTGTCAGTAAAATGATACAACATAATATTCGGTTCTTCTCGACCAATCAGATTGCAAGAAATTTGCCAGAGGTGGGATAATGTTTTTTGGGCTTTTCTAGATATAACCAATTTAAGAATTCAGAAATAAAATTAGAAAATATTGAAGACATCATTCTTTGTCATTTCAGCTTTCCAACTTCATCGACAAGTACTTATTGTCTTATGTACAATCTAAAAGCTGAATTTCATTTTCAAGATTTCTCTGATTTACATCGCGTCAAAGATACAAGTTTTAGAATCCAAACTTGTACAGTGTTTTCTGATGGTATGTTTGTCCTGGCCTCAATATGCTATCAGGAAAGTTTGGCTGAAATAAGAAAAATGTCAGAAATACACAAAAAAATGTTTAGAATTTTTCACACAAGATGTATAAATAATAGTCATTTTTGAGGAAGGATTATTTTCAATGGATTTAAAAGTATAATGCTGTATACCATATTGACGCCACTTGAATGCTGCATGGGTATCAGGCAGATGCCGCCATTTTCGTAGGAATCGTATGTGGCGCCACCTTTTGCTGGCTGAGTTTTCATAGCGCAGGAAAAATATGTTTCCATACAAGACTCTGTGGTGAAACAGTCAACAGAACGTCCAGTTGCCTCGTGATCTAGCCTGAAGAGATCGAAATTGAAGTAGTATTAAAAGTTTATAAAAAATAATTAAATTCTATGGACAACACAGTATTTCCTCATCTTTTCTTATGAAGATCACTTCTACATGTATGTCATTCGAAGTCCGCTTTCAGCTTAATGATTGTTTTTAGAAAAGAACGCTTGTTTCTATTGATTTAGGGTTAAATGCATACTAAATCGGACCAAAAACTGTTTTCCTGTTTAAAATTGAGAGAATTTTCAACTCAAAATTCTGAAAATAATTTACTATTATTTCATTCTTTTGATTTTAGCTTTTGTTTTTATTCTATGAAAGTTTATTTTGTACCTGGCAACGTGTTTCATTTTTCCTCGGTCTCCGAACACATAGCATGACACTAACACGTCCTTTATCCGTTCCCAAAGCTTGGTTGGTTTCCTCAGGTCAAACGGTGTACCATCAACTTTAGCTTCCACTCCTTCGAATATTATAAGGAAAAAGCAATGGTCATACTCTGCTAAGAGCAGATTTCTGGACATTAGAGTTCAAATTCGGTGAACCGGGCTGTATCATTCGGACAATGAATCCTCATTTGTGATACCGAAGCCAAAATACTTCAGCGAAAACCAAAGTATATTTCAAACAATATTTTAATAAAATTCTGAGTGTAATACATGTATACGGTAAAGTTTTATAAGAAAGGAACTGATCTATAAGATTCGGTTACATCACCCACAGCAAAACACCCAAAGCGAAAACAAAGAGAAGAAACACACAGCAAAGGACGTAAAAGGAACAAAGAACATCAAAATACATCAAAACACCAAACATCAAAACACCAAACACAAAAGACTATACATAACCAACCAACCAAGGACAATCGGTACCGACTTAGGACGGCCATCTGCCACACAAGTAGCAAATGGTGTGTTTATCTGGATTATGTACGCATAACCCTCTAACTTTTCCGGTTATCCAGAGGTCTTGAAGAACGCAAAATTGTTGTGTGTGATAACCTTTACCGAAAAAAATAAAGACAGCACTACACTGACGAATATGTCAATGGATATGATAAAACAAAGGGCACACAGTATATGTAAATACATGTACAATACTTAAAACCAATTTATCATTCATACATGTATATACAGACGTAGTTGGAGTTGTTTTCCTCAGTCTTGTCTGATTAAAAGATATTACTGTCTTTTTTGTTTTACCTTTTGGTACAAAGGATTTTTCAATGGGAAGATGAATTCCAGTTGGAACTGTTATCAAATGATCCCCAATTTTCCCTGCCCCCTGAAAAACGGAAAAAAAACAAGGTCTTTATGAATGCTCACTTACATATGTGCACAGTGAGATATTCAAAATTATTCTAAAAGAGAAAAATGTTTAGAAATTCGGCTTGACATAAGGCTGTACGATAATATACATAGGTAAGAAATAATATATCAAACGAGCTAACGTAAAACTTACATGACCAGCTAGATTAAAGTAGACATGATTTGACAAGTTGACGGGTGTGGCTTTCGTAGTGGTTGCTGTGTATTCCAATATAAATTCATTGTTATCATTGAACTGGAAAGTTATTGTAGTGGTGACTTCCCCTGGAAAACCCTCCTCTCCATCGGGACTGACGTATTTCATAACGACTTTATCACCTTCAATAGCGGCTGCAAACATTTTCTGAAGCGGAAAGAAAACATTTTGAAATCTATGATATTCTAGATTATTAGGCATATTATTTAGAAAAGAAAACATGAAATGTCCAACTATGTTAATCAAAGTGTACACACGGTACACTGAAAATTACAATAGAATATGTATTCCTAAAATGATTTCGAATAAAGTTCAGAAGTATGCAGGACAAGGAATATAGCAGAGTTGTTATTACTGTTATCTAACTGCACCCAACTAGACCACCAACTCCTTGGCCATTTTTTAAAATCGAATTGATGCTTTTAAGAGCTGATTTCCGATGGTAAAATCCTAATGGAATTCACTTCGAAAATTTATCGGTGGCATTAATCCGGATGAATACCGGTTCTTAAATTCACAATGTCGAAATGGGGGCGATTCAATCAAAAGGAAGGTGGGGATCTCCAACATGACCTGGTTACAGCACTGCAAGCAAAACATCAAAACATCCCAAGTGAAAACACCGAGGAGACATACACAGCAAGAGACACAAAAGGGACAAGGAACATCAAACACAAAATTAAGACAACACGCAAACCAACGAGACCAATGGGCAATCGGTGCCGACTTTGGACGGTCATCTGCTACGTTATAGTAGCAAATGGTGTGGTTATCTGGATTACGTGAGCACAATCCTCCCACTTTCCCGGTTACCCAAAGGTCTCGAAGAACGCACAATTATAGTGTAAAATAACCTCCTCACTATAATATGACCACACAAACAAGACAGCAAAACCCAGGGGTCCAAGCAACACAGATGAATATGTAAATCGATATAAAAGCATTCGAGGTGTCCGACTGACATTTAGAGAGGACAGGTGGTCGGGGCCCTGTCTTCTCTAAAGAGGTTTGGACAGGGCCCGTCATGGAGTCCCGTCTTCATAGTCAATCAGAAAAATAACAAATAATGGTTTGGAAGTATGAATCGATGATGATAAATGTTAATCTTTATACAGGCTAATTTTTACTTGATTTCTAGATTCGTTTTCAGAGAACAGAATTTATTCAAATCGATCTCACCATGTCAAATCCATATTTCCCGCCATGGACCTGATGTATTTTTTCGTTACCATCGTTTGCTGTGACTTTATATTCGGTGCCATCAATGTTGAACTTTGCCCCCGCTATTCTCTCTGTCACCCTTCCCAGGGATGCTCCGATGTAGCAATGCCTCTCCTCATAAACTTGAAAAGGTTATAGTCTCATAGCAAAGGATAAATGATAATAAAAAAGTTATAGGATTTAAAGATATTCATAAAAATTAAATGATAAAGAAAGAGGAATCATAAAACAAATGTGAAAAATTATTATTCTAAAAGTCAGTTAACCTACAGATGAAATAGAAAAAAAAAGGTAAAAAGAATGAAATACACTACATCTTCCAGCTAGAGCAGCAGGAGAGAGCTAAGTTCTACAATTAATCAAAAAAAAAAAAAAAATCCCTAATTTTTAAATGTTTGTCGTCATTAAATGAAAATTCGTATTCAAGAAAACGTGTATCAACTAACCACTGGCTGAGTCGAACCCGAGGCTGATATCAACAGGTTTACCGGACTTGTCAGGTATGATGATGTCAGTCACAGTAGCTCCAAAATTAATCAGCCGAATTTTGACTCCATTTGCATTTGATAAGGTATACCTATAAAGAAAATGAATCAATATATTAATTATGCCCCCCTTCGAAGAAGAGGGGACATATAGGTTTGCCGCTGTCGGTCGGTCTGTCGGTCTGTCGGTCGGTCTGTCGGTCGGTCCGCGACATCAGTTTCCGTTCAATATCTCTGGAATGGATTCACATATTGAAATGAAATTTTGTATACAGACACATCAAACAAAAATCTAGGTCAAGTTCATATTTGGGTCCGCCAAAAAAATTTTGACAGAGTTATGCCCCTTGCATTTCGAAAAATACCAAAATTTCAGGGTTTCCGTTCAATATCTCTTGAATGGAGTTACATATTGAAATGAAATTTTGTATACAGACACATCAAACAAAAATCTAGGTCAAGTTCATATTTGGGTCCGATCAAAAAAATTTTGACAGAGTTATGCCCCTTACATTTCGAAAAATACCAAAATTTCAGGGTTTCCGTTCAATATCTCTTGAATGGAGTTACATATTGAAATGAAATTTTGTATACAGACACATCAAACAAAAATCTAGGTCAAGTTCATATTTGGGTCCGATCAAAAAAATTTTGACAGAGTTATGCCCCTTGCATTTCAAAAAATACCAAAATTTCAGGGTTTCCGTTCAATATCTCTTGAATGGAGTTAAATATTGAAATGAAATTTTGTATACAGACACATCAAACAAAAATCCAGGTCAAGTTTGTATTAAGGTCCGATCGAAAAAAATTTGACAGAGTTATGCCCCCTGCACTTTGAAAAATACCAAAATTTCAGGGTTTCTGTTCAATATCTCTTGAGTGGAGTTACATATTGAAATGAAATTTTGTATACAGACACATCAAATGAAAATCTAGGTCAAGTGTATATTTGGGTCCGATCAACAAAGTTTTGACAGAGTTATGCCCCTTGCATTTCGAAAAATACCAAAATTTCAGGGTTTCCGTTCAATATCTCTTGAGTGGAGTTACATATTGAAATGAAATTTTGTATACAGACACATCAAACAAAAATCTAGGTCAAGTTCATATTTGGGTCCGATCAAAAAAATTTTGACAGAGTTATGCCCCTTGCATTTCAAAAAATACCAAAATTTCAGGGTTTCCGTTCAATATCTCTTGAATGGAGTTACATATTGAAATGAAATTTTGTATACAGACACATCAAATGAAAATCCAGGTCAAGTTCGTATTAAGGTCCGATCGAAAAAAATTAGACAGAGTTATGCCCCCTGCACTTCGAAAAATACCAAAATTTCAGGGTTTCTGTTCAATATCTCTTGAGTGGAGTTACATATTGAAATGAAATTTTGTATACAGACACATCAAATGAAAATCTAGGTCAAGTTCATATTTGGGTCTGATCAACAAAATTTTGACAGAGTTATGCCCCTTGCACTTCGAAAAAACCCCAAAATTTCAGGGTTTCCGTTCAATATCTCTTGAGTGGAGTTACATATTGAAATGAAATTTTGTATACGGATACATCAAATGACAATCTAGGTCAAGTTCTTATTTGGGTCCAATCAACAAAATTTTGACAGAGTAATGCCCCTTGCACTTCGAAAAATACCAAAATTTCAGGGTTTCCGTTCAATATCTCTTGAGTGGAGTTACATATAGAAATGAAATTTTGTATACAGACACATCATATGAAAATCTAGGTCAAGTTCATGTTTAGGTCCGATCAAAAAAATTTGGATAGAGTTATGACCCTTGCCATGTGAAAAATACCAAAACTTCAGGGTTTCTGTTCAATATCTCTTGAGTGGAGTTACATATTGAAATGAAATTTTGTATACAGACACATCAAATGAAAATCTACTAGGTCAAGTTCATATTTAGGTCCGATGAACAAAATTTTGACAGAGTAATGCCCCTTGCACTTCGAAAAATACCAAAATTTCAGGGTTTCCGTTCAATATCTCTTGAGTGGAGTTACATATTGAAATGAAATTTTGTTTTCAGACACATCAAATAAAAATCTAGGTCAAGTTCATATTTGGGTTCAATCAAAAATTTTTATGCCCCCTTCGAAGAAGAGGGGACATATTGCTTTGCCGCTGTCTGACTTTCTGTCTATCGGTCCGTCGGTCGGTCCACGACATCAGTTTCCGTTCAATACCTCTGGAGTGGATTCACATATTGAAATGAAATTTTGTGTACAGACACATCAAATGAAAATCAAGTATAAAGTTGTGACGGACTTTAATCACAGAAGGGGTAGGGGGGGCATTAATGTTTTACAAACATGACTTTTAACTTGTTTATTTTTACATTTCAACAACTAAATGACTCCAACCTACTACTCATTTTCTTTTTTTTTGTGTGTGTCGTACCTTCTACCTGCAATGTACTTGTGTCAAAAAGGCATGCTTATTAAGTATTTGTTATAATATATGCAATTTTCAGTTAATAGTAAGTACATGTATATCTAAATATCGCTATCTATATCTATTAGGGGCATACGACTCGTAGCATGAGTGTTTTCCATGTGGACGTCTACAGAGAGGTTGGATCCAGAACCTCAACTGCCAAAAGGGGTTGGGGTCACCAGATACTTTTTAATTTTTATGGGGATGATTTGCGAGACCCGAAGGGCAGAATGGGGAACAATATGGGAGGATGTTTCCACTTTTCGTTGATAGGGGCTTCGGGGGCCTTCTCCGAGAAAATTTTGAAAAAAATGAAGCAAATTGATGGCATCTGAAGCGTATTTGAGCTTAATTTAACAGCAAACGATCATTCGTTTCTATGATGAAGACAATTTCCGATAAGAACATTAAATACTGTAGCTTTTCATCAAACGTGTACGTCCACATACAGATGTTTAACGTCTTCAAATTCAACAGCATCATTTAAGCACAGATTTTGCAGCGTGGGTCAGACATGCGCGTTTCGGGTACTTAACCCTCGTCGGTGATCCTCCATCTAAACAATGTAATATGGCCAAAACGTGTGAAAGTTATTATGTCCAATAATGAATGTGCCGATAGACGTAGCAGCATGAGTGGGATATGATGTAAAAGGACCAATGCTTAAGAAATTTTAAGAAATTTTGATACCAGAAATTTTCGAATTCATTGAAGAAACGATTAACCGAAGTTGATCGAACTTGGCTACATTTGCCCTCGTGGACTCCTGGTCAACCAGCAGTGACACTCACCAAGTGGTTCAAATGTTAAAAGAATAGATAAATTTGCAGCATGGACATTGGAAGTGACAGTCCTGCATCCTTTCCCAATCGACTTCTCGCACGTTGATAGCGATTATTGTATGTAAATTCGAAAGAATAAACCTAAATTTTTTTTTTGAAAATGTATTCAAATCGGTGCTCACTGACATGACTGGAGTGTCTGGTCTATTTCTAAAGCCGGGCTTCCACTGTCGCGAATGTAGAGGAGAATTAGCTACGATCAGAGGCGAATGAACAATCACATTCTTGTCTGTTCTCATGGAGTATTTCTTGGCGTGATAGGCACACGACAGCGCTGTCGCAACCTAAAATTAAATAGCAACCTAAAATGTAATAAACTTGATTTATTACATTTTAGGTTATTACATTATAGGTTGACTATCCAAACCTAAAATGTAATAATTTTTCAAGACAACCATAGACATTAAACGTGAGATCTGTCTGTTTGTTTGTCTATCCGTAGGTAACTCTGTGTACATATAAGGCTATGTCACTTTCTATTTCTCTTTTTTTTTTTAAACTTTTTGTTTAATTATCTTGATATTCCTTACATTTGTCGGTGGCGCTCAGAATTGATTTTAAACTTGTATTTCTTCGACTTTCAATCATATTGACATATACATGATATTATTAAGGTCTTCGTCAGGTAAATGAAGTGAAGGGTAAATATAATCTTCAGTCCTCTAGATTTATTACATTTTAAGGTTATTACATTTTCGGTTGATCATCCAAACCTAAAATGTAATTATAACCTAAAATGTAATAAATTCTAGAGACTTAGTTTTTATTTACATTTCGCTTCATTTATCTGACAAGGACCTTAAAAGGTGTAAATATGATTGAAAGTCGAAGTAATGCAAGTTTAAAATCAATTCTGAGCGTCATCGTCAAATGTAAGGAATATCAAGAGAATATCAAGATATCTCAACAAACATCATCCAAAAGGGAGAAGTACATGTAGAGAGTGACGTATAGCCCGAAAAGTGCATATGTCTGGTCCATGCTGCAAATTTATCAGTTCTTAACGAGGCTGAGTACAATTAGAAAAATTTGATGACGGTGAAATTTCAATTTCTTTTTCTTAAAATGATATTTGAAGTACAAGAAATAAATAACATGAATTTAATTAAAATCTCTTGCACAGAAATATGAAAAAAATTGAGAAAAATCATTATTTTGCATTAAAACCCCATAAGGTCTCATTGTAAGATGTAATTATCTTTGAGATGACCCCTACATAATACTGAATGGTCAACTTCTAAATTCTTTCCCATAAAATGGATTTTATAATACTGCAATTATATGATCCGAATTTAGTCAAAATACCTTGGGTAGAAGTTCATCATTTTCTAATTAGACCCAGCCTCGTTAAATGATGCTATTGAATTTGAAGACGTTTAACACTTATATGTACAGTGATACTTACGGATAGACAAACAATCAAACTGAGATCTTAAGTTTAATGGAACATTTATTACATTTTTGGTTGTTATTACATTTTAGGTTTGAACGGTCAACCTAAAATGTAATAACCTTAAAATGTAATAAATCCAGTTTATTACATGTTAGGTTGTTATTACATTTTAGGTTAAGCTGGGCTTCCACTGTCGCGAATGTAGAGGAGAATGAGCTACGATCAGAGGCGAATGAACAATCGTGTCACATTCTTGTCTGTTCTCATCAAGTATTTCTTGGCGCGATAGGCACACGATAGCGCCGCGAATGCAACAAGAATATGCTGCGCGTCCGCCGCGATAGTGAGGCGAGAGTGACAAGAATAGAGAAGAATGCGACACGAATGTGCCACGATAAAAAGACACCGAGGCGAATGAGAGGCGAATACGGGAGATTGAGACACGACTTTAACCCGATAGCGCTGCGATGCAGGAGATTGAGACACGACTTTAACCCGATAGCGCTGCGATCATGACAAGAATGTGACAAGAGCAAAATCAAAATCATTTGACATATCCAGTGACATCAATACCCTTTGTTGACTTTGACCTCTTTTCCAGGTTGTTTTCTCTTGAAAGGCATTGTCAAAGTTTTCAAAACATTGATCCGCACACTTAAACATCAACTCTGAGATAATTATTATTGTCACTGTCGTGTGTGTATGTAGTACTATCGTGGCAATATCGTGTCACTATCGTGTCAAGATCGTGGCTGAATCGCGTTGATTTTTTTATTAGCGTCACATTCTCGGCGCATTCGCATCACATTCGCGTCAGATTCTTTCTTGTCGGGGCTCTATCGTGGCTCTATCGGGGCTCTAACGTGGCTCATTCTCCTCCACCCTTGGAACAAGAATGCACGCGAATGTGAGGAGAACGCGCCGCAAATGGAGGAGAATGCAAGGCGAATGCGCTGCGCATGTGCCGCGAGTGTGAGGCGAATAAGAATTCAGACGCGAATGTTTTAAACAGTTTGAAGCATTCGCGTCGGTGCCGCGAACAGAGGAGAATGCAAGAGAACATGACACGATAGTGACATGATGAGACGAGAATGCCCGCGATTGAGAGGAGAATGCGCTACGATTAAACAAAATCATCTAATCGTAGCTCTATCGCCTCTGCATTCGCGACAGTGGAAGCCCGGCTTTACGACAAAGCGCCGCGAATGCAGCAAGAATATGCTACGCGTCCGCTACGATAGTGAGGCGAGTGTGACAAGAATAGAGAAGAATGTGACACGAATGTGCCACGATAAAAAGACACTGAGGCGAATGCAGGAGATTGAGACACGACTTTAACCCGATAACGCTGCGATGCAGGAGATTGAGACACGACTTTAACCCGATAGCGCTGCGATCATAACAAGAATGTGACATGAGCAAAATCAAAATCATTTGACATGTCCAGGAGCATCAATACCCTTTGTTGACTTTGACCTCTTTCCAGGTTGTTTTCGCTTGAAAGGCATTGTCAAAGTTTTCAAAATATTGATCCACAAGCTAAATTACATCGACTCTGAGATAATTATTATTGTCACTGTCGTGTGTGTATGTAGTACTATCGAGGCAATATCGTGTCACTATCGTGTCAAAATCGTGGCTGAATCGCGTTGATTTTTTCATTCGCGTCACATTCTCGGCGCATTCGCATCACATTCGCGTCAGATTCTTTCTTGTCGGGGCTCTATCGTGGCTCTATCGGGGCTCTAACGTGGCTCATTCTCCTCCACCTTTGGAACAAGAATGCACGCGAATGTGAGGAGAACGCGCCGCGAATGGAGGAGAATGCAAGGCGAATGCGCTGCGCATGTGCCGCGAGTGTGAGGCGAATAAGAATTCAGACGCGAATGTTTTAAACAGTTTGAAGCATTCGCGTCGGTGCCGCGAACAGAGGAGAATGCAAGAGACAATGACACGATAGTGACATGATGAGACGAGAATGCCCGCGATTGAGAGGAGAATGCGCTACGATTAAACAAAATCATCTAATCGTAGCTCTATCGCCTCTGCATTCGCGACAGTGGAAGCCCGGCTTTACGACAAAGCGCCGCGAATGCAGCAAGAATATGCTACGCGTCCGCTACGATAGTGAGGCGAGTGTGACAAGAATAGAGAAGAATGTGACACGAATGTGCCACGATAAAAAGACACTGAGGCGAATGCAGGAGATTGAGACACGACTTTAACCCGATAACGCTGCGATGCAGGAGATTGAGACACGACTTTAACCCGATAGCGCTGCGATCATAACAAGAATGTGACATGAGCAAAATCAAAATCATTTGACATGTCCAGGAGCATCAATACCCTTTGTTGACTTTGACCTCTTTCCAGGTTGTTTTCGCTTGAAAGGCATTGTCAAAGTTTTCAAAATATTGATCCACAAGCTAAATTACATCGACTCTGAGATAATTATTATTGTCACTGTCGTGTGTGTATGTAGTACTATCGTGGCAATATCGTGTCTCTATCGTGTCAAGATCGTGGCTGATTCGCGTTGATTTTTTCATTCGCGTCACATTCTCGGCGCATTCGCATCACATTCGTGTCAGATTCTCTCTTGTCGGGGCTCTATCGTGGCTCTATCGGGGCTCTATCGTGGCTCATTCTCCTCCACCTTGGGAACAAGAATACACGCGAATGTGAGGAGAACGCGCTGCGAATTGAGGAGAATGCAAGGCGAATGCGCTGCGCATGTGCCGCGAGTGTGAGGCGAATAAGAATTCAGACGCGAATGTTTTAAAAAGTTTGAAGCATTCGTGTCGGCGCCGCCAACAGAGGAGAATGCAGGAGAACATGACACGATAGTGACACGATGAGACGAGAATGCCCGCGATTGAGAGGAGAATGCGATACGATTAAAGAAAATCATCTAATCGTAGCTCTATCGCCTCTGCATTCGCGACAGTGGAAGCCCGGTTTAAACAATAGTTTGCTTTAAAACCCATTTCATAATAGCCCCCTTCCTTTGGCAATGCCGGGGGAGGCACTATTTTGCGAAAACGATGTGGACTTTTGCGTAGAAACGTAAGCTTGGCTACGCCCTTCCTACATTTTCAGAAGACAAAAGAAACCTTATCATAATAATGAATTTATCAATTTCCTGTCGATTTCCCTAAAGTCGTAAGCTTCTGCACTTCCACAAAGGAAAACTCAGAAGCAGCATTTGGTATCTTACAAGGACGAAAGGTTAGATCATAACATTCGGATAGATACTCCGTTTATTCAATCTGAGCGCAGCGTATGATATTAAAGCTCGCTCAGAGATATTCGTTGTACTTTTGAATCATTTACTTTACAGTCGTACTTTTGTGTTCTACCCCAAGATTATCTAACTTTACGGTAATGATCAAATTGATCATAATCCCTTTCTGTAGAACATTCACAATCCGAAGAAAATGTTACATCCGTTGAGGATACCTTTCGAATTTTTGTGCAAGGTTTCACTTGAAATATATCCGTGTATCCTTCGTTTCTTTACTATAGCAAAAGATTTAATCGGAAACTTGAATTAATACTGATGAGGATTCAGTCTACCTGTCATGCTGAGTAAGAACACTTCTTTGTTCTTTTTTACATCTTCCTATCAGTAAGTCAAATTCATCGACTCAAACATTATCTAGTCATTTTAAAAATGCGAAACTTGCTCCTTTGCTTATTGTAAGCTTTTGGTATTTCATGGCAAGCCTTTTGTATTAAATTTTGTTTTTACATATGAATACATGACAACTTAGGGTTAGGGTTAGGGTTCGATATATTTCTTTCTCATTTCTATAACATTGTACATAAACGCAAATGAAATAAAGCCTGTGTTTGTGAAACACGATATGCCCCCGGCGGCATCTTTGTTAGTATAAACACCATTTAATTTCTGTTCAGTACGTGAAAGGTCAAGGTCAAGGTCACGAGGTCAAAACTGATGGTATCAATGGAAAGGTCTTGTCACAAGGAATACACATGTGAAATATGAAAGGCCTATCACTTACCATTCAAAAGTTATGCCCAATGTTAAAGTTTTTAGTTTGGACAAACAGACAAACGGACAAACAGACAGACAGACAGACGGACAGGCCAAAAACTATATGCCCCGAATCTGTGATTCTGGGGGCATAAAAAGTATCAATATCAAGGGAATGGAAGGAACGATAACTCTTGGAAGAGAAGTGATATTACAATGTATCGGCAATCAGTTCTAGGGTGCGTCTTGATTGGTACATGTATCACCTCGTTACCATGTTTTATTCTGTCAAAGTTTGGCAAACAAGACCAACAATCTTTTCTAAAATGTTCCTGAAGATATCACAACAATGCCAGGCTGGCAATGCTTTGGAGTTTTTTTTGTGCCTTTCAAATGCAGTCATATCAAAGTCTTGATTTACATGTACCTAAACAAGAGGAAATACATGTGATGAATGTCCCCTCCCCGTAGCCATATTTGAGATACAAGTACCTTTAGCCGCGACAAATACGTTGAAAAGAGGTTCAGTTAGTGAGTTTATAGAAGTACAGGAAGAAGTTGAACTGTTATTCATGCAGAACAACGATGTAGTATATGTGTAAATGTGCACTTCAGAGCGCGCGTCTGTAAAAGACAGTTACTTTTAAATATAGCATGTACATTACATACCTGGATACAGGTGTACCGTCACTTAATGTACCAAAGCCGTCTTCTACAGGTGTATTGGTGGACATGTTGATTACATGTAGGAAAGAGACAAGTGTTGTTCTACTTCAAAAATGACGAAGTTATAAGACTATCTCCAAGGTCATTCGTCTAGAGATAAATGCATAAATACAATATACTTAACAAATTCGACATCGGAAATTCAACATGTGTGTGTACTTGTAGTGTATCTAGTATTTAGAAAATAACTTTTGAATACATGTAGATCCATTATCCTAATTACCTATTGTATGTACATTTTTGGAAGTGTTATCTAAAGCTCTACTCTCTTTCAATATCGTTTAACGATGTCTTTTACGACTATTTAAAATGTCCACGGTTTTTTCTCTTTTTATCAAATTCATTATTTATCATATTAATTTCTTGTAGTCATTATTTTATCATATTCATTTATTATAGTCATTATTTTATCATATTTATTTATTGAAGTCATTATTTTTATTTATTATAGTCCCCAAAATATTTTTAAAAAACTTTATCCTTTGGAACAGTATATATTGTATGTTCATTTTTATGTACATTTTTGGAAATGTTATCTAAAGCTCTACTCTCTTTCCATACTTTTGCGACTAAAACGATTTCTCATTTTCAGATCATGTTTCCACATTAGTTTTTTTTCTGTCGGAATTCTTTATCTCAATTCAGATCATGCGTTCCTTTTCAAAACTACACTGTATCAAAAAGAATTCGATCCACATTAACCTGTTTCTATGTACTTTATCTGAAAAGTATGCATTCTCGCTCTTATAGTTATTAGCACTATTCAGACAATCGATACGAGAAAATATAATTACAATCACTATCTGAAAATATGTATTTTATTTCTTAGTTATTTAAAGCACTATAGTCAAAATCAATATTTTTGAATTACAATTCACAAATATTTTATGTATGATATTACGATCAATCTCATGGTTTATGGGAAAAGACGAAAAACTTTTCTGTGTCTACAGAGATAATATATTACAAATCAAATCAAATCAAATCATTTATTGCAGTCAACTTTTACAGTCATTATGCAAGAAAGATAAATAGTGAATTAAACATAGACATAATAATAAGTAAAGTAACAATATTATGAATATATGCATGTGAGCCTTGATAATATTAATATTAAGAATAGTGGATTACTACTATCTACTCAAGAGGATCTCCTAGTTTGGAAGATATAGTTCACAAGTTCTAAACAACAGTTCAGTATCTGATCTTCGCTATTTAGGATGTATATAAATTTACTTTCCTCTGATAATGTTGGAAAGTTTTTACATTTATCATTAATTTTATCAAATACTTCTTTCCGTTTTTCTTTGTATTTACAACATCGCAAGAGGACATGCATTTCATCCTCTACCTCATTTAATGAACAATGGCCACATATACGTTTCTCTACCGGAGTAACGGGTCTTGTGTGCCTTGTGTGCCTTTACATAGTTTGAATAGATGTTTGCATATATTAACTATCGCTGTGATTGTTGTTTTAAGCAACGTTTCCAAGAAAACAGTCAGGATGGTATAGTAAGCCGATTGATGTTTTACTGGGCCTCTTATTTGCATTTGAAAGTTCTTTAGTCTAAAGACCAATGTATATGTGTTTTATATTCCTCTTACACATGTTCGATGTAACATGAAAAACATGAGGTAATGGATTCCGATTCCAGAACCAACGGATTGACGTGCACACATACGGCCGGTAGACGCAAAAGTGATTATTGAAGGGCTCCTTTAAAATGATGTTGGACCTTTCTGAACATTGAGAATTTTTGGCACGTGAAGGTCCTGAAAGTCCAGTAAAACCAGAGCAGTGTAGGTCCAGAAAGTACAGTAAAACCAGGAGTGTAGGTCTTGAAAATCCAGTAAAACCAGAAGAGAAGAGAAAAATGTCTCCTGAGGATTGCCAATTTCTATCGTGAAGCAAGTTGCATAGTAACTATTCAAAATAAAGAAATAAAAAAAAAACATTGCAATTGGTTGCGTTTCTTTTCATTGGAGGACATCAGTTCCACTGCATTAGGAAAACACAGCAATAAACCTAGGAGTGTGACAGATCGAGTTTTAATGAAATTGACAGATAATTTAACAAGTTCATACAATCAAAATTTAATGCTTTGCAGCGTATTTTAGGAAGTATTTCAAAATTCCAAGATTCTGCATGTTTCAATGTACGAAAAATGTAAATATAAACTTTATATATTTATTATAATACATGAAATTTAATCCACAGGAATAAAATCTTTGTATTGCTCTAAGTTATAGATCAGCTGAAAGCACGTTTAACAGAGTAACAGATGAAAATCAACTTTCTTACAATTTGGAATATTTGTTCTCCTTTGCAAGCTCATGAAAAATATAGAGAGATTTAACTTTGTCATAATTAAAGAATTTACATCATGATAAAGTACAAACTACAGACACAAAGGAGTCAAGATGCTGTCTCTCAAAGACCTCCCCACCAATGGACAACACTGATGGCAATCGTCATTTGATGCAAATTGCATACATGTATCTCTCGCTGTCATCTGAAGTGTGTCTCCTGTTGAATACCAATTTTTATCGTGAAACAAGTGACGTAGTAACCATTCAAAATAAAGGAATAAAAAAAAAAAGAAGTTGCAATTGGTTGCTTTTCTTTTCATTGAAGGACAGGAAAGTTCTATACTAACAAGTTAAAAGTCATGTTTGTAAAACATTAATGCCCCCCCTACTCCTTCTGTGATTAAAGTCCGCCACAACTTTATACTTGCATTGATACAACCTATGGGGGTATAAAGTAACAGTGTAATGAAAAAAGTCAAAGAAGTATAACTGTCAGGAGGACCTGTATGTACAGCATTTATGCTTTGTTAAAGCTCTTCTTCTAATAAACTTCTACAAGGAAATTAATAGTATTCTATTAAATAATCATATTCAACAAACCTGATACTGAACAGAATGTTGGTAAATTTTCCAACCAAAATTCAAGGGGCATAACTCTGTCAAATTTTTTTTTGATCGGATTCGAAGTGCAAGGGGCATAACTCTGTCAAATTTTTTTTTTGATCGGACCCAAATATAAACTTGACCTAGATTTTCATTTGATGTGTCTGTACACAAGATTCATTTCAGTATGTGAATACACTCCAGAGATATTGAACGAAAATCCTGAAATTTTGGTACTTTTCGAAAAGCAAGGGGCTAAACTTTGTCAATTTTTTTTTCATTGGACCCAAATATGAACTTGACCTAGATTTTCATTTGATGTGTCTGTACACAAAATTTCATTTCAATATGTGAATCCACTCCAGAGGTATTGAACGGAAACTGATGTCGTGGACCGACCGACCGACCGACAGACAGAAAGTCAGACAGCGGCAAAGCAATATGTCCCCTCTTCTTCAAAGGTGGGGGGGGGGGGGCATAAAAATTTTTGATTTAACCCAAATATGAACTTGACCTAGATTTTTATTTGATGTGTCTGAAAACAAAATTTCATTTCAATATATAACTCCACTCAAGAGATATTGAACGGAAACCCTGAAATTATGGTATTTTTCGAAGTGCAAGGGGCATAACTCTGTCAAAATTTTGTTCATCGGACCTAAATATGAACTTGACATAGTAAATTTTCATTTGATGTGTCTGTATACAAAATTTCATTTCAATATGTAACTCCACTCAAGAGATATTGAACAGAAACCCTGAAGTTTTGGTATTTTTCAAAGTGCAAGGGGCATAACTCTGTCCACATTTTTTTGATCGGACCTAAATATGAACTTGACCTAGATTTTCATTTGATGTGTCTGTATACAAAATTTCATTTCTATATGTAACTCCACTCAAGAGATATTGAACGGAAACCCTGAAATTTTGGTATTTTTCGAAGTGCAAGGGGCATTACTCTGTCAAAATTTTGTTGATTGGACCCAAATAAGAACTTGACCTAGATTGTCATTTGATGTATCCGTATACAAAATTTCATTTCAATATGTAACTCCACTCAAGAGATATTGAACGGAAACCCCGAAATTTTGGGTTTTTTCGAAGTGCAAGGGGCATAACTCTGTCAAAATTTTGTTGATCGGACCCAAATATACACTTGACCTAGATATTCATTTGATGTGTCTGTATACAAAATTTCATTTCAATATGTAACTCCACTAAAGAGATATTAAACAGAAACCCTGAAATTTTGGTAATTTTCGAAGTGCAAGGGGCATAACTCTGTCAAAATTTTTTCGATCGGACCTTAATACGAACTTGACCTGGATTTTCATTTGATGTGTCTGTATACAAAATTTCATTTCGATATGTAACTCCACTCTAGAGATATTGAACGGAAACCCTGAAATTTTGGAATTTTTCGAAATGCAAGGGGCATAACTCTGTCAAAATTTTTTTGATCGGACCCAAATATGAACTTGACCTAGATTTTTGTTTGATGTGTCTGTATACAAAATTTCATTTCAATATGTGAATCCATTCCAGAGATACTGACCGGAAACTGATGTCGCGGACCGACCGACAGACCGACCGACCGACCGACAGCGGCAAACCTTTATGTCCCCTCTTCTTCGAAGGGGGGCATAAAAACACCAATGTATCAATATATGATCATAGAAAGTTCAGAAGTTTGACCTAAACATCAATCTTGTGACCTTGAGCGTTCAAAATGTGTTGTCCATGATCATTTGCACAAAGTAACATGAAGGCTGTTTCTTAATAAAGCCTACGCTCACGCAGCAAGATACGCCCGTTGGGATTTTTTTCACAACACCAAAATATCTAAGTCCCATAACTCCATAAGGACAAATCGGATGAACCTGAAAATCGAAAGGCGGCTTCCTCTTCAAAGTCTGATCACAATGTACAAATATCATGAAAATGTGTTGACGCATATTCAAGTTATTGCGTTCCATGCACCTATATTTTGCCCTAAGCTTAACATGTATGTGCATATAACCCCCCCCCCCCCCCCCCATTACACATAATTTCTCGATAATGTGACAAAAAATTTAAGAATTCGTTATATATGTGAAAGAACATCCTTTCTACTTGAAGTATGCAAAATTTCAAAACATTTTGACCAGAAATAGATTTTTAAATAATTTTTAACTATTTTAGTATATTTTTACATTGTATCTAAAATATCTAAGTCCCATAACTCTGTAACGACAAATCGAATGAACCTGAAAATCGAAAGGCGGCTTCCTCTCCACAATCCAAACATAATGTATGAATATCATGAAAATCTGTCGACGCATATTTAAGTTATTGCGTTCCATGCGCCTATATTTTGCCCTTAGCTTAACATGTATGTGCATATCACCCCCCCCCCCGCCCTTCCCATTACAAATAGCTCGGTTTTGCGACCAAAAATCCAGTAAAACCAGAAGAGAAGAGTGTCTCCTGAGGTTTGCCAATTACTATTCAAAATAATAAAAAAAACATTGCAATTGATTGCTTTTCTTTTCATTGGATGAAGTACAAAGTACAGACACAGAGGAAAGACAAAAGTCATAATGATTCATCGTTGTCGTATAGCTAGTCTCTTAGCAATACATTCAAATTTTACATTCAAAATAAAAAGATTTGATAAACAGAAAATAGCTATACAGAATTTAGTACTAATGCATATGTATATAACATAATATTCACAGTAAACAAAAACAATACCCAAACAACAAAAAATAATAATTCAGAACTCCACTAAGGGTAGACAACTGGGTCTGCTTCATGTTCTTGACCACTGTCCGTGTGACTAGAAACCATGTCGATTTCTGAATGTTCTGTCAGGTCATCGCTTACATTTATCGACTCATCGTCGTCATCGTCATCTTCATCGATAATTTTATCGTCATTTCCAAGCACATTGTGTGAGTCATCATCACTTTCGCAACCCATCGGGTCGTCCTCGGGATCTTTCGTTGTTTCTTTCTCTTTCGCCTGCTGGGCACACGCATGCCTCCATTTCATTCTCCTGTTTTGAAACCAGACTTTGACCTTTTTAAAAATGAGTAATTTTTCTTTCATGTACATGTAAGTGAAAACTATGAAAATATTGTTTTTATGATTCATACATGATAAATTATAACATAGATAATTAGGACTTAAAATTTGCTTATATTAATTTTTCCAGAAAAAAAAACTTATCGTGATTTAAGATAAATAGTTTAAAAAATTGATTAAAGATAAATAATAAAAAAGATTGCATGTACAGAATATGATAGATTGAATTTCCCGAGTTGATAAAGTGGAAATCTAGGTGAGATACGGGCTAAGCAGATGTGAATTTTCCACACTTAAGCCGAAAACGAGTTTTTCATTTATTTTGTACATGCAGTGTCCTAAAGACAACCGAAGCTAAAGCTGACACGATATTATTTCAAGCCTCTTTTCAGTTTATATACATGTATCACAATCCAAAACGCACAATATTAACACCAAAATCCCACAGCGAACCTCAAGTTCTTGAAAATTTTGTATATATTTATAAACAGAACTTTCACAAAACACTGGAAAGTTGACCAAATTTTACCCAGGAAACAAAATGAGAATAAGTCAAAGCAGCTGAAACTAGCTGAAATTAAGTCAAAACCCCAGAAACGATCGAAAAATTATACAAACCACTAGAAACCATATGAAACTAGACAAACCACAAGAAACAATCTGAAAACTAGACAAACCACAAGAAACCATCTGAAAATTAATTTGACAAACCACTAGAAACCACCCGAAAACTAGACAAAACACTGGAAACCATATGAAAACTAGACAAAACACTAGAAACCATATGAAAAATAGACAAACCACTAGAAACCATCTGAAAATTAACTAGACAAACCACTAGAAACCACCCGAAAACTAGACAAACCCCTAGAAACCATATGAAAACTAGACAAACCCCTAGAAACCATATGAAAACTAGACAAAACACTAGAAACCATATGAAAACTAGACAAACCACTAGAAACCATACGAAAACTAGACAAACCACTAGAAACCATCTGAAAATTAACTAGACAAACTCCTAGAAACCATATGAAAACTAGACAAAACACTAGAAACCATATGAAAACTAGACAAACCATTAGAAACCATATGAAAACTAGACAAACCACTAGAATCCACCTGAAAACTAGACAAAACACTAGATACCATATGAAAACTAGACAAACCACTAGAAACCATATGAAAACTAGACAAACCACTAGAATCCACCTGAAAACTAGACAAAACACTAGATACCATATGAAAACTAGACAAAACACTAGAAACCATCTGAAAACTAGACAAAACATTTGAAACCATATGAAACCTAGACAAATCAATGGAATCCGTCTGAAAACTAGACAAAACACTGGAATCCGTCTGAAAATTAAAGACAATCACCTGCGCATCTGTCAACCCCAACATGGCCGCTAGTTGCCTTCTGTCAGGTTTGGTGACGTATTTCTGGACTTCAAATCGTTTCTCCAATCCTTTCCGCTGTAAGTTAGAAAACACCGCTCTTGACCAAGACCGTTTCCGCTTAGAATGTCCATTCAGTGCATTGTCGTCGTTCAATACTGAATATGGCCCTGAAAGAGAAGTAAGTCAGATTTTTTATCACCATAAAACGAGAGGGAAAATGACGGACATGACTGAAATATATAACTGACAGACATTGTTCTGACGGACATAACTGAAAGACATTTCTGAGTTTATGAGACATCCCTTTATACCTCGAACATTTCAATTCCATGTAATTCCAAAACTGAACACCAGAAATAAATGAGGTTTTTCATTTTTTTTTTTTGAGTGATTTTGATTTGAATTCAATTACCCACACTGTTGGACTACATGTAACATGAAGTGATCGAAATAGAAAGTGTAATGATCGTGGACTCTTAACTTTTCTTTAATCTATTTGTCTTGACATATGGTCCGACGATTATAATCATAGTGTAATGATAATAAAATTGTAATAACAATGATAATTTATATGTAGGAGTAAAGCAAGCAACCGGCGTTCATATTCAAAATGTTTATCTGGACGTATACGGTTGTTTGCGCTAACCCATCCACCTAGCCAAAAACTCGCTCAGTTTTTAAATCTTAATCATTTTTATTTTACTCCACACTAATATTACTGAATATAGGTTGACAATGAGTGGTCGGTCCCGGATATACAGTGTTCTCTCCCCCTTCCCTTGTTTCCTTTTACATGTTTTGTGTAGAGTCGGTTTTTGTTTCATTTCGCCTTACCATGATTAATACCATTTCAAAAAATTCTTTCTTCTAGATTTTTGGGTTAGAATGCGGAATGTTTGTCATTATCTTTTGGAATCTTTTTTTTTTTTTTTTACACTAAACATTTGTATTTCCGTATTATTTCGTATATCTATATCCAGTTTGTATGGGGTTAATATATTAATTATCCTACTTTCAGTCCTATTTCTAACTTAACTGACGCACAGCCTTCTGCTACAACTAAACGAGTACTATAAAATTTATATCTTTTTGGAAGATGACAATATCATATTTTAGAGAAAACCGGGAAAACTACGGTGCTCTGGAATTAGTGAATATGACAGTACATGCATGCACAGTTTCTAGCTTTCGGACGGATTAGTTATAAGATATATATGCACCTAAAGTTCTACAAACTATTTCAAGTTATTTTATTCAAACAGGAAAGAGATTAACTAAAATTTATGGCGTATACGTGATATGTAGATCCGAAATGCCAGTAACTATGAAGTAATTATTACGGACGTTAATACGATGGAACGATGCTAATATTGCACTAAATAACGGCGTTATCAAGTGTCTTGTAATATTATATGAACGGATTTATGTGTAATTTTATGGGATATGCACGATACTGAGTACAAGTGTAAATCTCTTATTAAAGAACGAAATAAAATAAATTCAAAAGGAAAAAAAAATTATCAGTTAAATTTCATTTTGAAGAACAAATCTAGTATATTTAATGAGATATTGGACACTTGAGCGCCACATACAATTTTTCTCACATTTTCTAACATTTTTTTTTCTTGCCTTCTTTGATTCTGCAACTGTTTATTTTTTTCTATCCATAGGAAAAAGTTCTATAAGGCTTTGAGCAAAGCATTAAAAAATAATAGTTCTTATGAATTTCTTGATGCCGTCGAGTTCCTGCAATTGCAATTTCCACAAGCTATATTCAAGACAAAATAAGGGCAAGTAAATGAAGAAATGAGAAAAATATATGCGCTTGTCTGTTATATTAGTGCTATACGAGTATATTTGAAAATATTTTATATAGAGTTTCACAGCGCTGTACTTTAAATGAAATATTTTCAAATATACTCGTAAATGGCGCTAACAATATTAGAATTGTAACCTTTTTCAGTATGTATTTTTACATCAACAGTGCAAATCAATTGAATACGACGTATCAAAAATATCTGTTGTAATTTTATAATGGTGTAGAAATATCATTACGTGCAAATTTTCCTTGTAACTATTAAAATATGTACCTGGGAGAGAGTCCACACTATTCTGTGACACTGGGGGATAGTGGGGTGGTTGGAGGGCGTGTACAGCATTCAGAGTCGGTGACGGGAAAGAGATGCGAGTATAACGCGGAAAGTTACATGTTGGCTCCCCACAACCGCATGTCATCAAACTATTTTTCTGACTTCTATTTTCTAAAAAAAAAAAAATAAAAGTAAAATTGTGAATGAACAAATCAAAGCTAATTCATAGATTTTTTTATGGAAGAATGAAATATCGTAGCTACAAAATTGCTGCGAATTATTCCGTATTAAAACGTTGTATTAAACATGAAATTCAAAATAAAAAAGGATTATATTTCGAATGGTATATACATGAATTGAAACAATTTTTTTTTATCCTTTTAAGGAAAAAAAATAAAGAAAAATAAATGAATAAAAAATAATTATTATCATAGGAGCTGTGATTGGCAGAAAGAACGGGAACATGTTTAATTTTAAAACTCAATTAAAATGAATTATAAAGGACACGAAATCTATGATGAGACGAGAATTACATGTAGTCTATTTTCACTTTATTTCTCAGTCTCTTTTGTCAGTTCAGAAATATATTTGTTCACTCAAAGAAACAGTGAAGGAACATTGAAAATTCATTATTATAATTCAAAAGTTCTATGTAAATCATCAATGCAAGTAGTACATGTACTACATTTGTATATTTTCTTTTGCTATAAAATGGACAAAAATCCCCAAGATTTTTAAAAAGACTCAATTCAAATAAAGTGATGACATTTGGGTGTAAAATATGTTTCATTTCAAGAAAATGGAATACCACCCTTTTCCCATATGTTTCCCTGGTGATATGTGATGTTAGTTTCAACACCTAATTCATCATGAGACATTTATTTATTCAGAGCCCGTATATTAGCATTTGATGATCATAAACAAACACAACTTTCACATGTGGAAACTGGGGAAAAATTAGCGAAAATCGTCTAATTAGTAATAAGATCTTAGCTAGGGAATGATTCTTTTTTAAATCTTTAACAAAACATTACATAACAAAAAGATCGGCTATTTTAAATACATCTACATGAGACCAGTTTATTTTCTATGATATTTCGAAGAATTTTTCCTAAAGGGGCAGGTTCACTAACTGCCAAAATCGGCCCTAAATTTTTGCGAAAAATAATTTTATGAAAATTATGATTCAGTATCTCTTATATTTTTCTCAAATACCTACCGAAATAAAAAGTAAGCAATTTACATTGTCAAAACGTCACGTGCGATAGTTATGACGTCACATTTTGACGTCATTTGCTCTGCATGACGGAAAATGAAGGAAAATCGTCATATTTTTTGCATAAATCTTTAAAATTAGTACAGGCGCCAACCCTCACCCAACATAAATTTTATGTTGATCGAAAGATAGATTGAAAATTTAACTTTTTATATTAAAATTATTTTGGGTGAGGGCTGGCGCCCTACTTATTTTCAAAAATTTTGACCAGAATTATGCCAATTTCTTACGATTATTCAGCATTTTACGATTTTAAGCCGATTTTGAAGCCTTATCTTTCGGTGTATTGCACGTAAATTGAAATATTCATTTCATATTTCAAACAATCACACATTTAACTTCCTTGATACGAAATGCAATCGAAATCTAAAACATTCTAAAATTAGGGCCGATTTTCCATGTTCCCGAACCTCCTCCTTTCAGGAAAATTATGAAAATATGAAAGGTTAAATTTTCAATAAGTGTACAAATAAGAATATAAAAACTTTTTCATGAATAATGATTTTTTAAAAAAATATCTGATAGATGACCTGATTTATTTTAAAACAATTATAATAGAAACAATGATTCAATATACTAGTATGATTTCATATAGATGATCAACAAATTTCAAATGGATAAAATAAATATTTACAATTTAACATAAAAAAATATAATAATCTTATAAAAATAGCCCTTTCCCTGAGTACATGTAATCGAATAAAATCTAATGTACGAAATCAGTAATACTTACCCTTTTCATGCGATTCTTTTCCGAATTCATCTGATAAAATTCTATTAATTCCAAACTTTAATTGTTTTTGTCCACTCTGGTCAAGCGCCGGCGAGGACAAGGGTCTAGCGGAAGGCTGGGCCACGAAATTCTGCACTCTTTTTACAGTACAAAATGCTTGTAGCGGACCCAGTGCGGATGCCGGGGCAGTTTTGGCCGGACAAAGCGGAAGTGTCATATGTGATGAAAAATCTGTGCAAGCTGGGGAAGTTTGCGGGTGCAAAATATCCGAAATTCGGAAAGACTGAGTTTTTCTTGGAAAAGCGAACATATCCGCACTCGGGTATGCAAAGTAATTCAAATTTGGCCACATTGTACCCTGTGAACATCCCGTGCAGTTACTTGGAAACATTATGCATCAATAGATTAATTGAATTAAAAGCACATTTATGTATTAGAAGCTAATCTTGACTCTCAGATGATATACATGCTTATCAAGTTCTTACTCCGCACGTGCATTGAGGAAATACATTTAAATGAGCATCATATATTCGCTAGCCCCGCCCCCTTTCTAACAACTTGCTGATAAATGTAAATAAAACTGTCGAGAGTAATTCAGAGTCTGTGCTATTTCTTGCATGTGAAAATGCTTGATTTTTTCTTTCTAATAGCACAATCTATCATGTAATCAACCACAGATAGGCATCAAATTCTGCCAGAATGTGGAAAAGTTCATCAAAGTAAAAATGTACTCTTTTCACATGAAATTAATAGTATGCGGTGAAATTAAAGTATTTGCAAAGAAATAAAAATCGTATTTTGCTTCAGTACCAAAAATAGGTACATGTATTCCGAACATTTGTCATAAAGATATTTTGACTTTCCTTTATGGAAATTATAATTCTATGATTTTCATGTTTTTTTTTCTGTAATTTGTTGTTTATATCTTTCTTGATATACATTTTCTGTAATTTCTCATTCAAACTTTCTTGACTTGTTTCATATAAAACCTTGTTTATTTTCTTGTCTTTTTTAGATCTGTTTATTTTTCGTAAGTCAAAAAGATAACGAAAACTTATTTTTAGCTGGAAATATCACCTTTAGTAAGACTAGGTTATTCACTATACTTTTCCAATCAATTATTGTTTACGGTCAACAGAAATTAGGAGCCAGCAACAGGAATTTATACAATTGAATAAACAAAACATAAAATCATAAAATTATAACAACCATAAGGGAAGGTCAAAATATCTTTATGACACATTAATGAAAAAAGAAAACAAAATACATTTTTTTTATTTACATGAACACATAGGTTTAACAGGTAAAACAAACACAGAAAAGTAAAATAAAAGATAAAAACGAAGAAATCTTTCAAAATGTTTTTTTTTCTAAATGTCAAAATTTTAACAAAACAAAGATTTTTGTGAGAGAAATTGAGGGAGGTGAGCAAAAAGTACAGATAATACGAAATAACAAAATGAAATAAAGCGAAAAAATGAAATATTGATGATTTTAAAAGTGAATAATGAACATATCTAAATTGAAATGGACTCAAATTAAACACTTTTGACTTATTCTAAGTGTCGTATTCACAATTTGTGCACCTAATGGATTTAAAATTGGCAAAGAAAAGGATTTTGTCGGGTCCATTCCAAGAAATGTTCTTTTTGACAGGAAGCAAAACTATGCTTGAATGAGTCATTTCGGTTGGTGAAAGAGGTGTCAACAAAAACGAGCTTACATTCGAACTCGTTTCAACCGGGCATGTCCGAGAGTTTTTGCTTTGAACTCTTTAAGTACATCTCAACATTTTCTTTTCAAACCCAAAAATTTGAAGGTGAAGATTTTGACGTTGGTGGTTCCAAAACGTGCAGGCATGGAGCCACGTGTTGGAAATTGGGCGAACACTGACAAGCGGGATTATCAATTAACGATTAGATTTTATACGAATTAACTGATAATTCAATTAACATTGCCGCATTCTTTTTCCACTTGTCAAGTAAAGTTACAAAGGGTAATGTTTGGAATGACTAATAAACAGTTAAGTGCAAATCAGTATTGCTGTCTTCAAAACACAAAAATTATCGATCTTTATTATATAGTCTGTTTATATTCCCACTCTCATTGGCTGAGAACTGTCACATGACGAGTCATTGTCTCATCATATTGACCTGTGAGGGGCGATTTCATTAAATATCACTACCGCGAAAACTCTTGCTTCCGGTTTACCATGAAATATCGAAAACGCGCGAAATTTATAACTGTGACGTCATTAACGTCATTTCGTAAACAGCAGCAAGGACCCTGAAGCTGAGCTCAAATTCTTGAATTTTGAGCCTATCTATACGGATTATGACTCTGAAATATTCTTCATTTGACTCTAGGTGAATGAATTCCATTACGTTCAGGATAATTCAGCGACAGAAAATGCTGATATTAACACGTCTTGAAACATTTTCAAAGAAAAGTCGATGTCAGCCATTTCGAAAAGGTACCTTTATAAATATTGATTAAGTCCACTATATAATAAAACAATTGTGGACTTTTCACTCGGTGAATATGGTGTGATATTTTCTGAATTTGACAATATTGACCTCGGCTGTCGCCTCGGTCAATATTTTCAAATTCAGAAAATATCACACCATATTCACCTCGTAAAAAGTCCATAATTGTATAATATTTACGTTCGTTATTAGCGAACCAATCTAAGAGGAAAGCGTAAGAGGAATAGACCCTTTCACATTATCTGCGGTACTGAATTTGAAGGCCAGTTCCGGGGGACAAACAATAGATTGCGCATGCACCAGTGACGTAGTTCGATTGTTCCAAGATGTTTTCCGCGGAACAAACGAAACATGATTCCGCGCTAAACGTCCTAGAACAATCAAATGACGTCACTGGTGCATGCGCAATCTATTCGTTGTCCCCCGGAACTGGTATTCAAATTTAGTACCGCAGATAATGTGAAAGGGTCTATTACAAGTATAGGACAAAAATGAGATATATGAGCAAACTCCCCCCCCCCCTAAAAATTATATATCTCAAATGAATTTACATTTCATACGATGTAATTATATTTTATATTCCCGAGCCTTGACGAGGTGATATAAATCCCCGAGCCTTGGCGAGGGGATGTAAAATGCACAACGAGTTTCATAATACATCGTATGAAATTAAAATACATTTGATATTCTTTTTATCACATGATTCTGCCCAAAATTGTGTATTTCCAACGTGAAATCAACGTTTCTGAGAACTAGAGGCAAACTACGCCGTGACCTAGAAGTTATCTGCTACGCCATGAGAAGTAGTTCCACATCGTAAAGATTTTCTGTGCGTAAAGAGAAAAATATTTCAATTTTGTTTAGTACTGTAATGCAATAATTATTTCAACAACAACAATTTTAATCATTGATATTGACTTTGCGTCTGAATTTAACATATGACCGATATTTGAAAGGTCACACTTGTCACAGTGTAGCTCCAAACTTGACCAATCGCATCCAAGCAGAGCGATATGTAACGTGTTATCATAACATTTATGAAAACGGGTATATCATGTGATAAATATATATATTGAAAAGTTCAATGCATCATTCCACAAAAAGGAAATTCGTCACAATGTAAAACAAATTTTAGGACATAGCAATAAATATTTTGTTTAACGTCCAGGCCATTTTCTGAAATGGTTCCTCAAAACAGACAAGAAACAGATACAAGAAACTGGACTAAGGCCATTTATTGTCTTTATTCTGTTTTGTGTCCTCTTGGAATTGAGAAAACTACCAGCAAGCCTAACCAAACAATGTTTTTATATGATAATATACAAGAACAAATATGATAAAGTAACAACTTTAAATTGTAAGACTATGTGAAATCTAACAGAAACGTGTTTCATTGATTAGTAAATAAAAGCATGATAGATAATGCAATGTCTTGAATCATTGCAGTACTTTTACATTTTTACATGTAATATAAAATATAACAATTTCCCTTTAATTTTGTATTGTTTAATGACTTATCAACACAAGGAAATAACAAAGAAGTGGTCTAATTTGGAATAAAACGATTTCTCCATACATTTGCATAATGATTGGGAAATGGAAATTATTTGAATTTCAATAAAGTCTCATAGGATTTCGTATTACTTGAAAAGACTATATAACTTTTTTTTCTGGATTGCAAAACCTATACATATAGTTTATGTATCCCCAGCAGACGTTTACCAATGTATTTTCTTCCTATGACCTTAGTAACGATTAATTAAAAGGTCTTCATAACTACACGAGTAAAATATTGAAATATGTATGTATTGCAACATCGATGACAACCCGATAACGTGAAAAGCAACTCAATTTGTGCGGATACATGTATTTGCAAAAAATGCTCTGAAACAAAAGTTATGAGGATTCATTGCATTTTTGCGAATCTACACTTAATCATTCGTTTACATTATAATTATTTGATAGCAGCAGAAACGGCCAACAACACGATATTCGATGGCTAGAACTTCAAAGACGCTTTAAAAAATATAAAAGAAAATCGATAAAATTACATCGCAGAAAACAAACTTTCTGTTTTAAAATTTTTCACGTTGCCTGATACTATTTCTAACGACATGATTTATGAATATTTGTAACAAAAACCGTTTAATAAACTGGCAGTATATAATAAGTATTGAATTGAAAGCTGATGTATATTCATTAAGGAGCTGTCTGCAGTATCTGTATTAAACAATGAAATCCATCGTGTCTGGATTCTATTTTACACCAATTTCCTGTGCATAAATCAGTTATCTACCAAGAACATCTGCGTATCAAGGGCTCTGAGTTATCGCTAAAGAAGCCTTAAATGACCACCATCTCACAAAGTTGAACTTCTAATTAAATCTAATGGGATGTATGAAATAGAACATTTGTCGTTAAACGATCCCCCTCATTTGTTTTAGGAGGATAGGGGGTGATGTAAAGCGATAAGAACACGTACATTTACACCTTTGTTATAATGAAAGTGTCAGAAACTTGAGCTCTCTTACTTCTTTATATCGTTAAGTATGATATATTTTTCTCAGGTGTGATTTTTTTTGCAGAATGTCTTTGAGCTTGGGAAACATTTTTTTCTTTACTATCCTTTTCCTTCCCTAGTACCATATAGCATGAAGACCCCTTCTTCATACTATTGAAAAAAATGGTATCGTAATTTTTTTTCTATCAGAAGCGCACAAAAGAAAAAGCCAATGAGATCCATTTGCCTTCATAATAAGACAAAAGCATACCAGATCCATTGGTCACATCATGGGACACAAGTCAATCAGATACATTGGTCGTTGTAATGAGAGCCTTCATCATGAGACGCAAGTCAATCAGATCCATTGGAATTCAACGTGAGACAAAGCCAATCATATCCATTGAATGTCACCATGAGACAACAGCCAAGGAGATCCATTGGTATTCATCATGAGAAAAAAAGCCGATCAGATCCATTGGTCATCGCCATGAGACAAAAGCAAATCAGATCCATTGGTCTCCATCATGAGACAAAGGCAAAAGCCAATGAGATCCATTTGCCTTCATCATGAGACAAAAGCCAATAAGATCCATTTGTCGTTATTATGAGATCCTTCATGAGCCAAACAGATCCATTGGTCTTCATCATAAGACAAAAGCCAATCAGATTCATTAGGCTTCATGATGAAACAAAAACCAATCAGATCCAATTGGCCTTCATCATTAGACAACGACCAATCAGATCCATGGGCCTTCATCCTAAGACAAAAGCCATCATTTACATTGATCTTTTACATTGATCTTTACATTTACATTGATCTTTACATTTACATTGATCTTTATCATGAGACAAAAGCCATCAGATCCACTGATGTTTATCATGCGACGAAAGTAAATCAGATTCTTTTGCCTCGTCATGATTCAAAAGCCAATCAGATACATTGGCCCTCATCATTAGACAACATCCATTCATATTCAGCGGCCTTCATCATGATACAAAAGCCAATCAGGTAATCAGATCCATTGGTGTTTATCATGAGACAAAAGCCAACCAGATCCATTGGTCTTCATTATGAGACAAAAGCAAATCAGGTCGATAGGTCTTTATCATGTGACAAAAGCAAATCAGGTTGATTTGTCTTTATCATGTGACAAAAGCAAATCAGGTCGATTGGTCTTTATCATGAGACAAAGGCCAATCAGATCCATTAGTCTTCATTATGAGACAAAAGCCAATCATTAGTCTTCACCAAGAGACAAAATCCAATCAGATACATTGATCTTCATCACGAGACAAAATCCAATCTGATCCATTGGCCTTCGTCGTGAGCATAATTATATCGGAACAAGCGGCCTTCACTACGAGACAAATGCAAACCAGATTTATTTGCTTTCAATACGAGACAAAAGCCAATCTGATCCATTGGCCTCCATCGTTAGAAAACAGCCGATCAGATCCGCTGACCTTCATCAAATGACAAAAGCAAATAAGATCAATTGCCCTCCATCATGAGAGAACAGCCAATCAGATCCACTGATCTCCATTATGAGACATGAGCAAATCGGATCCGTTGGTCTCCATCGTGAGATAGCAGCCAATCAGACCCACTGGGATTCATCATGAGCCTATCAGATCCATTGGCATTCATCATGAGACAAAAGCCTATCAGTTCAAATCGCCTCCATCATGAGACTAGAGCCAATTAGATACAATTGCCTCCATCATGAGACAAAAGCCAACCAGATACACTGGCCTCCATTATGAGATAATAGCCAATCAGATCTATTGGTTTTTATTAAGAGGCAAAAACTAAACAGATTGATTTGCCTTCATCATAAGACAAAATCCAATCAGATCCACTGGTGCTCATCATGAGACAAAAGTCAATCATATCCATTGGTGCTCATCATGAGACAAAAGTCAATCATATCCTTTTGCTCTCGTCGTAAGACAAAAAAAAAAAGATCCACCAGCCTTCAGCATGACACAAAAGCCAATAACATCCATTTGCCTTCATCATGAGACAAAAACCAATCCATTGGTCTTCATCATTGTAAGTACGTTGTGAATCCTGATTTAATTTGAAGACTGTGCATGCGTCCTTGCTTCCAATTAGTTTTCATGAAATTCTAAGCAGCAGTTGAATAGAGTTATAACAAATTAACATCGCAAACGAAACGGTTCGAAAAAAAAAATTGGTGGAGGACTTTGTGTTTTTCTTCCTTGCAAAATTTAATGAATTTTCGTTTGGTCAGAGTTAAGATGTAGTCCAAAATGCTACGGCATATCATGATGAACTAAAACAATGCATAAAAATCCTCAAATACAAACGTCAGTTCTGAGGAATTTTAGAAAACTTCATGACACATGATATCTTTACAAACTTATTACTTGGGTGTCCAAGAAATCTGATTGACAAAAATTATTGAAATTTTGTTCGTCATGGAATATTACTCCAGAAACCATATTGTTATCTACTGGCTCTAAATTTGAAATCTTCTCATGAAAACTTTTTATAATATTTTCTGTTAATTTTGTTGCATGTGTGTTTTATTGGCAATTGTTTCGCCTCTCTCTTAAGACGTAATCAAAAGGTTTTAATTTGGTTGTATGCTGCCTTTAATTTTCTTATCAGATAAAACTAGAAGATGTTTTACATTTATCTGGTATTGAAGATAAAATACTTGTATAGTAGTATCTGAGGGAAGGTTGAACATACATCTGGTGCACAAAACACGAGTCAATCAAATACCTCAAACCTCGTTTCTAAAACACACCTGTAAAAACATGTTTTTGAAATAGTTAGAATAAACAATACGTGAAATCTGCCTTCACAAGATCTCCATCTGTAAGTGACTTCCTGCACATTCATGGAGATTTCGATACAAATTGTGATAAAATCTCGATACCGCGAGATATTGCGGTACTTACGTTTTCAGTAAAACGATATACATCAAATCTCAATCAGGCGAGACTTCGCGCGTTATCTCGGCCACCGATGTTTAGAGATCTGCGCAATGTAACATTTAACTGCTGTTGAAATGATGCGAGGTGATCTATGTATCGGGTCATTGGTTAATATGACGGTTACAAGTCAAAATAGCTCATTATCAATTTGCAAGGAAAAAAAAACCCTCAAAAACTGTACGCGTACGCGTCTACTCTCGAATCTATAAAATCACCTTAATCTTTTTATGTGGTAATTTCCTAATTTTAATACATATGATATACTGATTAAAGTGAAACCGAATTTCGTATAAACTACACGTAATCAGACGGATTCTAAAGAAAGCACGTTGATCTCAAAAATTAGAAAATTTTCTCCAAAGCAACCATGACAGAGCAAATCACCGTAAGAATTCGCTCTTGCAGACTCATTCCCAGATAGACTTGGCAGTTTAATTCACAATTTGTTCGATCATTTGACGGACCGTTACTGCTCAAGTATGATGATAAAACCTTTTAGATCCCCCTAGGGATCCAAATTAAAATTACGACCTGCTAAACGATCATTTTAGGCATGGGTCATTTTTGATAACGATAAGATGTTTACTCGTGTGTTTATTTATATTTTAATCACGACAGATGAGGGACAGATGAAGGGGTTTTCCCGCCATCCAGTTTTCCGCAAAAACACATTCAAACTTTATATGAAAATATGAATTCTCCTTATTCTAAATAGAATAGGGAGTAAAACTTAAGAAATTATAAAATGTTCAATATTTGTTTTAAATAAAAATCCTTTCCATTGGCTACTGAATGATTAATTGATATCAGTCTAAAACCATTTCTCCTGCCTCTTTAGAATACTAAAATCTACCAAAAGATTGAGATGAATAAATAGAATAAAACGAAATGAAACAAATAAAATTGCGCATTCGCGTTGGGTATGTTGGAATATCCAAATAAAATTCTCAAAGGTGTTTTATGTTGACTCAAATTAAAATTTAAATTTCATAATTTGAAGCGAAATATTATATATTTTGGCGTAATATGAATAACATAATATAATCATTTCTTTTGTACAATTAAAAAAAAATACAAAGTATGCGACTGTTTTTTTTTTCTTTGATTGGTGTTTTTTTTTTACATAAAGTCTAATTAGAAATTTTATACGATGCGGTAACTTACTCCTCCCAGTTCCCAGATGCTGAAACACTCGTATAATCAAGCAAAATGTTCAGATTAAACGTAATTTACGATGCATATCGCATCTAAAAACAATATCTCTATAGCCCCAAACACTTCCCTTGATGACATCGTAGATACAACACCTGTGTATCCAAGGTTTAATTAGAATGATAAGTGACTATAACACTTGGTAGGAATAGAGAATTACCCTTCTTCTATTTCAATCATTGTTCAAAAATGGTCGAATCTTTGAAACAAATTAACCGTAAAATCCGATTACACGAAATAAAAGAGCAATTTAGCAAAACGTTTGCAAGACGTGATGTCTTCGATGACGTTTTAATGATGGCACATAGTGGGTTTAACGTCGTAAAACATCATTTCCTTGGCGCAATTTGTGTTTGATCCCTCAACGCTGCTCAAATTATGTTTTCCACCTTTTTTCTCAGCTCTTTCCTGGAATTCATCTCAGTACGAATGTTTGAGATAATGTGCCTTATGACCAAATTATACATATCAATAAAATATATGACCATTTTTCCATTATACATATCAATAAAATACATGACCATTTTTCCTTGATTTATTTTGTCGATATATGCTCCAGTTCTGATAAAGTTTGTCAAAGGAGGGTTACCCCCGTGACCTCATGTAGAGATTCCTTCAAAGTTTCATCAAGTTATGGAGAAAAAATTCGCATAGATGAAGCTTGCGACGGACTTCTTGTTATGGCAACAGCTCACTTGAGCCTTTGGCTGAAAATCTTATTAGTTTTTAAAAAATACTTAGTTTATCAATAGTATCTTAATACATTCAATTCGATAATCAATTACATCATACACAGACACTGGAAAGATACACTTGAACAAGCAAAGCACTTTTATTTTCATGTCTCCCAAATACATATGTTTATTATAATAACATAATTGTACTCGTTAAATGTGTATCTATTATAATCATGTCTATAAAAGAAAAATATCTATAATAACTATCATACTCAAAGTAGCTTATCACTCGTAAGATTAATGTTCCCCTACCATATTGGTATTTCATTGCGATGCAGAAACATGTAATTTATCAGCGAGCGATAATAGGCTTACAGAGTAAGTGTAATATCATGCTTGGCCACGGTAGCTTTTAACAGACGATAAATCACCGGCGTTTGATTGGTCGAATCGATGAAAGATAGAAATCATACGATTCAATCAAAAAGCATTCATCTTTTATTCAAAGGATATGGGGAGTAAGATGTCCAAAAAGTAGAAAGTAAAGACAAATGTATTGCAAGTGCATTGCAGAAGTATGTTTAATGAACATGATTGAACTTTACTTTATATGACGATAACAAATGAAAACCAAGAAAAAAAAATAAATAAAAACCAAAAAGAAGAAGAAAAAAACAAAAACAAAAACAAAAACAAAACAAAAAAAAAACTAGAAAGGTTTCTTGTTGCGGTTGCAACAAGAGTGTCTTCCTCCTATACAATTTTTGGTTTGGAAATATGAAGGACGTCACATTACATGTATTTATATTATATATTTAAGTTTTCAAATAGCAGTAACATTAAATTTTCAAACCGATAATTGTTGGTGAGCAACCATTTGATTTGGGGGGGGGGGGGGGGGGGGCAGGAATTCTATTGCCAGCCGGTAAAATTTTTTCAGCAATTTTCTGAGCAGGCCATTTTTTTCAGCCATTACCAGAGTCGGAGAAAAATTTTCGCCGGTTCTTCGGGCCGGATTTAAACAAATTGTCAAATGTTGTGAATGTCTGTGTAAGTTAAACTCCCCGCTGTTACAGAGTATGAGTTAATAACCGTTCCTTCAGATGTCTCTTTGCAATTAGCGAATTTCAGACAGATTGTATGATGTTTAAATAGAACCTTTTCTAGATTTTTGTGCCTATGCGTATTAGGTCTCTGGTAGATACAGCTATGTGAACAGTTTGTATTTATATTAATTAATTTTTTGACTTTAAATTGTCTGGCACAAAGGGCCAGCAAAAATTCCCATATCATGCAATGTATCCTTACTTTTGCATGGTCCGGGAAAAAAAAATTGCCGGCCCTTTGGGCCGGAATATTTTTTTCAGCATTTTTCAGAGCCGGGATTTTTTTTTTTTGCAAATTTTTCCTGCCCCCTTCCCCCATAAAAAAGGCGAGCTCGTAGCTGTAGAACCAATTTTCTTGAGAAGAGAAATGGTAATAACAAGTTACGTTCAATATATATATATATAAATACCATGAGGTTCTCGCTGTGCAGGTTCAAATTTGGACCCCCCCTTCCCTTTTTTCAAAGTTTATTTTGAATTTCCATCATGGCGACATCGTTCAATATAAACAGAACTGTTTTCGAAAAACGAGGGGAGGGAAGAATGTTGGAGAAATTGTTCATCAATTTGTAAATAAACCAACCGAAAATTATGTTCGAACGTTTGCTAGAATTAGAAATTAAACTTGATGTTCAAAATATAGTTATTGAAGTTTAGAAACAGGTTTGTAGGTTAGAAATCGGAATCAAACTACCACTTTTTGTGTGTAAATTCTGGTTTGTAGCTGATCTCTTCTAAATTAATCAACTGTTTTAAAATCAAATTGTGTATATCGAAATGTATTTATGAAATGCATATTCATCATTGCCGTGAAATCGGACTTTGAAAATCTCAACACTGCTTTTCTCGAGTCGGACTCGGACTACCAATTTTAGTGTGCGCCCGATCTGTTGGCGTGAAGGTGTATCGAAATACCCAACTCAAAATTTCGATGCTCATATCTTTTCAACAGTAAGAGATAGGAAAAATCAGAAAGACTAAATAAGACAGATATATGGATAAAAAATAATAATATTGAAATTTTTAGGAAACTTCATAAGCTTAATTTTTGTTTACTATTATAAGCAAAAAAGTGTCTTCCTCCTATGAACTTCTGAATTTGGAAATATGAAGGACGGTGAAGGACGTCATCGTAATAAATCGTTACAGTGTGCATCTAGCATTTCATATCTTGCATGTCGACTTTCAAAAAGAATGGAAATTGTAGACAGCAAAATACGAGATATTTAAGCTTACAAATAGCAAAACATGAAATTTTCGGTCCTTTTGAGTAATTCGACGCTCCCGTCAAATATTTGAATCTACTAAAAAACATGATAAAAAAAATAACAGAGACCAAAAATAAAAAAGACCAATCTAGCTTTTACTCCAAACGTAACGTTGGAGAACTTTCATTGTCCTAGCTTACAGGGTTCTTGAGAAATCGCTGATCCAATTTTCCACGGTTACGAAAACAATAGGTCTTCCGACGGAAGTCGGAAGACCTAAAAAAAAAAAAAAAAAAAAAAAAAAAAAAAAAAAAAAAAAAAAAAAAAACGCGTGAGTGAAATTTATATACATAACCAAATAAGAATTCAAAAATCAAAACCAATAGATACTCCAAACCCGATAAATGAGAACTAAACATGGATATAAGAACAGGTGCCCGGGGAGTTGAGAACAGGTGTTCGGGGAGTTGAGAACAGGTGTTCGGGGAGATGAGAACAGGTGACTGGGGGATGAGAACAGGTGTCCTTGGGATGAGAACAGGTGCCCGGGAAGCATCTTCTGCTTGCTAGCAACACCCGTAACTTTCCCTGTATAGAGACGAGGTAAAAATGCTACAAAAAGCGGATTCTTATTATTAAAAATAGCAATCCAAGGCCTGCGAAGCGGCTTATCTTTAAAAAGTGGATCAAATATGACGGTCAAGGTAACTTGGTTCAAAATTATTTGTATCGGTAGGAAAGTCTTGTCAAATGAAATTCACATGTGAAATATAAGACCTCTTACTTACCAATTAAAAGATATGGTTAATCTCAAATTTTCAGAAAAGAGGGTCAATTATCTGGGTCAAGGTCACTAGGTAAAAAAGTTTGGTAACGAAAAAAAAAAAAAAAAAAAAAAAAAAAAAAAAAAAAAAAAAGACTCATCATAAGAAACACATGTGTGAAATATTAAAGCCCTATCACTTACAAATCAAAAGATATAGCCAATCTTAACTTTTTTGAAAAGTAAGTCAAATATCTAGGTCAAGGTCACTATGAAAAAATTATGGTATGTGTAGAAAGGTATTGTCACAAGGAATATACATGTGAAATATCAAAAGCCTATCACTTACCAATCAAAAGTTATGGGGGTAGACGGACAAAGTGTTCACCAAGGTGTCGCTACTGTATTCCAAAATATGTTAAATATGTCGGTATATTAGTATTTCCAATATTATTTTGTAAATATGAAATGTAGGAGATGGAGTTATGTCGTTTGCACCACATGTAGCTGTAGAAATCGAATGGTGAACTGCATTCTAGTTCACCATTCAATGGTGAACGGTGAACTGCGAAGTAAAATATGTTTGCCCACTATGCTTCACAGGCGACACAAAAATGATGAAGGTCAAAGCAACTGAATAACAAAGACAATTCAACATATAAAGTCACCCTTCTGTTATTGTAAATAACTTACCTGAAATGGAGTCTTTTAGCTTTTGGTGAAATTAGAAGCTTATTAATAAGTCAATCAGTCTGACCTCGATTTTTTTCTGACGAAAGTCATGACCGATTTAAACTATAGTAACAAGCATCTTTGTTGGACTGATGAAGGTATTCCATATCTTTCCTGTACATATAATCGTATGGTAACTGAAAATAAAAGTTTAGATGCTGAAAGGGAAGCATTCTATTCGATATATCACCTTTCATCATCAAGCACTCTAACTTACAAATGCACGTTTCGAAACGTAATATTCCACTCAAATTCCTTATATTTGATCTGGACTAGCATTACTTCAAAGTCCTATCTTACTGGACATGTCCGATTTATTTTATAGATTAATAAGTAATGGCGAAAGTAAAACTTTCTAAAACCAAGGACAAGGCCACAGGAGCTTTTATTTGTATTCAAATTACAGTAAATTCTATAACTTTCATTTACCGTACAAAAAGTAAGATATACATGTACAGACACCACAAAGTTGTACTAAATTTATTTTTCGAACAATACATTTAGCATTCTACCAGCCTTTTATAGAGACATCAGCTCAAAATACATGTACGCCAACCTTTACAGCGCCAAGCCATTCATCAAACTCCGTTTGAAACTTAAAATAAAGACAGATTTCTTATATAAATACAGCACTACAATGTAATCATGAAAATTACAAAAAAAAAAAAAAAAAAAAAAAAAAAAGCATCGAAATAAGATCCAAACACAAAGTTTATATTCATGCAAAGTTTCAAAGTGATACAAAAAGTATTTTCTGTAGTATATTTAAGTACAATCTAGTCTTATTAAAATTCAATGTCAAACATCCAGATCAAGGAAAAATTACATCATGGTCCATCATCATGTAAAGTTACTTGTCAAGTATCCTCATAGTTTTCTCCCAATTGGCTAAAACACAAATTCTGAATTTTCTATCTCAAGATCAAAATGTATTGCTACATGTACATTTGATTCGTCTGAACAAGCTCTATCACCATGCACATTTTCAAAGTTACTGTCCAATTTCTTAACCAGCATACGTAAACGCAATGTCTATACCAAAATATTGACGCACTGACAGACGGACAACACTGACAGACGGACAACGCCATTTCATAGATCGGACTTTTGCTTCGCATTGTGGCAAAAAAAAAAAAATCCATTGATGCAGGCATAATTAGATCTTTGACCCCATTGAGACGAAAATACCCCCGCAGCAATATTCTTTCAAAAGATCAAGTGACTATTGTGGCCTGGACCTTTGACCTAGGTTAAAGGTCATGAAACACCCTTAAGTCCTAAGGAAAAAATCTGAGACATATTAAAATCCATGTACTGGGGATGAAATTATGGCACGGAAAAGGTTCTACCCTAAGCGTCTATTGTGACCTTGACCTTGGTTTAAGGTCAAGACACAATCTTATGTTCTTGGGAACATTTGAATGTGTGAAATAATATTTAAATCCATGCTCAGAGGTAAGGAGTTATACTCCGGACAAAACGTTTAGTCATGGTGTCTATTGTGACCTTGACTTTAGTTCAAGGTCGAGACACATCCTTCGGTCGGAAGAAACATTTGTGTAAAATATTATTGAAATCAATGCACTGGGAGAGAAGTTATGCCCTGGACAGTGTGTGATGAACAAACGGACAGACAGGGTGATTCATCTACAACACCCTAAACTTTGTTTGCGGGGATATTAAACATGATAATCAGTAATTTTCTATTATTACTTTGGCTGTAGGTCATACTATACTCTTGAGCTATGCACAGGGGAGGAGTTATGCCCCCAGAAAATGTTTTACTAATGGTGTATATTGTGATCTTGACCTTTGGCCTTGATTTGAGGTCAAGACATACCCTATGGTCCTTACATTCGTGTGAAATATTTTTGAGACCAATGCTGAGGTGGAGGAAGTATGTCCAAGATAAGATTTTACTAATGGTGTCTATTTTGACATTGCCCTTGGTTCAACGTCATGACACACATTTAGGTCCGAAGGAAAATCTCTAAGAAATATTGAAATCCATGCACAGGGAAGAAGTTATGCCTAGGACAAGGTTTTACTAATGGAGCTTATTGTGACCTTGACATTTGACATAGATTCAAGGTCAAGACACATCCTAAGGTCCTTAGAAACATTTTTGTGAAATATTATTGGAATTCTTGTACATGGGGAGTTATTTCCCGAACAAGGTTTTATCAATGGCGTCCATTGCTACATCAATGTCATAACACACCCTTGGGTCCTAAGTAACATTTGTGTGAAATATCATCGAAATCCCTGCGCAAGAGAAGACAAGGTTTTACTATGATGTCCATTATGACCTTGACCACGGTTCAAGGTCATGACACATCCTTAGGTCCTAGGGAACATTTGTGAGAAATATTATTGAAATCATTGTACAGGGTAGAAGTAATGCCCCGGACATGGTGTGATGGACAGACGAACAGACAGGGTGATTCCTCTACAACCCCCTAAACTTTGTTTGCGGGGATATTTAATATAGTCAAAAGCATTATATGATAATCAGCAATATAACTTTGGCTGTAGGCCATACCATACTCTTGAGTTATGAGCAACAATTCAAGAAATGTTCTAAATTACATGTATACACATTTGTATTATGTTAACCTCATGATGACCATGACGAACCCTGCGAAGAAACAAAAACGTAATATTTGGCACGGTAGATACGAACGTCCATCAAGAAAACGAAGATTATATTTTGGACAACAATCGAAAGGAAATCGTATCAATAGACGTGTATGTTGTTAGAGGGAATACAAATCTGCTTCCCATACGATAGAACCTTCACATACAAAAGGTATTTGATCACGGCTTCAATACGGGAAATTTGATTTTTATGAAAAATATACATTATAAAAAACCCATTCAAGATGTTCTCACTGCATTGTTCAACAGTCTCATTTCGTATTATCGATATTTTCAGTCTATAAAGACTATAATATAAACAGGAGAAGCTTACTCTTCCCGGACACCTGATCTCATCTCAATTGGGATTCGTTTCTCCATTGCAGCATGTTAGGGTGGTTTTGCATTTTCCTGGTTTTGCTTGCCTACTGCATACATCAGATTATTTGCATAAATCAGATTGAATTCTGATCTAGATTTTGTTTTTGACTATCACAAGCTTGTAACAGTGTCTAATAAACTGAAGGAAGAATTGCACGTCTCATTGGCGCTCACATGATTTGCTTTCTTAGTACAGATTATCATAAAATCGTTAGATACATTGTTTGTTAAATAAAATGGACTCGACTGATAGAAGTTGACAAATTATCGATGATCGTGTGAATAAATTATGGTATTTTAAAAAATATACATCAATTTTTGATCTGATAACATTTGAATATGGTTTTTGGATTCTGGTTGTTGAAATTATAACGAAGAGAAAATGTAGAAAACGTGTTGTCGTCTGCTGACAACAGAAAGTTCGCCCGACGTCGTCTGTCGGCGACAGGAGCCTGGAATGTTGGCGCGTCGCTGGCCGTATTCCCGAAGCGTTCCAAATAAAGTAAGAATAAAGACGTAAGGATAAGTCAGTGATATGAATCCGAGTTTCGATGATTTATTACACACTTCAACGATGGATATTGAAAAGTCCAAGATGCGATATATAAAATAAACAATAATCAAACTTTATCAAAGACGAGACGGATGTTGTCAGTTCAACGTCTGACCTCCGAACTAAAGATTTCTATTCAAAAATCAAGTTATAAGATTAATTACATGAAATGGCATGTTGAGTCAATATAATTGAGAGTTAAGAAACAAGTAAATTAATTTAGTAACCAAAACAAACAAATCAGTTGGTAACGTAAGTGGACATGACACTCTGTCCCTTTTGATGTAAAGAATATATACAAATTCTAAAGAAGGATTAATTACGCAATTTGAAGGTTTGAGCGATGGACGTTGATTTAACTATAATGACCGTTGGACAATTTTACAATTAAACGAAAATTGAATTAATCCTAAAGAATGAATGATCTAAAGAAATAAAGATTAACGAGAAAGTTCTCTGTAAACAAACACATTAAAATCGAATGTCATAAATTTGATAAAATGAATGTCCGAATATAAAAATAAATGTCCGAATATAGAAAAATACAAATTATGATAAAAAGTCCAAAATTCCTCTATGATAATATCCCCCTTCCGTCGGGAAAACTCGTCCCGAGTTTTAGAGAAAAGTTCCACGGCGTGATCGGCGACGTCCTCTTTTGGGTTGAGCGTTTACGAAAGGCAACGGAACATGTTGTGACGGGGCGTTCGGCTGTTGGAACGGAAATGTCCTCTGTTGCTGTACATGTTGCATCGGGTGATATGGCATATTACATTGCATTAGCTCATCGATTTCATTGTTAAGGTCACAAATAAGTTGTTGGTCCTTCTCATGTAACAGTTTGAACTTTTCTCTCTGTACCATCTCCGTTGCAAGCATTTGCTTGAGTTCTTGATTCCTTTTCTCAAATTCGAGAAATTCCTTGTTTGAGTTTTTAATAAATGCCTCACAGCATTGTTTGTGCATGTCACGTTCCTTTTCCAGTGCTTGAATTTTGTCCTTGAGAACTGACACTGCATCCTTCTGAACACTGGACACATTCATTTTATTTTGTAGGTCACGCACCGTTTCCTTTAATTTAGAATTTTCCGCAATTAATTTTGAATTTTTCTTATTCAAATTTTTCACTTCCGTTGATAAATTTTGTTCTTTCACTTTGTTCGATTCTTCTCGTAGGCATAACTGATTCTGCAGATCGCGCACTGTTTGTTCCAAAATACAATTCTTTGTATTTATGTCTTTGACGTTCTCAGCTAGCGATTGCTCTTCTCTAACGTAAGTTTCCTTCATTTTCATCAATTAACATTTGATGGATTTGAGTTCTGTTCGTAATGTACTGCGTAAGTCCATGCACTGAGCAAGGGCAGCATTGCTGATATTGGCGAAAGGAAACTCCTTCCGCAAAAGTACATTTTGATAAAAAGTTTGAATTCTCTGTTTGTCACGTTGAGTTTTCTTGAATGATTTAGCTTTTTGCGTACATGTCTTTGCAAAATGTCCAATTTTGTGACAAATGAGGCATACCTTATTGTTAGCTGGACAGACGCTCTTAAAATGTCCGTATCCGCATCTATCGCATGGTCGTTGCACGTAATATGAAAGTAATCTGTTTGCGTCCATCGTTGTAAGTCGTCATGGGGAACAGTATACTCGCTTGACGTTGAGGCACTAGGATCTGACTACTGCAAAATATATGCAGCAGCCCCGGGCACTGTACCCTTAGGATTCTCACACCAATTATAACGAAGAGACAATGAAGAAAACGATGTGTTGTCGTCTGCTTGACAACGGAAAGTTCGCCCGACGTCGTCTGTCGGCGACAGGAGCCTGGAATGTTGGCGCGTCGCTGGCCGTATTCCCGAAGCGCTCCGAATAAGTAAAGAGTAAAGGCGTAAAGGATAAGTCAGTGATATGAATCCGAGTTTCGATGATTTATTACACACTTCAACGATGGATATAGAAAAGTCCAAGATGCGATATGAAATAAACAATAACAAATTCCAACTTTAACAAAGACGAGACGGATGTTGTCAGTTCAACGTCTGACCTCCGAACTAAAGATTTCTATTCAAAAAATCAAGTTATAAGATTAATTACATGAAATGGCATGTTGAGTCAATATAATTGAGAGTTAAGAAACAAGTAAATTAATTCGGTAACCAAAACAAACAAATCAGTTGGTAACGTAAGTGGACATGACACTCTGTCCCTTTTGATGTAAAGCTAAAGAAGGATTAATTACGCAATGTGAAGGTTTGAGCGATAGACGTTGATTTAACTATAATGACCGTATGGCAGTTTTACAATTAAACGAAAATTGAATTAATCCCAAAGAATAAATGATCTAAAGAAATAAAGATTAACAAGAAAGTTCTCTGTAAACAAACACATTAAAATCGAATGTCATAAATTTGATAAAATTAATGTCTGAATATAAAGATGAATGTCCGAATATAGAAAAATACAAATTATGATAAAAGTCCAAAATTCCTCTATGATAAAATTATGAATAATTTGTCAAATACAGAGTTTTAGGTATAATTATTATGTCTAGAATTGAATTCGTCTCTTCGAATAAAAGCGCCATGATGAAAGTTTACGAATTGCTTGACAGTAATTCTCGTGACATATCGTATTCTACTATTGGAAATAATCAGGTTTTTTCCTCCCAAAAATAGAATACGAGTTATCATGTGATAGACCGACAAAAATTCTTAAAAAAACATGGCGCCTCCATTCAAAGGCACAAAGCGCCGGCCGATTAATAATAATATTTTGATATGTCCCCTACCGACATAAATCTATGTCCAGCAACTCTACCCGATAGGCTTCGATTAAAACTGAACGCAAACTTGATCTGTATAATTGACATGTTCATATCAAAATCTAACTAATCAAGTGCTCTGTGATCTTGACTTTTGAGCATGGTTCAAAGCCATGAGGTACTTCAACCCGCAAGTATTGTGATCTTAACATTTGAGTCGTAACATATCCTTTGACTCAGGCAATAAATCTGTGAAATATTATTCATATCTACGCAGGTGGTAAAAAGCTAAGTTCCTTGACAATAATTTTTACCCCATATTTCACAATAACCTATGACCTTGGATAAAGATCATGACACATTCTTGGGATCTGGGAAATAAATCTGTAAATATTATTCAGATTCAAAGGTAGAGAAAAGTTATAACTTCTACACAATATTTTTCAATCAATGATTTATAACCTTGACCTTTGATCAAGTAATAAACACCAAAGAAGTACCTATCAGTTATTCAGTCTAAAAGTCGAGAAGGCAAGGTAAAATCATTAGAGTTCCCATTGGACGGTTGCGAATCTCGGAATGAATAACATTCCTAAGTGAGACCAGGTGCCCGGGGAGGGTCAGCGTCTCCTGATTGCATGCAAAACCCGTCGCAACAACTCAATGGAAACTTGTCAAATTCGGTGATAGTCCCGATGTACATAGCAGGTTAGTATTTCCTGTTTGGTGATATTATATCCCAATATCGACCTAAGAACTTCCCCAATGATGATTTCAACCAAGGTAATGATACATCCTTGGGTCCTATACCGCAAGTCTTTTATCGAATGTTAGATCTTTGAAGACATTGAAAGATGATGACCCTGGTAAGATTTTCCAACCTTTGACCTCCAATTGAGTCCGGGGCAACAATTCCATGAGATATTTATATTCATATCCATGCAGGCAGTGAACCGTTATTGCCCGAACAAGATATTTCAACCCAAATGTACTTTGACTTTGACCTAGATAACATTCGTTCAAGGTAATGACACAAACTTAAGTCCTGAGGAACAATTCTATGAACTCTTATACTTATCTATGCAGGAAACAAAATATTATGACCAGGCAAAGCTTTTTTTAACACACACCTTTGTTCTGTTTTTTTTTTCAACACACACCTTTGTTTTGTTTTTTCAATGCACATCTTCTTTATGTTTTGTTTACCTTGGTTCAAGGCCGCCAAGGTCATGACACATCCTTGGGTCTTGGGTAATAATTCTTTCGGAAAATCATTCAGATCCTGCAGCAGGCAGTGAAGAATTATGGTCCACACCAAGACATTTAAACATAAATATACTGTAACCTTTGTTTTTTTTTTACCCACGCTTCAGACCACGGTCATAAACACATCTTGAGGTCTTTGGTAACAACTCTGTGAAATATTATTCAGAACCTGCAGTAGGCATTGAAAAAGTATCGTCCGGACAAGATTTTTCAACCCATATACTGTGACCTTAACCTTTGTTCAAGATTACGACAAACTACTGACTCTCCGACAACAATTCTGTGAAATATTCTTCACATCAATATAGGCAGTAATAAAACCTGCGTTTGTGAATCACGAATGCCCCCGGTGGCATCTTTGTTAAACTAAACACCATTTTCTGTTAAGTAGGTGAAAGGTCAAGGTCATGGTCACAAGGTAAAAATTTTGGTATGAATCGAAAGGTCTTGTCACAAGTAATACACATGAGAAATATGAAAGCCATATCACTTTCCATTCAAAAGTAAGACCCAATGTTAAAGTTTTTGAAAAGTAGTTCGAAGGTCAAGGTCACGAGGTCAAAAATTTTGTTATCAATGGAAAGGTCTTGTCACAATGAATACACCTGTGAAATATGAAAGCTTTATCACTTACTAATCTAAATTTATGCCTAATAATTAAAGTTTTTGAACAGTAGGTCAAAGATCAAGATCACAAGGTCAAACATTTTCGTTTCAATGGAGAGGTTTTGTCACAAGGAATACACATGTAAAATATGAACGCCCTATCACGTATCATTCAAACGTTATGACCAATGTTAAAGTTTTTGCCACGGACAAACAGACGGACCGTCTAAAAACTATATGAACCCGAATCTTTGATTCCGGGGGCATAAAAACGAAAACTGCCCAAAAGGGATGAATTACACTCCCAGCGGCAAATTTTTATCTGCACAGATTCATTTCTATAATGTGACAATCAATTGTTCACATACAATTCTCTCATACAATGCCTGCTGCAAGTCTTTCGAGGTAAAGTCGCTAAATCAAATGCGTTAGTATGAAAACGACATGCACGTTTCGGGTACTTGACCTTCGTCAGTGATCCTCAATCTAAACAATACAGTATGGCCAAAGAGTGTGAAAGTCATTATGTCCAAAAATGTACCGAAAGACCTAGCAAGATTGGTGGGATACATGTATGATGCTACAGGACCCACGTTTAGAAATTTTCGAATGCGTTGAAGAAATTCAACCAAAGTTAATCGAACTTGGCTACATGTGTCCTCAGACGATTCTGTTTTTGACAACAATCTCTTTTCTTCATGCACATCTACATATGATGATTTTTATATTATATAAAGTGTTATTTGTTTGGGAGGAGTTACGATGACGAACAATCGTTTACAGACAGAAGGACGGGCGGCATGATAATTCTAGTATATCCCTAACAACTTTGTTGCGGGAGATAGCTAACAAATGTTTGGACGGTGAGAAAAAAATTAAGTCGCCAACGGTTTCAACGGTAGGGGACTAATAATGATTAACAAGGTAAAATGTGATCGCCGATCATTTATGTTCGATTAGAGTCGGGCAGGAATTAGATCTCTGATAAACGTGCCGATTCGTGCCCGACATAGCCTTTCCATTCCATTTTTACATCAGTTTCGGGTCTGCGGTCAACACACACAAAGTATTCAAATACAATGTAGCAAAGTGTTGTTGTCCGTTTCTACGTCTAGAATTGAATATTACAATAACAATCTTGGTGCTTAAATCAAGTATTCAGGAAGCGAGGCACTTTCAAATAGCTTACTTTCAGTGAATATTTTGCGCTTCAAAATAAAGCTTGGGTTTGTGAAAAATTCTAGTCAATCCAAGAATTTAATCCAAGCAATCCAAACATTATTACCGGCAAATACTGTGACCTAGACCCTTTATCAAGGTCGTAACAGTTTCTTTGATTCTGGGCAACAAATCTGTGAAATATATTCAAATCTATGCTGGTAGTAGAAAGTGGATTAAAGTATTAAACTCACATGTAACTTTAGCCTTTGACCTTGGATAAAACACACGGCAAATTCCATTACTCTTATAAATATTCTTCAGGTTCAAACATGTACCGAAAAATTGTAAAGACAATATATTTTTGAACCCATGATCTGTGACCTTGACCTTTGACCTATAACCTTGATTCAAGGTAATGGCACATTTGGGTCCTGGGCAAAAATTCTGTGAAATGTAATTCTGATCCGTGTAGGCAGTGAAATATTATGGCTAGGAAAACATGTATTCAACCCACATACTGTTACCCTGGCTTAAGGCAAAGGTCATGACAGAAGGTTAGATCCTAGGCAAGAATTCTGTTAAATATAATTCTGAGTCATGCAGGCAGTGAAAAATTATGCACGGACAACCTTATTCGGAATCAGGCGCACGGGCAGGCAGACAAAATGACGGCGAGAACATATTTAGTCCCCAACTGTAGGGGATTCATAAAACCACAAAGATGCATTTTTATTGCCGATCATTTATTCATGTTCTGTTAGACATGTTAGACTTCTGGAAATCGTTTCAATCCGTGCTGGATGGATGCCGTAACTCAATATCCTTTTTACAACACGTTCAAATCTGCGGCCTTCATATACAAACCATCAAAATCACAAAGTGTCGTTGGTCGTTTCTGTGGCTAGTCAAATACTATAATAACATTAGACACCATTTGTTTGAGGACTACCGTTAGCATACATTTCTTTCGTCAGCATAAGCAGACTCACCAAAAAATATCAAAAGGTGCAAGGATTCGCTACAAGTTTTATATTCTTTTGATGTGACCCTCGAAGTGATTCCGTTTGTTCCATTATAATTCAAACAAAATGTATAAGAGCGAAAAAAAAGTATCACTTGAATAAGATTAAGGTATCCCTTGTACAATAGAGTCATTTTACAAAGCGTTTTAATCATCTCCATTGTAAAGTATGGTAAATTTTTTGCCTGGTAAGGTACTATAAACTATATATTTTCTGAAAGGTAATGATGCCCTGAGTACAAATATAAGACTCCCGGGTCTTAAAAATTAAAGGGGAAAAACTCTTGTACAACTTTGTCATTTTGCATAGGTCATATAGAGAAAATAGAAAATTTAGATGCTTCGCCAGTTATCCCCCTTTATTTTTCTGACCCCAAAATTATTATTTCTGAGCAGTGGGCATTATAAGCTTTCAGAAAATATATAGTTTATAGTACCTTACCAGGCATCGAAAAATGCCCTATTGTACATCGGATACCTTAATACAGAGGTCAGAGGCCAAAAAGCACTGGCGAGATGGTGAAAGGGTGTCACATTTTGATGATAATTATAACATCTCTTTGTCCAACCTTTTGAGAGTATCTTAGGGTAGGACCATAAAAAAATCGAGTTTGATAAATTCACCGGTTTCGAGCTTTTTCAGCACAGCTGTGTGCTGCTTTCCAGCAGGAGATGCTTTCTCATCTCGGGTATCTGATCTCATAAAATTATCCATTTTGGGATTAATCCTTGTAGGATGTTTTACTTGTTTTGTTTGGTTAGCTTTTCATTTCCCTGGCTTTGTATGCCCATTGATTGTGATTGACTATATTTCTCCAAGTTCATACTGTGCAATAGCGATTCAAATAAATAAAATAGTTACAAGGTCAAGGTTACCCTATTCTACCAAGGTCTGAAAATGATAAAACAGAGTGAGGGTGAAATAAGGGAAAGAGATGCTCGTGTTATCTTTATTGTGCAATCAGCAAATATACTTGTGTGTCCGTCACAAGGTCATCCCCTCGACTAGATTTTTTTACACTAGCCCCAGTTGAGGTATCAATGTTAAACGTCTTCAAATTCTGCAGCATGGACCAAACATGCACGTTTCAAATACTTAAACCTCGTCAGTGATCCTCAGTCTAAACAATGTAATATAGACAAAGAATGTGAAAGTTATTATGTCCAAAAATGTACCGCAAGAAGTAGCAGGATGGATGGGACATGATGATACAGTACCAACGTTTTAGAACATTTACCTTTGAAATTGAAAACTTTTATTTTCATTATGGCAAGGGGTACAAATAAAGAGGTTGCGGTCCGTATCTCTCTATGAAAGATATGGGAAACGATGCGAGAACAGGCAGTGCCATAACAAAATACACTGATATTACGGCACAAAAAGGATATGTCTAGGTACATTGGTAACAATGAAAAGGACATGCTCTAAGGAAACACGTGAAATATCAACTCCATATCACTTGTTGACATTTTCTTTTAAGAACATGTGTAATATAGGTCAAGGTAAAAGTTTATCTTGTCGTATATAATGAAAGGACTTGTATACAATGAAAACATAAAACCCTACTACTCATCAACCAAAAGTATTAATGGCCAAATTCGCCAGAACAATTCAAAATGCATGTGTAAATGGAGAGGTCTTGTCACAAGGACCTATATGCCTTGCCAATCAAGTAACGTCCATTGTTAAAAAATATTTTTAATGAGGTCAAACTAAATTGTCAAGGTGAGAGATAAAAAGATGATTTTCTTTTTTATGAACTTTCATGGTCTTGTATGCCCACATATAACGTTTTTTTTAATTCAGATCAGGACAAAAATACATGTAGTTTGCCCAAATAGTCGATGTGACAATCACACAGATATGATTTCTTTCCTCATCCTAAATTTGGTGAACTGCCAAAAATTATCCGTATTCATCCAATCTATCTTTTTCAAGAACTTTTGTAAGTCTGTTTGTGTTTTTGAATTGTGCTTTTCGCTTCCATTCACTGATCCATATAGTAATTCGCATGGCTATATTAAATATATTTCAAAGAATACAACAAATCGTCTATGTATGGATTTACTAAAACAATACAATATACACCGATACGATAAAAGCAAACATAGCAACTGACCTACGTTCATAATGTCAAACACAAACAATAACTCTTGTACTTACCTTAAGATGCTTTTTATTATTATTTTTTTTTTGAAAATTATTATTATTTTCTTTATGACAGTAATAAAATATGAACAATGGAGTCGAAAATTTCTAACAATTTCAAAACAAGATCTGCACGTTTCGGAATAAACCACTAAGTGGTGATATAAATATGAATTAACAATGAATTTCTGCAAGATTGATACAAGTGACAAGGATAGCAGTCATGATTTCCAAATAAAATTCTATTCACAACTGTATTTACAACACAGGTTTTAAAAAGTATATAGCAACATTTTAAAGTCCTTGAAGTCATAAGGTATAGCAAAATGACCACTGTCTTCGAATTCTCCTGGACTTTCAAAGCACGCAAGCTGCACACTGTCTGCAATTTGTACGGCAAGTCTTGCCATTCATCGTGATTATATCTGTGAGAAGATACAGAAAACACTAAAATTAGATAATGAATGGATAAAAATGTAAAAATAATTATATTGACATTTATCCTTTAAAAAAATAAAAGAAAAAATAAGCACATTCAGATTTATATAAATCAAATATAACAGGACACATTTTATGACGATTTTTTGGTAAGTATGAAGCTAGTGTTTCATCCACAATCTTCAGTTGTTGTTTTTTGGTTGATATTTTGGTTTTTATTCTAATTTTGGTTTTTAGATTTATGTGAAATCTTAATTTCCCTAATGCTCCATCATCTACATGAATATGCCTCTTCTTGTTGGAGACTCACAAAAACGCTTCAAGTGATAAAAATGCCGATTTGATCATACGTGATTTACATAGCGGTGGGTTATATTTCCAAAACGATATAGACTACGGAAAATAGCGAGAACTACGGCCAATAGCGATAACTACGGCGAATACCGATGAGCGAACTCGATTCAATCACGTGGTAGGCCGCAATATTGAAAATAGAACATTGTGAAACTTTAAAATAAAGGGTGTAGTTTAAATTGATTAAAAGAATGAAAGATAAGATTGTTGATAATTAAGGTATCATGGTTACTACATCATTTTAAATATATTGGTTTTATCATTTATTTCAAAAAGAAATCCATATTTTCACGGATAAAACAAAATATAAGTGGAAGTAAATGTTCTTTTAGTATTGAAGATAGGTAATAAAATGCTATATTACCACCACATTTAGCTTTTGAATGAGACTTGCTGTCACAATGAAATTATACAGGCATCAACAAATGAACGCTATGAGAATTCTGTTTACATTACGTCTACAGATCTTTGGATGTTAATTCCAAATCTCTATTTCAAATGCAAACAAAATGATAACGAGTGTTTGCCTTAAATCTTTTCTTATCTTTGGAAGATAGGTTAGAATCTCTTCATAAATTCTACATGGCAACAAATGTTTGTTTTCAGAGATTCAGTCGCATGGCAAAAAGTGGAGCACCTTTGTTACTTGTGTTCGTAATAAATGTTTCTCCTTCCATAGTTTAACATCTCCTTTTTCCTGTCTCTTTTCACACCTCAAGAGCTATTGACTGCAATTCATTTTAAAGAATAATAAAATACCGAGGGTTTTTTCGTATTTCCCGATTATTTGCGACGGGTACTTTTGATGTTGTAATCGTATAAAAAAAATAGTAAAATGCAATATTGTTTGTTTGGAGAAGAATCTATATCAACTCCAAGTTTTCTTTTTTATGAAGTACATGTATGTACTTTACTGTCATTGTATGTATATATAGAAAATATAAATAAATAAGTTATTTCTATACTGAAACAAAAGAATGATGAAATGGTTGCATTAAGGAATAACATCATCTGATCTTCCTGCTAGTTCGATTAGTCTATACAAATGGTTACTCAAATCAGAATATATAGAAACGTGTTACAAAACACTCTTAAGCACATAATTGCATTGATATTGGAAGTCATGAAACTTTCCTCAAGTGTTCCGGAGTGTATACCAAAATGTATCCGTGGTCTATGTCTTTCACGGGATATCTGTAGATATTGTTTGAAAAGTGGAAGATTTATTAGCGTCTGGCATGGCGGCAACGAGCGTTAAACTCATTCTAATCATTATAAAAGTAGCTATGTAAACTCAATTACAAGCTAAATGGCCGTTATTTAACTACATACAAATTGATACTGGCGAATTCGCGAAAAAAACATCGCGTCTCCGTTGTTGAAGATCTCGAATCTCGATTATCTGTACGTTAAAAACAGGAATGTAATTCATTAAATTTATAAAACCCAATCTTAATCGTATAGGGCAGAATATCAGCGGCTGGGCGTTATCACTCGTCAGTCACGAGAACCATTTCTGTCCGTATTTACATTAGAAATCTCAATATCGTTTCTGTCTGATACGGGCGATACTTTAATTCACGGCGGTAACAGATCTTTATGACTCTAACCCGATACCTCGTGAAGTGACATAAACATACCCCTGACATGTTGATGGCGTTTAGTTTTTTCTTCATTCACATCACATTTGATAGACAAAAATATATCAAGTCAACAATTTAGGCCTCATTAGACCAGGTTTTATGTAATCTAAATACGAAATGATCGCTGATATTGGGTTTAAATATGTCAAAATGCACTTAAAATCGGACACGTATGAACAGATTTTCGGCGTTTCCGCTTTGTAAGTTGCTACGAATCTGCGAAACCGAGAAAAGACGCCCGTATTGTTGTTTCAGTGCACGTCGGACAAATCTTCAAAATAGCAAGTATTTTGAAAAAAAAAATCGGTAAAGTTCATAATCAAAGTACAGAACGGCATTGTCTGAGGTTTCTATTGTTATGGGAAACACAAGGAAAAAATCTTTTTCTGACTCTTCATTTAACAAAAGTTTAAACGAGAGTCAGGAACGGTATAATAAAGGATATCACCATTTCACAATAATATAGAGTCTACTCGCAATCTTCATAAATTGTAGGCATAATCTTTCGATAATCCAACCTTTTGCCCTTTGATGATGCTGGGATGATTCATCAATCAAAAGGTATTGGAGGAATAGGATATGCTTGCATTTTAAAATGCGGAAATTGAGCTTTAATGATGTTTGTATTGAATGACTGTTGATCAATTAAGGCAGATGTTAAATGTCTATAAACCCTTGCGTATACTTAAGTAAAAATAAACTTTCTTGGAACACCCAGTATGCATTTGATACATCTCACTTAATCATAAAACACGGTGAAGAATTGTTTAAAATATTCCGCAGCAAAAAATGATAAGCGTCACGTAAGCCTTTGAAACAAAAGACAATATTTGTAAATATTTGCCATAATCACATAATATCTCATTATACTATCTGTATCGGGTCGACTAGAAATGCCTTATCACTCTCACTTGATAGGGTTTGATGGTGCTTTATGAGACGCCGTCATTCGAGATTGCATGATGTGATGAACAGATTGATTGCAAATGCTTCTATGAAACAAATACTTGAGGTAATTTTTTTCTGTTAGATTCTCATCCATTGAGGCTCAGAAATTCCACGCTGTCCCATTTCAAAAGAAAGACCATGTTAATCATAACTCTGTACAATGTTATGAATCTAGTACATTTAATAATCTATAGAAAATGAGTGCATTCATTATTTGAAGAGAACATCACACCTATAATGAAAATTTCAAATACATATCTCTTGGGCGAATCTTCACAAAGATCTTTTTTTTTTCTTTTCTATTATTAATCATTCAAAAATCTAGAAGAGTGAAGATAAGAGTTCATATGGACCATGAATTGGCGAAATATAAAGGGTTGATATTTTACTTAATAGAAAACTTAATCAAATTTTATCATATCAATGCCTCTAATTGGTTTTAGAATTTGATGACCAGGTAATAAAACATTAGACATGTCATAATTCCTACATTTTCAATACAGCTATGTTGACACTAACAACATAACTTTGAAGTTGTTGTGAAGAAGTAAGTGTATCATTGTTGCAAATACATTATAGGTGTATGTAACCTTTGCTTTACAATTCACAAAGCCTGTGTAACACAATACTAGTAGTTAGGTTTAAGATAAAATAAGCTATGGATATGATGAAGATTTATGATGTCATCTCAGAGATAAACTCCAAGTTGATTTATACATTTTACTATATTTCAAAAGATCATTTGAAATAAAATGAAATTAATTGAGGGAATAATAAATGATGAATTATGTCTATGCTCTTCTACCTAGAGCATCTAAAATTTTATTTCATTGGGTACTAGGGAATGATTCACTGGACTTATTCATTGGCAAACATGGCAGAAATAGGAATTGAGTCACTTGACAAATTGCATACTTCTAACTTAAAGAATACCAATTTTTTTTTACATTGTTAGAGAATCAAGGCGGGGGGGGGGTTCAAAGAATTCATGACAAAGGTTTCTATTTGGTTGCTTTCGAAATATTTCATCCTCTTACTATACATTTTGTGATTTCAAAGTCATATCTTTGATTTTTTTTTTCATACACAACAAAATTTAAGGTTCGATCAAAATATTCTTCACCATAATGATTTTGTACACTTACTGTACCACTGACATAATTAATAATAAACAAGTACTTTGAAACCTAAACCATGCTAATTTCATTCAATGTATACATGTATTTCTAAATTCTCTTCATCTGATGTTTATTTGATGCATGACATCATGCATGATTCTACTCGTTGAACACTGCGTATGAACAGTAAATGGAAATGATAGAGGACTTCATTCGGTGAAGTCCATTATATCCGTAAGCACGTTTGATCGATACTTATTTCGACACGATTTCAAACACGACGGACTTGAACAATTGTTCATATGTATAACTTGGTAGTAGAAAGACTTTAGCAGGAGTCAGTTTGCCTCACGTAATGAATTAGGAGCAACTACTCTTATAACAAAGTTTTTCAGTTTATTTCATTGTTGTGAGGCCTATCTTATTGAGGAAATAAGTGTATCATACAGTTGCATCTGTTAGATTCTATATAAGCAGAAGTCAAAGTTTCAATAAATTGTGAAATATGGCTACCTTTTTAAAAGATAAAAACGGTATATATTTTATATATATTTTGTTCTATTCAATTGCCGATCTGCAAAAGAATCATCGGTGATTCTTTCCCAGTCTCGCTGTGTCTGCCCTACAACAAATCCTATTTCTCTCATTCTGTACTGCATTTTCCTCTCTTCTAAATCAGCCCATCTAACCTAGAAAAAAAGATGTCAACAAATGAATATTCATTCCAACATAATTTCCCAATTTTTTCTACATTTTATTTCCCATCTTATAGGAATATAAGAATACACTTGTAGCTTCCAAAATGGAAGTATCCGAATGTGACAATTCTGCCATATTGAAGCGACTGGTATTGCATGCAAGCAGGAGATGCTGACTTTTCCTTGGCACCAGGTCTCACTCCCACTGAGGGTTCGCTTCTTTTCATGCGGTGGAGGTTTTTGTTCGTTTGCTTTGGTTCCTGTTTTATCTTAATTTTGTATGTATCGATTTTGTTCTGTGTTTATATGGTCATTATCCATATTTGTCATTTTAAAACTGTTCAATTTGAAAGGAAACATACCCTTTTCTGGCCTGGTAGAAGTGGTCTACTCATCTCATCACGTAAGAAATCATCTATTGAAGTTGGAGATGGTGTCCTCTTTCTCTTATGGTGTACTAAACCATCCAATTTATCTAAAAGAACAAAATAAATGTATTATAGAAATGAACGTTCAAATCAAAGAATACATAAAGACTTTGTTTTGGAAAAATAAAATCTAATAGTATACAACAACAATGATTGAAGACTTATTGTTTATTACTATTAACTTACCTAGACTTTTCTCTGAACCTTCCACTTCCCATTTACTCTTCTTGTACACCTTTTAATATACAAAATAAGAGATGTCAGTTTTGTCTTTTCTTCAATAAGTCTGACACATAAAGTTTACAATGAATGTACTTTTGTGAAAAGTTTCTGAAAATAAAAATTCATGTTCATTATTCAAAGGATTGTTGTACAGTAACACCAGAATTTTATGTAAGATTTAAAAAAATATTTGCTATTTTTACAATGATTTGAAAACGAGAAATAAGTTTTCTCAAAAGTTATCAAATAAGGTAGCTCAACTGCATACTTCTTGTTGCAAAATACAACTTCTTCTGTTTATTGTACATTTGTACAAATTCCAAAATCCAGTCATGTTTCTGTGATTAACTTCTTTTCAAATCATGAAAAATTGTACTGGCAAAATATAGACATATTGCAGAATTTGTTTTTTTTTTGCATAAAATTCTTGTTACAAAGTACTGAATAGAACATTCCTCCCGACTTACATCTGCAAGGAATATGATGTTAATTCATAAAGCATATACTACAAAATTATATTGAACTTTCTATCACTGTAAAGAATAGTTTTATAAACACAGAATCACAAACTTGAAAATAATGTACCACCTGCAATTTATTACCTTGACATGGACATAAGCTTCACTGAATGCCGTATTCATCTTCTATTTCAATTAATTTCTAATATTAAAAGTGGACATAGCACATACAAACAAATAGTCTAAGATGTCATTATTATGCAAAATATACTTATAATCTTATATTCCGGAATGAAATGTGGGTAAATGAAATAATATTTTGACTCTGCAACAATTTTTTTTCAAAATATAAGCAAACTTTGTCCACTATATCGCTACATTCCAGCCTTCAGCAGAGACTTATGATGTAAAGTAAACAGTATTTTTACAGGGAAATAACTTATATAACATGAATTAAAAATATCTACATCTTTACAATAAGTTTTCTTTTGCTCAAAACTGTACATCATTCATTTGAATTCGAACTTTACTTCTAAGAAATCTCAGAAATAAAGTATGAGAATTAAGAATTATGAATATAAAACATTTCAGTCTCATGAAACATTGAAAAAGGAATAATTCAAAAGAAATGACACTATAAATTCTAATACCTTAAAATGTCTACTTCAAAAGAAAATACCTTCAAGGTAATTTGAATGAATTAATTCAAAGTTGAAAGTACTTCATGTTCAAACTTGCTTCCTTAGTGATAATATATAAATCATATAAATGAATAACTGATTGATAATACTAAAAGCAAATAATTTATGCTCACACAAACAAAAAATTCTACTACATACACGCTGTACAAATACTGAGAACATGCAACTTTTCTTTTTTTTCTATTTTTTTTTTTTCGGTTTCAAGTCACTCTTCCACCTATTGTAATGTTTATGTATTTGTAAAGAAGAATTCTCTTTGTAAAATTCAAATTGCGAAATATTCCCAAACTGACACATAAGACGTGTCTAAATTTTCCCTCTCCCTGAAATATTTTTGTTCTGATGCAATGTTCAATGGCAGAAGTTAAAATTTTTTTTAAAAGTATGTGAAACTCGAAGGTCAAGGCTGCAAGGTCAAAAAGTTTTGGTATCCAAGAAAGGTCTCGTCACAAGGAATACACATGTGGAATATGAAAACCTTATCACTTTCCATTCAATAGTTATGGCCAAGGTTAAAGTTTTTGCTGACAAACAGATAAATAGACAGACAATCAGAGAAACAGACAGGACAAAAACTTTAACCCCGAATCTTCAAATAAGGGGCACAAAAAGACCAAAAGGACAGAAATGATCACTATATTCAACTGAAATGTACATTACCCCAATTCTTCTCCCATCCCTTTAACGAAGTCACTTTAAATGAACTGCCTGCAGTCCAAATACAATTCGATATGAATTTATATGTTCCACCCCATCTTTTCCCCTTGCACAGTAAAATTGTGCCTTATGACTTGCAGCAAATATAAACAAGTAACTTATTTGAACTTTGTAAAGCATAATAAAGGGAATAAATATGAAGAGGAATGAATCTTAATAAAATATTTGAAACAAGTGACATTGACCTGGTCATATGACTTTTAGTCAATGTGATGTGAAACCATTGGTTCATGACCTACAATATACTAAAATATGAAAGTGATAACTTAAAGGTAAAATGATTCAAAAGATAGAGCCCAGACACGATTTACGTCAGAGGGACAAAAGGCAAAAAACACTATGCCTCCTTCCACTAGTAGAGGGAGGGAGGAGAGGAAGACATAATGAATGCCATAAGGACCCTTTTGACTTGAGCTATTTAGTAGGTTTTTTCCTATTAATTTTTCTTTTAACAAAGTGTAAGCTTAAAACACTGAAAGAACCATAGGGATTTGGTATCCTTTTTAATGAGATATCATACCTAGCACCCCCTCCCTGTCTTTTAATATTTAATAGTCTGACCATACTGAAGGTAAGATAAAACACTCTTTTGGGCATTAAAGTTCTATCATAGATGTAGAAGCATCATTTGCTAAATTCAGGTAAAAGAAACATGTATTTGACATGTATACACTGCTAGTGCAACAAGAATATGTATTCCTTTGGACACTTCTTTCTTCTACGACACTGTTGAGAGAAATCTTAACAGTTCTTAGATTCTTAAGATCTATACAGATCAAAAGAAAGATAATTCTGACAGTGAAAAATCAATGATGGATATGCTTTGATTCCCTAAATAAGATAAGTATTTTAAAACAATCTGATTTAGCAGTAAATATCATTGTATCTGAAAGTAAATTCACAACTTAGTAGCCTCATATTTAATGACACCACACACGAAAGTGAAAGATAATAAACATGCAGATTTCACTTCACTCATATATTCTTTCCAATTAAAAATATCATTCCAAGGAATGCATGTCTTCTCTGCAAAACATAACGACACTTGGGAATCACTTTTAAATAGAGTGTGACATCCAAGTGTGACAGACAGACAGACGGACAACGGAAATATATGCAAAATGTCTTCAATTAACAAGAGAAATGATTGATTTTAAAGAAAAAATCAGCAACCAGCCAGATCTCTCCCCCTTCCCAAATACACTTTGTACCTTTCACACGGTGAAATAACCTTGAGTCGAGATGATATGAACCATTTGGGTCATGGACAACAATATAAATATTATAGTGATTGGATGTACACATATATCACAAATACAACTTGTACGAGGTGGAAGACTTTGTCTCCACATGGGGGGGGGGGGGTGGAAGATGACGTTGGTTATCTTAAATGCGCAGGGCAATATATTTGTATTTTTTCTTCTTCATATATAATATGAAATACCCTGCCTCCAAATGGGGGTGGGGGAGGGGGTGTTGGAAGGTGAAATTGGTTATCTTAAATGCCTAGGGCAATATATTTTTATTTTTTCTTCTTCATATATAATATTTTCATATGCAGAGGGTTATGCAATCATGACCAGTACATATAAAGACAACTACACTTACTGCTTTAAAATCAGCTTGTAATATGAGAGAATCATAAACCTCATCAAATTGATGGGTTTTCAAAAAGGAACCATAATTTATACTACAAATGTATGATACATTGTATGAAAGGAGGGTATATCCTCAGAGACAAACACATGCACTGGGTCAAAGCATTTGAAATCTTTTATTTTCTTACAAGGGTTGGACCACAAAGCTGGAAATTGAACAGAATACGTCTTTAGGACTTTATAAATTCAATAATTCATATCAATTTTGTTATATCAAATTTCCTCAAAATCTTCCATCAAACAGTGGGAAACATTCCGCCGTCCTGAAGAGTTCAGGTAATCATTGTACTCAAAAACAAAGAATTTTCCTGACTGGATGAATAATATTGAGTTATATATATATAAAGTTGATGGATATAAGATTTCTAGACTGATCCTTTTGCCAAATGACATGAATTTTTTTTTACATGTATTGTGGTCAAAGTGCAAGGTGGAACTGCTACAGTCAAATGTCTTGATATGTTTTCTGATATGAAGAATGTATATTTCAGATGTATTAACTATATAATGAATGTTCATTTCAAATACTCAAAAGTATATGTAAGCCCATCTCTTCAAACTAAAAGAGAAATCCCATTTCAGAGCATCTTAACCAAGTAAGTAATAAAAGATCTGTGTTCAAGGTGAAGGTCACTACATCAAAATTCCTAATTAAATATTCACTGTAAGAAGATAAGTCAAACAAAATGAAGACACACATTGTCATCATTATGTTTTATACATATACAATTAGTGTTATCTTCATAGTTCAATAATCAATATGTAGCCTTGTAAAAGCTATACTATCAGACCAAAAGCTGGACAATACATAGTCTCTACATGCTATGTTATAAGGGATGGGACTGGGAAGTAATGAAGGGTAGGACTTGGCTGATTGGGGGGTCGATAAGGCATGTTTGATACAGGGAAGTAAAAATAGGATTCAGTAGGGATAGTTTTAGGCGGTTTATTTGGGATGAGAATCAGTTGTGGCAGCAGACCTGCCTACTTGTTTCTTACCAAAAGTGTAAAATTTTGCTAAAGAATGTGTGATTTAGGGAAGTTAAGCATAGTACAAACAACATGAACAAATTGATTGTTATTTTGAGATAAAAACATTGTCTTTTCCCTTCTTTGACATTTTCAAAAATCTTAATCATTCACACGATTGCTTATACAATATCTAACCCTCCACTTACAACGAATTACTATAGGCAAGTCTATTTGTTTGTTTGATATATTTTTAACAGTAATTCTACTTGGAAATACATGTAAGCTTAAGGTGTAAAAATGAGCAGCACATGTGTAGAGCGTATTTGTAGGTCAAAAGTCGTTAAAAATAAAGCCAAAATAATAAAAGTAGGCAGTTCTGTGCCAGGGAGGGACAAATAGTCTATGTTTTTGTTGTAAAGAAGAATTCATATCAATATTTATCTTTTGCTCCATCTTCTCTACTGATGGGCAACACTCCATGCTTAGGTGCAGAATGTGAAGCAATACTTGTCCATTTGACGCCACAAAATGACTTGTAATAAAGTTTTATTAATGGGGAAAAAGCATTAAGCAAGACACTGATTTGGGAGCAAAGATTCTAAACCACTGCATTTCATACTGATTGAATTTTTTTCCACCATAAAGAGAAGCAAGGCCAAGGTTATGGGGACAGAAGGATATAACTGGTACAGGATAGCATTTTATCTTTTTCTTTATCATATATGACAAACTATGGAATTCTCTTTTAGACCAGTTTGATGACCAGCTTAGATAAATAATCTTTGCAACTACATACTTCAATTCTTTTCTGAAAGCCACTCTTACTCTACACTTCAATTCTTTTCTGAAAGCCACTCTTACTCTACACTTCAATTCTTTTCTGAAAGCCACTCTTTCTCTACATGTATCATGTGTATATTGAATAGTATTGCAGAATCCTTTTAAAATTTTCAAAACTTCGCAATGCTCATGCATAACATTTTCTTGTTCAGCATTGTTCAAACATTCTGCCATTTCCTGCTGATCCGTTGGTACACCTTGCTTTTTTTCACAAATGGCACTTCTGATGTTCAGAAGAGATTTCAAAACCATCCTCCCATTTTAATGTATTGCGTTATGATGTCCCACTTCCCATTTTATAAACAATCTCATACAATCCTTAACCTAGTATATTCATAAACAACTTTTTGAAGGCAGTTTGGGTACTATATAAAGGGACAGGTAAATCTTCTGTCATTTGCTCTCCAACAATTCAGGTTGGAGTCTCAAATAAGTTTGATTTGTTTCCCTTTTCCTGCTACCATTTGATTGATGGTATTGGAGTACGTCAATAGCATAATAAGATATTAGACATTAGACATCTCTAGGATAATTCAGACGGATTGCAGGTATAGCATGCTTAATAACAATAAACATGATAAAGGGTCTTGAAATTTAAATATTCTTTGCATTCTTACAGTCTTTTGACAATCTCATGTTTCATCAATAGCCTTGTGACACCCTCCTCCCACTTTTGTAAAGTATAATGAGACAACCTCCTCCCACTTTCATGAAGGGTCTGTCGACATTAACTTACATTATCGATTATGTAAAACTTTAATGAATTGCTGGGGACACTACCTTTCCATTTTCTTAAACGTAATGAAGACACCCTCCTCCAACACTGATCAAAAGTTCTGTGACACTCCTCCTATTTTCAAGAACACCCTTGTGATACTCTCCTCCCATTTCATTTTCATAGACAGTCTTATCACACCCTCCCTTGTTGTCCTTTTTCATATACATATATAATTATAATATTCAGAACTATACCCAGTATATTGTGTTCGAGTTTTAGCCTGAGATACAGGTAGACATAGATAAGGTGGGAGAATTTAAAATAGGCATACTGTAAATTGCTTTATTTTCGTCAGTACCAATTTTCGTCAATTCGTTCAAAATGACCATTTCGTCAGTACGTAAATTCGTCATCCAATGGTCCCTAAAATATAAATTCGTCTGTTCAAAAGCCAACTTAACATTCAGGTATAGGCCGTATGCGTTTGTTTTCATTGTTTGTTTAACAATTATTATTAAACAAACAATTAGAGACATGTATACCACATAGCTTGTTGTGAAAACATATCATTCGGTAATTAGAAGTACATTATATGCGACTTTGTGTGCGTATTCAGTTTTCAATGATTTATCATTTGCCTGTCGTATTAACACTTAAGATTATTTTTTTCCTTTCTAAACTATCACGAGTATTTATATTCGTCGATACGTAATTTCGTCAAGGGAGGCACTGACGAAAATGACGAAAATTGGTACCTGACGAATTAAAACCAATTTACAGTAATTCATATGATCAGCACTTACCTCGTATCTTTCAACCTTTCAAACACTTCAAAATTCAATCACTTTTTCTATATCCATATCCAGGCGAAAATTACACAACAAAACAATGGTCCATTACAAGCCCTTCTCCTTTTATAAGATGTCCTGCCCGTCCCCCTCCCTTCTTCATAATAGCACAGAACTTTCCTACCACACAACGGAGCCCACTTCCACTTTAAAACTTACCTTTTTCTTCCTTTTTGAGTTTTGTATTCATTTCGCAGAGTCTCTCTTCCCATGTTGATGATTAGTATTTGCATCTCCCCTTTCTCATTTTGAGAGCATAGAACCCGTCATCCCATTTTCTTGAATAGTTTTAAGACAACTTTTTTTATTAGAAATATTGTAATACATGTACTATTTTCTCAAGTCAACAATTTTGTAATATTCACAAAATTTTATAACACATGCCTTCTCAGCCAAATGTGTTATTTTGAAAGATATTTCCATTTTATAGGATTCAGTCTTGTTGCATTAATTATAAACCTTCAAACATGGTTGGTCTTGTGACAATTAACACCTTTGACTATTAAATCTTACAGATCGATCTTTTAATCAAAAGTAAACTGATTTCTAACAAATAAATAATCAAAGCATTTCCTCTCTTAACTTCCCGTCTTTCAAAAGTATACCATCAACCCATCCCCTCCTTCAGTCAACTTACATAACATCTTAATTTTAATCATAAAATTTACATGACCGACATTGTTTGCAAAAATGAAATACTTCATAAAGGGTAAAAATAATTCTTTCCCTATCTAATTTGGTATAAAACAATATGGAAGGGCTATTAAAGAAACAAGTGAAGGACACTATGACAATAGATCATTGAATACAAACTCTATGCATCTGTCCATCTTTATGTAAGTCTATTATATCAAATCAAACAATTCTTCGTTGTAGGGAATTGCAACTTTAGCAAGAATTTGCTCTTACCTTATTCACTCTTCTGAAAATGTTCACCACATTTTCATCTCCATTTTTTGTTAGAGTGTTGAACAACAGTATAAGGACTGGGTGAGAAATAAATTTAAATGAGGGTACTATTGGAAATTTCGTATCTGTAGCATGCTATACTACGGATACTTGAATGTTGGATTATCCCCCACCCATTCCTTCCCATTTCTGAAAATGGGGAAAAAAGAATTTCTATTGAAATAGGGCTCATAGTTCATAGTTATAGAGACCAAGTCCTTTCATATTAAAATATATTTTTTCATACCCCTACCCCTTTTTCCTATTTCTCAAAAAGGAAAAACAAACATGTTTTTATTTCAAACTTCAAGATAAATTCTATCAAGCGATAAACTCAATAATATAACTTCATCAATACTGCAAAAGCTGATCATCAATGGACTTGATTAGCAGTAGAATTTGAAGGAATAGAAAGATGTCTAGCTACTGAAATCTTTCTGTATAAATTCAATTCATACATGTATGAACTTGATAAGGAAATCCTAAATGCAACAGTAACTGATTAAAAACATAATCTAAAAAATAAAACATCAAATCTTAATACAGTGTACAGTACTGTATAGGGACAAATAATAGGAGGGTCTAATAAAAATCAATATATCTTGTTTTTCTTTTTAACACATAACTAAGAAAATGAATTTGTAATATAATAAAGAAAAATATACATCTACAAGGACTCATAATAACCATCATGAGATATGTAAGGGTTCTCCACACTTTGAAAAGCATGTAGTGAAATAGTAGAGACCGAATGACTCTGTAAGTACTTAATACAAAAGCCCGCAAATTTTTTACACAAAAGCCCGCAAATTTTTTTACGAGGTTTTTTATCTGTTTAGGGAGGGGACGGGGTTTAAGTGTTCAATCCCCTCATAGGAAAAGTTTTGCAAATTAGGAAAAAAATTGAAGCCATAATAGTTTGGTAAAACTGTGTTTTATTTGATCTATTAAGAGGAAATTCAAGAAGGATGACTAATACCAGCAATACGGACGAAGAAGACGTTATCATAACTGGCTAAGGTGGCTTAAATAGCTGGACGATGGCTCTTAAGGAGAACCCTGCTAGGACAGCAGACTACGTTTTCTAATACCCCCACCCCAAGAACAAAGTTAAATCTTCGTTTCATTATATTTGCTCTTCGTCTCATTAAAATTTATTTAAATCTTATCTACTTCATTCAGAACTCACCATTGCTGAAATCTTCTGGACTCAATAGCTGAAAGAAACTACTTTTTAAGACAAACTTATCGGTTATACAACAATATTTTTTTAAGGTTGTCGAGACTTAACACATTGAACAGACAACATGTAGCATGCATGTGGAGTAATACTTACCCCTCCGAATCTGTTTTCATCTAAATCTTCATCATCATCACTTTCATCTTTCTTTCTTTTCTCTGAGCTTTTCTCCACCTCATCTTCCATTTCAACCTTGAATAACAGTAATTAAATCACATAGAGACAATTGTGTGTAGTGTTCATGTAACACTAATATTATATGTCCTACTTTCTACCCTTTCTAATTGACCCTTCCGATTGCGGGAAAAAATGCAAATGTCATCATGTCAAAATGCTTTTACCACTGACAAACAAGCTTAGAACCTTGGTCAAACATCGAAATTACATTGTGCTGTCATGGAATTTCTCAAAATTTGCCCGCGTTTGGAGGGTCAATAGTTGTGACAAAGAGATTCCTGGGGTATTTGTTGATCACTCACTTGTAGCACTGAGACATGCATCTTCTTTGAAACTGCAAAATTTTTTACATACATGTACAAGGAGATACATAATCCTTGATGTTCTCAATATTTTATTCATGATGCTCAACTCTCCTTATTTGAAAACATTTGATTTATTTCAATCACTAACAATCTAGGACATAGCTATGACAATATTTGTAACCACTAGATATAAACCAACGATTACCATTTTGAACCAAGAGACCCAACAAAATGTCAAAGCATCTCCCTTCACAAATACTTTGTGTGTACTTATTTAAGATCAACCATATATTAGTGGGAACAGGCAAAAGTGACATAAAGTGTGCTCATGAGTTAGCACACTTGCTATTATCCTATCATAATTTGTTACAAATGTACAGATCTGTGTAGTCTTAAATGAGCTTCTTCATGACAGTGCTACCTACAATTATGCTTCCAGTGAGTTTCTTCTGTGATAGGTTCTACTCTACCATATTGTGACAGAGAACGATTCAGGTGTACACTATCACCTTTTTCAGTGTGCACTATCACCCTAATAGTGCACCCCTGTCTTTCCACAGTAGTGTTCTTAATAAAAGTGATGCTGACCTGTTTTATATACAGACATGTCGTTTTCATACAAGATATTTAATTAAATTTGTTTGCATACCCAAGCAAATGTTCCTAGATATTTATTTTATCCTTTAAAATTAAAGCCAAATTTATGTTGCTATATTTTTCTTGTTAAATAATGCCTGTACTTATCAACCACACTTTAGATCTTTTACAGTCAAAGAGTTGTAAATCCAGAATATGCACAAGGTTTTTTGAAAGAGAGGTAACTCGTACAATCAATATTCATAACATATATCTTGAAAACGTTTGCTATGAAGGGAGTACACTATCAAAAACAAATGTTCCTAGATAGTTATTTTTTCCTTTAAAATTAATGCCAAATTTATGTTGCTATATTTTTTCTTGTTAAATTATGCCTATACTAAATGACCACACTATAGATCTTTTACAGTCAAAGAGGGGTAAATTCAGAATATGTTTGTCTGTAACACAGAGTTTTTGAAAGAGAGGTAACTCGTGCAATCAATGTTCATAACATATATCTTGAAAACGTTTTCTATGAAGGGAACACACTATCAAAAACAGTCAGCATAATAATAACAATAGTGTTAGGTTTAGTGTTCACTATGCCGAAATAGTAGTCAGGGTTCTGGCACGTAGTACACTCCCCTTCAGGTCGTGCACTATGTGCCAGAACCCTGACTACTATTTCGGCATAGTGAACACTAAACCTAACACTATTATATAAATATGAATCCCACTTGAATAAGTGCACACTACAGTAATAAATACATCTCCCATTCACGAATAAATTTCTGTGTATTTTAATATTAACACTATAACAAACCTCAGTAATTGAATCTTCCTGTAGTAAGGCTCGTATATCCAGTCGTAGGTAGTGTCTCGGGGTCTCCTCCCACTTATCTTTAATCTGATGGTGAAAATTATGAGAATTTGTCATAAAGAAATAAATGTAATTGAATCAAAATGAATACTATAGTTTCAAGTTTGGAATAAGTATCACTGAAAATTATGAGATTTTGATATAAAGAAATATATGTGATTGAATCAAAATGAATACTATAGTTTCAAGTTTGGAATAAGTATCACTTCATTCAATATGGATTTCACTACATGTATTATTAAGACAATAAACAAATAAAGGTTTTAGGGGAAACACTGTGATGAGTCAACAGTAACTATTTGTTATTCTGTGAACCTAAAAATTCAATAAATACACATCATTGATGAATTAAACACAAAAAGTATCAGTAATTTTCAATCATATTTTGTAATTTATCTTCCTAGACTCATTTGATAAGGAAATGATATCGAGTCTTTGCGGAATTCAGAGTTTTTCCCCCTTACAGACGGTATCTGACGTAAAACCATTGTGACGTCATGAAAATGGTATGGTAACGTTGTTTTATACCGTCATTTCCCAGACTTTAAGGACTGTTTCCATAGAATTTGATGACATCATAATCAGTCGAAGTCACATACCGTCTCACATGGGAAGTAACTCTGGTTTTCGAAAATAGTGAATAATCTCACTACAAACCTTCTCTATTTCCCTTAAAGATCTTTTATGTGTATTCCTCTTGGAGCATACAGCAGGCTCTGCATCTATTTCAGCAACATACACCTACATAAAGGAAACAGGAGGTAATATTATAAAACTTGAATTTATAAAGGTAAACTTCAAAGTTAATTCTTTTTTTTGCACTATCTAAACAAAGCAATTGTTTCTCTTTGTCATATTTTGAAATATCACTTTGAACTTCGTGAAGAACACAGGAGGAAGATTAAAAAATAAACTATTAAAGTTAAATTCAAAAGTGTCTTGACAGATTTTTGAGAAGTTGTTTTGGTGGTTTTTTTTTCAATTCAAATGAAAATCAACTAAATTCACAAAATGAACCTAAAAAAAATGTCCCTTCCTGGCATTAAAGTGTCTTGTCATATATTGAAAATCTAAGTCCAGGGACCAAAACTCTTGTGATAAATTTTGGAAAACATTTTTCCTCCATTTCCTCCTTTATGCTGTTATCTTTAAATAACTATAAAGTTTACCGGTAAATGAGATCTATCTCAGCATTTAAAAATAGATGTGAAGACAATTCATAAAAAGAATTTGACAGAGATTAAATACTTTTCTGTTATTATTGCTCATTTTTGAAAACACAACATGTACCTGAAATCCTTTTGATTTGGCATAGCTCCAGAATTCTTCAAAATGCTTGACTCTGTCATTGACTGCATCAACAATAATAAAAGGGAAGAATCCATCATCTACTGTCTTCTTGAAGCTCTTAAACATGTTCTGTCTATATGAACTTTCCATCTCTGGCTCATACTCATATTCAAGCACCTGAAATTCATGAGCATTGTGAAAATTAGAAATTCTCAAAATAGATTGCAGACTGAAATACCAAATAGAATATAATACAATCCAAGTTGCAATTAAACTTGCCATGTATATGGGTGGATGGAGATTAATATTACCTTCTTTTTTACTTTCTTGCCGGTTTCTGGATCCCTCTCTGTCTTTTCTTGTTCAACCATGAAGTAATCATCCAAGCATAACATCCTCGGAGCACCTCCTCCATGCTGCACCTCCTTGTCCTAGAAAAACATTTTTTTTAAATGATGGAGTTCAATCATTATACAAAATAGAGAGACTGGAGATGACATTTTTAAAATATATGTATGTTTATCATACAATACATGTATGTATTGAATTGTGTTTTGTGACTTTATATTTCTATTCTAAAAATATCCTCAGTCAATTTATTTGAGAAGACATAATGGATATTTTTTCATCTTACCTGGTGCAGCATCACTATTACAAGATTTGTGATTAACGAAAGAAAATTAAGGATATGAATCACCCAATCAATCTTCCAGTAAAATTATGCTTCTTTGAAAGAGTCAAGTGCAGTAATTTTTCAGTGTACATGTATATTCATAAATGTAAATTTTCAATTTAATGAATACTCTGGTCTTTAAACGATCATTTACATGATGTAATTGCTATAAGTATATTAGGAAGTAAAATATCCCACCTTGATAAGTTTGCCCACGTAAGTTTTTCCGGCTCCTGGAGGACCCCTGAGAATGACCACAATCTGTGAGGGTCGACTCTTCCTACCAGGAGGTATAAGTAGGTCATCGACTTTAACGGTCTCTATCCTAGCTTCATGTACAACCTGCCGACTACGACCATCTCTACCTGGACTACCGTACGACAAAGGAAGGTCACGGAATCTAATCAAAGTAAAAAGTAAGTTGTAACGAATACGTTCACGTACGTCCAGACAACTCCTGATAAAATATTAGAAATAATCAAGAAATATCAGTACCCAGTCGTGGTTTATTGTCCGGAAATTCCCCATCTTGCTTGAACATGTTGAACAAATAAAATCAATTCATATGAAGAGAGGAATTGAGGGTTCACCAAACGTCCAAGATTGCACCTTTTGGCTGACTTTTCATGATGAAGTAATAATCAAATGGTATGTCAAGGCAGTTATTTGGCAATCTAGCCATTATTGTACAATAAAACATGGCTACAATGAAGGTAGTATAAATAAATCTAAAATTTTTTATGTTCTGAAAGAAAATGCCTATGAACCAACCTTTCTCTGTCTCTATCTAAACTGCTCGGAGGACCTGAAAATAGGAATAATTGTTAAAGTAACTCTTAAGATGTAAATTGGTTCATAATCTGTTGTGTTGAAGGCTTGAAGCCCATATATGAATTTGTTCTTCTAAAACTTCAACGGTACCCATGCTATGCATATGGTATCATTAAATGATTTCTTTTCTTTTACTGACAATGCAAACAAATTTGCATGTTACCAACCAGAATTAGACACCCATGAACACCCAAAGTAGGACAGTCATTACTTATATCTACATGTACATTTGTACTAAATATCAGACACCCTATTTGGAATGAATACACATATTGCATGTTTTAACATCGAAAGTATCTGAACGTTGCTAACTTTTTTGAACTTTCAAAACTGAAATGTAAAATCACAATAGGCAACCAGAATTATAGAATAAAACCCTCTGCCTTACGGAATCTTCTGTTATATGAAGATTGTTCATATGTACAAACATGTAAAAGAGAAAAATGCTTAGGAAAGAAAAGACAGAAGTCAACAGCTCTAGTAAAATTGCAAAACTCTGTTCTGAAACCATTTAATTATTTTTTAGCACTTCATCAGTAAGTTTTTATCAGTGATAGCAAAGTTATAAAGTTTAAAATAGACTATCACCACTGTTTACCGGTAAGTTGAATCATTCAAAGGTACTTTGATTTTTACATTTTTTTTAAAGTAAACCTTTTTGAATGAATGATGATATGAGTTATGCATTTGGTATTTAAATTCAATGAGATAAACTTTTGTGTAAAATGATGATTGACCAAGAATTGAGGGCTAATACACCTTGAATTATTCTATGTAATACAGTACCTCTAAAATCTATGAATAATGTTTGAGATACAGTGTAAGCATTTGCATGATGTAAAGAAAGTACAAAATGTACTGTAATTGAAATTTTACATCAATTTTAAGCATTGTTTTTCTGCTTTTGTGCTTCACAAGAGCTTTTCGGGCAATGTAATATAATAGTGCATTTTGGTTTTGTAGGACTAGTTCAATATATATAATATCTAAAAGACTGTTTTAATCAGATTCATATATGTATGTTTTGAATGTATCAAAGTTGTAAGAAAGAGGCTATATGGTTAAGGGTGAAACGATTGTTAGAGAGGAGAGATGTCCCATATCACCAAATCTTTAAAAGGACTATGTTCAAATAAAATGAATAAATACCATATCTATCCAAATGGCTCGTATAATGTGGTCCTAAAATTGAAAAAGTTTGACGATATTCTATAATTATTTCTTACAAATAAATTCTAATTAAATGTACATTTGATTGCTGGGGAGCTACATTGGTTCATCTGCAAAATGAACAGCTTATATTATTACTTAACTAAAACTGGATGCAAGTGAACAATACTTTTAGATACATGTACATGTACATGCATTTTCTAAATTCTACTGGCATAATACATCATCAACCACATGTAGACAAATGCTAAAAGGACTATAAACATGTAGATGTGTGATTTTGCAAATTTTGATACATGTACTCCAAATCTACCTAACTCATTCTTTATCTATATTCCTATAAGATACCGTTTATTATCATTTTAAGGAACAAAGAGGCATGACATTATGCAAATGATGTTTTTTTTTATTTCTCTAGCATAAAATTGCTTTGTACATTTTGTATCATGAAGTTTGAAATACAGAGAGCATTCTTTGACAATAAGTTAATTCATAAATGAACTACATTACTTTTATTGTATATATACTGTAAATGCAGCTGTAAAAGCTTTTAAATATGTAAAGCTGCATTTTTCTGTTTTGCAGCTGTAAAAATATCATTAGACAAAACATTTTCACATTTATGTAAGAGTGAAGGTTGTTTGCTTATTCCCTATTTTCGAAAACCAGAGTTACTTCCCGTTTGGGACAGTATCTTACGTAGAGTAATTATGACGTCATCAAAATCTATGGAAACGGTCCTTAAACTATGGGAAGTGACAGTACAAATTTGACATTACCATATCATTTTCATGACCTTATAATGACGTCAGATACTGTCTCAATTTGGAAATAACTTTGTATTCTGCAAATACTCAATAGTTAATGCAATATTTGTCAAATCTACTTGTATGTTGTACATTCCAGGCTCACAATCACACCTATTATCCATGTGTGCTGCAATACTAGCATGACATGCATAAACACACTTGAAACATTATAACATATTATGTATAAGCAAACACAGTTACATGTACATAAAAATGGAAACAACTTACGTTCTACTTCTCTCTCCTCCTGCTTCCCATGGCCATAGTCAATTACTGTTTGAGGGGCTACATAAGGGGCCGGTGATTCTGTAATATTGTAAAAATTAAATCAAATGTTTTTCAGAAAAAAACAGGTGTCTCCCCCCTCCCTCTAAGTTACTTTGACCTTGGGCCAAGATAATGTGAAACCTTTGAGTCATGGGCAACATCATACTAAAACATGAAAGTGATTCATTGTATTGTTTGAGGTAAAGCCCAAACATGATTAGCATATACAATTTCATATTTCAAATTAGTGAAATTGACTTTGGTCACATGACCTTGGATATAGGTGATCTGAAAAATACATTGTATGGATCATGCGCAACAAAAAACTGAATTAGTGATTGGATACACGATTCAAAATATAAAGCCTAAACATGATAAGCATAACAATTTCAGCCTGGACATATACAATTTCATTACCAAAGTAAGAAGTGACCTTAATCATGTGACCTTGGGACAACGTGATAAGAAAAATTGAGTCCTGAGAAACAACGTATCAAAATATGAAAACAACTGTAAGAAGGGTTCAGCAGATATAGCCCAGACAAGATTAGTACGTACAATTTCATTAAAAAGAACTAAATGATCTTGACCTTGGGCACATGACCTTGGGTCAAGATGATAAGAAACCTTACAATCCTGAGCAACAGCATTCTAAAGTATCAGAGCGATCCAGTATACGATTCCACAGATATAGTCCAGACTCAATAGTATTTACAATTTCATTAAAAAATGTAATATTTGACCTTGACCTTAGTAATATGACCTTGGATCAAGGTGGTGTGAAACCTTTGGGTCATCAGCACCATCATACTCAAATATCAAATGATCCGATTACAGTTCAAAAGATTAAGCCTGGACATAATACACATAACAAATACAATTTCATTTAAAATACATGTATATTGAATGACCTTGACCTTGGTCACATGATCTTGAGTCAACTTGATGTGAAACCTTGGGTCATAAGCAACAACATACTAAAACATAGGTAATCACAGATTACGAAGCTCACCTCGTGACAGCAAAATTCAATTCAAACATATTTCTTAGTACATGTATATTGGCTTTTAAAGGCAAAATCACTCAAGCAGAAAAAGTAGGTCAAGGTCATTTTATGAAAGTTTGATCAAAGATACATCCAATATGCAAGTTTGGTACATGTAGCAGTTATACTTTGCTCAATATTGGCTTTATAGAGCAAAATCACTCAAGCGGAAAAAGTAGGTCAAGGTCATTTTATGAAAGATTGATCAAAGATACATCCAATATGCAAGTTTGGTACATGTATCACTTATACTTTGCTCAATATTGGCTTTTAAAGGCAAAATCACCTAAGCAGAAAAAGTAGGTCGAGGTCATTTTATGAAAGTTTGATCAAAGATACATCTAATATGCAAGTTTGGAACATCTAGCACTTATACTTTGCTCAATATTGGTTTTAAGGCAAAATCACTCAAGCAGAAAAAGTAGGTCAAGGTCATTTTATGAAAGTTTGATCAAAGATACATCCAATATGCAAGTTTGGTACATGCAGCACTTATACTTTGCTCAATATTGGCTTTTAAAAGCGAAATCACTCAAGTGGAAAAAGTAGGTCAGATGCTGCATTCGATGCATGGGTCCATCTCGGCATCCAAAGATGAATCACTTGTGCAAGTTTGGTTACTGTAGCATTAGTACTTTGTCAGATACTGAGCTACCCCAAACTTCTTATCCAAATCACTCAAGCGGAAAATGTAGGTCAGATGCTGCATCCAATGCATGGGTTCACCTCAGCATCCAAAGATGAATCACTTGTGCCAGTTTGGTTACTGTAGCATCAGTACTTTGTCAGATACTGAGCTACCCCAATTTTCTTAACCAAGTCACTCAAGCGGAAAATGTAGGTCAGATGCTGCATCCCATGCATGGGTTCACCTCAGCATCCAAAGATGAATCACTTGTGCAAGTTTGGTAACTGTAGCATCAGTACTTTGTCAGATACTGAGCTATCCCAAACTTCTTAACCAAGTCACTCAAGCGGAAAATGTAGGTCAGATGCTGCATACGATGCATGGGTTCACCTCAGCATCCAAAGATGAATCACTTGTGCCAGTTTGGTTACTGTAGCATTAGTACTTTGTCAGATACTGAGCTACCCCAAACTTCTTAACCAAGTCACTCAAGCGGAAAATGTAGGTCAGATGCTGCATCCGATGCATAGGTTCACATCAGCATCCAAAGATGAATCACTTGTGCAAGTTTGGTTACTGTAGCATTAGTACTTTGTCAGATACTGAGCTACCCCAAACTTCTTAACCGGACACGGACGCGGACGCGTAGGGTTATAGCATAAGCTCACTCAACTTTGTCGAGGTGAGCTAAAAATATGAAAGTGATCCAGCAAACGGTACAAGGGATATAGCCCGGACAGGAATGTATGCATAATTTCATTAAAAATGCACTAAGTGACCTTGACCTTGGTCACATGACCTTGGGTCAAGGTGATGTGAATCCTTCGGGTCATAAGCAACAACATACTAAAATATGAAAGTGATCCGGCAAACGGTTCAAGAGATCTAGCCCGGACAGGAATGTATGCATAATTTCATTAAAAATTAACTAAATGACCTTGACCTTGGTCACATGAACTTTGGTCAAGGTGATGTGAAATCTTTGGGTCATAAGCAACAACATGCTAAAATATGAAAGTGATCCGGTAAACGGTTCAAGAGATATAGCCCAGACAGGAATGTATTCATAATTTCTTTAAAAATGCACTAAGTGACCTTGACCTTGGTCACATGACCTTGGGTCAAGGTGATGTGAAATCTTTGGGTCATAAGCAACAACATACTAAAATATGAAAGTGATCCTGCAAACGGTTCAAGAGATATAGCCCGGACAGGAATGTATGCATAATTTCATTAAAAATTGACTAAGTGACCTTGACCTTGGTCACATGACCTTTGGTCAAGGTGATGTGAAATCTTTGGGTCATAAGCAACAACATGCTAAAATATGAAAGTGATCCGGTAAACGGTTCAAGAGATATAGCCCGGACAGGAATGTATTCATAATTTCTTTAAAAATGCACTAAGTGACCTTGACCTTGGTCATATGACCTTGGGTCAACGTGATGTGAAATCTTTGGGTCATAAGCAACAACATACTAAAATATGAAAGTGATCTGGCAAACGGTTCAAGAGATATTGCCCGGACAGGAATGTATTCATAATTTCTTTAAAAATGCACTAAGTGACCTTGACCTTGGTCACATGACCTTGGGTCAACGTGATGTGAAACCTTCGGGTCATAAGCAACAACATACTAAAATATGAAAGTGATCGGGCAAATGGTTCGAGAGATATAGCCCGGACACGATGTGTGACAGACGGACAGACGGACAGACATACAGACAGACAGACGACGAAGGCAAAACCAAAATGTCTCCTCCCCGTTGGGGGGGAGACATAAAAAACCAAAATGTCTCCTCCCCGTTGGGGGGGAGACATAATAATTATATCAATCATACTTATAACAAATGTTGTCAAACTGTATCAATCATACTTATTACAATGTCTTAAAACTATATCAACCATACTTATACATGTATGTATAAAAAATTTTGATTTTCTAATTCTCACAACTTTAATTTTCATATTCATGTTACATTTGTTAGAGAGACATCAAGTTTAAATAGCCACTTATTTAAGTATAGGCTTCCATCAAAATTACCATTCAACAGTGGCTAAGATTGATGTTTTTGCAACCAGACATACAGTAAAGGCCAAAGTTACATTACTCTGAATTTCTGATTGCAAGGGTAAAATTAATCTAGAATCAATGATAATGTATGCAAATCAAATCATCAAAGTCATAAAACTCATTACAACATTAATGTCATATGTATACACTGTGTACCTCTTGCAGAGCTGAACTCTGTAGATTTGTGACCGTGATCTATGACTTCCGGTTTCTGATAAGGTTTGTCCTCAGGGGGAGGATACCGTTCTCCGTACCTATACTCTCTACCATAATCATATGCTGGTGGCCTGAAATGTAATATGGATGTGTCGGATTAATTAGATAACGTTGTAGTAATCTGCATATTAATGACTACTCATGCATCATGGTACATATTTGTTTTTTTCTTTTCATGTTTTTAAAAATTTCAAAATCAATAATGAATATAAAATAAAGTTTTCTTAACACATTTTTCCAAAAATATCTTGATGATTTGATGAATGATTTTTACAAAACATTTCGTCAATGTATTTTCTATTTACGCTCAATATCAGCTATAGTTGCCAATATGGATCATAATATGGTTATCTATAATACTTGTACATAATCATTAAGTTACCTATATGGGCCGTAGTATGGTAATCTATAATACTTGTACATAATCATTAAGTTACCTATATGGATCATAGTATGGTCGTCTATCATATTCATATGGATCTCTGGCATACGGGTCAGGTCTCCTGTAAGGGTCATATCTGTCGTAAGGATCTCGCCTATCGTAGTATGGATCAGGAGGGGGTGCCCTGCCGTATGGGTCATGGGGAGGTACTCTACTGTAAGGGTCATGGGGAGGAGGGGATCGCCTTCCAAATCTATCATATCCCTGAAACAACATGTGTAAAATTACATTTAATTTATCAGCATGCCGATTTTTATTGTCGATTTATGCAACTTAAAAGGATTCAGAATTCTATGGAAAATTCATGAGATTTTTCCAAATTTTGCAAAATCTATTAAATACTAGAACTTGCTCCTAGTGTATTTTGTGTATGGAAAATCAAATTCATAATAATTCCTGTAAACCATTCAAGGACTATCTGTTATGCACTTCAATGGTGTGTATTGGCAGGAGGGAATGGATATATGGAAAAAAAATATGTTAAGCACAAAGTAGGAATGTAAATAATTATCAATTTATATACAAGTATTACATAATAATTTATGAAAGTTACAAGTAAAGCAATGTGTTTCTCATAATACCTGATCACGAGGTTCACCACGATAAGGGTCGTCACGTCTATAGTCCGCAGGACCTCTACCGTAATCTCTTTCTGTTCCTTGATTAGATTCTTTCTGCAATAGAGTTTACAATATACATGTACTCTGTTCATCAGTTCATGTTGTAAAAGGATAGCATATAATGGACATGGTAAGAAAAACATGGCAGTCTTCAGGTCTTTTTTTTTTTGTCTTTTTTAAAATTTAATTATCTTTTCCTTCTAAGAATGGGGAGACATAGCCAATGACAGACAAATTTTCCGTCTGAGGAGTGAGGATGCAAGAAACTGCCTGAGTAACATTTGCTGTGTGCTCATACCCTTTTCAAATCCATTTCAAATTAAATCCTCATGTTTTTTTGGCGTGTTCACGCCCCTCACTTTCATGGGCAGTCTGTTTATCAGGTAAAAATTTCAGCGCATATCTTCGGTAGTCAAGTCTAGATAAGCGGAAAAATCAAATAAATTGTTAAATATGAAAGTGGTTAGCATTTAAACCGCTGTTTGATCAATTTATGTACACCGGTACCATACATTCTGTTTATCCGTAGATGTAAGGATCTTTAAACTATGTTGCTCTTGCAGTCGTTGGTGGTCCGTGCTTTCTTTTTACATTGTTTAATGCCATCATCAATAGACTCAGAAATATTACAAAGAATACTTGATGTTATTTGGCATATTTTCATATGCTGCCGAGAACAACATGTATTAAACACGCAAATCGCCAGTTTATGAGTACGTGACAGGCATCGGCCAGTGATTGGGATAAGCATGCGCCCTGCACCATTGTCACATTCAATATTAAAATGGCACATTAAAATTTCACTGAGCGCACCAATATGGCGCATTCAATTCTTTTAAAAACAAATTTACTCAATGTGACCATGACTTCACAATATTCACTTCTGACTTTGCAATATGAATTCAATGCATTATTGTTGACCCATAAAAACTTATGCAGATCTTTACATGTTCTGGTTTGCTTTCTTCTTTTTCAAACTGCTCTTCGCACATTTACTTTCAACATTAACAATGGCATAAAAAGTACTCAAAAATCAATAAATGTCTGTATCTGAGTGATTTCCATGAATATTCACAATTTTCTATCAATTCATGCGATAAATATGCATGATCTGAATGACCTTCCAAGTTGAATTTTATAATTGTCAAAATTCAATTTGCATGAAGTTTTTTTCCATTCTACAGGACAATACTGATAAATCAGCATACATGTACTTACTAAAGCATCCATATAGGCCTCTCCCTCCTCCTCCATCCCTTTACTCTCTTCCTCCTCCTCCTCCTGTAGGTATGGATTATCATCATGTATATAATCTTCCTGCTGGCTCTCTTCCTCCTGGTAACCTTTATGATTACCTTCATCATGGAATCCTTGCCAGCCACCTCGACCTCTCCCTCTGTCATTTCCTCTACCACGACCTCTACCTCCTCTTGCTCCTCTATTGCCCCAATGCTGCCATTCACTTTCCTCATAACCAGCATCTTTCTGCCAATTCCAATCTTGAGGTCCTTGATCTTCTTGCTCTTGGTCCTGGTAGTATTCACTCTCATCATATCCTTGTTCTTCAAGACTCGGCCTTGACCCTCTAGGACCCTGACCTCGACCAAATGGTCTCTGTCCAAATTGATTAGGATTCTGAGTTCTGCTTCCCTGCTGATTTGGGCCAGGAAATCTCTGTCCTCGTTGATTTGGTGCTTGGAACCTAGGGCCAGTCTGACTAGGGCCTGCCAGCCTTTGTCCAAACTGATTTGGTCCTTGTGGTCTTTGCCCAAGTTGACGTGGACCTCTTGGTCCCTGCTCATTGGGGCCTGGTGGTCTCTGTCCAGTTTGATTTAGTCCTGTTGGTCTTTGACCAGCTTGATTTGGAGCAGGTGGTCTCTGTCCTTGTTGATTTGGTCCAGGTGCCCTTTGTCCTGGTTGATTTGGTCCAGGTGGCCTTAGCCCTTGCTGATTTGGGACAGGTGGTCTCTGTCCTTGCTGATTGGGACCAGATGGTCTCTGACCTTGCTGGTTTGGACCAGGTGGCCTTTGCCCTGGTTGATTTGGCGCAGTTGGTCTTTGTTCTGGTTTAGTTGGTCCAGGTGGTCTCTGGCCAAACTGATTAGGACCTTGTGGCCTTGTACCTTGTTGACCTGGGGTAGGTGGTCTATTGCCCTGGCCAGGAGTTGGCAGCCGTGCTCCTGGCTGACTGGGTGTTGGGGCCCTAGCACCCTGCTGATTGGGTGTAGGAGCTCTTACTCCTTGATCTATTGTAGGTGATTTTTGTTGATTTCCTGCTGACTGGCTTGTTGGTGTAGCTGATTTACCTCCTTCTTTTGATGGTGTAGCAGTTTTCTGACCTTGTTGTGAGGCAGTCTCATCTTTTTTCATCGGACTTTGACTTTGGGATTTATCTTGGGACTTCTCTTGTCCTTCCTTAGACTGAGTTGTTGGACCACTTGGCTTAGATTCATCCTTGGTGTCTTTATTCTGTGGAGCTTTTTCAAATTTCTTCAGTTCATTTAACATTTCCTGCTGTTTTTGTAGAGATTTGATCTCTTCTTTAATTGTTTCCTGAGACGTCTTACCCTTGAATAAAAATACAACTGACATTATTGATATCATACATTGACGCATCCTTTACATGTACATGTATTATTAATCTTATTGTCCGGTTTTGATTTTTTAAACAAAAAAAGGAGTGGAGAAATACATTCAGTGACAAATATCTTCAGATATGCATCAATACCAACTTCAACACTTATTTGTAAAGATCTACATAACACAGAATGCTAAATACAGTTCACACATGCACTTACCTCTGTACTTCCATCACCAGCTTCATCTTTAGACCTGCAAGTAAAATATAAGATAAGAAACTTATCTGTATGACAAATAGAATGGTATTTCTTTGGTAAACGATTTTTTAACATGTTTAAGTAAAATGTTTATGTTTTCATAATCAACATGTTAAGTAATGATACAGTAACACTGTAAATGGTCTCTCTTGAAAATATTGGTCTCTCTTGAAAATATTGGTATGTTTTGTTCCGACTTTAATAAGGCAATTACCACTTAAACAGAAAATTTTGTATCTGTCCGTGCACCATATCATAAGATGTGGTGAGCATTGAAAAAATTCTGTTTAAGTGTTCTCCGAATACACGTCTATTCTTGACCAGAATAGATAATCATCATATCATTGATGGTAATGACCATATGATAGGCCTAAAGTAAATTCATATAAAGACAATTTAGACAGTATTTACTTGGTTTAAACAAAGGGGATTCCCGTGGAACATATCATTTGCGTATCACATGATACGCCAGTGATTACAAGAACCTATTTCGGTCTTCTGAATTACACCTCCGCTTATTTTGTCTACCGGTATGAAAAAAGTTACTCAAGCTGATTAGGATCCATGAGGTACATGTTTATCTTATACATGTAATTATGCATATACGCAGTAATTTTACTGACAGAACATGAATATACATGACTTTTTGTGCTTAAACTGGTACATGTATACCAGCAATGCAAAACTTTACTGGTAGGAGGTATAATGTAGGATGCCTGCAAAAATAAAACTTTTACCAGTTGGGTTGAGTCGGAAGTGGCTGTCCAGCTACTGACGTTGGCTGTTCTCCTGCCCCTGTCTGTATTGGCTTCTCCTGCTGATTGCCCATGCCCCCCTTACTGCCAGGAAGTGGATGTTTAGGGACATTATGTGGACCTTGTAAATGTTTTTGTAACCATGACTGCTGTAAATTGGTATCTTTATGGCTCTGTTCACTTTCATTATTGCCTTCCTGCATCCCATATGGGGACTGCATCCTGTTACTGTTCTGGAACCTATTACCATGCTGATTACCTGGAAATCCAAATCTTTGGCCCTGATTTGGTGGACCCCTCATCCCAAAATGTGGTCTCTGATTGCCCATGTGCCCTCCTCTAGGTCCAAACCTGGGCACAGATCCATACATTTGATTTTGTCCTCTTCCAAACATCTGACTCTGCTGATAATCTTCCTGGTATTCCTCCTGCCCATATTCACTATAATCTTCCTCTTGATATTGATCCTCTTCAGTATCATCAAAGGTCAAGGACATCAGCTGGCTTAGGTTTGTCATCACTTATTTTTGTTGCCATATTGCTTGCCCCTCCTCTTGCCATGGCACCCCTTCTGAAAGGGTTGTTTGGCACTGGGGTGTTGATATTATTTTTTCTGAAAGGATTATTTGGCACAGGTGTATTGATATCTCTAGGTAAATTATATCGACCCGGATTTTGTCCTCGAGCACCAAACCGATTTTGCCCACCAAACTGCATTCCGCCCCGCGGACCAAAGTTACCATAGTTTCCACCTACACCTCCTTCTTCTTGCTCCGCATTTTCATCATCAAGTTCCATATCATCCCCTGCTGTCACATCCTCTGTTCCTTGTTCTTCATCCATTCCTCCTTGACCTTGCATTAGGAAGGGATTTCTGTATCGAGCTCCTGCCCCAGGACCTCGGGGTTCAAACTGAGGTCTTTGTCCTCTGAGTTGTCCTTGCCCTGGACCTCTAGGGCCTTGCATTCTATTCTCCATACCAGGTCTCATTCCCGGCCGTGTTTGACCTTGTATTTGGCCACCAGGTCTCATTTGTCCCTGAGTCGGCCCTCTTGGCCCCATTGGTCTTTGTCCTTGTTGCTGAATACCAGCCCCCCCTTGATTTGGCCCTCCAGGTCCAACACCTCCTCCAGGGCCAAACTGCCCTTGATTTGGCCCTCCTGGTCTGACTTGACCCATAGGTTGACCCATCATTCCTTGTTGCTGAATCATACTCTGTTCTGTTACTTTCATCTGATCTTGAATATCTTTCTTCCTTTGAAGGATGTCAGTCTGTTTATCTTCCATTTGCTTCTCATATGTTCTCCACTGCTGTTCATATTGGATGAACTGATCTTTGTTTGGATGGTCTAAAGAGACGATTTTCTTTTATAAGTATACATGCTGTATCACCACTTAAAACATGTACCCGTATGTTGAGAATAAATTCTTAAATTCAGAATTGTAGAAATTTTCAATTATTTCACTTAAGTTGAAGTCAAAAACTGTAATTAAGAAATAGAGATACTGGACAAAACCATTTCTTCAGGAATGCAGTGCATTCAATATGAATTTTTAATGAACTTTTTTTGTTTTGTTTAACTTCTAGATTTGGAATACACAAGGGTGGAATAACAAGGGGAATGTAGTTTTACGTTTAACATGTTAAGTTTTCAATCTGAATGCTACACATTACTTTCATTCTGTTTCTTCCAGTCCTCGTATTGCACTTTCCACTGTTTATATTGCTCAGCAAAATCTTTCTCCTCTTGTAGAACTGCATCAAGCATTTGCTTGATAGGGCCTGAAAGAAAATCCAATGAAAAAAAAAAGATGAATTAATAATTTTTTTTAAGATGACCATATTTTGACAGCTGTATGCCTAATATGAATTCTCAACTTAAATTCAGTAAAAGAGAAAAGAAAAGGAATAACTGTAAAAGTGACAATATTTAAGTTGTAATTGCAGACAAACAGATAGAAAGGACAAATAAGCTCAAAATGCATCGAAGATGCAAAATGCCGAGTTGCAAAACTGGAATGTAAGTATGAATATGCAGACTAACATGAAATGTGTATGGTTTGTAACAACATGTTGTGGTCCTAAATGAAAATTTCTGGATCAAGAAATGGTCTTCTCTTTATTCTATATCAGCGTGTAATATATTTTCAAGGATACAGATTTTCAATCTCATCATACAGAATACTTGATGTCCTAATTTTTCTTGTTAACATGGTACCATTTGTAAAAATGATGCTATTATGTACGAACATTTGCGATGATAAAATCATCGGTACTTGTTGGAAATGGTTGAAATGTTGTGAAAATTTTAACCAAAAGTTGTCTATTAGGGTGCAGGAACCTTAAGCAAAAGAAAAATGGTCTGGAAACCATTTTCAATTACCTAAGTCCTGTGACCTTGATCTTTGACCCTTTGACCCCTAAATCAAAAGTGGTCATTTTCTATTCACTGGAAACATTTCTGGCAAGTTACATGATTATAGGTGCAATACAGGCTCAAATTCAGTTGGGAAACCATTTTTAATCATCTTAGTCCTGTGACCTTGACCTTAGACCTTTTAACCCCAAAATTGATAGTGGTCATTCTTGATCCATGGGAAACATTTCTGGCAAGCTTCATGATTATAATTGCAATACAGGCTGAAATATGGTCCGGAAACCACTTTCAATCATCGGAGTCCTGTGACCTTGACCTTTGGACCCCAAAATCAATAGGGGTCATTCTTGATTCATGGGAATCATTATTGGCAAGTTTCATGACCTTAGGTGCAATACAGGCTAAAATATGGCCAGGAAACCATTTTCAATCATCAGAGTCCTGTGACCTTGACCTTTGACCTTTTGACCCCAAAATCAAAAGTGGTCATTTTCTATTCAAAGGAAACATTTCTGGCAAGTTACATGATTATAGGTGCAATACAGGCTGAAATATGGTCCGAAAACCAATTTCAATCAACAGAGTCCTGTGACCTTGACCTTTGACCTTTTGACCCCAAAATCAATAGGCCTCATACTTGATTCAAGGGAAACATTTCTGGCAAGTTTCATGATTATAGGTGCAATACAGGCTGAAATATGGTCCGGAAACCATTTTCAACCATCTGAGTCCTGTGACCTTGACCTTTGACCTTTTGACCCCAAAATCAATAGGCCTCATCCTTGATTCAAGGGAAACATTTCTGGCAAGTTTCATGATTATAGGTGCAATACAGGCTGAAATATGGTCCGGAAACCATTTTCAATCATCTGAGTCCTGTGACCTTGACCTTTGACCTTTTGACCCCAAAATCAATAGGGCTCATCCTTGACTAATGGTGAGTAAGTGTATGAAGTTTCATTGTTATAGCCTCTTTCGTAGTTGACTTATAGTCCGGAAACCAATTGTTGACGCCCTCCCGCCCGCCCACCCGCCCGCCCGCCCAACCGCCCGCCCGTCTCACATCAAATTAAGAGCCGAGTTTTGCAACTCGGCTAAAAAAAGTAGCAGCATTACAAGGAATGTATGTATTACCTGTAAAATGATCTCCTTTAGGTGTGAAACCTAAAGTGTGACAAACTGACGGACAAACAACAATCAAAGTTTTCCATAAGTGTTGCTATGTGTCACATGCTACACAAAAACAATGATGCCTATGGCTCTTTGATATGGGTATAGGAGACTAAAAAAGGCTAGATACCAGTGTCTTGTTGGAAAGGTTGCCCCATTCCAGGGGGCATGCCCCATTGTTGTCCCCAGGGCTGGTGTTTCTGTTGTTGCCACTGTGCTGCCTGTTGTTGAAGCTGACTGAGTTTAGCTAGCTCCTCCTGGGACTTGGGTGCTAGATCCTCCTGAAAAAGGTAAACAAAACTTGATATGATGTAAGCTGGAAATAATTGTAGTTTACACACATTATTCATTCCAATGATTCCCTATTCATTTAAAATGTTGAAGCAAACTAACAGAATGACAGACAGACTTTGTCATTGCATACCAGTACACCAGCCCTACATATAAACATGTATATACAAGTCAACATTACCCGTTTCAAAGGTGCATGTAGCTTGGATAAAATTTAGTTTCATAAACGTGTATATTAAGTATACATTTATAATGAAATAAAATCATTGTAAGATCCCAAAATACAGATCATGTGGTACATGTACAAAATTGTATACCGTATGACCATTTCTGCATTGTAAGAAAGAAGTATAGAATTATCATCTTAATGGATTAATTTATGAATTTTGAGGTAGGTTTCAGTATATCATTATTTTGAAAAACATGCAAGGTATTGGGACTTCCAGTTGAATTTATTACACCTTGTCTAATTTCAGCCAATGGTGTCACAGTATAACGGTTACATGGTGTACTACTTTGATGCAGAAGTAGATCACTAAATTTTCAAATATCAAAAATTATACACTTTACAAAATGCTTCTCTGCAAGATAATTTCACTATAGGGTTTGTTAATGTCATACTTTCAACATGTGCTCTAAATAGATGTGTAAATTTTAAGAAGGGTGAGAGAGGGGACGAGGCCATTTCCTGCCACACTCTATACTCAAGTAGGTGTGTAAATATGTAAGGGCATTGGCCTTCAACCTCAAACCCCCTTTCCCCCCTCAACCCACACAAAGGGCAAGGGGCTTTCTAGGCCCAAAATTGTTGTTACCGGTAGTTCTGAAAAATTTAAAAATATTGAAACGGATACTAAAATTGATAAAATAGCAATCCAAGGAATGCTTGTGTCGCCTGCGAAGCGGCTTATTCTAGGAGGTGGATCACATGGTTCAAAATTACTGATATCACTATAAAAGTCTAATGAAATTCATATGCGAAATATCAGACCACTTACTTACCAACTGAAAGATATGGTCAATCTCAAATTTTCAGAAAATAGTGTCAATCAACTAGGTCAAGGTCACTGCGTAAATATTTTGGTAACAAAACAAAGGTCACATCATATGAAATGTATGCGTGAAATATTAAAGCCCTATCACTTAGCAATCAAAACATATACGCAATTCTAAGAAAAAAGGTTAAATATCTAGGTCAAGGTCACTAGATCAAAATTTATGGTATGTTTAGAAAGGTCTTGTCACAAAGAATACACATGATAAATATCAAAGCCCCATCACTAACCTATCAAAAGATATAGCGAATCCCAACTTTTTTGAAAAGTAGGTCATATATCTATGTCAAGGTCACAAGGTCAAAAATTATTGTATGTGCAGAAAGGTCTTGTTACAAGGAATACACAAGTGAAATTTCAAAGCCCTATCACTTACCAATGAAAAGATATATACAATATTAATTTTTTTCTAAAGTAGGTCAAATATGTAGGTCAAGGTCAGTAGGTCAAAAATTATGGTATGTGTAGAAAGGTCTTGTTACAACCAATACACAAGTGAAATTTCAAAGTCCTATCACTAACCATTCAAAAGATAATGCAAATTTTAACTTTTTTGAAAAGTAGGTCAAATATCTAGGTCAAGGTCACAAGGTCAAAAATTATGGTATGTGTACAAAGGTCTTGTCACAAGGAATACATGTGTGAAATATCAAAGCCCTATCCCTTACCAATCAAAAGATATAAACATTCTTATTTTTTTCGAAAAGTAGGTCAAATATGTAGGTCAAGGTCACTAGGTCAAAAATTTTGGTATGTGTAGAAAGGTCTTGTCACAAGAAATACACATGTGAAATATCAAAGCCCTATCACTTACCATTCAAAAGTTATGGGCTGTGACACCCAAAGTGTGACAGACAGACAGACGGACTGACTGACGGACGGACGGACAGACGGACAACGGACAAAGTGATCCCTAAGTGTCGCTATGCTTCGCAGGCGACACAAAAAAGGAAGCTTGTTTTAAGGTTAGGGTTGCGACTACAGGGAGATAACTCTATTTTCATATCACATAATATTTGAAACTGACATAAACGATACATGGTATAAGCTCAGATTGTTACATTATTATAGAAAAAATAACAATCCTTGAAACTTTCATTGCTGAATGGATATTTTTTTGGGAAAATGCATATTTTTCAATGAAAAATTGCTGAAAATAGGAAAAAAATTGTCATTTTTGCATGTGTTCCGCTACCAAAGATTCAAACATCAGAATATTTACTATCCATTATACTCTTTAAAAGTGAGATAATTAGAATTTCGAACTTCAAGTTAAACTCTATGTTTTTGGGTCAAAATGTTGATTTTTTGCATAAATTATGGTGCTATATATAGAAACAGTCATTTTGCTCAAAAACTAATTCAGGTACATATTGATTTTACTCCTTTAGCTGTCAGGGGTCCAATTTAAAAAATTTATAACTTGCCCAAGTAACTGGATTTTAGTATTTATAACTTAAACAAGTTATAACAGCAAACTTTGAACCTTAAGGTGGCTCCCTACTCGAACCGTTATAGGTTTTTCCTTATATGCAGCAGTCTGCGTATAACGTTTTACAATGGCTGGTGAGGGACGAGCCAGCGCATTGAAAAACACAGACAGAAGATCTTAAATGCCAAAAGAAGCAAAAGATGGTGCAATCTATCAAAGTCCACACCAATCATATAGTATAATTTCTTAGTTGAAAATGTAATGAAATTATAAGAGGGTACCCCTATGTTTGTAGCCATATCTTGATCATTTATAAAATTGTATACCTGTATGTGATTTTTTCACCATCTATATACATTATCGTATAAAATGATCCAATTTGAAGAAATTCCATCTGTTGTTTTTTGCACAAAAATGTGATATACTATATATTATTTGTCGAAAATATGATAACATTGTAAGGGGGTACTCCTATGTTTGGAGCCATACTATGATCATTTCAAAAACTGTGTACCTGTATGTAATTTTTTCTTCATCTACATACATAATTTTATGAAATATTACAAAATGAAAAAAATTCATCTGTTTTTTTATGCAAAAAGTTGAATTTAGTACATATTCTTGGTCAATAATGTTATGAAATTATAAGGGGGTACCCTAATGTTTGGAGATATATCATACTTTGATTTATGTTACAATATCATTTTATGTGTTGTATTTCTTCTATATGACTTGTTATCATAAAATAAAACAGAACAAATAAACATATTCGTATCATCACTGAATTTGGAGGGTTCAAAAGCATATGATGGATATTTGATATTTCTCAATTTTTAAGTGTTAGGGTACCTTTCTTTAATGTACTGTATCTTTAATGAAAACAAAATTACCTATCTATGTCTGTGTTCATTATGTCATTTTGACTATTATGTATAGAAAATAACCTTAAAATACAAAATTCATCTGTTAAATTCACGAGTAGGGACCCACCTTAATATCTCCTCTGAGCATTTTTCTTATGAACTGAGCATTTGTAACTTAATAGATATCAAATTGGACAACCTCCTGGTATATCTCATTATCCAGCGCATGCTCTGGAAGTCTGGCACAAGTCTCCCAAAAACAGGGTTCTCTTGGGAATATTTCTGTAATTAAATCTATATACCAGCAACAGACAATCTAATTCCCAAGAAAATTAGGTCAGAAACATAGTAAAGACCTAGATGCATCTTCTGAATGTGAATATTAACAATGAATCACAATGCTTTGAATATAAAACATGTTTAAATCAAAAACACTGTTATAACTTGTTTAAGTTATTGGAGAAATTCTGAGGAAAATCTGCTTTTTTATTTGTAACTAATTCAAGTTATAAACTCATGAACATAACTTGTATAAGTTAATTACTGATGCAAGTTAATTAACTTCAACTAAGTTCAAGAAGTTATTACTCATATAAGTTGGACCCCTGACTGTTTAGGATGAAGTAATACCATAGATATATGTGTAGAAAAAAATGTGTAGCTGGCGACCTTCTAGCTATTAATAAAAATAATGAGTTGTTGCCATGGCAACCAGCAACATAGTTTTTATAAGAAAATGCTCTCCTTAGAACTGATTATTTTATTAGAATTTCTCAAAATAGCCTTTAATTCATCCACAAGGTATAAGAATCTTGAAAAATAAGGAAATATACGCATTTTTGAAATTTCATCGAGGAGATGTTCCTCCACATACGAACCTATCCATCTTTCTTCTACCTCATTTCTATTAAAAGTCGCCACCCTGACCTTAATAGATTGAACATAAAAAATGTTTGATTACATTTTTTCATAAGAGTTATCCCCCTTCGAAATCACCTATGAAACCGGAAATGAACAAATAATCAATATACTTTCACTTTCATTAAAGGTTGCGACTAAAAACTAGCGACTCTCTCTACCGTTGCGTAAAAACCAGAATTGGGTTCTGCAACGTACCAGATACAGATACAGATACTTGAAATGTAAAAATTAGACTTCGCTACAGCAAAACAACACATTCATATTTTTTCTGTATATCCATACAAGTTATTAAGTATTCTGTAAATGTTGTGAAAGTATGAATCTGTTGTTTTCACGTGACCACATACTGGTACCGGTAGAAAATGGAAGGAAATCATTGACTGTTACCATGCGAGCAGATCTTTTTGGAAACAGAAAAACATTTTTTAACTTCTATAATAACGAATATCAAAGAAGTACCTAACAATTATTCAGTCTCAAAGTCAAGAAGGCAAGTCCAAATTGTGAGAATTTCCATCGGAAGGGTTGTGAATCCTAGAATGAACAACATTTCAAAGTGAGACCAGGTGCCCTGGGAGAGTCAGCATCTCCTGATTGCATGCAACACCCGTCCCAACAGCTCCATGGAAACCTGTCAAATTTGGTGATTGTCTCGATGTACATTTTGATGTACAGATCGTACATTTTGATGTACAGATCAGGTAAGTATGTCTTGTTTGGTAAAGACGACAGCCATTCAATCACAATGTAGAATGTCACTGATCAGTCTGGAAAGGGTGATCTGATATGCTTTTATAATATCTCTGTAGCGACAGAAGAACTTCTGCAATGATAATTTCAGCCGTTGTGTGATATAACCCTGAACAAGTAGCTTACTTGCAAGCCGTCTGGCTCTAATGATGAAATCTTTATACATGGAACATGCCCTGGCGTACCGTATTTTCTAGTAGTATTTTGGTAAATAGGCGGTATTTCATTAAATGAATGAACCCTTATTTTAACCATAAGTACAAGGATACCGGTGAATAAACCAGAGTGTATTGTTTGTACTCATTTTTGTGATTCAATATTTCAACCTTTTCATCCGGTGGGGGCTCTGGTGGGAGAGGTGGTTTGTCGTCATCACTTGGAGGGGCTGGATTGACAGGAAGAGGCGGTTTGGATCCATCAGAGGGTAATGGTGGATTCGTCCCCGACTGTGGCACGGCACCGGGCGCAGCTCCAGCCCAAGCGGACTGCTGTTGGAACCAATTATACATTTGTTGTTGGTTTACAGGGGCTCCAAACATTGGTTGTTGCATAGCAAACCCTGGTTGCATCTGTTGCCAGTTAGGAAACATTCTGAGGGCAGAAATAACAAAAGAACGTGTTCCTCACAATGTTGATTTCGTCGAGAAAGATGGCGTTGTGTTGATTAACTTTGTCTCAAGATCCCGATAATCACAAAATTATTTTTTTGCTAATGAGCTTAGTACTGATCATTGACAAGCCTAATTAACATTAGTTAGCTTCTTTCATGTGCATTAAAAATCATAATTGTCAAAAAAAAAAAAAAAAAAAAAAAACTAAACAAAACAAAACAAAACTAAATAATCAAACTTAGAAAATAATTAACGAGCACCTGTCAACTGAACTGGCCACTCCTTCAACTCCGGGACTCCTCCCTCTCGTCAATCCCTTCTCAGGCATAGGCATAATTTTCACAAAAAAAATAAGACATGCACTTAGAATCTCATCTACAATTCTAGCTAAATGATGGCTATATTCGTGTCTTCTTCAGTACACTAAAAAGTATCCAATTTCAGGTTCTCTTAACCAGAATCATATTATTATTTTTTTCTTGGACTACTTTGTACTGGGAATGGTGATTTTGAATCGTTTACGGTCAGACATATTCAAATATGCAATTAATTTTGCCATATGTAGTTTATTTATCGGAACCATGGCAATACTATTTCAAACTTGTAATCGGAGCGTGACCTAGTATAGGTCAAATTGATGTATATATATCATGTTTACTTTACCAGAATTATATTTTTTTTCTGATGAAATCTTGAAGTTTAAAGTACATGTACATGTACATGTACTTACAAATTTGTACTGGAGTCATATTCAAGAAGGCAATTAATTTTGCCATTTGTAGTATATATCAAAATCAAAATCAATATTTTTCAAAAAAAAAAGGCCTTACCTCTTGTTTTATGGTTTCCTAAATGGAAGTCAAACAAGTCAACATAAAGAGCAGTTTTTCCTTACATTGTAAATGGCATCAACACCAAAATATGATCCGTTTGCATTCGTAGAAATCCTTGACCTGAAAAAGATAAGATGAGACGCAAGGGGAGAAAAAGCTTCCCCTCTTCACTAGCAATGCATGGTTCATCTATATGTTAAAAAAACCCCAGATAATAAAGATGTATAATACAATAATTAAAATTAGAATTCCAAATTGATTCCAAACATTTGCTGACAAAATTCTCCAATTAAACACTACAACTATGTTATCTATCAGATAGTTCAGCATTATAATTCATTATGTGTCCCTAAACTGGCATATCATGCAGTTTTGTTATATCTTATATATTGTGTTCGAAACCATGATTCTCAGAATTTTCGAAATTTGCCATTGTATCCTTTAATACCGGTACACTATATACTTTGTAACAGTTTAATTCTTATAAAGCTGAATGGAACTTTATAAAACTTTGGACGAGTCCCTAACTCCGTTATTTTCTATTATTTAAGGTTATATCATCGGAAATGTTCATATATAAGTCGAACTGTCAAAAGTTGTAAAATGTTGTTGGACTTGGTTTTTGGTGTTTGGGTGCAGTTATTCTCCTTCTGCATAGTTTTATTTATTTATCTATTTTTTAAAATCATATTTGGCAGAATAAAAATATAAAAGTTACAATGTGTATAATTTTGAATTTCTATTAAAGTTGTATGATACGAGAAGCTGCATTTCCATCTGTGTATTATGAAAGTATAATTATTGAAATAACTTAGTAAAGAAGAAAAGCTAAGAACTAGCAAGGGAAAACTAACAGTGACCTGCATTTCTGCATTCATTCCAATAACGGACGATTGTTTTAAACGTGACGTCACATATGATGCATTTCTTCTCCCTCATCGCCCTAATATATTGGATGCTAACACTTCCCAGTTTTGTAAAAGAAAAATTAAGAAAACTCAAAAAATGAGTGATGTCTCAGAATGAAATGTAAGGAATGTTTTCACAGTCAGATTGAATGATATTTTCATCATTCATTTTGCATTCTAGTTCCTCAAATAAAATTGACAGAAATAATTATAGCCAATCAGACACCAACACCTCACAATAACTTTCTATAAGATTATGAAGTTATAGAAATCAAGAGACAAAAATCAGAATAGAGTTTGACATAAACATGTTCATTGTGTATTGCATCGACAACTTAATTCATACGAATCTGTAATACTCATAATTAACCTTGAGTTCTTCAGTATATAAACAACAAACATTAGTTCCTGAATTATTTACAGGTTATGAAATGTTTATAAATATGATCATTAGTTTGGCTTTTGTGGTTGTATAGTTTGCTGTTCTAATAAAGAAGTAAATTCTTTGAGAAATCGTACTTATTCCTCTTGTTTTTGGTATCTGATCAGCGATCTCAATCAAGACCAAGTCTCGGTGACTACAAAGGAACACAAACTTGCATTAAACACCCGAAACCATCTAAATTAAAGTATTTCCCAACAACAGACAACATTATACAAGAAGACAAATAGGAACTTCAACACCATGAGAAGAATAAACAAATTAGACAAAGACATTTTCAAAATTATGAATGGCACTATACGAATAATACAGATCAGGTACATGAAGTCAACGCTTCAAATGAACATACATGTTGTAGTTATCCGTAAGGCAGGGTCTTGATCACCTCTCTTCTCTCAAATATTGTTGGAACCCCTCCGGCGGGTTATTGTATATAGAAAAACAAAGTGTCAAATTCTGAGGGAGCAGTCTTCGTATTAATGAGCACTTTGCGACCTGTAGTGCACCTTATGTTTTTATGTGTTCTTTAAAATGCTTACATCTATTTACATACTTACGCCCCTGCGTTTTGCTGTCTTGTTTGTATCGTCATCTTACTGTCAAGAGGTTATCATATTCAACTACTGTGCATTCTTCGAAACCTCTGCGGTACCGGATGATTTGTAGGAATGTGTGTAAGTGATCCAGATAACCACACCATTTGCCACAAAAGTAGCGGGAGATGTCAAGTCGACATCAGTTGTCGATTGGTATCGTTGTGTTATGTGTAGTTTTATTTTGTGTGAAATGTTTTATTGTGGTATTTTTAGTGTTTAGTTTACATGTCTCCATTTGCGTCTCTCCACTTTTAATTTCATTTGCAGTTGGGTGTTTCGTACTTTTGCCTTGTGATCTGAAACGGAGTCTTGTTGGAGATCTTCTTTTCTTTTACTCTCCAACGTTGTTGCCAGATGTAAGTTTTTTCTTCAAAATATTCAAAATTCAATACGTTTATTTATAAAACAAAGCAGGGGATCTCCAACAACACTCGGTTGCAGCACCCACAGCAAGAATCTAAAACACAGAGCAGACACGCACAGAAAGAGATGCAAAATGGACAAGGAACACCAACTCACAACATAGAAACATCGAACACAAAAGACCACACATAAACCAACGAGACCAATGGGCAATGTTGTATCAGTGCCGACTTAGGACGGCCATCTGCCATGCAAGTAGCAGACGGTGTGGTTATCCGGATTGCATGCGCACAACCCTCCCACTTTTCCGATTACCAAGAGTTCTCGAAGAACGCACTATTGAGGTGTGAAATAACGATAATAAATATATCGGTCGATTTGCAAACCTAAAAGTTAAGTTAGTGCGTATTGAATGAAACCAGAAACACATCTAATATCTGTCAGTAAGTTGGAACACTTCCGTATTATAAGTATAAACATACCATAATAATATATATTTCGTCTTGCAGTGTGAAGCAATTAAAATCGTTCCCCGTGACTTGATGTTTATTGATTGTATTAATTACTTTTTTCCAGCTGTGTCGCCTGAAAGAAGCTTTGTTTTGGCCCTTTATCAATTTGACATTATAACATATTTTTTGCCATTTCGGAAACTTGCCATTTCACCGAAAATACCATTTAGATTAAAGGAGGTTAACATCTTAGCACCATTCCTCCAATGCTATTTTGAACATATATATTTTATTTGGATATGCTACTGAATAGACCCTACAGGAAATTTGGAGCCGCGCTACGAAGTATCAGATAAGAACAGAAAGTTAAATAAATGTATGAGAACTCTTTATCTATTTACCGTGAATTGTGTATTTTTGTATCTTTGTTTTAGTGATGGGGAAGTGTTCTAACTCTATACCTTCTTAAAGAAAATTTCAAAACCAATTTAAATTCTAAAAATAAAACCAAAGGGCGCTAGTGAAATGAATTTTGGCGGCTTTTGAAAAGCGCTTTGACAGGAAGCATCACTGATGAGGATTTAATATCCGAAACAGTATTACTTTTTAAGTAGCACTTTTAAAGCGTCAAATGAAAAAAGTCGCACGCGGTTGAATATGTGCGAATTTCATTAGTTCACCGTATTAAGCAAGTATGTGAAAGGAGCTGTTAAGATAAGGGCCGTATTTAGCCCTGAATCTCGTGACTTATTTCTTCCGCATGGCGAATCGTATACAGAAAAACATGAATAATTATTGAAATATAATGTATTTGCAGACCTTTTACATGTTTTACATCATGTTAAGGAACTCTTAAGGTTGTAAAATTAAGGTCGAAAGAGGTAGGGGTGCTCGGATAGAAAATCCGATAATATCGACAAAAAAAAAACGTATAAATTTCTGAATATTTTATCTAAAATGGATAAATATAAGCTAAAAGACATCAAATATGTCTACATTGTGTATCAGCAATAGATTTCGAACGATCTACCTCCTTTAATCGGTAAATAATGAAATCCGGAACTTAAAATACGGTCTTATTCTTCATTCAATGGCTACAATGTACGCCTTTTAGCGCGAAATACACATTGACGGAGAAATGAACATCACTCTTGCTTATTTCGTTTCTAATTCTTGTATCTTTCATTCAATCATATTGAGTACACAATATTTGATGGATTAATGAGGAAAAATAGTCAAATGTGTTATATTTAATGGTCAAAAAAGATCGATTCTTATAAAATGCACCCCCCTTTCCATTTTTGGTTTTTCGTCTCTGGGGTAGTGTTCCCCCCGGAGATACAGAACCCCACTTTGCCAAAAAGTTTGTATCATGGATACACATCTCCAGTAAAAGTGGCTTTCTGTATATCCGGGGGGAACAATGTTCAATAAAACTTTTCCGTTTTCTATTGATTTCTATGAGAAAAGGATAAGTTTTGACCCAAAAATTAGCAATATTATGCAAAACAGATAAAAAATAACTTCATATTCTGATGGGATGCCGTATAGGTATACATTTTACCAAAAAAGGTTCTTGAAATTTCAGTTTTCAAAATTCCACTTTTCAGGGCTGATTTTACGCCTTATCTTAACAGCTCCTTAAGTCAAGATAACATTGTACAAAATCACGATGTATCAAATAATATGAAAGTGTTCCAACACTTCATCTTCTTGAACATGTTGAAGAAAATTTCATATCAATTTTAATGAACCAAACTCGTGTTTCAAATAGTATATCCTCATTGGTGTTGATTATGATAATGCCAAAGTGATTTCCAGACACAGCCAAATGTGTTTTAGTAGCGCCCTCTAGTTTTATGTTTTGAATTTCAAATTTGTGCATTTACAGATTTCCAGTAGATTTCGTAGCAAAGTCAAATAAAATCTATGACAAAATAGCATTGAAGGGATGGTGCTAGGATATTTACATCCTTTCATTTGTATAATAGCTTTGGATGAAATGACAAGTTTCCGAAATAACAAAATAATATATGATGTCAAATTTATAAAGGGTCAAAACAAAACTTCGATCTTTCTGGTGGCGACAGGTCTTGGAAAGAAACAATTATTACACTTTAAACATTCGTTCCAAGTCACTCGAGTTCACAAAACTTTTGCAGTGTCATCTTTAGTTGCTGACCGAAACCTTGGAATGTACTTGAGCGCTTAGCACTGCACACAGTTATTTACACAATTTGTTAGTCCTCTTAAATGATTACAAAATAACCCAAATAAGAGGGGGACAATCAGTGCTTTTATAGCAACATATGGGCTGATAATAAGGACCATTTACCAAAAATGTGTGTTACATGTATTAGTACTTATAAGTAAAAATGTAAACATCGGAAATAGCTCATACAATAGACTAAAAGCTTTTTAAAGTTTGAGAGTGGTTCAAATGTAAAAGGATACATGTAATGGATAACAAACTTTAATGAAGATCTTTGTGAGGAAGAGTTACGGTCGTCATGACGTAGATTAATCTGAGAACACGAACTATTTCACTGACACGGTTAAGGACTAAGCATAGAGCAGCCAAGGGAGGTACGGGGAGTGACATCAGAAAAGCAGGATAACTTTAACAGAGCGATTCCTACGTAGTGTCATTTGCTAACTTTCAATTCTGAATCATTTAAAGTGAGCACTTGACAACAGTTGTCATGTGCTCACTTTAAATGATTCAGAATTGAAAGTTAGCAAATGACAGTAGGACAACGCGGAGAATGTGCATCAAGACGAACGAACTGCCCTGCTCTGTTGCCAGAGAACACATATTCTAGGCAGACGTACATTTCTAAATGCGGTACTATTGCTCTCTTTAGATCATTCTTAGAAACATGAAAACAACTTGAATAGAAACAACATAATGGGGGTTTTGTCTCTTTTTTATGAAGTATGATAGTCATTATTATATTTTATATTACATCACATACATTATATCAGTGATATCACTGAATGAACGGCTGGCATCATCACCAAACAAGAAATAGTTACCTACGTACATCAATATGTACATCGAGACAATGACCGAATTTGACAAGTTTTCACGGAGCTATAGCGACGTGTGTTGTGTGCAATCATAAGACGTTGACTCTCCCCGGATACCTGGGCCCGGCACCATAAACTAAGAATTTACTTAATTAAGTCTGAATTTCAATTTCCTTTTGTATCAGTTGTAATATAAGTGATGACTTGAAATTGTTCACAGAATTTGTCTATTTTCAGAGTATAATAGAATGGATGAACTCAATATTGAAAATTTTCACTTATTTGCTAATATCTTATATTGAGAATTTGACTTTTAAAGTAAATTCTTAGTTTATGGTGCCGGGCCTAGGTCTCACTACGGAATGTTATTCATTTTGAGGTTCGCATGGAAATTCTAATGATTTTGCATTGCCTTCTCGAGTTTGAGATTTATTAACTGATATGTAACTTCTTTGATGTTTATAAGATATTTCTCTTTTTGTATTGCTATACATTTTTCTCAGATTAACCAATTCAATGATAATTGTATGAAGTATGAGGGAATGAAACTCAAATTCAAAAATCATTGTCAATTGGCATAAAAACTTCGAAAAATAAAGAGAATATCTGCAACATTGAAAGCCGGCAAACATACTATCATGAGATGAGAAAATTAGACAAGCAGACGGAGACTGACAATATCACACCATAGAAACTCGTAAATATATTAAGCATAATTAACAAAAGCTTTGTACAAAATATGTATTCTGACAAATCATAATACAGAAGAACATCGCTTTGGTTGCCCACGTTCGAATTACGTACATAGCGTTGTCAGCATCCTTGATCGACATGTTATGCTGCCACGCGTTGTAGATACATCAGTTAAATTACATCATTACAAGAGGCTGAAAAGGTAAAAATATAATTAGGGCGAACATTTTCCTGCAAAGAGTATTGTTACTGATTATTCCATTTTTAAACCAATAACTTAAAAAAAAAAAATTAAAGAGGGCGCTACTGAAATTATTTTTGGTGGCTCCGCTGGAAGCATCACTGATGAGAATTTTTAAATGTTCGAAACACGTGTCTGCATGGAAATTGGTTTGGAATTTTCTTCAAGAAGGTATAGAGTTGGAACACTTAGTCATTATTTAAAAGGTAGAATTTTGAACACATGTCTCATTATCAAGAAATCTGGTCACTGGCTTGATACATGTACAATGTATGTCACTGTAAAGTATAATCAATACATTCTTTTAAATATTAAGTATGAATTAGCTAAACAATTGTCACGATAAGTGTTAGATATTAGTCATAACAGCAAGAGACCGAAATTGGCATTTGTAGTTCAGAATCCACAATAAGAACTCCTAGACCTTTAATCGCACAGGAAATAAGGAACGAGATTTTCTGATTAATCATATCTTTGAAGTTGACCGCTCGTTTGAAGTGGGATATACCCTGTCCATTTGTATTGTATTAGATTATGGGATTGTCCTTCGTAAAATGAAGATTTACGCATCACTCTAAATATTGATGATTCCTTGAACACCATTGGAAATACTGTCTAACGACATTGGTTAAATAAATATATCATCATTTATTTGAGGCTATTTGGTCTTCTTCCTTTTGCTTTGTCCTAAGATTATTTCGACAGTGTTCTTGGTCGTTTTGTGTGGATTATTTATATACTTTTAATCTGATTATTGTGTCCTCCTCCGTTGGCTTTTCTGTTTATTGACACAATCTACAATCATGACCTGCGTTTTCAATATTTCCTTTTTCATGTTAGTTGCCCTTCTTGTTTTATTGTCGTTTGCCATGTTTGTTGTTGGTTTGATGGTTTTGCTTTCACCACAACATTTACTACAAACATGGTAGAAGGTCTCACTGGGCCAGCAACGATTGCCTATCGGTCACGTTGCTTTATGTGTAGTCCTAAGTGTTTGGTGTTTTGATATCAAGTTTGATTTTCTTGTCCTTTTGTGTCACTTTTTTGTGCTTGTCTACTCTGGGGTTTTTTTTTTCGCATAGGGTTGTGTTGGTGTTTTGCTGTAAGAGTTTTGTTGGAGATCCCCTCCTTTTATCTCATTGTCTCAGTCTGTTTATTTTCGTGATAGATTTACTTTTTACGATTTATGTGCACCTGTGTCTTGCTGTCTGCTCATTAAGTAATTTTAGGAATCTTGGTTTCCTTCCTGATGTGTATTGTCTGCTTTAAATATATTGTCTTAAATTTGTTTCCTTGCTACATCTATTGTTGTTTTTAAGACAAAACTTTAAAACATATGTGTCATTTGTTTAACTCACAACACTTCACGTTGATATACAAAGAACACTATATAGGAAACCAATAATTAGATAGTTTCAATGTACGTCATCTCATGAAAAATTAACATAAGCAAACTGTGTGTGTATGAATAGCAACATTTATTCACGTTCAAGAATGAATAAAACATAGAAACATTTATTCATGTTCAAGATACAATTGTAACAAATGAATAAAACATAGAAACATTTATTCATGTTCAAGATACAATTGTAACAAATGAAAAACATTAAGAATCTTATGTAAATAAGCATGCAACAGAACATTTACCACCAACACTGAGTGAAAATATTAATGTATCAGATTCAATATAGTATATGTACGTATAAAAAGAGGTAAAAAATATATCACAGATTACGGTATATCAATCATTATATATGATATAGAATAATGTTAACATTTATGATGCAAAATTTACTCAAAATCCAAATCTAGAACAATAGACTGATTACGGATAAACAATTATATATTTTCACATAGTAATGGATAATAGAAGATTTGCACTTTGCCCAAACACTAAAATAATCATTTCAAGAATATAACGTGTATTTTACACATTTATGTACAAGTGTCATGAATGCAATGCATTTTAGATATTACCTTTGAAAATACATTCAAGAATTATTTACATTGAACATTAATGTAGATCTATCTACAAAAATGATAAGGTAAGGTATATAATTTACATGGACAATACGTGAGATCGACAAACTCAAACTCTCAATATATACAACAAGTCACTAAGTTTGTTAATACATGTATCCTTAATTATGATTTTCATAAGAAAATCTTCGCTCTCTTTGGTTATGAAATGTCTCACTAGACGCATGCACATCGTCGCATACTTTTTCCTCGATTTCGGACCCTAGCTGCTCTTTGTAATGTTATGTAATGTAAGGGTCCTGCATCAGGGTTGATTTGTGACCAAGATTACTGATTCTGAGTTCATTAATTGTAACCATAACCCTTTTTCTTGAATTCTTTTACCATTTCTGCCATTTCGCGCATTCCTTCATATATTCCGTCGCCATTCGTCGCGCATGATCCCTGGATAAACCATTTACGACCTGTCAGTTTGTGAAGAGCCAATCGATCTGCAATTTCAGCTGTGTTCATTGCATCTGTAAAAATTAATGAAAACATCTTAAGGTTTCTTTCATCTTACGAAAATTATCCATTAGAAATATAGAAAAAAGAAAAAGAAAGCAAACAAATCCCCCCCCCCCCCCCCCGCAAAAGCGAATTTGCCTTTTTTTTACATAGAGGTCGGGTGGAAAATTCGTTTAAATTCAATTCGTGTGTAAATAAATGGATAATTTGAATCAATTCATACTTGATAATTAATCATACTTTTAGATTAAAGAATAGTTCTTTACTTACTTGGTAAATCTTGTTTGTTGGCGAGTATTACGATAGGTACATGTCTCATTTCGTCACTCTCTATAATTCCGTAAAGTTCCTCTCGGGCTTCCATAATTCTCTCTCTGTCGTTACTGTCCACAACGAATATCAGACCTGGATTTGTAAAATAAAAATGCAAATGAACTGGCCTTAATTGGAAACTGCTTAAAGTTTACTAAGCGCCCTTAGCATAACGTAACACGAACTTTCAATGTAAGAAACAGGGTACAGTCATGTATGTCATCTAAAAAGTTTTATATTGAAAAAATACGCATAAAATATTAATTCCTATATACGAATAACAAGATAAAGAGGAGATATATAAAACTAAATCAGCTTTGAATCAGTTATTCATTTTTTCTTTGATGTTGAATGAATAGCATAATCGATGAAATAACTTAATTCTAGCATGAATAACTAATAATGGATAAGTAAAAAAAAAAAAAAAAAAAAAAAAAAAAAAAAAAAAAACAGTTAATTAAGGAAAAAAATGTATTATTTATTTACCTTCAGTATTTTGAAAGTAATGCCTCCACAAAGGCCTGATCTTATCTTGTCCGCCGACGTCCCACACGGTGAAATCAATGCCTTTCACGGGGGATACAGTTTCTACGTTAAACCCTATGGTAGGTATTGTACATACATTCTCACGAAGCTTTATTTTGTACAGAATCGTAGTTTTACCTGAAATAATAAAGGATTAAGATTGCATTACAATCAAACATGAATTTTTCAACTGAATCATAGAAAACAAGAAATTTGACAGATGAAATAATCAAATAAATCATGTAGTACTTACTACTACATGCAATAAAAAAAAAAAACGTAAATAAACAAATGAATAAATAAAAAAAAAAAAAAAAAAAAAATTAAAATCAATAGTTTTAAAGAGTCTTTTGTTCTAATATAATTTACACTCTTAGATAAAAAAAAAAAAAAAAAAAAAAAGAAAAAAAAATAGAGAATAAGTATGTATGAATTTTTAGAAAATTGACATTAGACAAAACTAAGAATTAAAATAGCGACTCAAAAGCTTACCAGCTGCATCTAGCCCCAACATAAGAATTCTGGCCTGATTATTCCCAGAAAACTGAGAAAATACTTCATGGAGCTTCGACAAAAACAGACCCATTGTGAAATAAGAGAAATCCTCGATCGACTGTTCGTATGAAGAAACTTAAGCTAGCGTAGGTATTTCAATCTGTATGGTCACATATTAAGTCTGGTGTTTTTATACATTTAAAAATGTGACACGATTTCATGTACGTGGTAGGCAAATACTTTTAAAAGTCCAGGTAGTTACTTCCAGGTTGGAACTTACTGCGTCATTAAGAAACTTTTTATTGAACACGATAATACTAGATGAGTAACGAATGTTGTCGGAAGATTCCGTAATCCTCGTCATTCTCGGGCATTTCCGTCACAGGCTCCATTAACCAAGTTACGGAAAGTCCCGATAATATGCGACTGTATTTCGTTGAATACGATATGAAAGATCAAGAAACGTAGCGAAGGTCAATGGAAATACCCTAAATCTATTTCTGTATATTGCTAAATTTAGAATGCCTCCCAAATAACTTTTGCAATGGACATCTCTGAAGGAATACAAAACAATGCTAAATGCCGGGTTTTTGAGGATTAAAGGGGAAGGGGAGGGTTTATAATTATACCAATACAATGATACATCCCGAAGTACGTGTTTTTTTCACTTCAAAAAGATCGATCGGCACATTTTCAAGTCTTTCTTTACGAATCTTTTCACAAGCGTGAAGAGTAGGGTAGTTATAAAGGTAGAAAGTAAAGTTTGAAAGCAAATTTCAATTACTTCATTTAAAAACAATCCTCACATGTCTCTGTACAATCTGGTTACACGATCTTAAAAAAAGTCACTCCGCATAACATAGTGCAGACTTCACGATAAATCCTGTACTAATATTAGTGATATAATATTGCCTCATAAGCCTATTGTTATAAAAAAAATTCCACAAAATCGTTCTTTCCACAAAATCGTTCTTCACCCGATAAATAAAGTTCTTTTCTACAAATAATTACTTGCTGATTCCTCTTTTTAGAGCAATTATTTGTGACATTAATGGAGAAAGGGTGATCAGAAAAACTTTGCGAAAAAAAAAAAGAAGAAAGAAAAGAAAAAATGCTGACCCGAAAGAACGGCAAAATGGGATGCAAATGACTTCGTAAAATCATCTGGACCAACAAATATAATGAAAACTCTTCTTGTTCCCCTATTTAAATCAAATGGTTGCTCCCTTACAAATATTACTTCGCCGTATTACATGTATCTCAGAACTTAAGGAAACCAGAAGTCTTTTTGAAACATCGAAATAAACAGTAAGCATTTCTTTTTCCTTTTATTTCAACGTTTGTTGTTAAAGACTTGATTCGAATAATGTTTGAATTGAATAAGAAGTCGATTGATTATTTATTTTAAGGATCATCTTTGTCTGTATGTTAGGTCTACGTCAGCTTGCTACTTTCCTTTTGCCTATTTCATGATATACGAACCCATATACATGACTGTATGGATTTTAAGGAGGCAACGACTGGAAGATTATGAATGAGTCCCCTACTGCTATGTTACGACCCTATCTGAGACACAATAACATACATGTTTATACTGGACTTGACCTATGTAGAACACATGCTAAGGGGCGCACTGGGGGTTTAAAGATACAAGTAAGATACTTTATTACCAATTTAGGCCCAGTTACAGGCATATATGCATGCTTTACATGTATGAAAATGTCCAAAGTATCTAAAAAGAAGAAAAAAATCATCTGAGGAATGACTAGATCAAAACATTGGAATAATCTGTAATTGAACATGTATAAGTGATATAATTATTATATTGTTTAAGTTTCTTTCATATTTTCCAACACTATCAAGAATACACTTTGATTCAGAATTTAGCAAATTATATAACATCTTATCTTTATCGTTTAGACTCGTAGATAACGGAACTTCTTTCAGTATGATGAAAACTATATCACGATAATCTTATCTGTGATACTGCTTTCTTATAATGAACAATAATTTGAAGAAAATGATCAAATTCAAAGTTGTTCTGTGACTAATTTACCTTCCTTTAATACTTCTCTGCTTTTAGACCAATCTTCCATTGCTGTATTTCTCATTAACCTAAAGATGAAAAGAAAGAGAAAAGCAAGTGCGTAGAGTGAATGGAAGTCATCTGATGAGAGGGTAAATACGTCCACAATATTTATTTTAAAATTGTCATATATGGTGGAAAATGTCATGTATCACTCCTTACCTATTCTGATGACATCTAGTCTAAGTATCAATTGGAAATCAAGAAGTATCAAATTGATGCATGGATGACCTGACACTTAGCTTCATATCCAAAAGAAGGATCCATTGAAGAAGTCAAAGAAAAAAAAAAAAAAAGACGAGACAGCTCCATTCCTAGCTTCCTATTTATAAGCCCTACATTAACCAAACTTGTGTGGGTCATGTATCGATGGATGTTTGCTACAATCATGTATAGTAAGGATGCTGCATCTGGACCATATTTTACACTTGAGCGACTAAATAATGTAAAATGGGACAGCTCTATTTTAAGCCTATTACTAGTCCTATATCAACCAAAATTGCGTTGAGTGATGAATCTGAGGATGCTTGAGCAATGTTTAGTAAAATGGGACAGCTTCGTTTCCGGCCTATCATAGGTCAGCCAGACTTGATGTATCTGAGGATACTGAATTCAATGCATAGTACGGATGCTGCATCTTACTCATTTTTTTGCGTGAGGGATCAGATTGAGTAAATGGTTCATCTTCATTTTAAACCTTTTGAAAAGTTCTAGATCAACCAAACTTGTGAGGGTGAGGCATCTGATAATACTTTTTGCAATATATGGTTGGTTGCTGCATCTGATAATTATTTCACGCTCGAACAACCATATTAAGTTAAATGGGACAGCTCCATTTCCAGCCTATTATAATTCTTAGATAAACCAAACTTGCGTATGTGTGATTAATCTGAGGATGCCCAATTCAATACCAAGAACGAATGCTTATGCGTTTTAGCCACCAGATTAAGTGAAATGGTTCACGTCCAAAGCCGGCCTTTTTTAAGTCCTAGATCAAGCAAACTTGTCTTTTTTTATGTATCTGAGCATGCTTACTGTAATGCATGGTGCGATGCTGCATCTGACCAATATTTTACTCGCGATGAACCAGGTTACTTTTACTCGCGATGAACCAGGTTACTTTTACTCGCGATGAACCAGGTTACTTTTACTCGCGATGAACCAGGTTACTTTTACTCGCGATGAACCAGGTTACTTTTACTCGCGATGAACCAGGTTACTTTTACTCGCGATGAACCAGGTTACTTTTACTCGCGATGAACCAGGTTACTTTTACTCGCGATGAACCAGGTTACTTTTATTCGCGATGAACCAGGTTACTTTTATTCGCGATGAACCAGGTTACTTTTACTCGCGATGAACCAGGTTACTTTTACTCGCGATGAACCAGGTTACTTTTATTCGCGATGAACCAGGTTACTTTTATTCGCGATGAACCAGGTTACTTTTACTCGCGATGAACCAGGTTACTTTTACTCGCGATGAACCAGGTTACTTTTACTCGCGATGCATTAGGTTACTTTCACTCGCGATGAACCAGGTTACTTTTACTCGCGATGCATTAGGTTACTTTCACTCACAATAAACCAGGTTACGTAGAATGGAACATCTACATTTCATACGTTCTGTACATTCTTCTTCAACTGAAGTTGTGTGACTGATGCTGGGAAATTTTGCACCTGGTCCCACCTCTAGCTTGCTAGGGGTCCGTGACGTCGATGCTCAAGTTGGTGCTCTATTGTGATTGCTGTTGAGTATATCATCAGGATCTTCTTTAACTCATTGGTGCAATGTATGCATCTAATGTTGGTCAGTTAGTATTGCTATCTAGATATGATCTGATATCTACTATGCATCTAGCTATACTCTGCCATGTTTGATGACATTATGTTTTCTAATCTATTAAATCGTCTTTGAGGGAACCTACCTCCTTATTGATGTTAGTGAAACAGCCATCATTAATCATCCACAAAGAGCCTAACTTGTGATGTATGTTAAGGAAGGACGTTTATATAGACAAGAAGGGAGGAGATCTAAATTGGGGCATATTACAGAGTCTCATGATGCTCCAGGATTGACTGAAATTGACAAAAAGAATTGAGTAGAAATAAAGATTTATTCATCGTTTGTATGATCCCTATATTACATCTTCGTTTTCAGAGAATACCACGGCATTTAAACTACTTCTGAACTTTACAATGTCAAGCACATACGCGGTCCAGTCAGCTGTTCCAACCTGCATACATCACCCAGACGAAGAACTGGACTCCTACTGTAACACATGTAACGAGAGAATATGTGAACTATGCTGTCGGGGACATCACATGACACACAACTGGAGTAGGAATAAAAAAGTCGCAAGAGAAATAAAAAGAACACGGAGGTCAGATGTGGGGAGTTAGAAGAGATGATGGGAGATCTTGACATAAGTAAAGAAGAAGAGGAAACAGAGGCCGACATAGACAGGATAGAGAACACACGATTAAAATGGATTTCTGCAGTGAATGGACTCGCTGATGGACTTAAGGCAAAGAGAAGGTCAGGACTCTCAAAGAAAATGACATCAGAAGAAATGAAGAAGCTGAAGAAGATGCTGAAATTCTTCAAAGAAGACGTACATGAAGGTAATCTGGGTAAACTTCTTACCGCTTGCATATAATTTTAAATCATTATGCGTCTAGTATAAGATATGACGCTAATTCGAACATAGATTTTATTTGGATATGGTACTGAATCGACCCTACAGGAAATTTAGAGCCGCACACTCTCTGTTACGTAAATGCAGAAATTCAAAACCCTAAAATAACACCAGAGGGCGCTAGTTAAATTAATTTGGGCTGCTTATGAAAAACACATTGGCTGGAAACATCACTGATGAGAATTCAATATTCGAAACACGTGTCTGGTGCATGAAAATTGGTTCGAAATTTTCTTTAGGAAGGTATATATAGAGTTGGAGCCATTCCGCATTATGATATAACAATATGGTATCTACAGCAGATTTTGATATATTTTTTTCAATTGTTTGTCCAATAATAGTTTTTATAGCACGCAATGATTGATATGAAAATGATTGATTTCTGTTTTAGCTGATGACATTGTAGCTGTGGAGATGGAAGAGGAGTTCCATAAGAAGAAGAAGGAAGCCTCATCATCTCAGAATAAAACATCGGAGAAGAAGCTGGTATTCAAGAGGGAATATTATCTCCTGACGTTATCCACCAGATGTTCGGAGATGTTGTAGAGGATATGACACAGTCAAAGGTCCAGGTCACGCAAAAATCACATTTCACCCATATTGATGACTCTGATTGCTTATATCGTATTATTCCATTAGCAAACAATGAAGCTTTGGTAAGCAGATTAAATGACAAGCACATTGAACATGTAGACGTAACAGGGAAAGTTATCCAAAAACTGCCTGGATACAGTGGGAATTTTATAATGCTGGATAATGACAGAATTTTTACTGGCTTTGGACCAATGATAATCCGTCGTATAACACCTTCCGGAACACAGAGTGAAGTCTGTTCAACTGCCCCTCTACATCCTGCTGGCGTTTCTATATCGTTTAATGGTGATCTGCTGGTTACGTTGTGTAGTTGTAATGTATCCAAAATATCATCAGATAGTTATGGCGAAGTGCACCAGATAGAGAAATCTGGCGTAGTACAACGAAGATATACCCACACAGAGGATCACAGAAGTAAATTATTCGTAAACCCCCTTAAAGTGGCACAGAATGTAAATAAGGATCTCTGTGTGGTTGACATCATAGATAACGAGTTTAGATCTCGCCTTGTTGTTCTATCTGAATCGTCCAAACTACGTTTCATCTATAAAGGGCAGCAATCATTTAGTAAGAAATTCACATCTAACGATGTTGCTTGTGATGACCGAGGGAGAATACTAGTGACGGACTACTATAATCATGCTGTACATGTTCTCCTTGAGGACGGTCATTTCCTGCAATATCTCCTTACGGAACAGAGTCCTCTCTCGTACCCGAGGTCACTGGGTCTTCATGGTGATACACTGTGGGTGGGATGTGACAAAGGTGTCGTCAGGGTCTACAAATATGGTGAACAATAGACTGCTAGATATACGAATACTAGCACTGCATCGAATGTTATAATACGCACTTGTTACATGCACATTTGAAAGCAAAATACTACATTTTACAAAATTTAAAACTCTTAACATTAAATCAGACATTAAATCAGAGGCTGAAGGAAATGAATGTTCTGTGTATGTAATTGCAAAGAAAATTAATTTATAGTTATTCAAGCGAAGTATAGAAATTAATAAAATATAAATATGATTTCTCTTTTTTCTTTTTCATAGAATAGAGATAGTTATAAAGATCTTCCGTTCGACCAATGTGCACCGACTACGGCGTAACATAGCCACAGGAATGTACACACAGTTAATGGACTTATAAAGATTAAAGTAACTTCATCAAAGAACATTGCACATCGACAGAAACACACAACACATATACACACACCCTTACACAAACACAAGATGGATAAGAAAACAAAGCAGACAAACCAGGACATAAAATATAAATGGCGATACGTAAATGGAGGAAGACCAATGATCAACAAGCGCCGACTTTAAACGGTCATGAATACGCTTTACAATAGCGAGGGGTGTAGCTATTTTAGTAATCGATTTTATTTAACTTTGCTACTGAATCTACCCTATAGGCACTCTCTGCAAAGAAATTGCACAAATTTAAATTAAAAAAAATGAAATGAGAGGAAGCTAATGAAACTGATTTTGGCTGTGTCTGAAAATCACTTTGGATGAAAGCATCACTGATGAGATTTTGCTATCTGAAACACGTGTCTGCTGCATCGAATTGGTCTTTAAGAAGGTAAAAAGTTGGAACATTTCCGTGTTATTATCTTAGCTATGTGCACACAACCCTTCCTGAATCCTTTTTACACAAACTTGAAGATATTAAAACAAAAAGCATTCTAACTGTAAGATGATATCACAAACAAACAGTTATAATGCAGAAAACTATGAAAACTGATATCTAAAGTTAATAGTATTGAGATAACGGAATTAAGACCGTCCTCTGTTTGTTAAATCGAGCAGATATACACTTAATGTCCGAATATCTTGCATATACTTTTTATACATATATATACTTTACATATACTTCATGTCCGAAAGCCCAGTTTAAAAATGTTGAGAAGAGGTCAAGGGGACACATCCCTACCCTTAGAACAAATGAATATTTTTTCATTAAATTTAAATGTGAATTATGAAATTGAATTTTATTATGATTCTTACCATTAATATTTCTTTATGAAATGCACCTATGGTGCGCTGGAATTTTGAATAGAAAATCAAGGTATCCAACTCTGTTGTCGGAGTTAGTCCTAAATACGGTACATCAGAAATGCTTTACTACAATGTAGTCCTTTGTGTTTGATGTTTCTGTGGTGTGCATTGACGTTCCATGTCCCTTTTGCGTCTCTTTCTGTGCTTGTCTACTCTGTGTTTTTGCACTGGGTGTTTTGGGGTTTTGCTGTGTGTGCTGCAACCTGGTGTTGTTGGAGATCCCCTCCTTTGTCATGGAATAAGTGTGAATAATCAAGAAAAACGATTGACCAACTCAGCTGCCAGAGACAAGCCGTCACGGCCGTCACGTGTTTTTGCATTTTAGTTTGGTGTTTTGCTGTAGGTGCTACAACAGAGCTCTGTTGGAGATCCCAATTTCAGAAGCTTTCCATATTACTGGTGATTCTTCAATGGTTGGTGTTTAGTCAGAGTATTTTGCAAATTGAAACAAAATCTAAAACTGTTTATGTCCCGTCCAAGAAGATGGCAATGATGTATGGGTTCAGAAGAATTCTGTACATTATTTTTTTGTACTAATAGTCTGTAAGAGAAGGGAGGAGAACTCCAACAAGACCCCGTTGTAGCATCAACAGCAAAACACCAAAACACCCGATGCAAAAACACAAAAGACGAGTACAGCACGAGACGGAAAAGAGACACACTACATGTAAACATCAAACACAAAAGACTACACATAAACCGACGAAACCAATGGGTAACCGATGCCGACTTTGGACGGCCATTTGTCACGCAAGTAGCAAATGTTGTGGTTATCCTGGATTACGTGCGCACAACCCTCTCACTTCTCCAATTACCCAGAGGTCTCGAAGAACGTACAATTGTGGTGTAAAACACCCTCTTCACTGTAAGATGACCTCACACAAACAAGACCGCGAAACGTAGAGGCCCTTGAAACACAGATGAATATGTAAATGGATATAAAAAGTGGGCATGCGTAATACAGTCCGTGCTCTGCCGGCTGTAGCGAGCTCATGTATGTAATCACCCGAGGAGTCCGACTGACATTCAGAGAGGACAGGTGGTTGGGGCCCTGTCTTCTCTAAAGAGGTTTGGACAGGGCCCGTCATGGAGTCCCGTCGTCACAGTCAGTCAGAGTGCAAGTCTCAAGGATTCGCTTGTACAAGACTGGAGACTGGTCAAGTACCAAGCCTAGTGTCCGTCTGGTGACATTAGGACCATATCCACGGTATAAAAGGCGTTTGATGATTCTGACGCATTTTCGATGGTTATGCTGCCTACCTTTGATCTTCTAATTTTGTTTATCATATCACCATAAAAGACAGGTTGTGTAATACCCAAAGTAATGTACTCTGTTGCGTGTATAGATCCGAATTTTATAAGAAGTTGACTGTAATTTTTGTAAGTATCATTTTGCTAATAACTGACTTTATCCTATTTGCGATACAACTTGAGAGAATTTTGTATGAAGCATTAAAGTGAGCCTCGTAGCAATGAAAAAATAATTTAATGCTGCATTTTATGTCACAAACTAGGTCGATCCTATAAATAGCATATGCAACATAATACACAATTAAACAAAAACTCAAGATGTTAGGAATACCGCTAGCACTGTGGATTTTAGGAGGGGTTCTGACCATTTTTGCGGGGGTTTTGACCATATTTGCTTACATGATCTGCGAAAATAGAAGAAAGTATAAACATATACCAGGTCCACCGGTTACTAGGTAAGATTTTATTTGCTAGAACATGACACGTGATATGAAAAATGTTGTAATGACCTACAAAAGAAATTTAGCAATGCAAGGGTATCTACATGTATGGTGCTCTGTTAGGGCCAATAAATCGGGGACAATCAATCTACCGAATAGAAGCGACGGTTGTTGCATGCAAGCAGGAGATGCTGACTCTTCCTAGGCACCTGGTCTTACTCTCATATTGGGAGTTCGCTTTTCATATGGTAGATGTTTTTGGTTTTTTGCTTTGGTTCCTGTATTAACCTGATTTTGTATGCCTTTGGTTAATGATTTTCTGAATTATCGAATTTGTGCTGTACATTTGGATGATCCATAATTATCATGCAGTAGACGTTTTTGATATAATGAAAATTGCACGATGCAAAAATAAATAATTCTAAAAATGCGAAAAAAATAATACAAGATGAAAGAAATGACACTAGATTTAGCATGGGGAAATCAAACCATTCACGATTGCAACGCCAAAAACATGCAATACACATGTTTGAAAGACTATTCATACAAATTGACAATGATGCGTCAATTCTTGAATGCAAAAGTCAACAACACAACTCTTGAAAGGTTAAATGTGACATTGAACAAAATAATTGAAGTTTATCTAAAACCAACTTCAACGCATCAGACACCTGTTTCGGAGAGTGTATTCTCATCAGCTGTACTTCGATCCAAAGTGATTTTAAATATCACCTTTTAGTCTAATTTATGTATATTTGTATCTATTTTGTGAAGAATGCGCGGCTCCATAATTTGTTGTAGGGTCGATTCAGTAGCGTAATAAAGTAACATCTGAAATCAAAGGGCGTTGGAGGGATAGTGCTAGGATGTTTACATTCTTCTATTTTCGACGAACTGACAAGTTTCCAAAATAGTAAAGTAACATACCATTTCAAATTGATAAAGAGCCAACATAGATCCACTTTCAGGCAACAGAGTTGAAAAACCCACACCAACCCACACAAATGCACCCTGCAGAGCCTATAACCCATATTAATACCTTCGGCGTTGAAAATATGTTCTCATCAGATTTTTCATTGTAGCTTTTGGCAAGGGCATGCTGCTTTTCTCAACACAGAATTCAAAAATGGAAAATTCTTCTCACAAATATTTTTAGAATTGTGAGTACATGTATGTTTTGAGGTTTCATCTTTTGTAAACACTTGTGACAAATCAAACATAGAAAGAATAAGAAGAAAATTCATATTGATGAAAACATTCTAAACAAGCTTTGTATTTTCTAACCAAAAGAAAAATCTTAGTATGTGTAATATTAATCCCAAGTTGACAATATTTTGTAATGAACGACTTTTAACAGAGTACAGAAATATGGACGAACCTTCAAACTTCATCTATTGAATAGAACAGTCATTGTTACAGCAGATTCTGAGGCAATACAGGTTTGTTTTCTGAAAGCTGTCTTTCCAATATACATCTTTCTTTAAAAGAAAACCTGTCTTTCATTTACTTCATCATTTGCATCGTATAACAATTTTATTTGTTCTAAAGGAAGTCCTGACCATGATTTACAAAAAAAAACCTTTTGAAAACTTTCTGAACATCAAGGCTTACGAACCTTTAATAAAAATTGAAATCATGAATTTGAGATCATCATTATAATACCGTCTAGGGTTAGAAAAGATGAATTATAGATTCTGTGCCAGGGTCATTTAGACACATTACTATATATTATAATCATTGATTGTCCTATTAGACGAATTCACATTTTACGTTGCTTTGTGAATTTTAAAGACTTAAATACCTTGTTTATTCAACATACATGTACTTAATAGAAATGAAATGTTTTTGAAGAAAATGTTGGTTACTGGGAATTACCCGAAAGCTCAGTCGATCTATAAAAGTCTTCAAAAAATTTATGGAACGAGGTTTCTTGGAAATGGCTTGATCACAGACTTTAACGAAGAACGATGGACATGGAAACGGTCCCTAATGAACAAGGCATTCAGCAAACAGTACGTAACTGAATACAAAAGACTGAATATAAATGTCAATAATCAGAGGTCTTAAAATAATTATGTCAAGAGTATGTTTTTCTTCTGTTTAACTTATACAGGTATCTAACAGGTTTGCTAGATGATTTTAATGAAGGAGCAGATAACATGGTACAGAAAGCATGTAGATTAGCATTGGAGAAGAACCAATATCGTGCATTAGAATTAATGTCACAAACTACGCTTGATATATTGGGAAAGGTATTTATTTGTACACTGGATTCATGAAAGTAGCAAAGAATCTAAGCGGCAAGTATTACTATTCAAAATAACTCTTCGTATTCTATTTTACCTAAAACTAAAAGATTTAAAAGTTTTGTTGATAGATAATTCGTATCGAATACTCCTGTTTACAAGTTACCAGTGAAAAGAAGTTATCATATGAAAATGAGATCCGTGCCTTCCCATTATCTGAAGACTGACTCTGTTGTTCAAGGTTGCTTTTGGTAAGGATCTGAACAATCTTCAAGATGATGATAGTCCGCTTACGTCAGCAATTTACACTTCACTAGGAGCTATCACAATGCAGCAAAGGGATCCATTTACACATGTATGTAAACAATATATATGGGTATAGTTATTTGAGTATCATTCATTATCATTCATGAAACGTGCCTCTCTCGTTGACGATATTTGTTCACAAGGCTGGGTTTGCACATTTAATGTTAAACGTCTTCAAATTCAATAGCATCATTTAAGAACAGATAAATTGGCGGCATGGACCAGACATGTCAGTGATCCTCATTCTTAACAATGTAATATGACCAAATGGTATGACATTTTTTGGTCCAAAATGTGTTGAAAGACGTAGCAGGATGGGTGGGATATGACGCCACAGGACCAAAGCTTTAGAAGTTTCAAGAAAGTTCTGATAACAGAAATTTTCAAATGCGTTGAAGAAACGATCAACCGAAGCTGATCGAACTTGGCTACATGTGCCGTTGGGGACTCCTGGTCCACAAGCAGTGACACTAGCCAAGTAGTACAAATGTTAAACGTCTTCAAATTCAATAGCATCATTCAAGAGCAAAATAAGTATTACCGAAACAATGCCAAAATAAATTTGTTGCAATTGTAATCTCATTTATGATCTCATTTATGAATACAAAATCATTATTTCGTATTAAAAATATATTCATAAATATAGCATAAGGCACGTTCGAGACTACGCATATTTAAATGAGTTATGAATTCATCTAAAATGACCAAAAGTAAACGATTATTTTTGCAAATGTAGTTTGCACATACCGTAAGTTCAGGAAGCTGCTATGACTTTTTTTTTTAGCTAACTCGAGTGAATTGTTCAAAGGGTTTTTGTCGTAGCCTATCGTCAATCCATGAGTCTATTTCAGTACCTGAACTTTTAGAACAACTAAAAGGTTAATGATTTTTCCACTCTATCAACTGTTTTTGATAAGTCATTTTAAGTATGTTAATATATTTTAGATAAATCCATTCTTTTCGAAAAAGAGAAGAGAAGCACGGGAAGCTGTAAAATTACTACGTAAAACAGGAAGAGAATGGATTCAAGAAAGACGTGAAGCTATCAGAAGGAACGATGTAACCCCATCTGATATCATGAATCATATAGCTCATTTATTAGGTATAATAGTACTGGAACCAACTTGTAACACAATTCTATCATATCTTATCCACCATCCTACATCCACCTCCTTTCCACTCCATGTGCTCCTATCCATTATTATACTATTGTTTTCCAAGCCTATAAACTTGAAACAGAAAGAAGAAATAAAATCATCTAATCTAGTTGCAAAAATATTCTTTTTTTCCAACCGAACTGAAAAATTAAAATGAATAAAGTGAAGTTTTTACAGAAATTTTCAGCTAGCTTTGACAGATTCCTGCATATTTTATACATAGTTTTTATTGATTATTTCACTTAAGAAGGAAGTTGTGAATGAAGTTGTTTAAGGTTTCCTTCCATATCTTATTCAGATGAAAATGAAGAACTTCAAGAAGAAGACATTGTGGATGACTTTTGCACTTTCTTTGTAGCAGGTTTGCTTCCAACTTCGGTGATGCTATGAATGATAATAATACATATAAATTTTTAACGCAATAAAACGCTTTATAAAGGAAAATTCAATCCTTTATGCTAATGACATGAGATACGAGATTTGTCGAATCAAAAATAATTTTATATAAACTACGGTCATAAGTACGGAAAAAATTGGTGCTGAGATTTTCAAGGAAAGAATTTGACTTGTCTGTCCTTGTGGTAAATGAATGATTATCTTATTTTTATGTTTTTAGGAATAGAGACAACGGCAACATCCTGATGTGAAGCAGAAGTGTGTAAATTTCAATATCCAAACTTGAAATTATTTTGATGTTGAATTAAGAAAATATTCGTGATTTCCATCTGGAAAGAAAGTTACCAACTCTGTATGACATACATGTACAACGCAAGTATCTATAAGTAGCCAAAAGTAGTGTAACACAAAAGCATGTAATGAGATACTGTAGGAAAAACAAAGTCAAGAGCGGACAAGAATAAATCAAATGTCTTTGTCCAACCGAATGAAATGCACTATGTATTCACAAACGTAAAATGTAGCAATACACAATCATCTATCAAAACAGGAACATGAGGAAGAATCGAATCCTTAGGCAATGCAACATATTCTCAGTATTTTTCAAGATCGCAGTGTCAGAACATGTAGGTGCGAAATAGACCTGCGATGTATAATAATGAATAAGAAACATTCGACACGGGGAAATGCCGTGATTGTCTTGCCAAAATTGAGTTAATGTCTCAAAACTGGGGAATGTTTTATTGTTGCAAAAGACATTAAACTGATTTATAATTGAAAGATTTGGAACAATGAAATAATAATCAGATTACGATTTAAAACATCATCAATTTTTCTTTAGACTCTTGCAGGAAATTGACTCAGTTCTCGGCAGCAAGCCTTATGTTGACAAAGAAGACTTGAACAAAATGGAATATCTGAATATGGTAGTAAAGGAAACGATGCGTATTTATCCTCCGGTAACTTTCACTGTCCGATCAATAATGAAAGATAATAGTGTAGGCGGTTACGTTATACCGGAGGGAGCAGACATATTCGTAAGTGGATTTCATTTTGAATCTTACTTGATTTCATAGAAATAAAAGAAATAATTTGAGGATTCAGGTTCCGAAAATCTGAATTAAACAATCTGCATTGGATAGACACATTTGAGCATAGCAAGAAAACTTTATAAATAAGAAATTCAACTGGGAAAAGACTGTAATCGAAGTGAAACACTCATGTACAACAGTGTAATTAATAACATAAATCACGTAACAAAAGAATATACACAGCACAACATTTACATGTCTGTCAAGTGTATCATTGAACAATATAGGATATTGCGTAAACGTTGGAGGGATATTGTGCACCTAGACACACAATGAAATTAAACTGCATTCTTATCGGTTTAGCTTGTGGTTATTTAAATTAAGCACCACTAACAACCCTCTCAATTTATCGGATAGACAGAGAAAATCAAATAATGCGGAAGGGTTCCAACTCTAAGATCCAAGGTTTTTGAATGTTACACAAAGTCATAGCATCATTTAGGAATATATAAATTTTGCAGCATAGACAAGACATGCACGTTTCGGATACTAAAACCTTATCACTGACCCTCCATCTAAACAATGAAATATGGCCAAAGACTATGAAAGTAAACGTCTTCAAATTGAATAGCATCATTTAAGAACAGGTAAATTGGCAACATGGACCAGACATGCACGTTTCGGGTACAGTTATGTCCAAAAATACCGAAAGTCGTAGCAAGATGGGTGGAATATGATGATACAGGACCCACTTTTAAGAAATTTCGAGAAGTCTTGAAGTCGTGAACTATTATTTCCGAATGCGTTTGAAGAAACGATCAATCGAAGCTGATCGGACTTGGCTACATGTGCCCTCAGGGTCTCCTGGTCCACCAGCAGTGACACACAGCAAGTGGTACAAATGTTACACGTCTTCAAATTCATAGCTTCATGATCATCAAAAAGTGTCAGCGTTTCCTGCTGTTATATGAAAAATTAAAATTTCTTAAAGTAAGAAAATAAATTTTCATAATTCTTCTTTAAAGATGAGCACTTATGTGTCTTCGAGGTTACCTGAATATAACAGAAATCCACTAGAATTCCGACCAGAGAGATTTGATACCAAATCAGAAGAGAGGTTAGTGCTATATACATGTTTTGAATTGTCAATACTGATATAAAAGACAAATATAAATTACAAATATGACAAATATGACAAATATGGAAAATAACCTTATCCTAATACACAGTACAAAATCGACAATTCAGGAAATCACAAACCGAAGGCATACAAAATCAGGATAAAACAGGAACCAAAGCAAACCAACAAAACATCCACCTCACGAAAAGAAGCGAACTCCCAATTTAGGAGTGAGACAAGGTGCCCAGGAAGAGTAAGCATCTCCTGCTTGCATGCAACACCGCTTCAAATCGACAGAAATATCACATCCGGTTACTTCCATTTTGGAAGTTACAAGTAAAGTCTATGGTAGGATGGTTCAATGGTCTAATACAGAATGTCATCCATCATTTTGGACAACGGGATATCATAGTGTATGATGAGTTCCCCGTATCGACCGTAGAACTTCCTCATTGACGATGTTAGTCGATCACAAACGTATCCTGAAAATCATTTTTCATTATGTTTTCTGTTTGAGTAGAATACTAAAACATCATGGTGAATTTTGAAATAGTATATAAAATTATTCAGATGAAAATCAGTATTCTAAATGATTTATCCATAAACAATCAATACGTGTACGTTTAAGTAAAAGTTATTAATCAAATATCAAGACTGCAAGAAATACATTGACAATAATGACGACAATGTTCTTTATGTAAGAATAGGAAAGATCAGTATAAAAAAAAAGATTATCTAAAGCCAATGGAAAAAAAGAAAGATCATGGATATTCAAGATGCTACCAAAACACGCAATGAGTTTAAGCTGGCAAGTTTTAAAAGTTGGCTTTCGTTTCATTTCTTTGTGTTTTAGGCCATCTGTATACAGTTACTTCCCGTTCCATCTTGGACCAAGGATATGCATTGGACAAACATTCGCAAAGGTATCTAAATATGAAAAATGATGATGTAGATTTAGATTAAACGAAGATAAATAAAGATTAATCTTTTACACATTGTATAAAAAAGCAATTCTATGACAGCATTGTGCGAGACTGATTTTCTTGAATGATTAAAATATTTATTAATACATCTTAACCTAATTCATCTCGGTCAATGAGGATAATCTTGGGAAAAGGCGTCACTGCTTCATTTAAAGATTTTGCCATCATTGCAATGTCAGAGTTATCATATAATTTCATTTAAGATTGAGGCACGAATCATGCTGAGCAAGTTGTATCAGAGAGTAAATATCCACATAGAACCAGTACAGTCTTTGGAAGTTGATGAAAGAGCAACTATTCGCCCAAAGGATGGATTGATCTGTAGATTTTCCTTGCTTCTTTAATACAAGATAGAGTTTTGAATTTGAATGCATGAAACATATAAGCATAGGATGTAAATATTAGTTTGTACAAACTTTTATGATAAATATATGAATAATATGTGAGCTATTTTGTAAATAAATTTGAAAGATAGACAGTATGAAATCAAGTTATTTCAACCATTTGCAGCCATCTCAGCACGACATGAAAATGATACAAGAGTTAATTAAAGGTTAAGGATACCGGAACTTTCCAAAAAGTCTGTTAAAATAGCGATAGATAAGAAAAGTCTTTTTACTTATATTGCTTAAATGCGACAGACAGACGGACAGATTGACGGACAAACGACAAAATAGTCGGTCGACTGCTTTTCCGAGGATATGATCCCAAGGTCATCAAAAGAACACTGGGCATGATACATGACCAATCTACAGTTTTGTACCAGTGTCTTTCCCAACGCTGCACACTGGTCAACCGTGATGACGGATTCCATGACGGGCGTTGTTTAAATTCCATCTGAAAAGACTGGGTCCTGATTCTCTGTCCTATCTGAAAGTTGGTCAAAATTCTCGGGTGATTGATCTTGAGCTCGCTTCAGGAAGCAGAGCGCGGATTGTTTTAGATTCATTTACAAAGATCTTGTGTTACAAGAGGCCACTGTGTTTAACTATCTTGTTTGTGTTGTGACTTTCCTGTGAGAATTTTTATGCTTATACAACTATTGTGCGTCTTTGAAGACCTCTGTTTATCCGGATAAGTGCGAGGGTTGTGTGCACGTAATCCAGATAACCACACCATTTGCTAATAGCAGATGGTCGTCAAAAGTCGGGGCCAGATGCACATTGGTCTCCTGCCTTTTACTATATGTGTCATTAATGTTTGACGTTTTTAGTCTGTTTCGATTTTCTTGTATAATGTTCTGGTGAATATTTTCGTGATTTATTTGTGGTTTGTAGATTTGTCTGATTTGTCATTAACGTATCACTTTCTTGCGAGTTTGTTTCGCTGGGTGAGTGCAGGGTGGTCATGATGGAGATCTTCCCCTTTTCTTTATAGTTTCCACCGTTCGTCCGCCTATCCGTCTGTCTGTCGTGGGTTTGAATCTCACCGTCGCCGATCATTACAAAACCATTGTAACCTTGGGCAAGTTACTTTACTGCCTTGTACTCTCTCCACCCAAGAGTAAACCGGGAATCTGACACATGAGACGAAATTGTAATGTGTATGAAAAAATAATTAGCGCCTAAGCGGCAGCTCTGCTTGTATACACCAAAGGGAGTTGAGAATGCACAAAGGAGGGGATCTCCAACAACACTAGACTGCAGCAACCACAGCAAAACTCCAAAACACCTAATGCAAAAACTCAGAAAAAGAGCAGACACGCACAGAAAGAGACGCAAAGGAACACAAACGCACAATATCAAACACAAAAGACCACACATAAACCAACGAGACCAATAGGCAACCGGTGCCGACTTTGGACAGTCATCTTCAACGCAAGTAGCAGACGGTGTGGTATCCGGATTACGTGCGCAATACCCTTCCACTTTTCCGATTACCTAGAGGTCTCGAAGAACGCACTATTGAGGTGTAAAATAAACTCCTCACTGTAAGACGAACACACAAACAGACAGCATGACGCAGGCCCAAGAAACACATGTAAATGGATATGAAAACATTATGCATAGGGAATACAGTCCGTGCTCTGCGGGCTGTAGCGAGCTCATGCATGTGATCACCGAGGAGTCCGACTGAAATTCTGACAGTGTAGGTGGTCGGGGCCCTGTCCTCTATAGAGGTTTGGACAAGACCCGTCATCTTTTTGTGCAAGTACAGGTCAAGTTTAAATTATGTTTAATTAAAGCCTTTTAGACAGAATAGCATGACATACATTTATGCCGGCAGGGGACTTATGTTGCTCAGCGAGCAAAGATTTTTTTCTCTAAAGAGGTTGCTTAGAATTTAAAACATTGAACATTTATACTCCAATAAAGTTTTGAACGAAAATGAAATGGTTCCCATAATACATGATTATCACTTTTGGCATAATTTCATAGTCTGTTATTTTTTGTATTATAAGTAAATATAGATTTTCTAAACCCCAATAAGCAATACGAACTTAACGTATTGGTAGTGTCATTTATATTTAAAATTTACAATTAGCTGATTTCGAAGCAGCCATTTTGAGAATTAATAAAACCCTTTATTTCAGGTCCGAGGGAGAAAGTTGAATCCTAAACTCGCTGTAAATAGGACTTGCTGCTAGGTTGTAGCAAGGATAAAATAAAATTAAATAAAAAACCCATCTTTTCTAAACTGAGTGCTATATGAGACAAGTTATTTGCATTGTATATGATCTACTTGTATATATAAGACAACCCAACATTATAGGAAAAAACGTGCGACGTGATTCAAGTTTGTCACATCAGCTTTTGAAGTCAAACTTTGTATGAATGAAAGGAACGGATCTCCATCATAGGACTCTGTTGCAGCACCGACAGCAAAACACCAAAAAACATCAAAATGCGAAAACATAGAGGTGACCAACACATTAAGGGAAACCAAATGAACAGGAAAGCACTGACCATCAATGACGACACCTTAACAGTTAACATATATAAAGTTATCATTGACTGAAACAGAGCTTATCCAAACCCATTTTTGAAGAATAACCATAAATACATTTATCACATGATACACCCGTTATGCAGTTTCATAAAGCCATTTCATAAATATATGATATGATAACACGTTACATATCGCTCTGCTTGAATGCGATTGGTCAAGTTTGGAACCTAATCACATAAACTTTGACAAGTGCGACCTTTCAAATATCGGTCAGTTGTTGAATTCAGACGTGGATTCAATATCCATGATTAAAATTATTGTTGTTGAATTCATTATTGCATTGAAATACTAATTACATTTGAAAAAAAATCTCTTACGCAAAGAATAACTATACGACGGAGCACTACTTCTCATGGCGTAGCAGACGACTTCTAGGTCACGGCGCGTTGTTCGCCTCTAGTTCTCGGAAACTGTTGATTTCACATTAGAAATACACATTTTAGGCAATATCATGTGATAAAAAGAATCGGGGATATAAAACACACAACTCGTTTCATAAAACATCGTATGAAATGAAAATTCATTTGAGATCCTATATCTAGACGACAATATAGGAAAAAGAGAAGCGGGGATGTAAATAACTTAAAATTCGTTTCGTAAATACCGTCTGAGATGAACTCAAATCGAATAGAAATTGGTTTGAAATTTTCTTCAAGAAGGTAAAGAGTTCGAATAATTCAGCATTATAATTATTATTATAAACACTTATTTTCTTTTGCTGTATGGAGTAGTTAACATTGTCCCCATGACGGATGTTTATAGAGTAATTCTTTCCAGCTCTGTTGCCTGCTTTGTTTTGGTCCCTTTTTATTTGACATCATATATTATTTTACTATGTCGGAAACTTGTTATTTCATTCAAAAGTATTATCGAAATTAAAGGAGGTTAACAATCTTGCACCATTCCTTCAATGTTATTTTGGACACAGATTTTATTTAACTATTTTACTGAATCTACCCTACAGAAAATTTGGGACCGCGCACTCTTCGAAAATGCATACATTGAAATTACAAAAAAGGAAGAAGAAAGGGCTCGATCAAATTTATTCCACGGTGTCTGAAAATCATTTCGGCATTCTGTGAAAGTAGTAAACGGTCATACCTGCTAATTATATGAATTATGATACGATATGTTTATGGCTTTACTTCGCGAGTGAACTCATTTCTTGTCAAAGGTGAATTTATGTAGTACATGTATAATAATTACGCCAAAGTTAAAGTCCATCTAAGCTTACAATAGTAACTGCACTTGTTAACTGATGCTTGAAGGTTACGAATATGATAACTTTTAAAAAGGTTTGACAATGCACACAAATAAGGGACGCAGTATATATAGCTTTTGTCATATGAAATGGGAGAGCTATATACAACATCGATTCTATATAAAGCAAAGTGAAGGTAACCACTCAATGACAGATTTGCGGTTGCTGTGTAAAAATGTGGGAAGCAGTGCAATGGCTATTTGGTGGGACATTAACCATTATTGCAGGCATGATGACCGTTTTTGCATACATTATTTACAAGAATAGGGAGAAGTATAAACAAATTCCAGGTCCACCTGTCGACAGGTATGTGGAAATTAAAGCTGGAGAAGAAATAATGAATATGCATGAGTATGTGTATTTTACTTCTATATGTCATAGTACATCTAACGTGTATGTATGTATGTTAATTAATCTTTACGTAAATGCATTATTTACGAGCCATCGAGTTTCGACAAGGAAAATGTATCATTGTTGCAATATGTCTTCTTCTGAAATAATTTCAGCGCACTATATGCGCATTTCTTGAAAAAAATTCTCATTTCTTAGTGATGCAATAGGTCAAAATAGTGGAAATCTAATCGGTGAATATGCTGATAAATGTACATGTAATCGTACAAAGAACAACTTCATTATAGAAGTATATAAGTACCAATGTTCTTAATAATACCTCTTACGGCTTGCTTTACTTCTTTATCGATCTGTTCATTTAATTCATTATTCCTTAAAGGCAAAGCAACTCGTCGAAAAATATTCGCTGTATAGAATTCCCATCCATGGCTGAAAGTATCAATTTGACGAAACAAGATAAAAAGTATACTTAATGTAATGTATAGATTCAGGGTAATTCAATTAGAATAATGAATTTTCAATTTGTTACAAAAGAAAAAGTAATACATCAAATCCGTCACTTTTGATACAAGCTGAAATATATATATATAATGTAGCATAAAATTTTCCTTTATACAACAGCAATAATTTGAGAAAAAAATTGACTGCAACTAATAATATCCAAACCTTTATTCAAGTATTTTCATTTTTGTATCTATTTTGGAATTGCAGAAAAGGCTTATAAAATGGAATTCCGGATTTAAGATTATAAATGTACAATTTGACTAAGGTTAGGATTGCAACTACAGTATTACATAAAAAGGAGGGGATCTTCAACAACACCAGGCTGCAGCACCCACAGCGAAACCCCAAAACAACCAATGCAAAAACATATCACGTAATATTTTATACCGACATTGACGATAAATGGTATACGCACAGTTTGTTACATTATTTCAGAAAAAATAATACTCCCTAAAATTTTCATAGCTGAATGGGTATTTTGGGGAAAACGCATATTTTTCAATGAAAAAATTGCATAAAATATGAACAAAATTGTCATTTTTCGCATGAGTTCTGTTTCTTAAGATTGGGAGAAGTATAAACAAATTCCAGGTCCACCTGTCGACAGGTATGTGGAAATTAAAGCCGGGAAGAAATAATGAATATGCATGATTATGTGTGTTTTACTTCTATATGTCAGAGAATGCTATAGGTAGTACATGACCAAGAGTCCCCGAGGGCACATGTAGCCAAGTTCGATCAATTTCGGTTGGTCGTTTCTTCAAATGCATTTCGAAATTTCTGTTTACAAAATTTTCTCAAATTTCTGAAACCTGGGTCCTGTAGCATCATATCCCAGCCATCTTGCTACGTCTTTCGGTATATTTAGGACATAATTTTCACAGAGTTTGGTCATATTACATTGTTTAGATTGAGGATCACTGACGAGGGTTACATGTAAATACCCGAAACGTGCGTGTCTGGTCCATGCTGTAAATTTATCTGATGCTAATGAATTTGAAGACGTTAATTATTCAAACATTAGAATATATACTGTTCATTATACTCTTTAAAAGTGAGATAAAAGAAATTCGAGCTTTAAGTTAAACTCTATGAGTTTGGGTGAAAATGTTGATTTTTTGCATTATTGTGCTATGTATGGGAATATTCATTTTGCTCAAAAATTCGGGCACATATTGGTTTGACTGCTTTAGGATAGTTTTTGCCACGACAACCAGCAAAATCGTATTAATAAGAATAATACTCTCCTTTGAATTGTTTATTACATCAAAATTTCTGAAAATAGGCTTTAATTCATACACAAGCTATAAGAATCCCGTAAAAAAGGGTATACATAAGAATTTTTGAAATTTCATGCATTGCAGAGGTATGTAAAATTATGATGTGGTTTTCTCTAAAAAGACGAAAATGTTAAAATAGGCCAAAAATGTACGTTTATAGCTAAAAACGAATAGGGCAAATTTTGATTTCTTGGTCTGAAAAGTCCGAGGTAATGTTCCTCTAAGTGTGGACATATCAATCTTTTTTATACCTCATTTCTTTTAAAAGTCGCCATCCTGACCCTAATTATAACGCCCGCAAACGAAGTTTGGGGGGAGGGTATATAGGAAACATCCTGTCCGTCTGTGTGCCTGTCCGTCTGTCCGTCCGTTTGGTTAAGAAATTCTTAAAGCAGATAACTCTTTAAGTATAAGTACTAGTGATAGGGCTTTCATATTTCATATATGCATTCACCATAATGAGTACTACATTTTGATACCAATACATTTGACCTAGTGACCTTGACTTTGAACTTTGACCTTGTAGTAATATTTTGGTTGAGAAGTTCTTAAAGCATATTTTTTTCCACATATAAGCGATAGGGCTTTCATATTTCACATATACATTCACCATAATAAGTACTACATTTTGATACCAAGACATTTGACCTAGTGACCTTGACTTTGAACTTTGACCTTGTAGTAATATTTCATACACGCAATCATCATAACAAGTATTACTCTATGACATTTGACCTTGTGGCCTTGACCTTGACCTTTGACCTACTTTTAAACTATAAGTAATAGGACTTTGATATTTCACATAAATATTCCTCATGACTAGAACTTCATTTGATACCATGACTTTTGACCTAGTGACCTTGACCTTAGACCTACTTTTGACCTTTGACCTACTTTTAAACTATAAGGGGTAGGGCTTTGATATTTCACATATATATTCCTCATGATGAGAGCTTTCATTTGAGATCATGACTTTTGACTTAATGACCTTGACCTTGACCTATTTTTAAACTATAGGGGATAGGGCTTTGATATTTCACATGTAGATTCCTCACGATCAGAACTTTCATATGATACCATGGTTTTTTACCTAGTGACTTTGACCTTTGACCTACTTTTTAACTGTAAGGGATATGGCTGTGATGTTTAACATATAGATTCCTATGTCATAAATGAATCCGTTTAGAGAAAAACGTCCCGCGGGGGTATAATTCGTCACTTTAGGGCAGTTCTAGTTAATCCTGGTTCGGAAAGAAAATCAGAAGTTTGGCAAACAGAAAGGTGGAGTTTTGAAATAAGTTTTGAATTTGAAATCTCCAACGGAATGAAACATTTCAATGAAAACAATTGACACAAAATTCAACTTATCAGATATGAGAGCACTCAAGAAGGGGGACTTATATAGATGTATAAGCAATTCCCCTTCAGACAAGCTGAATGTGTTACATGTGTTTTGTCAGGTTAACTTGGCTTTAGGCACTCCGGTCGCATCACATTAACAGTTTTAACGGAATTGTAAAAAAACTGAAAATGCTTTAAGAAACACGTGGAATCAGAAAGAACGTTTTTCTTTTTTTGTTAACCTAGAGCCACAGTAACTCGCTATGGGATAACGAGCCTCATCCCTCTAGATCCCGTAGAAGTTATGTTTACAATAAAATTTGAGCCCACCCTCCCCTAATCAAATACAATGTTTGTATCAAAACCGATATAAACCAAACAGAAATAGGGAAAATAATGTAAATAAAACTAAGTATACAAAATCGCTGTGAATTATTTCAGTCCGTATTAACTTAGCTGGTACATAAGATACACTTCATAGATCTCGAATTTGTAACCTTGTGCATTGTAGTCGAAAGGACAGGTTTTGTCCATATTTTGTTACCTTGACGTCGATGTAGATTTAAATTATCTGTTTGAAATGGCATACATAATCGTTAATGGATATCAGATTCCTCATTACTTTTCAGCTTTTGGCTAGGCAACATTCCATACCTTAAAAGAGAATTCAATAAAGGAAAAGTTTTCGCACAGATCCTCTTAGAACTGTAAGTATTAAAGTATTGGCCAGGAGTATTTATTCTATGATGAATAGTTTCAGTGCTACATATGCTCATTTCAACACATTATGTCTCATCATGCAGTAATAGTCGGTACCGAAATAGAGAAAATCCGAAATAAGAACTTCTGCATAAAGATAACAGTGCATTAAAAAAAAAAAAAAAAAAAAAAAAAAAAAACTCACATTAAATGTTACAAACAAGCAACGACACTAATGTTCACCAAGCCTTAGCTGTAGTCTAAATTTTCAATTTTCAATTTTTTAAAGTATATGTTCTACGGTAACATATTCAGCTCACCGTATACGCAATAATATTAGTTATTAGATTTGTTACTTACAGTCTACAGAGACGGTCAGTACCAAACCTATTAACTGTTTTATTTTGTCGAGGACCAAAATCTCCGTTTTTTTGTTGCAGAAATGGGCGTTTCACGTCTTCTTTTACATGCGAATTCATTTATTCGGCAATGGCGGCATTGCTGACGGTCTATAGGAATTTAGACGGCGTGCACGTGACGCGATTTACGTTCTTTGATTGGTTCGAACTAGTCCGTGACGAAATAATGTCTCATAGGTGATGTTTAAGGCCAAAATAAAAATATTACAGCTGGTTTAAAAAAGAAATAGTTATAGGTATATGATATTCTGTGTGACTATCTTTCATTTCTTCTTTACATATACATGTATCAGGGTACAGAAATATGGGCATACTGTCAGGATCCATCTGTTGAATATAACTGTACTGATCACAGCAGATTCTGATGCCATTCAGGTAATACTATAGTTATCATTGCTTCATACATAAGATATGTTTCGACTGAAGATCAAAAACATATATTTATTTACTTCTTAGATTCTTCATGTGTTAGTACTTTGCATATTTGTGATGGCTTTCATTTCTTCTTTTTAATTTTCTTACTCTATTTTACTCTATGGACAATGGTGAATATTATCCTTACATTAAGATTAAAGTAAAGATATCAAAAATAAATTGCTGTTATGAATATCAAATGCGTTTGTTTTAATTTGAATTTTTTCATTTTTGTGGGTCAATTGTATTTTAAAATTGTGAGAAACACTCGGTTGCAGCACCAACAGCAAAACCCCAAAATATCCACTGTGAAAACACATAGAAGACAATTCAAGTCATTGTGTTTTGCATGTCTCGTACTAAATTATGATGTAAACAACAACAACAACAACAACATCATTTTCTTACACCATAATTACTTTGGTACGCAGTTTTACACAGTTAGTTATACGGCAACTGACATGTCACCATACAATTAAATGGCAAAAAAATAGACTCTAGATTACAGTTCACAATTAATTTTGCAAGTTCGTAATTAATTTTGCAAGTTCGTTGACCACGCAAATAGTTCCCGATTATTTCAATCCCTCGTCTTCTTACATTTAATTTCTACGACTCTTTTTACACTAGATGATTCGTTTTTAAGCGAATAGCTTTAAGAGATCACCTGAATTTTTTCACGCTAGAGAGCCCCAATTCTGTATAATTTGTAGCACGAACCAATCAAATCACAGGAATTCACATCGTGTGACGTATGAAGTCTTCTGAAAGAGAAGGGTCACTGCTGCTTTGAAATGTGTAAACAATGTAACTCTGTTTATGTCGTGTTACTTATTGTCGGCTTCCTGAAGCTGGACACACTAGGGATGTTTTTTACTTCCGCACATACTTCGAAGATGTAGCATACGAGCAATCTGCCTGTTCTTATGACAGGAAGCAAGCTGTCGACGGAAACGACCGACTGTAAACGAAGATAACGTCATGTTAATTTCTAATTGGAGGATTCCTGGACCGACTTTGAGAACAAAAAGGTTCGATATATGGGTTTAGTACTTCAGTCGTACGATTTTTATACGCCCGTCATTTGACGGGACGTATTATGGTATGGCGAAGTCCGTCCGTCTGTCCGTCTGTCCGTCTGTCCGTCTGTCCGTCTGTCCGTCCGTCCGTCTGTCCGTCCGCCTATGGAACGCAATAACTTGAATACGCGTCAACGGATTTTTATGAAATTTATACATAGTGATCAGACTGTGGAGAGGAAGCCGCCTTTCGATTTTCAGGTTCATCCGATTTGTCGTTACAGAGTTATGGGACTTAGATTTTTAAAATACAGTGAAAATATACTAAAATATTTAAAAATTATTTAAAAATCTATTTCTGGTCGAAATGTTTTGAAATTTTGTATACTTCAAGAAGAAAGGATGTTCATTGACATATGTAACGGGTTTTTAATTTTTTTGTCGCATCACCGAGATATTGTGTGTAATAGGAAGGGGGGGAGTGGGTTATATGCACATACATTTTAAGCTAAGGGCAAAATATAGGCGCATGGAACGCGATAACTTGAATATGCGTCAACGGATTTTCATGATATTCATACATTATGATTGGACTGTGGAGAGGAAGCCGCCTTTCGATTTTCAGGTTTATTCGATATGTCGTTACAGAGTTATGGGACTTAGATTTTTAAAATACAGTGAAAATATACTAAAATATTTAAAAATTATTTAAAAATCTATTTCTGGTCGAAATGTTTTGAAATTTTGTATACTTCATGTAGGAAGAATGTTGTTTGACATATGTAACGGGTTTTTAATTTTTTTGTCGCATAACCGAGATATTGTGTGTAATAGGAAGGGGGGAGGGGTGGGTTATATGCACATACATTTTAAGCTAAGGGCAAAATATAGGCGCATGGAACGCGATAACTTGAATATGCGTCAACGGATTTTCATGATATTCATACATTATGATTGGACTGTGGAGAGGAAGCCGCCTTTCGATTTTCAGGTTTATTCGATATGTCGTTACAGAGTTATGGGACTTAGATTTTTAAAATACAGTGAAAATATACTAAAATATTTAAAAATTATTTAAAAATCTATTTCTGGTCGAAATGTTTTGAAATTTTGTATACTTAAGGTAGAAAGGATGCTCTTTGACATATATAACGGTTTTTTAATTTTTTGGTCGCATAAGCGAGATATTGTGTGTAATAGGAAGGGGGGGGGGGTATATGCACATACATGTTAAGCTATGGGCAAAACATAGGCGCATGGAACGCAATAACTTGAATATGCGTCAACGGATTTTCATGATATTCATACATTTTGATTGGACTCTGGAGAGGAAGCCGCCTTTCGATTTTCAGGTTCATTCGATATGTCGTTACAGAGTTATGGGACTTAGATATTTTAAAATACAGTGAAAATATACTGAAATAGTTAAAAATTATTTAAAAATCTATTTTAGGTTGAAATGTTTTGAAATTTTGTATACTTCAAGTAGAAAGGATGTTCTTTCACATATATAACGGGTTCTTGAATTTTTTGTCACATAATCCAGAAATTATGTGTAATGGGGGGGGGGGGGGGGGGGGGGGGGGGGTTATATGCACATACATGTTAAGCTTAGGGCAAAATATAGGTGCATGGAACGCAATAACTTGAATATGTGTCAACAGATTTTCATGAAATTTGTACATTTTGATCAGACTTTGAAGAGGAAGCCGCCTTTCGGTTTTAAGGTTCATCCAATTTGTCCTTATAGAGTTATGGGACTTAAATTTTTTGGTGTTGTGAAAAAAATCCCAACGGGCGTATCTTGCTGCGTGAGCGTAGGCTTTATTGTATTTGTATATGGATATATTTCTTCTCTCCTTATTTCTTTTCCTTACAATTCGTTCGTTTTCTTGATTCATTTTATCCGATCCTGCATATGAGTCCCACTTTTAGTGCAAGTTTCCTTTGGCGCGCTAATTAATATGCAGGAATGTTCCATTCATGAATACGTCCAGGGTCGTATATAGAAAAATTCCTGATACGTCTACTATTTAGCCCCCCCCCCCTTCCGCGAAAGAGATTGGTTCCTTGCCACCTAAAAATGATAGCTGACGCCGGCCGATGACAATCTTTTTTTTTTTAACGCCAGTACAAGTTTGTAGCATCGGGATATAAACACGTGTTGTCTATAAACGTGAGATAAAAATAGAACATTTACAATGCACATGCGTGGATCCATACCTCGGGGAGGGGACCAAAGCAGTAAGTAGCTGTACTTTTCTGTTGGATCGAAAATTGAATATGTGGATGTGAAGTAAGAGAGAAATAGGGAATACAACATGTACAACGACAATTCATCATGAACGAATTTTGTTACGGGAGAGGTCATAATTGAAAATCCAACGTTTAAAAATCTTCGTTCATTATTACACCATATCATTTTCTAGAAACTTTATAAAACTGAAAAAAATATATATACCCAGGTACAATGTACATATATTAAAAAATTGCCTTCTCATTCCGCTCGCCGGTTTGAAGGATAAAACTGTAATAATTATTTTTGTTTATCATTGTTCTTTTAGACACAAGTAATTCTGTATTTTTTAAAATTTTCGAGCTTGTCACCCTTGCCAGTTTTCATAATATTTTCAGAAAGAAAATGAAAAAAAAATTAGAACCACTTCGCGTTGCATGCACCCGTCTCGTCATCCCCATTTCTACGGCTTAGTCCCAGGGATGTTTCTATGTCTTAAAAAATCGAGAAGATACGGCTTAGTTGTTTATAATAAAAAGCTCTTTCATGTGTTACATTACGACTACCTCACGACGTGCGTATGCGTATACTTTTAAAATTTACATTTACAAATGTATTTACTGAACATCGCCCATTTCTAGGAATTGAGGCATTCCAAACCACACTGAAGAATATGTAAAGGTTTTCAGGTTTTAGATTGGAAATAGAAGAAGAATTTTAGCGTGTTAGACATTATCAAGGACGTACAAACATAATGAAAAAAATATAGGCCTTGAATGCATTTTAATCTTTTAGAAATTGAACTCATTACACTGCCGGTATATAATCTCCCTCTCTATGTCTTCATGATCTGCCTAGGGGTGAGTCGGCCCCGGGTCCATGGCAGCCGCTGATATCAGTGGTGGATTCAGAGGGGGGGGGGGGGGGGTGCGGAGGGGCGTCCGCCCCCGGCACTTGCCCAAAATTTTCCAAAATAACCTACATTTTTGCCCATTTTCAGTAAAAATCGGCAACATTCGCCCTTTGACCCCCTGGCAAAGGGGGCGCTGGATCCGCCACTGGATATAGTTCTGCATAGGGCTCCATGGAAGCCTCGATCTAATCGGGTAAACTCATTTAATTATCCAGTTATGTATTAACAGCCTTTTTTCAATGAAAGGCAATTTATTTATTCATTTGATCTTTGGAAAATTCAAGGAGTATTAATTTAACGGAAGATACTAGTATTTGTTAAAGACGGTCTCAGATTGCTCAACAACCCACTTCCCCTTCAACTTGACTCACCTGCCCTATTCCATTAGTCAACCCTCTGGGTCGGCCACTAGAAGTATTGACTCTTTGGAAAATGCAAGTTCGAGAACTGTGTTCTTTTAATTCTAATGAAATCTTTATGGATTTGCATTTCAGTATTATTGTATATTTTCATAAACTTGTCTACGAAGGAAAGGTTGATTACATACATAATAAATGATACATATAGTGATATTTAAGCTATTCGCTTTCAGTACTTTCAGTGCTTTGATTTTACGTGAATGAGTCGCAGATGAGTAGAAAAAAAAATATTCTAGCATGTTGAATGATACTGCATCATCCTAATCGCGGAATGACAGATGTGTTATGAGGCTCTAGAATTGATAGATTGTAGAACATTAGAGTCACCGATACCCCATTTCGGGTTTAAAAATATATTAAAAGTCTACTAAGCGACAGATTTTTGCATAAATCAATTTCTGAGCTTATTTTGATACTATCTAGCAGATATAAAAGTTTCAAGCAAAACAATGGTGGTGCGATTCGATCTTCATATTAGTATGATTTACAAAGGAATATATAGGAAAAAATAATTGGGGTCTGATACCTCTAAATTCTCAAGTTACTCACACAAGTAAAATGAGGTCGGGTGAGCGCAGTGGTAGCGCTCTGGCTTCTCATTTCTACGATCCCGAGTTCGAATCCCAGATTCGGAGAATGGTCTTATGTGGGAGAATAGGTAGTCCCCCGCGCAGGCATCGGCAAGGGGTTTTTCTCCGGGTACTCCGGTTTCCTCCTGCTCCTTGGACCCCTCACGCCAACATCTGAGCCAACGTGAGACATTAAAATAAGTTGTGTAACTTGTTTGTTAAACGTTGTAAAATAAATAAATTTTAATTATCAGAAGTAAAGTGACAAATATAGATAATGATCATATTCCAACACACAGTAAAAAATCGATAATTCTAAAAATTGTTTACCGTACATGTAGGCATACAAAATCAGGATAAAACAGGAACCAAAGCAAACAATCAAAAACCTCCACTACATGAAAAGAAGCGAACTTCCAACATGAGAGTGAGACCAGGTGCTCAGGAAGAGTCAGCATTATTTGCTTGCATGCAACACCCGTCGCTTAATACAATTCGGCAGAAATGTCACATCCGGTTTCTTCCATTTAGGGGGATACAAGTGTATTCTGTGTACGAATGGTTCATCTGGTCTAAGGCAGAATATAATCCACCATTCTGGACAATGGGACGTCAAAGTGTATGACAAGTTCCCTGTATCGACCGTAGAACTTCCTCATGGACGATTGTAGTCGGTCACAAACGTATCCCTGACTGAGATGCTTATCTGAAAGACGCCTAGCTCTCAGTTTGGTACTTGCTCTGGCATAATGGATCAATTGAGATACACGCCATAAGCAGGCGTTGAAAAGATGTTGCTACTCGGAAAAGAAATGTTTGTGATGATGAAATTGAAGTCGTCACGTTTGTCATAGAGTGATGTGTTCATGTGACTTTCATTGTCGTAGAACAACATCATGGCCAAATAGGATGCTAAATTATTTGTCATTTACTCCGAAGGATAGATTCTGCTAAGGTAATCCGTGAATTTTGGATTATTTATGGACAGCACATTGTTCACATATCTGTAAGAGAAATTAAAGTCAGAGGCTAAGTATCTTTTACCTTCAAAGACCAAATATTGATTGAGTTCAGCAACGTAGGAGCAAAAAAAAAAAAAAAATGTCGGCAAGGAGTGGGACACAGTTGGTTCCCATTGGAATTTCGACAATTTGCTGAAAGACCTTTCCTCCAAACAACACAAAAATGTTGTCGATGTTGACACGGTCAAAAACTCCCTCCAATGCTATTTTTAACATAGATCTTATTTGGATATGCTACTGAATCGACCCTACAGGAAAATCGGAGCCGCGCACTCTCTGTGAAACAAATGTACAAATTTAAATTCAAAAAATGAAACAAGAGGGCGCTACTAAAACGAATTATGGCGGCTCCACTGAAAGCATCGCTGATGAGAATTTAATATTCGAAACACGTGTCTGGTGCAGAAAAATTGGTTTGAAATTTGAATCTTGAAGAAAATTTCAAATCAATCTATTATGCACCAGACACGTGTTTCGAATATCAAATTCTCATCAGTGATGACTCCAGCCAAAGTGCTTTTCATAAGCCGCCAAAACACACGTTGTGAAACTATTCATCGATCACAAACAAAACGGTCAGATATCAAAATTTATATGACTATTGGTCGATGCCAAATTCTACTTGCATATTCTAAGGGTACGTGTTATATTATCTGCATGCAGTTTCGAATTTTCTAAGACAAAGAAATAAAATCAAATATAATTATAGAAACTTAATTAGGATATCTCGATTTTTCAAGGATATCATGGTATCAGGGAACCATCCAAAATCCAGAAGGACTTACACGAGAGCAAAAACTGTTTTTGGAAGAAGATTTCTCGGAAATGGATTAGTCACCGAACTAAACGAAAAGCGATGGGCAAAGAAAAGATCTCTTATGAATCAAGCATTCAGTAGAAAGTAAGTAGTCATTTGGTTGCAGTTGTAAGTTAAATGCTCGATTTAGATTTTGTTTATCTTACTTCTCATATGCAATGAATATACCCCTTGTATTTTGTAAATAGAAAGATTCGTTTGGGCTGTTTATATTATTTAAAGGTGCTCTGAATAGATATAACACAAAATTATGAGCCTCTAATAACTGACAAAACAATACTTGAAACCTTGAAATAAGATGAATAAACATCAAAGAGGTACCTATCAGTTATTAAGTCTTAAAGTCGAGAAAAGAAGGCCAAATCATTAGAATTTCAATGGGAGCAGTTGCGAACCCCAGAATAAACAATATTCGGAGGTGGGATCAGGTGCACGGGCATGTGACACCCGTCCCTAACAGTTACATGAACACTTAGGTAATTGTCTCGGTGCACATATTGATGATATAAGGTAAAGATGTCTTTTTTGGTGATGTTGACAGCCATTCAATCGCTATCCTCTGATCATTCTGAAATGTTTCATAAGGTCCCTGTAGCGACCGGAAAACTTCCTCAATGATGATTTCAGTCGATGTGTAATATAAACGAGAAGCTGATGAAATTGTCATATTTGGAACATGTCCTGGCGTACCGAATTAGAAGAGAAACAAAAACACCATAAGCAGGACAGGATGGAATGTTGTCTGGTCCATGCTGTGAATTTATCTGGTTTTAAATGATGCTATTGAATTTAAAGACGTTTAACATTGCTTCTCATGAAAGGGAATTTAGTTATATGGAAGGTGAAATCATCACGCTTGTCATAGAGTGAGGTGTTCAAATGGTCATTACGACTTCTTCTCCAGAACAGCTGAATTTGAATTTTTATGAAACTTGATAGGAATGAAGTACTAATAGTCATCTTGTCTTGTTGGAGATCTCTTCCCTTCTTTTCTACAAGTTTTGTCGTTGTTCGTCCGTATCCCTTAACAGGTGGCACCACCACAGGAAAAAGTAGGTCAAAGGGGTTACCCTCCTCTGACAAAGGTCTTCAGAACCGAAGCACCTATACTAATACATATATCAAAAGCAATGAAAGTGCATCTAACATTTTAGGCAAGCATAACAGTGAACTGTCTTCATTCAATATCGCTATTTCTAAATTGGATCTCCCAACACTATATTGCATACCGAAACTGCACAAGTCTCCTTACAAATTTCGATTTATTGCTAATTCTAGTAACTGCTCCACTACAATTTTGTCTAGAAATCTGACGTCAGCACTTACTGCTATTAAAGAACACATAACTAGATATTGTGAAACGGTTCTAAACAGGAACGATGTAAATTTATTTTGGTCTATTAAGAATTCAGGGGATGTGATTGAAAAAATGAAATCTGGAAATTTCCAAGCCAATACGATTTCTTCATACGACTTCTCTGATATGTACACCACACTTCCTCATGACAAAATTAATGATCGATTATCTAATCTCATTAAATGGTGTTTTGATCGAGAGCGAAAAACTTACATTTGTACATCTGAATCGAAGGGTTTCTTTTCCTCGACAGACTACAAATCACACAAATCATGGACTTGTAGTGACCTGTGTAATGCCTTGTCCTTCCTCTTGGACAATATTTATGTTAGATTTGGTGAGGATCTATACAAGCAGGTTGTAGGAATTCCTATAGGTACTAACTGTGCGCCTCTTGTTGCAGATTTATTTTTATACACTTATGAAAAAGAATTTATCCAAAATCTTCAAAAGCAAAGAAAATTTGATGAGCTGAAATGTTTCAATAATACTTCTAGGTATCTGGATTATATTCTAACCATTGACAATCCTGCTTTTGAATTATATAAGAATGAAATTTATCCACAAGAATTAACCCTTAACAAGGCAAACCTTTCAAATACAGAAACACCCTTTTTGGACCTAAATATCAAAATTGTAAACGGAAAGATTCATACAAGTGTATATGACAAAAGGGATGATTTTGGATTCAACATAGTAAATTTCCCTTGGCTTGACGGTGATGTTCCAAGTTTACCGTCATACGGCATTAACATATCACAGCTCATCCGGTACGCTAGAGCATGTACTGATATTTTGGATTTTCACAGTAGAATTTTACAAATTACCAAAAAACTTTTAGGTCAAGGTTTCCGCTTTCATAAACTAGTTAAGACTTTCTGGAAATTTTACAAAAATTACAGTCAACTTCTTTTAAAATTCGGATCTATACATGCAACAGAGTACATTACTATGGGTATTACACAACCTGTCTTTTATGGTGATATGATAAACAAAATAAAAAGGATCAAAGGTAGGCAGCATAACCACCGAAAATGCGTCAGAATCATCAAACGCCTTTTATACCGTGGATATGATCCCAATGTCACCAGACGGACACTAGGCTTGGTACTTGACCAATCTACAGTCTTGTACAAGCGCATCCTTGAGACTTGCACTCTGACTGACTGTGACGACGGGACTCCATGACGGGCCCTGTCCAAACCTCTTTAGAGAAGACAGGGCCCCGACCACCTGTCCTCTCTGAATGTCAGTCGGACTCCTCGGGTGATTACATTCATGAGCTTGCTACAGCCGGCAGAGCACGGACTGTATTACGCATGCCCTCTTTTTATATTCATTTACATATTCATCTGTGTCTCTGGGGCCTCTGCGTTTTGCGGTCTTGTTTGTGTGATGTCATCTTACAGTGAGGAGGTTGTTTTACACCACAATTGTACGTTCTTCGAGACCTCTGGGAAATTGGAGGAGTGAGAAGGTTGTGCGCACGTAATCCAGGATAACCACACCATTTGCTACTTGCGTGACAAATGGCCGTCCAAAGTCGGCACCGGTTACCCATTGGTCTCGTCGGTTTATGTGTAGTCTTTTGTGTTTGATGTTTACATGTCGTGTGTCTCTTTCCCGTCTCGTGCTGTACTCGTCTTTTGTGTTTTTGCATCGGGTGTTTTGGTGTTTTACTGTTGATGCTGCAACGGGGTCTTGTTGGAGATCTCCTCCCTTCTTTCTATTGACAAACCGAAAGGACCAGGATGATCTAGAGAGATGTCTTTTAAAGAAGTGTTATTATTTTTGGTTCCACTCTGAAGTCAATTTTGGTGACGCGTTTTCGAACTTAGTCAGAAATGACATTTTTGCACTATTTCTTGAAATAACCCAATAAATGTCTGATTTTACACACTCGTTTACTGCATATTTGTTATATATGTATTTTATGCTAAAAAAATAATTTTTTAATGAATTTTTAAAAGGATTTTCATGGAACATGTTAGGTATGAGGTACTCATGGTCCCTACAACTGTTGTTGTTTTTGTCCGAATCCGTCAACAGTTGGCGCCATCACAGGTAAAAGTAGGTCATAGGGGGTACACTCCCTTGACAAACTTCTTCAGAACCGAAGCACATTTAGACAAACCGAAAGCATCAGGATGATCTAGAGATATGTCTTAAGACGTGTTGTTATTTTTAGTTCCACTCCAAAATCAATTTTTTTTTCTTTGACAAATTTCTTTTTGTTTGATATGATTAGTTAATGTAGTTTACAGGTGAGCGATAGTGGTCTTCCCCTTGGGCCTCTTGTTTATGTCCAGAGTGAATCTCTATGACAGCAGAATTGAACACATCTTTTTCATCTAATAATGAAAACCTTTCGTTCATTACCTTTTGACTCCCAAGATTTATTTTCTTTATTTCACCGTTTTTAACATCAAATTGAAACATTTTTACTTAATATTTAGGACTATTCAAGAAAGTATCCTTTTTCTTTCGATACAACCCTCAATAGGTACCTGGCAGGACTTCTAGATGATTTTAATGACGGAGCAGATAGCATGGTACAAAAGGCATGCAAATTAGCGGACGAGAAACAAAAATATTCAATTTTCAGTTTGATGTCACAAACTACTCTTGATATTTTAGGAAAGGTAATTATTTATTCATGATACCTAGAAAGTCATTAATGATTTTGATCATAATTTCAAGGCAAGTTTAGGTGCAAACGTTTAAAAAAAATACAGTACATTGTAAACGATTCCATCTGAAACCGATTTTCAAAATCATTAATTATCAACATTAGTTATATTTTCAAAATTATTATCAAAATTAAAATATATTCATATTGTTTGTCAAGGTTTCATTTGGAAAGGACCTTTGCTCTTTACAAGATGAAAAAAGTCCGTTTCAGTCAGCAGTTAACACAGCTATAAGGGCGTTCACGTTACAGAACAGAGATCCATTTGCATGGGTATACATGTAGTTCTAGCAGTGACTATTCAGTATTTTTAAATAAGGCACTTTAATAATGATGGAAATTTATTTTGGTCTATTAAAAATTCAGGGGATGTGATTGATAAAATGATATCTAGAGATTTTCAAGGCAATGCGATTTCTTCATACAACTTTTCAAATATGTACACAACGCGTCCTCACGACAAAATTATTGATAAATTGTCAAAACTCATCAAATGGTGCTTTAATCGAGAGTGGAAACTTATATTTGTACATCTGAACCAAAGGATTTCTTTTCCGCTACAGAATACAAATCATACAAATCATGGACATGTAGTGACCTATGTAATTGCCTTGTCCTTCCTCTTGGAAAACATTTATGCGAGAATTGGTGAAAATATCTACAAGCAGGTTGTTGGGATCCATATGGGTACCATTTGTGCGCCTCTTGTTGCAGATTTATTTCTTAACACGTATGAAAAAGAATTTATCCAAAATCTTCAAAGCAAAGGAAACATGCTGATGTGAAATGTTTCATCGGTACTTCTAGGTACCTGAATGAAATTTTTACTATCGACAATCCTTTTTTTTAAGTATAAAAATGTTGTTTATCCACAAGAATTGACTCTAAACAAGGTAAACGTTACAAATACAGAAACACCGTTTTCGGTACTACATGTAAATATCAAAATTGTTCATGGAGAGATTCATACAAGTGTGCATGACAAAAAGGGATGATTTTGGATTCAACAAAGTAAATTTTTCCTGGCTTGATGGTGATATTCATAGATTACCGTCATACGGTTTCTACATTTCACAGCTCATCCGGTATGTAAGAGCTTGTACTGATGTTTTGGATTTTCAATAGAAATCTGCAAATTACGAAGAAACTTTTAAGTCAAGATTTTCGCTTTCACAAACTAGTAAATACTTTTTTGGAAATCTTACATAAATAATCGTCAACTTCTTTTGAAATTCGGACCCATATACAAGCAAAAGAGTATAGTACTTTTTGTATTTCACAACCTGCATTTTATGGTGACATAATTAACAAAAAAAGAAGGATCAAAGGTAGACATCATAGCCATCGAAAATGCGTCCGAAATACCGTGGATATGATCTTAATGTCACCAGACGGACACAAGGCTTGGTACTTGACCGATCTACAGTCTTGTACCAGCACATTCTTAAGACTTGCACTCTGACAGACTGTGACGACGGGACTCAATGACGGGCCTTGTCTAAACCTTTTTAATGAAGACAGGGCCCAATCACTTGTCCTCTTTGAATGTCAGTCGTAATCTTCGGGTGATATCATACATGAGTTCGTTACAGCCGGCAGAGCACGGACTGTATTACGTACGTCCTGTTTTTATATCCATTTAAATATTCATTTGTGTTGCTTGGGCCACTGATTTTTATACGTTCTTCGAGACCTCTGGGTACTCGGAACAGTTGGAGGGTTGTGCGCACGTAATCCAGGATAACAACACCGTCTGTTACTGACGGCTTAAGTCCGTACCGATTGCCCATTGGTCTCGTTGTTTATGTGAAGTCATAAATTTATGTTTGGTGTTTCTATGTGATTTGGCGTTCATTGTACCATTTCCGTCTCATTCTGTGCGTGTATTCTTTGTGTTTTGGTAGTGGGTGTTTTGGGGTTTGCTTTTGTTGCTGCAACCGAGTGTTGTTGGAGATCCCCTCCCTTTTTTAAATAAGAAAATGCTGATAAAATTAACTAGGCTACGGAAAAGATATGAGATGTTACCTATTAAAAAAAATTGATTAAGAATCACGTAATGGATTGTATTTATCAAATCTATGACGATATCAATTTTTTTTAATTTGTTCTTAAATTGTTTGGGAATACATATGATACATATATAGTGCAGATGTATTCAGATGTATGGAAAAAAATAGTGAATTAAAAACTGATTTATTTTTAGATTAATCCTTGTTATTCGAGACTTAGAAGAGAGTCTAAAGATGCAGTGAACTTTCTTCGAACAACGGGGAAAGATTGGCTGAAAGAAAGATCAGATGCTATCAAAAGGAATGACTTAAATTCACCAGATATTCTTAATCATATGGCTCATTTATTAGGTATGAACAGTACTTGAAATTAATTTCAAAACAAGAGACCTAATTTGGCCTGATTATGTCACCTTAAAGCATGCTACATACTGATAATATTTCAAACCTTTAGTCATTTTAATACATCTAGATACAATTTTATTTCAGTTAGCTAAGAAACGTATAGGAAAAATCTTTTCTTTCAGACTATCAGCTATCTTTTGCTTGCCAGCTCATCATTACCAATAGCATTTGTTGATACACAACATTGATATGGTACAAAGTTTGTAAATTGATAAACTCGAGAATAATCTTGAAAAGTACAAATCCTGAATCATTAATATTAGGGATAAAGATGACTTAGTTATTAGAATACATTCTTTTGGATATGGGAACGGACACCCGTACATGCTGGTTGTTTTCTGCATATATTGTGACAGTCTATGTTTCTACATATCAAACAGACGCAGTGATCTGAATTGGTTTCCATTTGATGCTAAATATTGCTACGATTTACTATAATAATTTGTTTATACATTTACTTGTAGATGGAAATGAAAATATCGAATTTGAAGACATTATTGATGATTTCTGCACATTCTATATCGCAGGTGAGAATTTTTGTAATCAACAAGCATAGGATGCATACTCATCCCGATCACCAAATGACATCTCCAATGGATAATAACATTTGTGTCTATTTGAATATTTTGTGTTTTATAAGTCCCCTACCGGCTCGCCGGAGGGGACTGTTAGTTTCCACCCCGTTTGTCTGTCCGTCCTCACAATGTAATTTTCCAGACTTTTTTTCACTGTCGTTGCATATTTTGAGCTCTTTTTGGTATGCGAGTATATATCAATGTGATACAGAACAAGTTTGAGTTTGGTTCCGATCGTCCTATTTTTACAAGAGCTATGGCCCTTGAACACGGCAAATTTCATCAAATTCTCAGTTTTCCGAACTTTTCTTCCATTGTATTGCAGATATTAAAATAATTTCTTATATTTGATTACATCTTAGTGTTACACAGATCAAATTCGTGTTTGACTTCGATTTGCCAAATTTTACGGGAGTTATGGCCATTGAACTTTATTAAATTCTCAGTTTTCCGGTCTTTTTTCCATGTTATTGCAGATACTGAAAAAAAAATTATATGTGAATACAACTTAGTGTTATACAGATCAAGCTCGAATTTGGTTCCGATTAACCTACTTTTACAAGAGTTATGGTGCTTGGCAAATTTCATGAAATTATCAGTTTCCGGACTTTTCATTGCTTTTGTTGTAGATATTGAGCTGATCTTTGGTATGTAGATACATTATAGTATGATACAAATTAAGTTCAAAAACAAGTGACGTGTTCTTACAAAAGGTATGGTTTCTTAACAAATTTCATGAAATTTTCTGATTTCCAGATCTTTTCTTATACACATATTGAAATTATTTTGATGTTGGATTCATCGTTTGGTGTAAGTACATGTCAAGGCAGAGTTGCAGGACATGAATTAATGCCAGAAGGGGACTTTCTGAAAACCTGTGTCCGCCACTGCATATTACCAATAACATACCAATATTACTTTATTTCTTTGTATTTTTCTACTTTCGTATATCCATTGATTATGATTTATAAATTTTGATCTGGGTTTTGTGTTAACCTTGCTCTGAATCATTGCAATTGAAATATACAATACTATACAATATACCAATTAAAAGAAAATGATCCTTCTTACATAGGAATGGAGACTTCAGCAACACTTTGTACGTGGTTCATTTTGTGTGTTGATCAACATCCTGAGGTAAAGCAGAAGTAAGATAATATTTTCTGTCATTTGCTTCCTTCTCTTTGCATCCTTCCCTTTTGCTTATTGACATATTTAAAACATACAATACACATTGAAATTGGCGAGAAATATCAAGGTTACCTAAGTGATTTACGCAGTTTTGACGTTTTTGATCGACGCCAGCAATTCTAATTTTAGTACAATTTCTTTTATTTGAATAAGTTATGGTGGTTCTAGTATAATGTGACGTCATCACCAATTTCCAAAATATACGTTGTATTGCCTGATTTGTTTGCAGATGTTAAATATAGCATGTTTTGACAAAAACTAAATAATGTTTAAATAATAAACTCTTTAATTTTTAAAACATGAGTTAAAGAAGATCATGGGGATAATCTCAACAGCACTCACAATAGAACACAAAACTGAGCATCGACGGACCCCTAACAAGCTAGAGGTGGGACCAGGTGCTTGGGATTTGTTTGTTTATTATACTAGTATGGGGTTTACGCTACATTTTGGCTGAAATATAGCAATGTTGTGTCTAAATTTGCAATAACGTTAAACGCAATAGTTCAAACTTACTGTAAAACCACTCGCGGGGAACTTTTTTTACGAGCTCCACACGGCAAGTGGCATAAGTGTGACACAAATGAGTTAAAGAAGATCCTGACAACAATCTCAACAGCACTCACAATAGAGCACAAAATTGAGCATTGACGGACCCCTAGCAAGCTAGAGATGGGATCAGGTGCCCGGGAGGAGTAAGCATCCCCTGTTGGCTAGCCGCACCCTCCGTCAATGTCCAAAATGATCGTACATTTTATCATAATTACTTTTTTTCATAGGTTGCTCAAGGAAATAGATTCCGTATTGGGAACGAAGCCTTATATTGACCAAGAAGACTTGAATAAAATGACATATCTCAATATGGTAATTAAAGAGACACTTCGCCTCTATCCACCAGCGCCTTTGACTGTTCGATCGAACGAGAAGAGTCACATAGTAGGAGGATACCTAGTCCCAGCAGGAACAGATATATATGTAAGCTTGTTCTTACCTGGCTCTTGGCATACATCTAGGTCGTGTATAGAATTTTCTTCTTCATTTTTACACCATTTGGATTTCCTCTCTTTTAGCCTCGATCATTACTGATGATATATTATTTGTTGAAACGCCAATATAGTGCACTTTATTACGATAAAACAGATATTTCAGTATGATGATTCCGTCTGTCAACAATTTGATTCTACGAAGAAACTAGGTTCTATGTATATTCTTTGTGGATCGCATTCAAGTCTAGTAAAAGATAATGCATTTGATCTGTGTAATGATTCATTAATCGAAACATTATTAATCAGAAAATTTACAAGTTATACCCCGAAAACAGTAAATCTAAATGACATTGAGGAAGAAATACCCCTTTTTATAAAATGTAAAAAGCTATATATATGATAGGATTAGTCAAAATTAATTACGTTTTATCATCTAGCAACATCTGGATCTATTCATTGAATGAATAATGTAGTCCTACTCTAACTCACTGCCAGGGAAGTGTAAGAATGGCCTGCTTGTAAGTGACAACTTTAAGATTTGTGCTCCGAATAAGTATTCTGAATTCCGAATTCTTGTTGATGAATTTAACTTGGTCTACTATAAGTGCAGATTTTCCTCAAATGTTTTTCTGATAAAAATATCATATTTTTGTGTTTGTGTGTTTTAAAAGGCCTCCAGGTTCCATGCTTATACTTATTTAGACTTTGCATTTGCAGTTGAGCACGTATGTTTCCTCACGTTTACCGGAAAATGTGAAAGATCCTATTGAATTCAAACCGGAGAGATTTGATATTAACTCAGGAGAGAGGTATATTTGTTTATTGCTTTAAGGCTTTATTTTGTAACGATGAAGGAAGATTTCCTTTTCTGTTGCTTTCTGTTTTATATACATTCACATAAATGGCATTTCATTCTAAAACATACCATGATGTTTTTCATCTCTTGATGTTTGCACATTTGTGTATGGTCAAGGTATCCATGTGTTGATAATCTCCGATTACAGGTGAACATAGGTCTTGAGCTGTCCATTTGTATATGTGTTTTATCTGAAACACCTAATATTGTCTGATTAGCATTTTGTCCTATATTCTCTGAACATCTCTACTACAATTATGAGTAATGAGTAGATTAACTAGCTTATCAAAGGAATATTTGGAACCGTCATCAATACATGTATCAGTATAACGCGACCAGATAGGGGTTAACTTCTATGACCACAGCTATTCAGTTTAACGGAAAATATTGTTGAAATAGTTTAAATGATAACATTACTAGAAAAATACATTCATAATTTTTTTTATCTTAGACCAGCCGTATTCAGTTACTTCCCTTTTACTCTTGGGCCAAGAATGTGTATAGGTCAAACCTTTGCAAAGGTAAAGAATTTCATTTTAAGACTAGAAAATCTGTGTTTTGTAGATATAAATCGTACAATATTTCCGCCGTCACAAATGCTATAATATTATTTCGTATGTTAATTATACTTTGCCTTTATTATGTAGATTGAAGCCAGAATTATGCTCAGCAAGCTGTACCAGCGAGTGAACGTCCACATAGAACCTGACCAATCACTGGATATAATTGAACTTACAACAATAAGACCGAAAGATGGACTTATAAGCACATTTTCCCTCAGGGACTAAGAATTAAAGTGTTTCACACATCAAGAAAATATCATTATTAATATATTTTTGTATCTTTAAAGAAATATTTATGATCTAGATTTTACCCTTTACATGGTATCAGCAGAAACAATTATTGGTATATATATATAAATGTATATCAAAAGTCTATCTTTGAAGTTAACACAAAAACTATAAGCCTGAACTTTTAGCAAAGAAGCTTTCGAACGCTCTACCGGCCTTCTTCAGCTCATTTATTTTCAAGTGACAATTGTTGTATCAAACAACATTTGTCACTTGAAAATAAATGAGCTGAAGAAGGCCGGTGGCGCGGCCGAAAGCTTCTTTGCTAAAAAAAGTTCAGACTTATAGTTTTTGTATAAATGTATATATATACATGTATACACAACCTTTGTAATTCCCTGAAACTATGGAAAGGAACGTGTTGCATTTTGCATGTAGACAATCGTGACGTCACAATGCATATGATCTAAAGAAACATGCCTCGACGGCTGTTCTAACCTGCAAACTGACACTGCGGTGACTGATTATAGTACGTCTAGTCATTTATGTTTGATGTTTCTATGTGATTTGGCGTTGATTGTACCATTTTCGTCTCATTCTGTGCGTGTCTGTTTTGTATTTTTGAAGTGAGTGTTTTGGAATTTTGCTATTGGTGCCACAACCGAGTGTTGTTGGATATCTCCTCGTTTCTTTAATTTAAACATCACTTTTTATTTTACTCGGAATAACACGGTTTCGAAAAACAAGAATGAAACAGACAAGTGTGGTGCTTATACACATAGAATAAATGTCATAATTTGGGTTTTGTTACGAGTATACAAAGAAAAGGGAATGATCTCCAGTAGACCACCCTGCATTCACCCAGCGAAACAAACCCACAAAAACAGACACATAAATGACATCATACAAACTCCAAATCGCAAAAAGACACTAGAACAATATTTACTAGAACATCATACAAAACAATCGTAACAGACATACAGAAACATTAAACATTGATGACAACACATAATAGGAATGAGACCATTGTTTACCCGGCGCCGACTTTGGACGGCTATCTGCTTTTAGCAATGGTGTGGTTATCCGGATTACGTGCGCACAACCTTTCCACTTATCCGGATACACAGAGGTCTCCATAGACACACAATTGTTGTATAAACATAAAACTTCTCACTGTAAGGTGACATCACAAACAAAGAGTTAAACGCAGCAGCCTCTTGCAACAAAGATTCTATGTAAATGGATCTAAAAATGTTATGGCATGCGCATAACAGTCTGTGCTCTGCTGGCTGAAGCGAGCTCAAGATCAATCAACCGAGAAGTCTGACCAACTTTCAGATAGGACAGAAAATCAAGACCAAGTCTTCTGTGGTGAGATTTGAACAAGGCCCGTCATGGAGTACCGTCCTCGTGGTTGACCAGTGTGCAGCGTTGGGAAAGACACTGGTACAAAACTGTAGATTGGTCTAGTACCATGCCCAGTGTTTTTGTGATGACTTTAGGATCACATCCTCGGTAAAGCAGGCGACCGACTATTTTCTTACATTTTCGGTTGAAGTTTGATCTGCCTGTGATTCTTCTGATTTTGATTATAATGTCACCGTAAAATGCTCTGATGCCGGAGTTGTCCAAAGTTTGAAAGAAGTTCATAATAGTTATTGTAGAAATTCCAAAAAGATTTTACAAGTTTATGATATCTAAATCCATGAGTGATAAGTTTTTTTTGTAATTTGCATATTTTTGTCATGGAAGTCCGTTATTAAATTTGATATCAAGATCCAAAAATGATGTAGCTATATCATTTGTGTTTGCTTTGTTCAGTGTTAGCTCTGGAGGATAAACTTGATTTTTGCAATGGTCAAAATGTTGGTTATCAATATTCAAAATATCATCAAGACACCTAGAGGTGCCGTTGAAACATTTCAAGTCGCTAAATTCTTAAGTTTTTGCAGATTTTGCATGAATTCTTTTTCGTATGTGTATAAAAACAAATCTGCATAAAATAACAAATGTGTATAAAAACAAATGTGTATAAAAACAAAACACAGTTATTGCATTTATCGCATGAAATGCGCCTTAACGAAATGCGCTAACGCGCATTACACGAAGGATAAAATGTTTGCACTTGCTGTGTGTTGCATTCCCGCAACAAAACACAAATCAAGACACTTATTCTCTTTATGTGTTTACTATTTCGTTTACAGAAATGATACAAATTGTAACAGATACTGTAGTGTACACTATATGTATTATGAAAAATAAATTATGAGTTATGAAAAATAAATTATGTATTTTTGAGAGAGAGAAAGTGAAACCTAAATCAGAATGAAAAAAAAATCACCTATGGGCACCCGAAGAAAGGAAAACTGCGAAACCAAACAAAACAATCAAAGAAGCTAAAGTTACACCCTAATGGAGATCAAGTCAGGTGCCCGGAAAAAGTAAGCATCTCCTGTTTGCTAGCAATACCATTGAGTTTAGTGGTGCAGAAAAGGGTTAAAACATGTTAATCTATCGAATTCGCTGTTTTGTGTGGCTATACAGTATAACTATTCATATGTTTCAATGATACGGAACAATACAGAAGGGTTCCAACTCTATACCTTCTTGAAGAAAACTTTAAACCAATTTTTATTCTATTTTTAAAAACACAAAACCTTCAGCCTCAGTGGTATCATCAAGTGAAAAAGCGAAAATATACATATCATGATTACAAATTTGTTGAAGCTCCTAGGTAAATCAAACATGTAATCATGATATACATGTTAGCTAAGTAAAGTTCATCCTTAAAAGTTTGCATTTTATATCAATTTGTCTGTAGGACAAAAGTAAGCAAGCGTCCATTTTCAATGTAGATAATCTTTTTAAGATTATTCAATAATTATATTGATACATTTTTCTTCTTAGACCTTTTACTCATATGATTCCTGCAAATGTTTATTGTTTTTGTGATTGTGCAACAGATTTGTTTGTTTGAACGCGAAAAAAATTTATAGCGAAACTGTGTGAACGAGGTATGAGTATCAAATCGTAGTATTTTACAGCCTGAAACCCCCTCTTTAACGTTTTATCTCTCCATATATGCACAACCAATGTAATTCCATGAGATGAAAGTATTGTAGTGGTAGGTGTTGTATTCCTGCATTAAACGACGGTGACGTCAAAATGCATAAACTCTACAGAAAACATACAGTGGCAGCTTTTCTACCCTGCAAACTGAACCCGCGGTAACCTAAATGTTAACGGTACCCTTTTACCTGGAAATCGCAATGAAAGTGTTCCAACTCTATACCTTCATGAAGAAAATTTCAAACCAATATTTTTGCACTAGACACGTGTTTCGAATATAAAATTCTCATCAGTGATGCTTCCGGCGGAGCCACCAAAATTAATTTCAGTAGCGCCCTCCCGTAACATAACACAAATTAAGACACTTATTCTATATATATGTATTCAGTAAATATGCACAAGAATGACACTGACAATTGTGGTGCATATAAATAGAAAAAATGTCATAATTTGTGTTTTGTTAAGGTTATGCAACACAAAATAAGTGCATTTATCGCATGAACGCGCATCACATGTACGATAAATGCACTGTGTGTTGCATACCCGTAACAAAACACAAATTAAGACACTTATTCTCTATATGTATTCAGTACAACCAACATGAGATGAAAGTATTGAGGAACGCATTACGCATGTAAACGCCCTTGACGTCACAAGGCAGAAGAAAAGAAACATACCGCAATGGCTCTTCTAAAATGCAAACCGAACCCGCTGTGACCTGCAGCCTGTTTCACAAAAATTCGTACGAAAATTTTCAGGAAAATTCGTGACTTTCATCGACAAATAAATAAAGCTGAAAATCTTTTCTTAATTTAGATTATATAGTGTGCCTTATAATATCATTTCTACATACTAAATATAAATTCAGAAACAAAACATCTTGATTCGTAGTTTTTAAAAAAATACTAAGCGATCAAAATTTTCAAAAATTCCAAAATTTTTTCGTAAGTATTTTTGTGAAACAGGCTGCAGGTCACAGCGGGTTCGGTTTGCATTTTAGAAGAGCCATTGCGGTATGTTTCTTTTCTTCTGCCTTGTTACGTCAAGGGCATTGAATTTTACATAGAAAAACGCGATTTCAGAAAGCAATAATGAAACAGACAACTGTAGTGCGATATAAGTATTGCATACCCGTAACAAAACACACATTAATACACTTATTTTCTCTCATACCCGCGTATGTGTTACAGAGTAGGCCAATGAAATACAGCTATGTGAGCTACTTCTGTATCACATATCACGTGACAGCTGTATCACATATAACGTGACGCTATTGTTTCGATTGTTTACGCTATTGTGACGTCATGATTTCAGCCCGTAAAACAAACAAGTTAGCGGCGACGTCGCAATAAAACATCGATTTTAAGATCGTTTTACAATGTACTCTTGGGTTTTATTTTGAAAAGCCTAATATTCGTAGTTTATTCTTATAGAATAAACCATTTTCGGGAGCGCTGAATTCGAATATCGCAAAATTTTCGCGAATAGATCAACTTGACATTTTTCAAATTTCGTCCCTTTTCTTTCAGTTTTGTTTTTGACCCTTAGATATGAGAGAAAAATACTCGTTCATGTTCATCTATGAAAGATACATCGTTTCCACCCTCGGGGTCTCAAAATTTGCAAAACCCTCGGCAAGCCTCGGGTTTTACATGATTTTGAGACCCCTCTGGTGGAACCGATGTATCTTTCATAGAAGACCATGAAAGAGTCTTATACTCTATATATCTATTCTTTGCAAAAAATCGATATTTCAAACATCATGAATATCAATGTAGCTAAATAACACAGGCGGATGCGGATATAGATTTTTTTTCAAGAGGGAGGGGGGGGGTTCCACGTAAAACGTACATTTGACATGTTAAAACGGAATATTGGGATTAGGCAAATTCCAGGGGGTGTTGACCCTTAACCTCCCTCTAGATCCGCGCTTGTATAAAGTATGTATATCAAATATTGCAACAGTGTAGCGAGGATTGTAATTACAAACAAATCTTTCATCATTTCTTTCTTGAATGATGGGTTGAATAAGTAGGTCGGTAAGGTCGGTCCTATAAATAGTTGTTTACATACCTCAAACTCTCAAAGCAAAAATATTTCTGTCCATCAAGATGTGTGGAATATTATTATGGATCCTTGGAGGGATAGTGACCATTATTACAGGATTTCTGACTGTATTTGCGTACATGATTCACAAAGACAGAGAAAAATATAAACATATCCCAGGACCTCCTGTAGACAGGTAAGTAGTGTATTGATTTATTCAGTGACACAGATGTATATAGTACAAATGAAGGCTTAATTATATTAGGTACTTGTTATATCTAAGATAATAATGTGTTGTTTGTAGTGCTACGGAGAAGTGATATTTTGCTGTGCCTTCTCCGTTGCAGTTTATTCGTGCATATTTCTTGTCTGAGAATCAACGATTTTCCGGGAAACTTTCCACCAATCTTTTTTTGTAAATCTTGTATCAATTATGAAAATCTTAATTAGATATCATGAATTTAATATGTTCCTGACTATCTGGTGATTCATATTTGTTAAAACATTTTCTGGAATAGCTTTAACTACCATTTCAAGTAGTTACAGCTAAATCCGCGATAAATACAGGTTTAAGTGTACTTTGTTGACCATATTCTAGGCCATGTCAGATGAAAAATTAATTTGCATTTCACCAAGACTGCAAGTCCCCGAGGATATCGCTTGCCTAGTTTTAGTGTTTAAGCACTGCCTTGAAATATATTCTAAATTTTCTGTCATCAAATTAGATCTAAATTTCTAAAACTAAGGGGTATCTCTCTCGTTGCATAGAGCTGTCATTAGCTGGGTTTCTGCATAATTTTTTCGGTCATGTTTAGCATTAAGCTCCTTGCGCCTACCCTCCAACGATTTTTGGTAAAAAATTTTTACTTAAATACGCTTCTGAACACACCCTACATAAAATTTGGATCCGTCCATGTTTGACAAGAGGAAATTAAAAGTTTATATTGTAGATGGCGCTAGGAAAATTCACTTTGGCTTTATTCAAATTGTTTGACGTTAACTCGAGGATTAAATATCCGATACCCGTGTCTTAGTACAATAAAATTGGTACTATAGAACATATATTTCAATATTGACAATATATAGATAGTAATTTATAGCAAACATTTCATAATTTATACAGAATTTATGTCAAAACTATGGGTGGAAAGTTACTTAGAAAATGCTAAGTCAAGAAATAAGCATGAATCAATGGCAACGGAGTAGAATAAAATATGCAATCAATATTCAAGAACAAAACAAAAGAACAATATGATTTGTGATATTTCTCTAACAAACATTTATCTGATTGTAAATGATGCTAATGATTTGAAGACGTTGAATATTAATACTACTTGGTGAGTATCACTGCTGGTGGACCAGGAGTCCCCGAGGGCACATGTCGCCAAGTTCGATCAACTTCGGTTGATCTTTTCTTCAACGCATTCAAAAATTTCTGTGATCAAAATTTCTTGAAATTTTTAAAATTTGGGTCCTGTAGCATCATATTCCACCCATCCTGCTACGTCTTTTGGATATAATGACTTTCACACTCTTTGGTCATATTACTTTGTTTAGATTGAGAGTCACTGACGAGGGTTAAGTACTGAAACGTGCATGTCTGGTCCATGCTGCAAATTTATCTGATAGTAAATGATGCTATAGATTTGTAGACGTTTAACATACAAACAGCCAAATGAACTCGGAGATAAATAAAGGAGATGCTAATGAACACTAAAACGACGAACAAACAAGATGAAAGTCCAATAAAACATTTATATGTCAACACATGAATCATAGTACCTTCCTGACTCTCGTGAATTTACTGAAGATGGCTCCAATTTAAAAACGAATACAAGCATTCAAAATAAGATTAAAATAAATGCTTTCGGATTATGATCACCGATCTTAACAAATTCAACAAATTGCTAAAAACAGACAAGAAAGATTTCATGACTAAGTCGTTGCTGATTGGTCAAGAGCAAAACCCGAATAGACCGAATTGGAGCATTTTCGGTCAACCCATAATTTAATTCTATCAATACTCTTTTTGAACAATCAGTAACGAGCAAAATTAGCATTTGATAAATGAATAGAAATACCAGAAGTGTATATATATCTTCACCACAAAAAGTACATAGTGTGGTTAAACGGGATTCATGCAGATAACATTTCGATTCAACAAAAACTCCGGAGAAAGCTTAAAAAGATTATGAATGACTTCTAATATCAGCATAGGAGAGGGTAAATATTTGTCTTTTGCTTCAGTTAGCCATAAAATTAGTCTCTTTTTATCCACCAGTTCATTGTTTTGTATGATCAGTGTTACATTTTCAGCATTCTAGTTGTCTCACTTCAAAACTTCTATGGAACTATCAATTTTTTTTTCTTTCCAGAACTTTATAAAAGAATAAAAATTTTGGATTAATTTTTAGATATGTCATTTTTTTTAAAATTAATTATTAGATACGTCATTCTCATTTATTCACAGCTTCTGGTTAGGACATATCCCTCTGTTCAACAGAGAATTCAAGAAAGGAAATTTCTTCTCACAATTATTCTTGGAGCTGTAAGTAAACTATCGTTTCTAAGTTCATTATTATAATTCTACATAAACCCAAAAGTATAAGCAATAATCATTTCTTTAACATTTTACTAGGTAGGTGAAACATGGTTTCCTCATTTTATAATGGAAATATTTCTCAAAGTATTTGAATATAATCTTGAAATGGAGAAGCGTTAACCACAGTTTCAATGAAAGATATATACAAGACATTTCTTAAACGGTTGTCAAACGACAAGGCAATGGTGTGATGATGGTTGATACTGATTAATATGTACTATTCAGTATAAGAACCATTGCGTATCAACTATACAGGATCCAAAGAATCTGATACATGTACTGAAAGAGACTACACGTATTTTATCATATATTGTTGATGTATAAGACAAAACCCCCTTCACATTAAGGGGTATTGAACTATAGCAATTCTCAATATTGAAATATATGTTCTATTGTAAAATTTCAGTGCACCATACTCGCAGTTCAACTCCTTAACGATGCTTAAGTCCGACATTGAGGAAATCCAAATAAAAAAGTTATATTTTGCGCTCTATTGTGAGTGCTTATGAGATTATCGTCAGGATCTGCTTTAACTCATTATAAGGAAGCAATTTGGAACACGTATAGTCAAACCTAAATGTGTCGAAATCATGAGCCTCATCATTGATGTAGTTTGTTTATCGGTATAAAATTGATAATTTTTTATCGACAGAGTACAGAAATATGGTCCTACTTTTAAGCTCCATATTTTGCATCAGACTGTGCTTGTAACAGCAGACAATGAAGCTATTCAGGTAGGACAATATATCTCATTGACTTGTTATTCTATATTTTGTCAACTTTGTCCAAAAAGAAAAGAAAGAAAAGAAATCGACTGCTGTTCCAGTATGAAATTCGAGAAAAGGGCATTTTAATCTTGGGACGGATTTCGTTAATTTACGAGAAAATGACGAATGGCAAGCTCATTCGAAATTCCGGAAAGGGAATTGAAATATACGGAACAAGACTATAACTTCTGTTTGCAATATGTACGAGAAACTAAATGCATTTTGAAATCAAAATTTAATTACCCCACTTTGAAATGACGTCGAATCATTCACTTAGTGGATTTGTTTTTGAAAAGGATTTGATTGTCTCTGGAAATCACCCAAAATCGCCAAGGCTTTATGAGAAAACGCAATCCATATTCGGAATGAGGTTTCTTGGCAATGGTTTGGTCACCGACCTTAACGAAAAACGATGGGCAAGGAAGAGATCCTTAATGAACCAGGCTTTCAGTCGAAAGTAAGTAAGCATTATGATTACAAAGTCATTGAATTTTACTCTTGCAAATCATAAAATATAGGTTTTTTTTTTCAGAGCGCCTGAAATATCTAAATTACATATTTTCAAACTTAATTAGGTATTTGGCAGGACTGCTGAATGACTTCAACGAGGGTGCAGATAGCATGGTACAGAAAGCATGCAAATTGGCGGAAGAAAACCGAAAGTTTCGTGTGTTGGATTTGATGTCACAAACAACTCTTGATGTATTGGGGAAGGTACAGTAACTATTGCTATTGTTTATAAATTTTACATGTAATACTGGTGCCAGACAAAAAACACTGCTTTGGTCACCTGTAAGTTACCATGTGACGTCAGCTTTCTTACGTTGATAATCTGCTACGTTTTCGTCAAATATAAGAGAAATTTACCATTGTATTATCTCCCTTTGTTTTTTGTATCACTCCACTTTAAAAATTACGCTCATGTTTGGCAAAGTGTCTACTATAAAGCGGAATTGAACTCCAAGATTGCGGCGGCAATATTTGTTATCTCAATTCCTAGGAAAAGCAAGTCTTTACTATGTAAAACGTTTCATTTTTTATTGATAGGTTGCTTTTGGCAAAGATCTTAATAGTCTGCAAGATGACAAAAGTCCACTAACGAAAGCTGTTTACACAACTCTTGGCGCTTTTAGTCTGCAGAACAAAGACCCCTTTGCACGTGTAAGTAGTGGGTTCGTGTCCCCGTATTGGTCACTGTTTTTATTTTTTGATACATGTATGAAAAAAAAGTTTGATATATCTAAAGATGGTTTCAATGATCTCATAAAAAGTCATAAACAACAGTATCGGAACAGAGTTTTGGTCAATTTTATGAGTTTGCTGTTTAACTATTCATTATTCGACTTTGCTCCATTTCGATCTGGAGAAATTGTTTGCTACAAAGCGCAAAATGTGAACTTAAATCCTTTTCATACATTTAAAAAAATCACTTCCTTAGAATACCCATGAGGAGTTTCAAGGTACTTCTAAAATATATGCGTATATCTGCTTCTGACTTCCTCCTCAAATTAGAATACTCTGTTCGTATTTTGCTATTTATACTTGACAATTAGTTGCAGTTTTTCAAATATGCTTACAGATACTTCTCAAGTCGCAGTATGGGTGTATTTGGTTTTTCAGATAAATCCATTCTATTGGAAAACAAGGCAAGAGGCTTTTGATGCAATAAAACTATTGCGTTCAAAAGGATCAGAGTGGATTCAAGAACGCAGGGAGGCTATGCAAAGAAATGAAGCTACTCCATCGGACATACTAAATCATATTGTGAATTTATTAGGTACACAAGAATGAAAATTTGTCATTCGAATAAGGTTAACGAACCAAAATATCTTAAATACATACAACATGTGTTGAATCATAAATTGTAAATGAATGATATTTGCTTATTTTGAAGCAATTTTTCTACATTTGTGTGAAACTAAACAGAAATTCATGGGGTTTTTCTTATTCATAATACACAAATAGGAAAACAAATTGACAGTGTTAGCAGTATTCCTTTTCAAAGAACTTAATAAATGTTATTGAAATGAACTTATATTTGTATTCTGATTTGTGCAAAGGCCAAATATCTTGCTAACATATTGTCCTCTCTCACAGGATTCTGAAATTAATGAGTAAAATATTTGTTCTCATTGAGGAATAGTTACTGGCTGTTTTTTATTTTCTGCATACGTTCATGTCTTTACATGTAACCCTCATGCAAGCAGATACCTTTTTTATTTTTTTCTGTACATAGCTATGACAAACGTGACAATTTTGGTAGTAATTCTGTCTTTCAATAGAAATTACCCAGTAAGACCAGAAATGAGCCTTACCTTGTATCAAATTTCCATTCAAATTCTTATCGATTGGTATCCTATGCAATAATATCACCGTAGTAGATATTTAGAAGCGACACGGATACTTACAAACTATGAATTTCCTCAATGACATTCTAACTAGTTCACCATCGCCAAATACTAAAAGTATTTTTCCATTATTACTTATCTATCTCGATCGTATACAGCCAATTTTGCCACACATGTATTACACATGTTTTACAAATTATGTGAATTTCATATGAATTTCATATGTGGCAATATTGCCTGTGTATGCTGTATCCAGTATTTTAATAAGACTTATCATGGGACCAGTAGCATCATATACCATCCATCCTGCTAGTACGCCTTTCGGTAAATCTTTGGACATAATTTTCACAATCTTTGGCCATATTACACTGTTTAGATTTAGGATCAGTGATGAGGTTTAAATACCCGAAACGTGCATGTCTGGTCCATGCTGCAAATTTATTTCTTCTTAAATTATGCTATTGAATTTGCAAACATTTTCAGTCTTTGACGCGTCGTAGTATTTATTCAAAATTCTACCTTTTATTTTAACTTATTATATTCTTTTCATATGCACTTCTGAGTTTATTGATATCAATACGAGTATTCAACTAAAAACTAACACAATGAAGTAGGGCGTAAATAAAATTAGTAAAGTTCTAATATTGTTTTGATTAATTTGATGACCTATAATTATGTCATTTGCTAACTTTCAATTACATGTTTGTATTGCAGATGAAAATGAAGATATTGAATTCGAAGACATTGTGGATGATTTTTGTACTTTTTACTTGGCAGGTTCGTATTAAACTGTTATAATCACAAATTCTACTGCAGAGGTATTTCATTTTTACTTATTAAAATATCACATATAGGACAGAGTAACTTGGAATAACGAAGATTAGCCAAGGATAGTGTGTTCTGTAAAATGCATTACCTAACCTAATTCTTTCATGTTTTGGACCTGCTTATTTGTAATTTTCCAGAGAATATTACATGTAGGTGTGGCTTCAAAAAAGACCTAAGTTTCTAAAACCAAGGGATATCTCCCTCATTGCATAGCTCTGTCCTTAGCTGGGTTTCGGCATAATGTTTTTGTCATGTTTAGATTTACGCTCCTTGTGCCTACCCTCCAAGGATTTTTGGCCATATTTTGCACTTAAATACGTTTCTGAATAAACCCTACACAAAATTGGAGCCGCTCAATTTGGAAAGAGGAAATTTTAAAAAGCTCTGTATTGTAGATGGCGCCAGGAAAATTCACTTTGGCTTTATTTAAACTGTTTGGCATGAAGTACTACTGACGAGGAATCAATATCCAAAACACGTGTCTGGTACAACAAAAGTTGTGCTATCGGAAAAGTGGGAGGGTTGTGCGCACGTAATCCAAGATAACCACACCTTCTGCTATTTCCGTGGCAGATGGCCGTCCTAAGTCGGCACCGGTTGCCTATTGGTCTCGTTGGTTTATGTGTAGTCCTTTGTGTTTGATGTTTCTGTGTTGTGTGTTGACGTTCCTTGTCCCTCATGCGTCTCTTTCCGTGCTTGTCTGCTTTGTGTTTTTGCATTGGGTGTTTTGGGGTTTTGCTGTAGATGCTGCAACCTGGTGTTGTTGGAGATCCACTCCCTTGTTATAGAACATATATTTCAATATTTACAATTGGAAGCAGCAGATCTTACTTTATTACAGTGGGAAATGGATCTCTTTCTCTATTAATTGTTTAACTGTCAGTCTGTACTTGAATAAGGTATGGACTACAACTTTGAACATGTTCATGTTTTCAAGTATTTTTTCAAATAATTCTTGTCTAGAATGTAGAGTGCTTCATGGTCATAGGCTTGATGCGCAACGATGTTTTAAGACATTGAACTCGGATTATATTTACAATGTCACATTGAAAAGAAAGTGTTAACTATTTAATTTACCCTAGCCAACAACTTTTTGCATTTGAATAATATATCTATGTACGATGTGTCTTCATTTTAGTATTGCAATGAGTTAAAGAAGATCCTGTTGTATTCCACTTTAGTTTTTGTCGCTTGTAATTGTTGACTATACTTTCGATCATATGATATACTCTCAGGAATGGAAACAACGGCGACACTGTGCTCGTTTTTTATCATGTGTGTTGAACAGCATCCGAACGTGAAACAGAAGTAAGTATTTGTTCTTGAGTAATACCAATTTCATGATGTTTACAGATTATTAAACAGAAAAAGTGTAATCTACGATTTATTTAATCCTTTGTTTTCCTTATGTTTTCAGACTTTTGCATGAAATTGATTCGGTACTTGGAAGCAAGCCTTTCATAGATCAGGAGGACCTGGGTAAGATGCCATACCTCGGTATGGTTATAAAGGAGACCCTTCGTCTGTATCCACCAGCACCAAACACAATAAGGTCTAATGAGAAAGATCATAAAGTTGGAGGATATATTGTGCCTGCTGGATCTGACATTTTTGTAAGTTTTTGTAACTTTTAAACTTAGGTATTTGTCTGAATATCGAAACATTTTAAATATTCAAGGTATGTGCATTTGCAAAAATACCGGGAACTTCGTATTTGACAACAGCCAAATTGAAAGCACTGAAAAGCATAAAGATCAAAGAGCATTTGAGACACTCTTCATGTCAATTCAAAGTGATTATTTAAAAGAAAAAGAAGAAATTGAGCCCTTGTATAATCATCTACATGACAAATGAACAAAAAAGCTTTTGCCAGTAAAAAGACCTTAACCTTTATCTAGTAATCATTATAGAATTATAACTTAGCATTAAAATTGGTTTTAGATTTTCTTCAAGAAGGTAGAGAGTTGGAACACTTGAAACCATATGGCCTCTCCCCCACAATAATTACGGTGAATTATTATTTTATGTTGGAGAATTTGCACACTGTAGAAAGAGGAATAACTCTAAACTAAATCGATGCATTTATCAGAACACGAAATTAAATTTATTCCCTTTCATGAAAGAGGGATGATGTTAATATCAATTCACATAAAGATAATTTTGAAAGAATATAAACTTATTAACTGATATTTCTTGAATCTGTTTATCTTCTGTTGCATCATGGACCAGACATGCACGTTTCGGGTACTTAACCATCGTTAGTGATCCTCAATCTAAACAATGTAATATGACCAAAGAATGTGAAAATTATTATGTTCAAAATTGTACCGAAAGACGTAGCAGGGTGGGTGGGGTATGATGCTACAGGACCCATGTTTTAGATATTTGATGAAGACTTCAAATATGCAGTGAATCCGCATGTATTAGCTACCTGTTGCATTTTTTCTCGAATGTATGTCTTTTATTGTAATATGTTTCCCTGCTTTCAGTTGAGCACCTATGTTTCCTCTAGATTACCAGAAAATATCAAAGACCCATTGGAATTTAGACCAGAAAGATTTGATTCTAAGTCAGAGGATCGGTACGTTAAACATACAAAATATTACTTTCATTCAATATGATAAAATTTCAAAAAATTCTTTCGCAAATAGTGTTATGATTGGTAAAGGAACAAATAATGCAAGTCTTCCTTTTAATGCTATTTGTATCAACAGAAACGACTTTATTGACAGACTCCAAATAAATTATAAATTATATGTTCCCTAACAATAACATTCATGCTCCATAAGTTCTTTGTATTTATTTATCTTCTCTTTTGCCATTCAGACCTCCTGTATACAGTTACTTTCCATTCTCTATGGGACCAAGAAACTGCATTGGACAGACTTTTGCAAAGGTTTTTAGAAATGTTTTTTCTTCTTTTATTACTAAGATTTAAAGAAACAGAACATGCCTTTAAATACTTTAGCACAAGGGCACATTTGAAATAACTTACTTGCGCTTAACACATCATGATTTATTGTTTTGAATTTTTTGTATCAGATGTCGATAAAAGCCAATTTTGAACTAGTCTATATAAAATTATCACTTTCGTGACGTCATTTCATGACAAAATGTCTTTTTCTTTTTAGATTGAGGCGAGGATTATGCTCAGCAAGCTTTACCAAAGAGTGAATGTGCATGTAGAGCCGGGACAATCGTTAGATATAGAGGAACGGTTAACTCTCCGTCCCAAAGACGGATTAATTTGTACATTTTCTCTGAGAGAGTAGGAGGACGGATATGTTGCTTGAACTCAAAAACAGATCCAAACGTTTATTTTTGTACCATTTTCATGTACGCTTTTCGCTTCAATTTATTTTGTACGCATAATATTACCAATAGGGAAAAATTATGTATCTCTTATCGTTTTGTTATTACACGTCAATAAACCTGTACATGTAAATTTGAATTGCTATTTTAATGGATATGGTCATTAATTGTTGGTTAGAATTGAGCTAAAGAGTCAGAGGGTAAGTACTTTTTCCCTCCAGAAACCAGAGATTGAATTAATTCAGCTTCGTACGAGTAAAGAAAAATGTCGACAGGGCGTGGGGCACAATTGGTTCCCATTTGAAATCCGACAATTTCCTGGAAGACCTTTCTTCCAATCACCACAAAACATTGTCGATTAGGACGATTAATATTTGAATAATATCTGTTTCAGTGTACATGTGTACTTATTTTTTTTTTAGAATCGGACATTTCTTTATTAAAGTAGGTTTTGTCATATATATATATTTGCGATTGCCGTTCTTCATTGTAAACATATTACTTATAATTTGTCTTTGTGTATATGCCTTCTCTGTTTTGGCTCTTGTTGTTTAGGTGTTTTGCTGTTTGTGCTACAACCGGGTCGTAATGGAGATCTCCTCTTTACTTTTCGTGTACGACGTGTTTAATTCCCAAAGACCGCTAGCTTACAAGATTAAAAGCGCAAGTGTTGGGCAGTGCTTATCCATACATAATTACGGCTCTTGATATCAACGTCTGCGTTGATTGTTGAAATTGTCGAAAAGATCTGCCAAATTTTACTAAATATACGTGAAATGATTGAAAAAAAAAACCCGAGACTTATCATTGTTCATTTCAATTCCATGTACAATGTTTATTTTGCGACAAAGTGCTGTTCGTTTTGTCACAACCACGTTAACGCTATCGTGGTGTGATGGACGTACGGGATGTAAGGGATGTCCGTACGTCCGGTAGAACTCTGAATATTTGGGAAATTTGCATTTTTTGTGTTGACTCTCTCCTTGCGCTCTTCACTTAAAAGTGTTCTGCAAGCTGAAAGTATCAAGATCACACTTTAGTAAGTTTTCGATCTTTATTGCTGGTTTGTATTTCGGAGATTGTTTTGAAATATTAGGTCCCTCCATACCAACTTATAATTATACGATAAATCGAAAATCACTTCTTTTCAAGATTAGCGGATAGCTTGCACGAATTTCTCCGTTAAGGAAATGTGCAAATAGCCACAACGTTTACTCAGTTTGAAATCGGAGGGCTTTGCTTTAATTCATACATTGTAGCTCTCTCATTCGGTCGATACCTGGAATTAAAGACCTGAATAAAACTAAAAAAAAAAAAAAAGAAAACCTTGTATTCAGTCAATATGTCCTCAGAGGGACCTGATGAGATTTGTGCTATGCCCTAGATCGATATTATGAGTTTCACCAGGTCCATATAATGACGTATCGACCTCATCGAAATTTCTTATTTGTATGATACAATAGTATTTTATGTATTGAAAAGATGTATACACTGAAATTTCAGCGAAGTTTCGCAAACCCAAAACAGCCTTTCGTCATTTTTAATTTTAAAGACCCAAAACAGCCTTTCGTCATTTTTAATTTTAAAGGCCAAAAACTAGGCTGATCCTATAAATAGTCTTACAGTGGTGTTTGTGACAGTTATTTTGCTCTTCAAAATGTGGGATATTGTAATCTGGATCCTTGGAGGGATTGTGACCATAATTACAGGTTTTCTGACAGTCTTTGCTTATATGATTCACAAGGATCGAGAAAAATATAAACACATACCAGGTCCGCCTTTAGAAAGGTATGGGCTATGTATAAAAATATCTGTATATATTCTAAAATAAACAGAACGATGTAATTATAATGCGTATTCATTCCTTTATCATGTATGTTCATGAAAATGTACTTTATGAATACTTTGTAAAAGTTATTCGCATAGAAACATCATTCTTGTGTATGGTAAAAGTCCTTTTTAATCTCAAATCTCTTGTGATATATTCCCTTTGTTAAATTAAAAACATTCGAATCCTACGTAAATATAAACAGATTAAAGCCATTCTTTAAATATGTCAAAATAAAAATGTTAAATCGTCATTCGTATTTGTAAGTTGTATACTTATGCTATCACCCTGTCGTCGGCGTCCGCACTAGTATGTTAAGAAAATTTATTTCGCTATTATAAGTGCTAGGAAGGCCAAACTTGCACAGATGATGCGTCTTTATAAGTAAATCACAAATCTACGTTCAAACGTAGGTCATGACCTAAATTTTCCGCTTTAGTGCACATATTAGGAAGATTTGGGTGTCAAGTTTTCAAATCCGCAAAAATTATAAGTAATGCGTTTACAAGTAAGAACGGTAATCGCAAATACAAATTTATTGTTGTTAACTATGACAAAACCTACTTTGTAAAAGAAAAGTCAGATTCTGAAAATAAGTACACTGAAACAGACATTATTCAGATGTTAAACTTTCTGATCGACAACATTTTTGTGGTGTTTGGAAGAAAGGTCTTCCAGCAAATTGTCGGAATTCCAATGGGTACCAATTGTGCCCCACTCCTTGCCGACATTTTCCTTTACTCGTACGAAGCTGAATTCATTCAATCTTTGGTCTCTGAAGGGAAAAGATACTTAGCTTCTGATTTCAACTTCACTTACAGATACATAGACGATGTGTTGTCCATCAATAATCCAAAATTCGCGGATTACCTGAGCAGTATCTATCCTTCGGAGCTTGAAGTCAAAGAAACTACAGAGACAAATAATTCAGCATCCTATTTGGACATAATGTTGTCCTACGACACTGATGGTCACATGAACACCTCACTCTATGACAAACGTGACGACTTCAATTTCAGCATTACGAACTTTCCTTTTCTGAGTAGCAACATCCCTTCATCGCCTGCTTATGGCGTGTTCATATCTCAGTTGATACGCTATGCCAGAGCAAGTACCAAATATACGGATTTTGTTCTGAGAGCTAGGCGTCTTTCAGATAAGCTTCTCAGTCAGGGATATGTTTGTGACCGACTAACATCGTCACTGAGGAAGTTCTACGGTCGATATGGGGAACTCGTCATACACTATGATGTCCCACTATCCAGAATGGTGGATGATATTCTGTCATAGACCATTTGAACCATCCAACCAAAGATTGTACTCTATATCTTCCAAAATGGAAGTAACCGGATGTGACAGTTCTACCGAATTGAAGCGACGGGTGTTGCATGCAAGCAGGAGATGCTTACTCTTCCTGGGCACCTGGTCTCACTCTCATATCGGGAGTTCGCTTCTTTTCATGTGGTGGAGGTTTTTGTTTTTGTTTGCTTTGGTTCCTGTTTTGTCCTGATTTTGTATGCCTTCGGTTTCTGGTTTTCTGTATTATCGATTTTGTACTGTAGACAGGGATATGGTCATTATCCATATTTGTCATTTCATCCTCCTCTATTAGTGCTAGGAAGGCCAAACTTGCATAGATGATGCCTGCATGTTTATGAGTATAGATAACAAATCTACGTTCAAACCTACATTTTCCACTTGTGTGCATATGTTAGGAAGATTTGGGTATCAATGTTAAGAGGTTTTATTTCTTTATCACAAGTGCTAGGAAGACCAAACTTGCACAGGTGATGCGTCTTTATGAGTAGATCAAAAATCTACGTTCAAATGTAGGTCATGAACATGACCTACATTTTCCGCTTGAATGCACATGTTAGGAAAATTTGGATATCAATGTTAAGAAGTTTAATTTCTCCATTATAAGTGCTAGGAAGATCAAACTTGCACAGATGATGCATCTTTATGTGTAGATCACAAATCTACGTTCAAATGAAGGTCATTACCTATATTATCCGCTTGAGTGCACATGTGAGGAAGATTTTGGTATCAATGTTAAGAAGTTTCATTTCTTTAATATAAGTGCTAGGGAGGCCAAACTTGCACTGATGATGCGTCTTGATGAGTAGACCACAAAGCTACGTTCAAATTAAGGTCAATACCTATATTTTTTCGCGTGAGTGCATGTGTTAGGAGATTTTTGTATCAATAGAGTACACGCATCAATTCATGCAGAATTTGGTTCAATAAATGAAATACTCTACTCCTCCTTTCTATTTTGTTTTTGTGTGGTAGCATTTTTTTTAGTTCCCGGTAGGACATTTTTCAAATTCAAAACTGTGCTTTCTGTTTGCTGCCATGATAAAATGCTGCCATAAGGTGAGCTTTGTAATCTTTGATTACACTATGTTTATACATGTAGATATGTGTAAACACATTGCTCTTTTGCCCTCTGTAAATGAAATTGAAAATCTAAAATCTAGAAAATCATTTTCATAAGTAATGAATGGTGATTATATATGTGAATACACAAAAATGAGTTCGAGGTTAATTCATTATACCACTCATATTTTTTGCAGCTTTTGGCTTGGCAATATTCCCTTTTTCAACAGAGAATTCAAGAAGGGAAATTTCTTCTCACAGATATTCTTGGAATTGTAAGTTAAACATGTAACTATATCTTATCGTAGGAAGTTAATAGCAATTCTCTGTAACCATTTAAACAATTTCGGCACGCATGGTCTCCGATTTTCATGAAATTTCACACATAAGAAGGGACCAATGAAAAAAGGTAAATTAGATCAGAATTTTATTTTTAGGTCATCTGGTTACCATGGCAACGGCCTATAAAGTTGAGAATTTGGCAAAATTGAGCTACTTTGAAGCTCTATAATTTGGTGTATATACGACATTTCTGGAAGAATTTATTTCTAAGCATCCTAAAGATTAGGACCTAAAATTTTAGATAAGCTCAATCGTAGTGTCTGATTTTGTGAAAAAGGCTAGTTATCATGACAACATAATTAGCTAATTTTAATATATTGATTTCAAAATGCTGTTTGTATTTTTCCATTTTCCTTCTCTCTTGATGGGTATATGATAATAAATGGAATTTATTTTATAGAATGAGTAAATTCAAGATAAACCCACTTATTGCTATGCACATAAGTTACCTTGGCAACAGTAACTATGGTCTACAATATTACTTATTTTGCAACTTCAGAGTTATTATTAAAATGTTTGCATCATGATGAACAGATGAGAAATGTTGGAATATATCCAACACAAAGAGCTATTTCAAAAACCGTGAAAAAGCTATTGGGAACATATGTTACCATTGCAACGATTTCTTATTATTTTTATTAAACAGTCATCATTATTCCAAGAAAGTTAACATTTTATTGTTGCTAAAGATCGAGGAAGCCTCTTTCAAAATACAAGAAAAAACTTTCAAATTACTAATGGTTGCTATGGTAATTGGCCATACAATAAAAATATATGCATTATTTGCTGTTTTTCGATGCCTTCTCCCCATAAACTGAAACAGGCTTACACAACTGTTTTTACATATATTATAAAGGAAAGACTAAACTTTTTACTTGAGATTCAAAAATTTTCAAATTACGTAACTTTGGATGCCCGTATTCAAGGACTCAAATTAGGCTTATGTACAATTTTACACAATTGTTCCCATAGCAACGGGCTATTTCCTGCATATCTAAAAGAAAAATTCTTTCAAGTTTTGAAAGATCTACTTGAATACATTCATTTATTATCATTACTTTGAATAAAAATTCAATTATCTAGGAAAAAAAGGTCCCTAAATATTGTCTAAAATTGCTTTCATTTTTGCGATTTGAGTTCATGTTGCCATAGCAACGTACTCAAACTTTGTTCCATGGTGATTTCTTATGTATTATTTGCATTAACAACTGAAACATGTAAGTAATTTATCATTGAATTTTGAAAAAAATGCCAAAAACACCACTTCGATAGGGTACCTGTGTTGTTGCCATGGAAACATATAGATAAGACCATAAACCCAACATGAACTGACTCTAAACAAGGCGAACGTCACAAACACAGAAACACCATTTTTGGACCTGAATATCAAAATTATTAATGGAGAGATTCATACAAGGGTGTATGACAAAAGAGATGACTTTGGATTCAATATAGTAAATTTTCCCTGGCTTGACGGTGATGTTCCTAGATTACCGTCTTATGGTATCTACATTTCGCAGCTCATCCGGTATGCTAGAGCATGTACTGATGTTTTGGATTTTCATGATAGAAATTTACAAATAACAAAGAAACTTTTAGGTCAAGGTTTTCGCTTTCACAAACTTGTCAAGACATTCTGGAAATTTTACAAAAATTATTGTCAACTACTTTTGAAATTCGGACCCATACAAGCAACAGAGTATATTACTTTGGGTATTTCGCAACCTGCATTTTATGGTGACATGATCAACAAAATTAGAAGGATCAAAGGTAGACAGAATTACTATCGAAAATGCGTCAGAATCATCAAACGCCTCTTATACCGTGGATATGATCCTAATGTCACCAGACGGACACTAGGCTTGGTACTTGACCAATCTACAGTCTTGTACCAGCGCATCCTTAATACTTGCACGCTGACTGACTGTGACGACGGGACTCCATGACGGGCCCTGTCCAAACCTCTTTAGAGAAGACAGGGCCCCGACCACCTGTCCCCTCTGAATGTCAGTCGGACTCCTCGGGTGATTACATACATTAGCTCGCTACAGCCGGCAGAGCACAGGTCGTATTACGCATGCCCTCTTTTTATATCAATTTACATATTCATCTGTGTTGCTTGGGCCCCTGCGTCTTGCGGTCTTGTTTGTGTGTGGTCATCTGACAGTGAGGAGGTTGTTTTACACCACAATTGTACGTTCTTCGAGACCTCTGGGTAATCGGAATAGTGGGAGGGTTGTGCGCACGTAATCCAGGATAACCACACCGTCTGCTACTGACGAGGCAGATGGCCGTCCTAAGTCGGCACCGTTTGCCCATTGGTCTCGTTGGTTTATGTGTAATCATTTGTGTTTTATGTTTTTCTGTGATTTGACGTTCATTGTACTACTGCGTCTCTTTCTGTGCGTGTCATTTTTGTGTTTTACAGTGGGTGTTTTGGGAGGTTGCAGTTGATGCTGCAACTAGGTGTTGTTGGAGATCCCCTCCTTTCTTTTACTTAACTTGAAAAAGCAATGATAGGTTACTGATAATTCATTAGTGTTTGTTTTAGATTATGCTGCATAAATGGTGTATGCGAATTCAAATACGCCCAAAAATGAAATTTTTAGTATTCAAAGTTCGTTTCCATGGCAACCGGATGTGACATTAAGAAACTTTTCATCATTTTTTTACGTTTGGGTCAGACCCAACCTTATATATAAATTTCATCAAATACTGAGACATGCCGTGCCATGCGTCCTTCATAAAAGTGCAAATGCTTACAGAGAATAGCTATTAAATTCATAAAATATATTCTTGTAACAAGATCAAAAGCCAAATTGACACGTAAAAGAACAAACACATACATTTGTGTATAATTGATATTGACCTCAAAATAAATGCATTTAGGGGCCTTAATGATATACAAAGGGGACAATAACAATTATTCGAGAATGACTGAGGATTTCGATCCTTCAGCTGCAGTTTGTCAGTTTTACGTTTAAAGACTATTCATGCAATCAATTCTTTATATTGAAAACAATCGATTTATGTGACACATGGCGATTTGAGCATTTTGAAAAAGAAGAAAAAAGTGGTTCAATCTCCGCTGCCACAGCGCTGTTTTACGAACATACATTGTAGATATGTCATAAACACTGCACCCCAGACATACATGTTTCGTGCAATGGATCCTCGTCAGTGGTACTTCAAGGCAGAATGATTTAGAGAAGTCATGATAATAACAACATTTGACTGACATTGCTGAAAAAATAATGAGAAAATAAAAATAAGAGAGGTGGCCAGAATATTTGTAAAGGACATTCTCTCAAGAATGCGTGAAGCTTTGATATGTCAATATTGTAGTCTTACAACATCCATGAATATAGATTGTAAATATGAAGGGTATTAGTACATTCTGTATATGAAAGCAACAACAATACACATTCGTTCATAAGAAAATAAAATTATCGCCAGATATCGATGAATTCTATGATATTTCTTTTTGACAGGGTACATAAATATGGTTATACTTTCAAAGTCCACCTGTTGAACAGGACAATAGTTGTCACAACAGACTTTGAAGCAATTCAGGTAGGATTTTACAATTCAATGATTTTATTCTTTTTCGTATGAATGTAAGAACATTGTAACGCTATCTCATCCTAAATCATAAAGCGGCAATGTTAGGTTTATCAAAATAGACATATTCACTTCATATCTTGATCCGTGTCCTTGTTTGGTACGGAATATGAATCCAGTGTAAATTCCCAAAGATGATCAATTGATGATGAAGAATATTCAAAAGAATAGGATGTTTATGGCTAGAATAATTATTTATCAAATAACGCTTGCGCAAAGACCATACACACAAAATCTGGAGCTACTCGCTATTGATAAAATATACGAAGCTACTTGGGAAACATGAATCGGAGCAATGGTTACCCTGAGGAATTTTGAATCTCTGACCGAACCATGTATGCAATGCACAATCTGTTTCTGCAATTTTGGTTCAAAATGGTTCTGTCCTGCAGCAGTGTCAGCACACCTAGATTTCCGTGATTTAATGTATAAGATGAAAGAAAGGAGGGTATCTTCAACATGTCCCGGTTGCAGCACCAACAGCAAATTATCAAAACACCCAAACTGGAAACACAGAGAAGACATACACAGCAAGAGACACAAAATGGACAAGAAACAGTAAATCACCAAACACAAAAGACCACACATAAACCAACGAGACCAATGGGCAGTCGGTACCGACTGAAGACGGCAATCTTCTTCGGTTCTAACAAATGGTGTAGATATATAATGAACAAAATAATGTCCAAAATATTAGAATTATGTGTTTAAATTATTTAATACTAATATTTCTCGATTCCTTTTGATGTTGCACAAACAATTGTACTATGGTGATTAGTACCGGAAAAGCATTTTTTTTTTTGATTGGGTCTTTTTAGGAGTTATCTCCCCTTGATAGAGATAACTTTAAAATTCGATCAGAAAGATATAAACGGTGACATTTGATAAATATTAATTTTCAGAATTTTTTTCATCCATCCATATTTGAGCGCCATCATTTCCTTGAACAAAATATGGCTTAAATATTAGTACATGAAAACTCTGAGGGCCGATAACTCAACAAATTAAGGAACTTACTCTTTTTCAAAATCGAATCGATGAATAATGTTCAACAATTTTTATATTATAGATATGTCATAATGTTAGAATTACAAACTCAATAAATGGGTGAACAAATTGTCCTTCATTATAATCTATTGTTTTCCTGGCAAGCTTCGCCGTCGACCGCAGAGATTAGTTATGGAACGATTAACAACCTATGGCTTTGCCTCAGTGGTGCAATATGCATCGACTCCATAATTTTTTAAAAGGGTTTTGAATCAAAAACTGAAAGAATTTTATTGTCTGTTTTTATTTGTTGTATTTTATTTGCTGTAATCTCGTTTTATAGGAGCTGATGGTTTCTGGAAATCACCCAAAGGCTCCCAAAATCTATAAAAGGGTACAAACGATGTTTGGAATGAGGTTTTTGGGAAATGGGCTGGTCACCGATTTAAACGAAAAACGATGGGCAAGAAAGAGAGCCCTTATGAATCAGGCATTTAGCAAAAAGTAAGTGAAATCACTGACAGGGATTATATACCCGAAACGTGTCCGAAACATGCTGTAAATCTATCTGCTCTAAAATGATGCTAATGAATTTGAAGACGTTAAAACATTCTAAGAAAAGACTGTTAACATGATAAAACTTAGATACAGGGATCTCTATGGTATACAGATACGTAAGATTTATGGAAAAGCAATAAAATATCTGCATATATTTGGTAATGTAAATGGGGTTAAAATGTAATTAGACAAAAGCTTATTAAATATTTATTGGAAAGGCTCAGTGAAACCAGTTTACACAGATATTTTTGTGGTGCCAAGTGATTTATCTTGTTTTGTACTAGAATTATTTGAACGATTTATCTATCATTATTTTCTTCACTTGGCTGATCTTACATGTTGTGTACCAGGTATCTGGCAGGACTACTGGATGATTTTAATGAAGGGGCGGATCAGATGGTTCAGAAAGCATGTAAATTAGCAGAAGAGAAGAGAAAATATGCTGCGATGGATTTGATGTCACAAACAACTCTTGACATTCTAGGAAAGGTTTGCATAATAGATGCTTGAGTCAACGATTTTCTTGAGTCAATCGGTTATCTTCAATGAAACTTTATCAATATTTGTTATGATTTGTAGTGAGAGAGTGTTTTGTCTGACCACGGGATTCTGTATCTTTTCACGTTCTTTGTCTGCCAAACCAATTTCTTAAACAAATCAGAAAAACATAAATCACTTTCATGTAAACTTGAGTTTATTCCAAAATTTTGCATTAATGCTTTCAAGACTCTAGCTGGATCCTGTCTTCATTATCATGTTGGCATACCCACAAAGTTTTTAAAAAATCGAAACCTGCAAAGGCTATTGAAAAAAAAAATCAGAAAGGCTATAAAATGTTAAGTGGTTAAAATCGCTGGCAAAACATAATTCATAATATGAACGCTCGTTGATATATAGTTTAACACCTTATAATGTTTACGAAAATAGATTCAGTGTTCAAATAATACATGTGTCGCCTGTGACAGCTTTTAATTACACTTTGATTCAATCGAAATTCTATATCAAATATTATAGCCAATAAAATGCATTATAATCAGCAATAAAAGCTTTCAATACATTTAATACGTTTGTTTTGTTGCGATAGTTTTTTTTTTGAAAGTAATATTCCAATGTCAAGATCAAAAGGTGAAAAGTCTTTATATTGGGACAAAGGTATTGTCGTAAGAAATACACGTGAGAAATACGAGAGTCATATCGCCTCATAATCAACACGTAAGCCAAATATGAACATTTTTTCAAAAGGACATAATCTTGGTATCAGCAGTCAGACCGACAGACAGACAGACAGACAGACAGACAGACAGACAGACAGACAGACACACACACAGACAGACAGACAGACAGACAGACAGACAGACAGACAGACACACAGACAGACAGACAGACAGACAGACAGGAAATCCCTAAGTGTCGCTATGTTCTAGCTTTCTTTGATACATGAATGGAGCATTCTATATCTTTGTGTTTGTCTGTAAAGAAATAAAAATCAAAGATTTCAACTTACAAAAGATTTAGGATTTTATGAAATGCTGTTTTTTTTTGTATCTATAGGTTGCTTTTGGTAAGGATCTTCACAGTCTGCAAGATGACAAAAGTCCGTTAACGAAAGCTGTATACACAACACTTGGTGCCTTCAGCTGGCAGAATAAAGATCCTTTTGCACGTGTACGTAGAGACGATGTAATATGATTCATTTCATTATAAAGAATGTTTCAGAAATAAGACAAGGTTCACGGGGAGAGTCAGCGTCTCATGTTTGCATAAAAGAAGTAATTAAACTTTAGCTGCACAATATTTCAAATAAGAAGAATTTTGTGAATATTCATAGCAGTACATGTAAGAATAACCGGAAAATAAAAGAAACATGTATATAAGTTAAACTTTGTGTGTTATATCTGAAGATAAATGTCACAAATGTCTATGATTTCCAACTTTCCTTTTTTTTTTTTCCTAACTACATTCACTTATGATGCATATTTCTTTTAACATGTAGTATAATCCACTACAATGGAAAAGGAGACAGGAAGCATGGGATGCCGTTAAATTACTACGTACAACTGGAACAGAATGGCTTCGAGAGAGGAGAAAAGCTATAAAAAGAAATGATGTTACCCCTCCAGATATTTTGAATCACATTGCTATTTTACTAGGTACATTTACTACATGCAAATTAGTAAATGATGAGAAAAGTAGCAAGATAAGCACCCATAAATTAACTTACAAGTAAAATTCGTTTCATAAGGTCAAAATCAACATCGAAGAATTCAATCGAGAAAGTAACGTAACGAAATATCATTATTTTGAATCGTTGCGATGAAAGATGCATGAATTTAGATATATTGATTTCCTTCATATACAGTGAGCAAAAGGTAGCCCCCTTGTGCAAATACAATATATACATGTGTTTCAGTCGGCTTCTTTAAAATAGAGATTGAAATAATTTCCATCGCATAGTACCTGATATATTTTCTTGCTGAAACAATAAATAATGACGTTAAGTTCTTCAAATGTTCCTTTTTTTGGGGGGGGGGTGTTGTTGTAATATTTCATTTATGTGCGTTATACAGGGATATGTTTGTGACCGACTAACATCGTCACTGAGGAAGTTCTACGGTCGATATGGGGAACTCGTCATACACTATGATGTCCCACTCTCCAGAATGGTGGATGATATTTTGTCATAGACCATTTGAACCATCCAACCAAACATTGTACTCTATGTCTTCCGAAATGGAAGTAACCGGATGTGACAGTTCTACCGAATTGAATCGGCGGGTGTTGCATGCAAGCAGGAGATGCTTACTCTTCCTTGGCAGCTGGTCTCACTCCCATATCGGAAGTTCGCTTCTTTTCATATGGTTGAGGTTTTTGTTTGTTTGCTTTGGTTCCTGTTTTATCCTGATTTTGTATGCCTTCGGTTTCTGATTTTCTGAATTATCGATTTTGTGCTGTATACAGGGATATGGTCATTATCCATATTTGTCATGATGAAAGAGTTGTTACTTAAGAATTTTGCCGGCTTATAAAAAGTATTTTGGCTGGAAGCATTACTGATGAGAATTTGATATTTGAAACACGTGTTTGGTGCATCATAAATTGGTTTGAAATTTTCTTCAAGAAGTTGTAGAGTTGGAACCCTTCCGCATTATTAATATAAACACTTATTTCCTGTTGCAGTGTGGAGCCGTTAAACTCGTTCCCCGTGACATTGGATATTTTGAAGTATATTAATAATGTCTTCCAGCTCTGTCGACTGAAAGAAGCTTTGTTTTGGCACTTTATCAATTTGACATCGTACATATTATTTGGCTACATCTCAAACTTGTTAACATCTTAGCAGCATCCCTCTAATGCTATTTTGATAACACTCAATCGACCCTACAGGAAATTTGGAACCGCGTACTCTTTGTAAAGTAAACACAAAAATTTAAATTCTAAAAATAAAACAAGAGGGCGCTAGTAATATGAATTTTGGCGACTAATAAAAGTATTTTGGCTGGAGGCATCATTGATTAGAATTCAATATTCGAAACACGTGTTTGGTGCATAATAAATTGGTTTGAAATTTTCTTCAAGAAGGTACAGATTTGGAACCCTTCCGCCCTATTATAAACGCTGCGCTTTATGGATAAATAGTTGATATAATTTATAGTTCATTTGATTATTGTTTCTAATATTTTCTTTTAAAATCTATATCAACTACAATGCATAATTCTTGAATGTCTGACATTTAGTCTATCTATATGCAATCCTAAACCACACATCCTAAAGTTTTACCGGTATCTCTTGAAAGATCAAGGACTAAATGAACTCCGTTTCCTTTTTGGAGTGTTCTTATATTTTCTTATACCAAAAATATTATTTGCATTGCAGATGAAAATGAAGATATTGACTTTGAGGACATTGTGGATGATTTTTGCACTTTTTATATAGCAGGTTTGTAGATTGAATAAATCCATGATTAAAGGAAGCTAATTCCATCATTTATATTTTCTTTATTCATGATCTAGTTAATTTAAAATTCTTGATAAAACTCTTGCACTATATGTTATTAATATTCTCTGTTTAATCTGATGATGACCCACAACAATAAAGACATGATATTTTTTTTTAATTCACGCCAAATTAAGATGTAATATGATATCCTACTATATAATTAAAATGCTTACGGATTCAGCATCCTTTATTTTATCAAATGTAAAGAAGCAATATATACTCGTCGGATCACCAGCAATCGATCGATGTTTATAAATCTATCAATATACTCATATTCGTTCGATTCCTCTCAACCTTAGCGAAATCTGCGTATTGCAAATAACCTTGACAAAGGTCAAATGATGAGCTTATCGCTGAGAAGTTTATATAATAACAGAATCCGATATAACTTTTGATCGAACATTACCATCGCTTCAATTCTTCTCCTTCCACCTGTTATCAAAAATCTATTTAAGATACAGAAGAATTTCATTGCAGGAAATGGAAAGTGTCATTAAGACATTTGGTGGAGATCAGTAAAACTAGGAGATAACACGTCATCTACCATAAAAATACACCGTTTCACAAAACATTGCATCTCGATGGAACAAACTGGTTAAAAGCTGCGAATATATCGCTTCTTCTTTTAAAAATCCATTTTCATTGATATCCCTGTTGAATAAGGAATTCAATACATAATTTCAAACACTCAATGATATCTCTCCAGTTTTCATCTGTCTACAACCCTTACTTTGCAAAGACTTAAAAAGGCCAAATTTAAATCGTGCCATAGTAAAGATAAGTGTGAAATCTGTTAGTTAAAATCGTTCCCCGAGACTTGATGTTTTTTAAGTGTATTAATTACTTCTTTCCAACTCTGTCACCTGAAAGAAGCTTCGTTTTGGCCCTTTATCAATTTGACATCATATATATTTTCTTGCTATTTCGGAAACTTGACATTTCATTGAAAACTATCATCGAAAGTAAAAGAGGCTTGCATCTTAGCACCATCACTCCAATGCTGTTTTGAACATAGATTTAATTTGGATATGCTACTGAATTGACCCTACAGAAAATTTGGAGCCGCACACTCTCTATAAAGTAAATGCAGAAAAATTTAAATTCTTAAAATAAAACCAGAGGGTGCTAGTGGAATGAATTTGGGTGACGTATGAAAAGAACTTTGGCTGGAAGCATCACTGATGAGAATTTAATATTCGAAACACGTGTCTGGTGCATGAAAATTGGTTTGAAATTTCGTCAAGAAGGTATAGAGTCGGAAAACTTCCGTATTATTAATCTTGCAATTTACCTAATGACAAATATGGATAATGACCATGTCCCTATATGCAGCACAAAATCGATAATTCAAAAATATCTAAACCGAAGGCATACAAAATCAGGATAAAAGATGAACCGAAGCAAAAAAAAACAAAACAAAACAAAACAAAACAAAACAAAACAAAAACAAAAAACAAAAAAACTCCACCACATGAAAAGAAGCGAACTTTCGATATGAGTGAGACCAGGTGCCCAGAAAGAGTCAGGATCTGCTGCTTTCATGCAACACCCCTAGCTTTAGTTCGGTAGAATTTTAAACCTGTTAATCTCTCAGTCGGGCGATCTAAACAGTCGCTGCCTTCTTTTGTATGAAGTATTGAAGTAATACCAAACTTGACTTTATAAAGGGATGGAAACAACAGCAACCCTTTGCTCATTTTTCATTATGGCGGTTGAGAAACATCCTGAAGTAAAGAAGAAGTAAGTGTAGTAAAAAGTGATCAATATATCTCACTTTATCTTACGAAATATCATACTTGAATTACTTTTATAATTCATGATTAATTTAACGGAAACAAATGATAAAAACACTCCAGGAGATAAGATCTGTCCTCTGAATCTATTGTAATTTCTAGGGTGGTATCGCTACTCTAGTACTGTAAGCATTCTTGAATTTCAAACGTTGTGTTTCAATACCTTTTAATTGGCTTGTAAAGTATAGAGTGGGTTTGCTTCAGCCATATTTTGTCAATTTGTTCTAGATCTCAATAGTGTCGCCTTACGAACATAGGTTTCTTTATTCATTGTTACATTGAGGGTCTTAAAAGTATTATTATTTTGTCCTTACGCGTCACAAAGTCTTGGGTTTCCGAAATGTGCCATTGGTGCATGATTTCATAATTCTTGATGCATTCATTCGAGGATGATATAACAAATGTAAAAGATATTATTGCTGTTTTTCGAATAATCTTTTTTTTCTATTTAGACTTCTGCAAGAAATTGATTCTGTCTTGGGCAGTAAACCTTATGTTAGCCAAGAAGACCTTAATAAAATGACATACCTCAGTATGGCTATAAAGGAGACGCTTCGTCTTTACCCCCCAGCACCTAATACTTCACGGTCAAATGTGAAGGATTGCAAAGTTGGAGGATACATTGTGCCTGCTGGGTCAAACATTTTCGTGAGTATGTTTATGCATAGCATCTAAAAACAAACTTTTCAGCGAATGAACGAATTCTAATTGGAACCAACTGTGTTTCACTTGTTCGTGACATATTTCTGTACATAATGAAGTCTAGTTTGTTCAGTCTTTGCTCTTTCATTGAAAGAATCACTTTAGAACACTTCGGTTCAACTCCGCATACAGATACATTGATGGTATGCACTCAATTATTCAAAGTTTGCATAATACCTTAATTTCTTTCGTACGCTACATATGGTGTATTTATTACGTATTTGATATGCAATAAAGCACGCTTAAACTACAACTCAAAAGTGAAAGACAACTACAAAACTATAGAAAAAAATCCCTACCAAGGACGCAATCATTAGTAACTGACAATGTCTCACTGCAAAAGTATCTTTAGTTGTACACTGGTTTTTAAAAAGTCTAATGTTTATGTTATTTTGATTTCCACTCACTGATTGTGGAGAATGTTCTCTTATCGTGTTTCCGTTTGATTATTCATCTGTCTGAACCCTTGACATTACGTATACAAGTATACTCTATAAGTGGAATCATTCTACTATTGGTTCATTCTTTCGCAGTACATTTCGCGTGGACAACGATTCGCCATTGCACCCAGGGCTGCTAGTATTGTATTGAGTTATGCATTTGATATTCAAATTCACCGAGACAAACTTTCGCGGTACGTAGCTGACCGCGAAAGTAGCAAACTTTGATTCTTTGTATACAGTAGTAAGCAAAATAAACACAGCTTTCAAATTTCACATATGTATAGAGAATATAGTGTTTCATAACAATATTTTGTTGGTATCAACAAAGTTATAAAGAAAAGTAGAAATTAGCAAATGGCTGTCAAAAGACAGCACCGATTGCCATTGCTCTTGTTGGTTTATGTGTAGTCTTCTGTATTTTATGTTTTTATATCGTATATCTCTTTTACGTCTCTCGCTGTGTTTGTCTACTAAATGTTTTCGCATCAGGTGTTTTGGTGCTTTGTTTTGGATACTGCAGCCGAATCTGGTGTTGCAGATCCCCTACTTTCTGGCAAAGATTGCCCATTGATCTCGTTGGTTTTTGTGAAGTCTTTTATGTTTGGTGTTTCTTATTTCTATATTGACATAACCCAAGACAGTGCATGCTTTATAGATATTTTTTTCATTTTCGTTTGTGAACCTCGACGGCGGGTGCGGTTAGCCAAACAGGGAATGCTTATTCCTTCTGGGCACCTGGTCCCACCTCTAGCTTGCTAGGGGTCCGTCGATGCTCAATTTGGGGGCTCTATTGTGAGTGCTATTATTATAGAGATTGTCGTCAAGATCTTCTTTAACTTATTTTATGTGTGATTTGGTGTTACTTGTCTCTTTTTCGTCTCTTTTGTGCGTGTCTGCTCGGTGTTTTTCCACACGGTGTTTTGAGGTTTTGCTGTGAATGCTGCAACCGAGTGTTGTTGGAGATCCCCTCCTTTCTTTTTAGGAAAACTAATTTTGAAACAAAATATAGGTTTTTCATGTTACATAAAGGTTTGCAATGTTCATAATCGCAAAAACTGAATATAGTACATGTTTATTTGAATAAGTACTCTTTCATGATTACAGTTGAGCACCTATGTTTCTTCACGCTTACCGGAGTATAATAAAGATCCCTTAGTATTTAGGCCAGAGAGATTTGATTCAAAGTCAGATGAGAGGTATGTTCAACAAATTCCAAATACTAACCAACGCATTAAGAAATATTGAACATCTTGCATCTTTGAAAACATTTTAACGTAGTTCAAAATCTAGTAAGAAATCGTTTTGGTTTCTTCTTGCTTTGTTACTGATAAAAATAATCGGTTTCATACATTTTTTTTTCTTAAAGATCATGTTAAAATAGAGGTATTATTTTTCATTGATGACGTAGAAACCGTAATACAGATCTACTCAAAAACAAATTAACAAATTAAAAAAAAAATTATCTGTCTCGTGTATGGTAAATTTATTTGTCATGCTTAAAAATCAAACCTCATTCCTTTGTACACTGGATAAAATACCAAACAAAAAGACGACAAAAATTATTATGAAATTAATTATATAAGCTCTTCCCAAAGGGTACATGTGTAAAATGAGAATGAAACCAATTGTTTTCATGATTCATGCATCTATTCATGCATAATTTCAATAATGTTACATAGCAAGATTATATGAATATTTTGATTTTTTTTTATAGGTTGGAGGAGAAATTCTTAAAATTTAGATGAATACTATGTAATAAAGACAACAATATTGTTTATGAAGTATTTTCTTACATTATATTGTTTCTCAGACCTCCAATATACAGTTACTTCCCCTTCACCCTTGGACCAAGGATATGCATCGGGCAAACGTTTGCAAAGGTCTTTAATGGATTTTTATTTTATATCTATGCACATTGGAGCAAATTGTTAAATAACGGTATCTAATTAGATAAAATCCATGCAATTAATTTATATGGATATAAAATATAAAAATGTAATCTAATAGAAGATTCATAATTTCAACAATGTTTTGGAAATACAATCATTCCAATTAATTTGTTTATACAAATAATTGTAATAAACAACTCCAATATAGGCTGAATTGAATATAATTTTCTTGTAGATTGAAGCTAGAATAATGCTTAGCAAACTGTACCAGAGAGTCAATATCCACTTGGAGCCTGGTCAAACACTGGAGATTGAAGAACGTTCAACTCTTCGTCCAAAAGACGGATTAGTTTGTACATTTTCTTTGAGAGAGTGAGAGGAGGGGATCGAAATTTACCCGACATAATTCAAGTACAGAAAGATTTCTCAACAAAAATGTGTATCATATTTTCTGTTGATTACAGTTATAATGGAGATAGTGAAGACATTCTCCATTTCTAATAAAAAACCGTTGTCAATGATTGGGATTTCAAAAACAATCCAACAGAAAGTATTTTTTTAAAAGTATGGTCTTTCGATCAAATTTCAGTATGATCAAATTGCCATTATATTATCTGCTGGCATCATTTTACAATTTGCATTGTAGCATATAATTTCTTTTTATTGGATCCGCTTTATTGAAAAACTGAGTTGGAGTGAGATAAATTTTAAAGAATTTTTCATATCGAAAACACAGCTTTTTCAATTTGTTGATTTTCTTTGTTATAAATTTGGATAAATTGTGTGCGGTGGTGTATAAGAAAGTAGAGATATATCAACTAACATAGTCTTTGAAACCATATCTATTATATCATGTTTCGCAAAGTTCTATACAATGGGTAGCGGAAATAAATATCAAAATGCAGCAACCAATTAGATAACACGGATCTAACAACTTGGGAAAGAAGCTACCCTGGTAGAGGACCTTGTATACTAGCTTTCTTTCTGTATGGTTAAGTTTAATTCTACAAAGAGATTATGATGTGACCATAGTGGAAAAGAGTGGAAAAAATAAAGAAACAGACATATCAAAACACGAAACACAAAGCAATTCATTCAAAGAGCAATGTGCACCCGGCGCATACTATGGACAGTCATCCGATTTATGATAGATTTAAATTTTGTATTTATCCGGAGATGCTCACAACCCTTCCACCTATTATTCTATAATTTATTCTGAGATTGGTTCGAGAGTAAAGAAAGGTACCGTAAAGTATAAAGTACCGACAAAGAATACAATTGTACAAGAAATCGAGTGTACAATTATTTTTACGCACAGAATTAATTAAGTTTTAAGGCAAATTATTATACTAACTTCTTCATACATTTCATCGATTGGTTAAGCGTCTTTCTGGTGAAATTCATAAAGAGTTGCTTTAGTGTAACAAACCAGATATTTTTATTCCGATGTCCAAAGAAAATTATATCCATGTGAATTCAAGTAGTTACTAAGATATTTCAATCATGAATGTCATTCAAAATACCAGAAAGAAAATCAAAATTGTTACGAAGTGGATAAATTCGTGTAAGGTGGTTCGGGTATCCCGTGACGTCATCACTAATTTCCAAAATATATAAGAATAACGTTGTTTTTGCCTTAATTAATTGCAGATGTTTAAAATAGTTTGTTTAACAAATATTTAATCATGTTTGAATAATAAATCCTTCAATTTTTCAGAACTTTTTTGTTTGTCATACAGGTTTCTTACGCATTTTTGGCTCAAAATATAGCATTTTTGTATTTAAATATACAATATCTTTAAAAGTTATGGTCGAAAACTCCTTAGAATTTGGTATACTTATAAATTGTTTCACTCTTAAAACATGTAAATAAGGAAAAAGGTACCTTGCAGGGGGTTTCCTTTAATCAAAGGGCATATGAATATAGTCTCTGGCATATTTTGACATCAAATATTAGCCCGCAAATTGTGACATTTTTTACCATTTCATTGCTTTTTCTCAAAATATTACAATTGCCTTGTCTTCTACTGTTAATAATAAGTATCTGCAGATCTTAAACAAGTCTTTTCCATAAGAAAACTTGACTTTAGATACCTTTTATTCATTTTTATTCAGTTTTCCTTGGATACACTCAAAATTGGGGCAAACTATGATTTTCCACTAAGAGTGCCCGACTTTGTTCAAGTATTAGACCCTAAAGATTCCTTGCACGATGCATTTATTTTATACATTTTAGAATATCTGAAGATAGAATTTTAGTTTAGAGAAAAAATAAAGTTAGCTTGACCATCCAAACATTGTCAAAATAACGATACTCGAACCCCCCTTAAATCTGAAATATCGTTCAATCATTTACATGTCATATACTGAACAGTCACAGTTACGTAACCATGTACCAGCAAGACTTACCTGTGCTTTCTACTGCGGAACACACCCACAGTATGCAAAGAACACAGACCATCAGGTAATGTAACATCAACAAATAACTTTGACATCGAGACACACAAAAAACACCAACAACGAACGGTTCAACAAAGTTACAACACAGAAACACCAAAACCAATGAAACAAATGAAGAAAAATGTAGTTTGAAACGTCCAAAGTAGAAAGACAATATATAGTACCTATGTGTTCTGACAATGCCATTCAAAAGGATATTGGTGGACGTGGAGCACGAATCACGGGCGAATAATGTCATCTATTTCTTATAACTGGTCTTTCAAATTGTACAAATATAAAACATCAAGTGACTCGTTTTACGAAAAACAAATCATGTAAACTTTAAATAATGTTTTAGATTAATCCATTTAAGTGGAATAGACGCAAAGAGGCAAGGGAAGCTGTAAGATTTTTTGCGAAAAAAAAAAAACAGGAACAAAATGGATCCAAGAAAGACGAGAAGCCATGACCAAGAAAGAATTTTTTTTATTTTTTAAATGATACCGCGTGTGCATAGAGTAGCGCTAAATTGTTACTTCCTTACTTCGGACTTTTTCAAAAATTGTTCATTCGGTAGTGTTTTCATTCGCATTCTGTCTTGGTGCGTTATTGTCTACTTCTTCTTTTCTCTTGAGAAGACGTTTCGCTGTTTTCATGGTTAGATATTAAACGTCTTCAAATTCAATAGCATCATTTAAGACCTGATAAATTTACAGCATGGACCATACATGCACGTTTCGGGTACTAAACCCTCGTCAGTGATCCTAAGTCTAAACAATGTAATATGGCCAAAACGTATGAAATTTATTATGTCCAAAAATGTACGAAAGAAGTAGCAGAATGGGTGGGGTATAACGCTACAGGACCCACGTTTTAGAAATTTCAAGAAATTTTGTAACAGAAAATTCCAAATGCGTTGAAAAGACAGAAGATCAACCGAAGTTGATCGAACTTGGCTAAATGTGCCCTCGGGGACTCTTGATCCACCAGCAGTGACACTCACCAAGTAGTTCAAATGTTAAACAAATTTTGTTTACTATTGATTGTGATTTTCGGATTCTGATTTTTTTTTTTTGGTTGTGTATTTATATTTCATTCACTGACCAAAAATGTACGCCTTAGAGCCAACAAGGACAGCGACATGCCATCAGGTAGACAGCAAAGGACAGCGACATGCCTTCAGGTAGACAACATAAGACAGCGACATGCCATCAGGTAAATACCTCTTAGGTTTAGAATAATTTATCTCATATTTAGTAATGGAAATTTACAAATAATTAATCTACGAACAGATGCGCAGCGAAGATATGATAAGTTAAATTCATTAATTTAGTATAGAATGACTTATGGTATTTAAACAAGAATGGGGATCGTATTGAATTTGGAGACGTTTAACATAGTACAATATGATGTGCATGTACATATTTTTCATTAATTTAGTGCTTATCCCTCAAAGTGAATATTTAAGAAAAAGCATTGGAGTTTATAAAGTTTTACACGAAGATAAACATAAAATGCTAGTATAAATGAATAAAGATCATTTCTCCAACTCCTAGATATAGCCGTGCTCTTTTCAATCTCTGGACTTTCAAAGAATCAAATAATATACAGCACATAAGAATTAAGAAAATGTTTTCCTCAAACTCTTTAGCCTCAAACTCTGTAGCCAAGTTCGATCAAGTTCGGTTGATCATCTGTCTCATCAACGCTCTCGAACATTTCTGTCATCACAATTTCTTGAAATTTCTAAAACGTGGGTCATGTAGCATCATACCCACCCATCCTGCTACGTCTTTCGGTATATTTTTGGACATTAAAATTTTCACACTCTTTGGTCATATTACATTGTTTAGATTGTGGATAATAGACGAGAGTTAAGTACCCGAAACGTGCATGTCTGGTCCATGCTGAAAATTTATCTGTTTTAAATGATGTTATTGAATTTAAAGACGTCTAACATTTGTACCACTTGGTGAGTGTCACTGCTGGTGGACCAGGAGACCCCGAGGGTACATGTAGCCAAGTTCGATCAACTTCGGTTGATCGTCTGTCTCTTCAACGCATTCGAAAATTTCTGTCCTGCATGCCTGGTCCATACTGACAATTTATCTGTTCTAAAATGATGCTATTGAATTTGAAGACGTTTAACATTTGAACACATTTTAAGTATGATTTCTCGTTTTTTGTGTCGCCTGCGAAGCATGGCGACACTTATTTTTTTCATTTAGTCTTGACGCAAATATAATCTCTCTTTCGTTTAAGTGAATTAATTTGTTCTCCTGTTCTGATAGATGCATGGATTAAGCATAGAGTTATCACTCTTTCTACAGTATTCAAGTTCTTTAACACCAAGTATATAGTTAAGAAATGATATACTTATAAATAATCCCTATGATTATGGTTGTTGACAGTACCCACGATCTCTAAACTCATACCAAAGTTACAAGTAAGCCAGATTTGTTTTAAGAAAACAATACTATTGAAAAGGGTTTTAAGATGAATCAGGCAAAATCGAGTTAAAACACGTTTTCGAAAGTTTGTCACTCACGCAGTAATTACATAACACTGTATAACTATTTCTGCCAAATTAATTTTGCGAATACCACCCCGCCTCAAACGCATTTAAAAAAAAACCATACCATAAGATAGCCCAAACTGAACATACCAAAAATTAAACTTAACACCTAACAGGTAAGAAGATTTCATTTAGAGGTTAAAATTGAGAATTCAAATAAATTTTCTTATAAATACGAATCAAACATTCCTATTGGATATTTTTTTCACGTGGGACTATCTTACTCTTCCAGTGGAAAGTTGCACATTATATCCGGATTGCAATCAAATAGTGGCTACATTTTTCAAACCATCAGATACTCTCGTATTTCGGAAATTATGGAAATTATGGTAAAAATTAACCAATAGTTTATGGAAAACTATTAGGCCAGGAAAAACTATTATGCCAGGAAATTTGATTTTTTTTCTGTTTCTGCACAGGTTTCTTAGAATAATACCAGTGAGTTAAAGAAGATCCTGACGATAATCTCAACAGCACTCACAATAGATCACAAAAGTAAGCATCGACGGACCCCTAGCAAGCTAGAGGTTCAACATATGTATCATTTTAGTTTTTCTCGTTTTTATTTGAAGTGTACTTAATCAACAAAATAAGACGGGTCAAATGCAAATCGAACGAGTAAATTGCAATTTGTGTTTCATTAACTCTACTTATTTTATTTTTTTATTTCTTTCTTTTGAGAGGTTGTGATTTCGATATATACATATCCTTAAATGTACCGATAACTTCTTAATTATTATCTGCTCTTACAAATCTTAATCTACTTTAAGTGTTTTTCTTTTTCAGGTGAGCTCTTATGTTTCTTCCCGCACCAGGGAACAACAAAACGTCTCTTGAATTCATGCCATAAAGGTTTGATACCGATTCCCGTGAACGGTCGTTGAAACAGGTTTGAAATTATGTAACCAAAGGCAAAAATATTCCCTGCTTTTCTGACTTTCTTTTCATAAGTAAGCTAACATTTGTCTCATTTTGTGATTCACTCTTTCTCCTTTGCAGAATGTGGAAGTTAGGTTATGTTTAGCTTAGTATTTTCTAAGATTTATATGCTCATTAAATAATAGAGAGATTAAGTTACAAGTTTAAGCGCTACTTGCATTCTTAAGAATTGCACTCTGACTGACTGTGATGACTGGAATTCATGAGGTGTCCTGTCCAAACCTTTTTAGAGATGACTGGGCCCCGACCACCCGCCTCTCTGAATCTCAGTCGGTCGCCTCGGGTGATAACATGTATTCATGAACGCGCTACAGCCGGCAGAGCATTGACTGTATTTCGTACGCTTTTTGTTTTTATGTCGATTGACATATCCATATGTGTGTTTTTGGCCCCTGCGTCATGTTGTCTGTTTGTGTGATCATCTTACAGTAATGATATTATTTGTGATCTTGAAATTGAAGTCGTCACGTTTGTCATAGAGTTAGGTGTTCATGTGACCATCGGTGTCGTAGGACAGCATTAAGTCCAGATAGGATGCTGAATTATTTGTCTCTGTAGTTTCTTTGACTTCAAGCTCCGAAGGATAGATTCTGCTGAGGTAATCCGCGCATTTTGGATTATTGATGGAAGCACATCGTCTATGTATCTGTAAATGAAGTTTATTTGGAAGCTACGTTTCTTTTCCCTTTAGAAACCAAAGACTGAACGAATTCAGCTTCGTACGAGTAAAGAAAAATGTCGGCAAGGAGTGGGGCACAATTGGTTCCCATTGGAATTCCGACAATTTGATGGGAGATTTTTCCTCCAAACACCACAAAAATGTTGTCGATCAGGAAGTTTACCATCTGAAAAATATCAGCTTCAGTGTAATTATTTTTAGAATCGGCCTTTTCTATAACAAAGTAGGTTTTGTCATAATTGATAACAATAAATTTATATTTGAGATTGCCGTTCTTGCTTGTGAACGCATTACTTATAATTTTTGCGAGTCTTTCTTACAATTTAGAATTTGGGATTGTTGTGTAAAGTGTCGAAAAATCAAAGGTTTTGATAGAATGGACTCTATTAAAATGAGTGGATTACATATGTTCTAAAAGTTCCTTTGAATCTGGTTTATACCGCTTCGAGAATATACTGTCGAACAATATTTTTGAAGCCCAGATTTGATTTCAGTCAAAATATCATACTTGATGTCAAGAACATTAGGACATAAGGACGTGTTCTACCGACTGGAGCTATATCTTGTATGCAATCACATGTCTGATCCACTTTCAGAGGGAATGTCCCCGCTGACGAGGTTTGGAAAAGGCCTGTCATAGAGTCCTACGAATGCGTTGATACAAGTATACGAGAGAAGAATTCGCTGTTACAATGAGTTTTGACAATTGATGATTCAGTCTGTCGCGATGAGGTGTTTTGTACATAATATATATATAGAAATCCGGTGAAAAATTGTATTAGCATTGAAAATTCTATTTATTATTTTGTTAATCACATCCTCTGAGTTCTTGTCGTGGACCAAAAATGATTTAAATCATTCCTGTATCATATCAAGTATCTTGCGATGCGTTCTTTTATCGCCATGAGTGCTGACGTCAGATTTCGAGAAAAACATTGTAGTGAAGCAGTTGCTTGAGTTAGCAAAACATAAATGAACTTGAAGACGTTTAACATTTAGACCACCTGGTGAGTGTCACTGCTGGTTGATCAGGATTCCCCGAGGGCACATGTAGGCAAGTTCGATCAACTTCGGTTGATCGTTTCTTCAACGCATTCGAAATTTTCTGTTATCAAAATTTCTTTAAATTTCTAAAACGTGGGTCCTGTAGCATCATATTCCACCCATCCTGCTACGTCTTTCGATACATTTTTGGACATGATATTTTCAAACTGTTTGACTATATTACATTGTTTAGATTGCGGATCATTTACGAGGGTTAGGTACCCGAAACGTGAATATCTGGTCCATGCAGCGAATTTACCCGTTCTTTAATGATGCTACTGAACTTGAAGCTTCAGACGTTTAACATCTAATGATTTGTTATTTGTCTCGTTGGTATACTAGTATGTGTAGTCTCATGTGTTTGATGTCATATTTGGCGTTCAATATCCCTTTGCGTCTCTTGCTATGTATGTCTAACATATTTTAAGATTCTCGGTGTTTTTCTATGGGTTCTGCAACTTAGTCTTGTTGGAGATTCCCTCTTTTCTTTTGTGAAGTCTTGGTCAACAATAAGTGGTGAGGAGATACAATTCTGCAAATAGAGCTTTTGAATGAAGAAATTTCACTGTGATGATTGTTCACAATG